>CM077670.1:334491122-335691122 GCA_039707655.1 Elymus sibiricus | reverse complement strand
CGGATCCCAACAAACACACCGTAAAAAGTGATTACATCGGATAGAACTCCAAGAACATCGAGGAGAACATTGTATTGAAGATCAAAAAGAGAGAAGAAGCCATCTAGCTACTGCCTATGGACCCGAAGGTCTGTGGTAAACTACTCACGCATCATCGGAAGGGCAGCAAGGTTGATGTAGAGCCCCTCCGTGATCGTTTCCCCCTCCGGCGGAGTACCGGAGAAGGCCTCCAGATGGGATCTCTCTGGAACAGAAACTTGCGCCGGCGGAAAAAGTATTTCGTGGACTCCCCTGAGGGTTTCTGATTTTTTCTGAATTTATAGTGGAAGAATTAGGTCAAACGGAGCTGGGTGGGCCCCACGAGGTACCAGGGCGCGCCACCCCCCCGGGGCGCGCCCTGGTGCCTCGTGGCCCACTCCTTCATCTTCTGGACCTCTCCCGAAGCTTCTAGTGTTTATCTTGTCCAATAAAAAATCTCCAAAAAGTTTCGTGGCATTTGGACTTTGTTTGGTATTGATTTTCTGTAAAACAAAAATAGGGCAGAAAACAACATCTGTCACTGGGCACTAGGTTAATAGGTTAGTCTTCAAAAATGATATATAATTGCTGTAAATGATTATAAAAACATTCAAGATTGATAATATAACAACATGGAACAATCAAAAATTATAGATACGTTGGAGACGTATCAGGCACGTCGACCGAGGAACATCCCCATGCTAACCTGGACCCAAATCGACCGCACCCCATCGACGTAGTCATGGAAGAGCGCCTGATCTGCAGCCATCGTACCATCAATTCCGCATCAGGAAATCCATCTCGTCCCAGCCTTCGACCTCGCTGCAAAAAACAGCAACTGTTGGGTGAAAAAGAAGACCTAATCTCACCACCCCGGCCGAATGTGAGAAGACAAGGCCATTGGCTTCTTGACGCTGTCATGGAAAATGTCGTCGTGCTGAGGAGGAAGTCGATGTAACTTAGATAGCAAAACATGACAAACTTGGCCTTAAAACACTCACACTAACTTAAGTACATGACATAGGCGACTAAGCGCTAAATCATCATGGGAAGCGATGAGCGCCAGAAGCAATGTTTGAAGACGAGTCTCTACAGAGCATTTCTACCATCTGGATTCAAAATAGAGCCAGTCAAGAAGTGGCATATTTAGCCCTTCAGTGGTGGCATCCAGGCAACTACACAACTCTTGTGGATGTTGGGCCACAAATGCAACCATTTTGGGTATTTTCTACAAGAAAACACAATAAATGCAAATAGGCAAAATATATTATTAGCGGAAAAAATACAAACCACAAAACAGACAAAAAATAAATCTCCCAAATCTTTTCTATTTATGTGAGTTTCTGTTAGACGATGTAAAAATGGAGATCTTCTCATCGTACAAATGATGTTTATTGCAAAATGTTGGGTGCATAGGTCCTCTCTTCACTATTCTTGTGTTGGGTCAATCTGTTGAATATGGAAATTTCCCATGGAGGATGGCGCTGGAGTTCAGGCCTTTAGGGTGTTGGGCGTGACAACATATGAAGTTGGGTACAATTAAGGGAGGAGACGACGGAAGTAGGGTGTTGTGCAGGATAAGCTTGGCTGACACATGGAAAAATATATCATTGAAGGAAGTGGGGTTAGGAATCCATGGGATGGTTTTTTTATGACATTTTGATGGAAATAGATTGCGTTCATCAAGAATTGAATTTGGTCTAAGGCTACAACTAGTGGCGGAGCGATGAAATACTCCGTGAGAGGGGGGGTAAAATTTGAAGGTCTAAGGGGCAAACACTATTTTTTTCTCCCATCTAAGCCTTTAAAATATTTTTTTTCTTCATAGTTATTTCAAAGGCTAGGGTGGAGCGCCACCTGGCGTACACATAGCTTTGCCAGTGGCTACAATGAGTGCAAAACAGCAGGACAAAGGTTCTTTCAACGCAATCCGTGTGGACACGAGCTCGCAAGGAAGAAGATTGTAGGGCTCTAGTGGAGATGGAGCATTGGCGTGAGGATGGATCAATCCCTAACCCGGTGAGGTGAGTGAGACGACGCTCGTGATTCACGTTGCCATTCGCCGGCCTGTGATGCTTTCATTACCCGATCTATCGACCATTTTTACGATCTCGTGTTGTTCGAGTGCAGTGCAAAATCCCCTGGCCTAGATCCATCATCCCTGCTCCCCGAGGAAGACCGAAATAGTTGTGAAGCCTCTGTGAGAAATAAAATTAGTTGTTCCTAAAGCAAAACTTGTTTTTTTTCAATTGCGCAGGTAATGTTTACTTTGCTTGATAGTTTTGTGAGGGTGTCGGGTTAGTCAACATGTGGTTTCCCAATGCAAACCTCTGAGTTGTCATAGTTACCACGTATGAAAATGCTCCTCTTGTAGATTAGACTAAGGAACTGTGTTGGTCTCCCTTTTTCCGTCAAATATGCACAAATAGTACAAAAACGAGGAGATTTTTATATCTTACGACAGTGGTGAGCCTTGTTGCTTCGGCTATTTTCATCATCCTTCCCCTATTTTCTCTTCGGTCGATTTTGATTTCCCAGGGTTGACTTCAGGTGTTTCATGATGGATTGCTCGTGGAGATTCGAGCGGAGTTGAATCGAGGCCAGGCCACTTTCATCATCTTCTTCCCCCTAGACGCGCGTCGTCGACCTCGCCAAATTAATCTTCTAATGTCGAAACAAGTGAGGAAAATACCACTTCCACCCGATATGAGCACTCTAAGCCTCACCACCGCCAGAACCACCACGGCCATGTGGTGGTCTCTCGCCGGTAAGAAAAGGAACCCTGGAATTCGAGTGCTTGCCTCTTCCATTGAATATTAAGAAAAATGAATTGTTGTTGCTTTTTCTAGTGCACCTGTAACTACTAAATTTTTCTCAAGCTTTGATGGTGTATGGAAACCCAACACATGAAGATGCATATCGTTTCTAGCTCCTCAGGTTAATGGATGCAAGTTGAGTTTCTAAACATAATATAAAATGAAGGGAAACGTTGGGAATCACCCGGCTGAAAACATACACTGCGTCTGTCGCCTCCTCTGTGAGACACGTGCCCCTATGGGACCCACTAACCTTATCTCCTCTCCTTCCTTAGCCATATCTCCTCTCGCCCATTCTCTTACTGAGTGCGCCGCTTTCTCCTCTCATCTTTCTCTCCTCCACCAGGCTCGACAGGGAAGAGAAAGTTCCCATGGCCAACCACCGCACATCAAATTAGGATGACCTGACCAAATCCATGGCTTGCTGCAAGGTTCTGGTGCTGTCGTTGGTGCTCGGTTGGATCCACGCCTGCTGCTGCAGGAAGGGTGCTCGCTCACCATAGGTACTACCATGGCATGCATATCTTGTGCCCGACGCATGTCAGTGTTTCAAGGCGAGCGGCCGCCGCTCGCCGTCGGTGCCGCAACATGTGTCGTGTTGCAAGAGGTGGATTTTTGGCGAGCCGTCGTTGTTGCTGGATGTGAGTGCAACACGATCCATGCTGCAATGGTGATGTGGGCCTTTTATCACCCATTGCAACATGAACCATGTTGCAATGGGTGAGAAAAGGCCCACATCACACAAACCGAAGATGACCGCAATGTGGTCCATATTGCAAATGGATGACCACAACAAGGTACATGTTGCGTTGATCCAACGATTGATGCGTAGCACGTAACAAATAAAAATTGGTTTGGTGGGGAGCACAACATTGCTCATGTTGCAAAGCGCCGAGTGCAACACAAGTAGTTCTTGTCCAAGTTCATGCTTAACAAGATGTGTGATATAGCTAGTGGGTGTGAGGACTGACAAGGGCTTAAAGGACGTGCACTTGAACTCTGTTGCAAAGCAGGTGTTCAAGTTATGTGGCCAAGAGGTCACCTCGACCCAGGTCTACAACCACATCAAGAAGTGGAGAGTGAGATGAATCACAGTGTCCAAGTTTAGAGACCTTAGTGGTGCGTCATGGGATCAGGATACCTGCTCGATCCTTTTGGAGGCAAAGCACTGCCAAGGCCACATCGTGGTTAGCTCACATACCACTTGTTTAAGCATGTCTACCATGCCAATCACAACAAACCATGCTGTGTTTCTTTCTTAGGACCACCCCAAGGACGCAGAGTCCCTCAACACACCCACCCAGAACTACGCATAGATGCAAACACATCTTCTCCTTTGGCTGGCAACCGGAAAGCATGCCATGGGCTCAAGTGAGCCGCTCGGTTCGCTTATGCTTGACTATCCAGACACCCAGGATTCATAGACCATCGTTCTTGATGGTCCTGATAAGGGTGGTGATCACATTCCAGTGCTTTATAGGAATAGGAAGAGAGGCGGTTTCATGGAGGATGAGCTGAGCATCTTCAGAAGCATGAGTAATATCGCCAAGGAGGTGGCAAGCGCCATATTAGGGAGAGCAAGCCGGTCGACGTCCACCCTAACCTATACAATGCCGTCATGGACCAAGGTGGCTTCAGTTCGGAGACTCTGATGACTACTCTGAGCCACCTACTAGACAATAAGGCTCAGGGTGTTGGGTTCATTGCCATGGGGAACGCCCATAGGGTGCTCTGTCTTACGTCTTGGCTAGGAAAGCACTACTAGTAGTGTTGTTTCGGATGGTGGTGGTGACAGCATGCATGATCCTCACCAACGATGGTGATGACGATGATGATGTATATTTTGTGGTAGCTAGGGCTTGAAAATTGTTGCTGGCCTGTATATTTAGATGAGGTGGCATATACTAACCTCTCATGCTGATGGCGAACATGTGGTGGTAGGATTACACCCTCTTTTTAAATGTGGTGGTAGGATGACACCATAGTAGCTAGGATGAACTTGCTCTGCCTTATAATCATTCATGCCTAAGTTTGTTCTGTTCCATGTGTAGTGTGCTCCTTTGCTTGCTGCTTGAATTGTTGCTCTTCTGCCATGCTAGGACAAGTGTTATGTGGTGTATAGAGGGAGGGTTCCGGGGGTTTACAGTTCATGTCAAGCATGCCAAGAACAAGTGAGCGCTTACAAAGACAACTCCTACAAAGGGTTTAAGACTAGGCAGGCGGCAGTAGATGCTTACTCCAAGATCGTCCTCAAGAAGGTAAGAAGTGTTGAAGTAAGCAAGGCTCCTCGACAGATTGGGTTGTTTGGGATGAAGAACTTCATCATCATCGTCCAGTTCATTATGATTGTAGTGATGTTTTATTGGTGTGATCATATGTAAGGTATAGTTGGTAAGCATACCATATAGGGTACAAGTTAAGTAGACCTCGCTGTCTGTATGCAACCAAACATTGTGTAGTGGCATCAGCCCAGCCAATGCAGGCAACCAAACATAGGGGCTAGAAGTGGTGCTACGATGTAGGCAAGCAGTGTGCAAGCAACCAAACGATGTGCGGATGATGGTTTTTTTGCCTGCATTTGCTCAACCAGGCTCAACTAGAACAAGTATGCAAAGGGGCAAAAAACTATGCAGGCAACCAAACATGACCTAAATGAAGCTTTCCTGCAGCAAGCACGCGTATGGGCCGGCCAATAGCACGTTACTCGTTCGTTCGATCGTCGGTCTATTCGCTGATGTGTTCGTTGGTTTTTTCTTTATTTTTTCTATTTCTATTTCTATTTTATTTTCTTATTTCTTCTTCGGTTTTCTTATTGCTTTCTTTGTTTCGTTGTTATACTTCAGTTCTTGTTTTCTTTCGTTTTTCTTTTCTTTCTCTTTGTTTTCTTTTCTTTCTCTTTGTTTCTTTCATGCTTTTATTCAGTTTTTCTTTTCTTTCTCATTTTCCTTCTTTTCTTTGGTTTTTTGTTTCTTTCATGGTTTTCAACGGTTTTCCTTTGGTTTTTGCTACTTGTAGTCTGCGTTGGTATTTCCTCGAAGAGGAGAGGATGATGTAGTACAATAGAGATAAGTATTTCCCTCAGTTAAGAACCAAGGTTATCAATCCAGTAGGAGAATCACGCAAAATCTAGTGAGCAGCACCTGCACACACAAAAGCAAACACTTGCACCAACGCGAATAAGAGGGTTGTCAATCCTCTTAGCGGTTACTTGCAAGGATTAAGTCTGATAGAGATAAATAGATAAAGTAAATTAATAAATAAAAGTAAAGTAAATAAATTGCAGCAAGGTATTTTTGATTTTTTATATATATGATAAAATAGACCCGGGGGCCATAGTCTTCACTAGAGGCTTCTCTCTCGAGCACAGAACATACGGTGGGTAAACAAATTACTGTTGGGCAATTGATAGAAAAGCAAAAAATTATGATGGATTCATGGCAATGATCATGGATATAGGCATCACGTCCGAGACAAGTAGACCGACTCCTGCCTGCATCTACTACTATTACTCCACTCATCGACCGCTATCCAGCATGCATCTAGAGTATTAAGTATAAAACAGAGTAACACCTTAAGCAAGATGACATGATGTAGAGAAGTAAACTCAAACAATATGAATAAAGCCCATCTTTTTATCCTTAATGGCAACAATACAAATACGTGTCATGTCCCTTTCTGTCACTGGGATTGAGCACCGCAAAATTGAACCCATCACAAAGCACCTCTCCCATTGCAAGATAAACCAATCTAGTTGGCCAAACCAAATCTATAGATCAGAGAGAAATACAAAGCTATAATAATCATGCATAAAAGAGATCAGCAAAGACTCAAATATTTCTCATGAATAATCTGATCATAAACTCACAATTCATCGGATCCCAACAAACACACCGCAAAAGAAGATTACATCAGATAGAACTCCAAGAACATCGAGGAGAACATGGTATTGAAGATCAAAGAGAGAGAAGAAGTCATCTAGCTACTAGTTATGGAACCGTAGGTCGGTGGTAAACTACTCACACATCATCGAAAGGGTAGCAAGGTTGATGTAGAAGCACTCCGTGATCGATTCCCCCTCCGGCAGAGTACTGGAAAAGGCCTCCAGATGGGATCACGGAAGAACAGAGGCTTGCGGCGGCGGAAAGGTTTTCTCTTCTGGCTCTCTGATGGTTTTCCAATATTTGAGAATTTATAGAAGTGGAATTAGGTCAAACGGAGCCACGAGGGCTCCACAAGGCATCAGGGCGCCCCCTCTGGGGGCCGCGCCTTGTGGAGGCTTCGTGAACCTTATGGCCTCCTCTCCAAGTCTCCAGGGTCTCTTTTGTCCAGAAAAAAATCTCCAAAAATTTTCATGGCATTTGGACTTCGTTTGGTACTGATTTCCTGAAAAACCAAAAACAAGCAGAAAACAGCAACTGGCACTGGGCACTAGGTTAATAGGTTAGTCCCAAAAAATGATATATAATGGCATATAATTGCATATAAAACATGCAAGATTGATACTATAATAGCATGGAACAATCAAAAATTATAGATACGTTGGAGACGTATCAAGCATCCCCAAGCTTAATTCCTGCTCGTCCTCGAGTAGGTAAATGATAAAAACAGAATTTTTGATGTGGAATGCTACCTAACATGTTTCATCATGTAATCTCTTTTACGGTATGAATAATAAGATCCAAATGATTCAAAGCAATAGTCTATAATTTGATATAAAGACATCAATACTCAGGCATACTAACAAACAATCATGCCTTTCAAAATAACGATGCTAAAGAAAGTTATCCCTACAAAATCATATAATCCTGTCATGCTCCATCTTCTTCACACAAAGTATTTGTCATGCACTACCCCGTGATGGAAATATGCCCTAGAGGCAATAATAAAATGGTTATTATTATATTTCCTTAATCATGATAAAGGTTTATTATTCATGCTAGAATTGTATTGACCGGAAACTTAAATACATGTGTGAATACATAAACAAATACCGTGTCCCTAGTGAGCCTCTATTAGACTAGCTCGTTGATCAAAGATGGTTAAGGTTTCCTAACCATAGACATGAGTTGTCATTTGATAACGAGATCACATCATCAGGAGAATGATGTGATGGACAAGACCCATCCGTTAGCTTAGCATATGATCGTTCTGTTTATTGCTACTGCTTTCTTGAATGTCAAATACATGTTCCTCAGACCATGAGATCATGCAACTCCTGGATACCGGAGGAATACCTTGTGTGCTATCAAATGTCACAACGTAACTGGGTGATCATAAAGATGCTCTACAGGTATCTCCGAAGGTGTCCGTTGAGTTGGCATGGATCGAGACTGGGATTTGTCAATCCGTGTTTCGGAGAGGTATCTCTGGGCCCTCTCGGTAATGCACATCATAAGAAGCTTGCAAGCAAAGTGACTAAGGAGTTAGTTACGGGATGATGTATTACGAAATGAGTAAAGAGACTTGCCGGTAACGAGATTGAACTAGGTATGGAGATACCGACGATCGAATCTCGGGCAAGTAACATACCGACGGACAAAGGGAATTACGTATGTTCTCATTGCGGTTCGACCGATAAGATCTTCGTGGAATATGTAGGAACCAATATGAGCATCCAGGTTCCGCTATTGGTTATTGACCGGAGAGGCGTCTCAGTCATGTCTACATCATTCCCGAACCCGTAGGGTCCGCACGCTTAACGTTCGTTGACGATATAGTGTTATATGTGTTATGTGAATTGGTAACCGAATATTGTTCGGAGTCCCGGATGAGATGCCGGACGTCACGAGGAGTCTCGGAATGGTCGATAGGTAAAGATTTATATATGGGAAGTCATATTTTGGGTTCCGGAAAAAGGTGCAGTTTTTTTCGGTATTGTACCGGGAAGCTTTCAGAAGGTTCCGGAGGATTCCGGAGGGGTCCGAAAGTCCACAAGTGGGTCCACCACGTCCCAAGGGCTGGCATGAGTTAAGGGGAGGTGCCCTGGCCTTATTGGGCCAGGCGCACCAAGTCCTCAAAAGCCCACGCAGCTAGGGAAGGAAAAAGGGAGAGTCCTAGTAGGAATAGGATTGGACTTTGGAGTCCAAGTCCACGTGTGTACTATTCACGGTTACTGTTCACGTGGCACTATTCCTTCTACTCCAAGTCCCTACACATATATAAATAGAGGAGGGGGGCGCCCCAAAGGAGACACAACATTGTCTTAGCCGTGTGCGGCGCCCCCCTCCACAGTTCCGTCCCTCGGTCATATTTTCGCAGTGCTTGGGCGAAGCCCTGCGGAGATAGCATTACCCTCACCGTCACCATGCCGTCGTGCTGCCGGAACTCATCCACTACCTCGCCGTCTTGCTGGATCAAGAAGTCGAGGACGTCACCGAGCTGAACGTGTGCTGAACGCGGAGGTGCCGTACGTTCGGTACTCGGTCGGTTGGATCGTGAAGTCGTTCAACGACATCAACCGCATTGTTCTAACGCTTCCGCTTACGGTCTATGAGGGTACGTAGACACACTCCCCCTCTCGTAGCTATGCATCTCCATGGATAGATCTTGCGTGTGCGTAGAATTTTTTTTTGTTTTTCATGCAACGTTCCCCAACAGTGGCATCACGAGCCAGGTCTATGCGTAGATGATATGCACGAGTAGAACACAAAGAGTTGTGGGCGGTGATCGTCATACTGCTTACCACCAACATCTTATTTTGATTCGGCGGTATTGTAAGATGAAGCGGCCCGGACCAACCTTACATGTCCACGTACATGAGACCGGTTCCACCGACAGACATGCAACTTGTTTTGCATAAAGGTGGCTGGCGGGTGTCTGTTTCTCCTACTTTAGTTGAATCGAATTTGACTGCGGCCGGTCCTTGTTGAAGGTTCAAACAGCAAACTTGATAAATCACCGTTGTGGTTTTGTGCCGTAGGTAAGAACGGTTCTTGCTAGAAGCCCGTAGCAGCCACGTAAAACTTGCAACAACAAAGTAGAGGACGTCTAACTTGTTTTTGCAGGGTATGCTGTGATGTGATATGGTCAAGACATGATGTGATATACGTTATTGTATGAGATGATCATGTTTTGTAATTTATCGGCAACTGGCAGGAGCCTTATGGTTGTCTCTTTATTGTATGAAATGCAAGCGCCATGTAATTGCTTTACTTTATCGCTATGCGTTAGCAATAGTTGTAGAAGCAATAGTTGGCGAGACGACCATGACGCAACGATGGAGATCAAGGTGTCGAGCCGGTGACAATGGAGATCATGACGATGCTTTGGAGATGGAGATCAAAAGCACAAGATGATGGCCATATCATGTCACATATTTTGATTGCATGTGATGTTTATCCTTTATGCATCTTATTTTGCTTAGAACAACGGTAGCATTATAAGATGATCCCTTCACTAAATTTCAAGATAAAAGTGTTCTCTCCGAGTATGCACCGTTGCTAAAGTTCGTCGTTTCGAAGCACCTCATGATGATCGGGTGTGATAGATTCTACGTTCACATACAACGGGTGTAAGCCAGTTTTACACAAGCAGAATACTTGGGTTAAACTTGACGAGCCTAGCATGTACAGACACGGTCTCGGAACACTGGAGACCGAAAGGTCGAACATGAGTCATATAGTAGATATGATCAACATGGAGATGTTCACCATTGATGACTATCCCATCTCACGTGATGATCGGACATGGTTTAGTTGATTTGGATCATGTATCACTTAGACAACTTGAGGGATGTTGATTTAAGTGGGAGTTCATTAGTAATTTGATTAATTGAACTAAGATTTATCATGAACATAGTCAAAATGTCTTTGCAAATTATGTTGTAGTTCAATAGCTCGCGATGTAGCTTCCACATTTTTTTGATACGTTCCTAGAGAAAAACTAAGTTGAAAGATGATGGTAGCAATAATGCGGACTAGATCCGTGATCTGAGGATTATCCTCATTGCTGCACAGAAGAATTATGTCCTTGATGCACCGCTAGGTGACAGACCTACTGCAGGAGCTGATGCAGACGTTGTGAACGTTTAACAAGCTCGATCTGATGACTACTTGATAGTTTAGTGCGCCATGCTTTACGGCTTAGAATCGGGGCTCCAAAGACGTTTTGAACGCCATGGAACATATGAGATGTTCCAAGAGCTGAAATTGGTATTTCAGGCTCATGCCCGTGTTGAGAGGTATGAGACCTCTGACAAGTACTTTGCCTACAAGATGGAGGAGAATAGCTCAGCCTGTGAGCATGTGCTCAGAATGTCTGGGTACTACAATCGCTTGAATCAAGTGGGAGTTAATCTTCCAGATAAGATAGTGATTGACAGAGTTCTCCAGTCACTATCACCAAGCTACTAGAGCTTCGTGATGAACTATAATATGCAAGGGATGACGAAAACGATTCCCGAGCTCTTCGCGATGCTGAAATCGGCAGAGGTAGAAATCAAAGAAATAACATCAAGTGTTGATGGTTAACAAGACCACCAGTTTTAAGAAGAGGGCAAGGGAAGCTAGACCCAAGCCTGAAACTGAGTGCTTCTACTGCAAAGGAAATGGTCACTGGAAGCGGAACTACCCCAAATACTTGGCGGATAAAGAGGATGGCAAAGTGAACAAAAGTATATTTTGATATACATGTTATCGATGTGTGTTGGAAGTGATTCCAAGGTTGATACGATCAACATCGCACACTCCCTCGACCTTCGGGATTAGTGTTGAACCTAAATAAATGTTATTTGGTGTTTGTGTTGAGCATGAATATGATTAGATCATGTTTATTGCAATACGGTTATTCATTTAAATCAGAGAATAATTGTTATTCTATTTACATGAATAAAACCTTCTATGTAAATGGTTTATTGAATCTCGATCGTAGTGATACACATATTCATAATATTGATGCCAAAAGATGCAAAGTTGATAATGACAATGCAACATACTTGTGGCACTGCCGTTTAGGTCATATTGGTGTAAAGCGCATGAAGAAACTCCATGCGGATGGACTTTTGGAATCTCTTGATTATGAATCATTTGATACTTGCGAACCATGCCTCATGGGCAAGATGACTAAAACTCCGTTCTCTGGAACAATGGAGCGAGCTACTGATTTGTTGGAAATAATACATACCGATGTATGCGGTCCGATGAATGTTGAAGCACGCGGCGGGTATCGTTATTTTCTAACCTTCACAGATGATTTGAGTAGATATGGGTATATCTACTTGATGAAACACAAGTCTGAAACATTTGAAAAGTTCAATTCAGAGTGAAGTAGAGAATCATCGGAACAAGAAAATAAAGTTTCTACGATCTGATCGCGGAGGCGAATATTTGAGTTACGAGTTTGGCCTTCATTTAAGAAAATGTGGAATTGTTTCACAACTCACGCCACCTGGAACACCACAGCGTCATGGTGTGTCCGAACGTCGTAACCATACTTTATTGGATATGGTGCGTTCTATGATGTCTCTTACCGATTTGCCACTATCGTTTTGGGGTTATGCATTAGAGACAGCTGCATTCACGTTAAATAGGGCACCGTCTAAATCCGTTGAGACGACACCATATGAACTATGGTTTGGCAAGAAACCTAAGCTGTCATTTCTTAAAGTTTGGGGATGCGATGCTTATGTGAAAAAGCTTCAACCTGATAAGCTCGAACCCAAAGCGGAGAAGTGCGTCTTCATAGGATACCCGAAAGAAACAATTGGGTACACCTTCTACCACAGATCCGAAGGCAAGGTCTTTGTTGCCAAGAATGGGTCCTTTCTAGAGAAGGAGTTTCTCTCGAAAGAAGTGAGTGGGAGGAAAGTAGAACTTGATGAGGTAATTGTACCTTCTCTCGAATTGGAAAGTAGCTCATCAGAGAAAACCGTTCCCGTGATGCCTACACCAATAAGAGAGGAAGATAATGATAAAGATCATGAAACTTCAGATCAAGTTACTACTGAACTTCGTAGGTCGACCAGAGTACGTTCCGCACCAGAGTGGTACGGTAATCCTGTTCTGGAAGCTATGTTGTTAGACAACGGCGAACCTACGAACTATGAAGAAGCTATGATAAGCCCGAATTCCGACAAATGGCTTGAGGCCATGAAATCTGAGATAGGATCTATGTATGAGAACAAAGTATGGACTTTGGTGGACTTGCCCGATGATCGGCAAGCCATTGAGAATAAATGGATTTTTAAGAGGAAGACGGATGCTGATGGTAATATCACTGTCTACAAAGCTCGACTTGTCGCGAAAGGTTTTCAACAAGTTCAAGGGGTTGACTACGATGAGACTTTCTCACCCGTAGCGATGCTTAAATCTGTCCGAATCATGTTAGCAATTGCCGCATTTTATGATTATGAAATCTGGCAAATGGATGTCAAAACTGCATTCCTTAATGGTTTTCTCAAAGAAGAGTTGTATATGATGCAACCAGAAGGTTTTGTCGATCCTAAGGGTGCTAACAAAGTGTGCAAGCTCCAGCGATCCATCTATGGACTGGTGCAAGCATCTCGGAGTTGGAATATACGCTTTGATGAGGTGATCAAAGCATATGGTTTTGTACAGACTTACGGTGAAGCCTATATTTACAAGAAAGTGAGTGGGAGCTCTGTAGTATTTCTAATATTATATGTGGATGACATATTGTTGATTGGAAATGATATAGAATTTCTGGATGGCATAAAGGGATATTTGAATAAGAATTTTTCAATGAAAGAACTCGGTGAAGCTGCTTATATATTGGGCATCAAGATCTATAGGGATAGATCAAGACGCTTGATAGGACTTTCACAAAGCACATACCTTGACAAAGTTTTGAAGAAGTTCAAAATGGATCAGTCAAAGAAAGGGTTCTTGCCTGTCTTGCAAGGTGTGAAGTTGAGTCAGACTCAATGCCCGACCACGACAGAAGATATAGAGAAAATGAAAGTCATTCCCTATGCCTCAGCCATAGGTTCTATTATGTATGCCATGCTGTGTACCAAACCTGATGTGTGCCTTGCCATAAGTTTGGCAGGGAGGTACCAGAGTAATCTAGGAGTGGATCACTGGACAGCGGTCAAGAATATCCTGAAGTACCTGAAAAGGACCAAGGACATGTTTCTCGTTTATGGAGGTGACGAAGAGCTCGTCGTAAAGGGTTACGTCGATGCAAGCTTCGACACTGATCCGGATGACTCTAAGTCACAAACCGGATACGTATTTATATTAAATGGTGGAGCTGTCAGTTGGTGCAGTTCCAAGCAGAGCGTCGTGGCGGGATCTACGTGTGAAGCGGAATACATAGCTGCTTCGGAAGCAGCACATGAAGGAGTCTGGATGAAGGAGTTCATATCTGATCTAGGTGTAATACCTAGTGCATCGGGTCCAATGACAATCTTTTGTGACAACACTGGAGCAATTGCCATAGCCAAGGAGCCCAGGTTTCACAAGAAGACCAAACACATCAAGAGACGCTTCAACTCCATTCGTGAATATGTCAAGGATGGAGACATAGAAATTTGCAAAGTACACACGGATCTGAATGTGGCAGACCCGTTGACTAAACCTCTCTCACAAGCAAAACATGATCACACCTTAGTACTCTTTGGGTATTAATCACATGGCGATGTGAACTAGATTGGTGTTAATCACCTGATGATGTGAACTATGGGTGTTAATCACATGGCGATGTGAACTAGATTATTGACTCTAGTGCAAGTGGGAGACTGATGGAAATATGCCCTAGAGGCAATAATAAAATGGTTATTATTATATTTCCTTAATCATGATAAAGGTTTATTATTCATGCTAGAAATGTATTGACCGGAAACTTAAATACATGTGTGAATACATAAACAAATACCGTGTCCCTAGTGAGCCTCTATTAGACTAGCTCGTTGATCAAAGATGGTTAAGTATTCCTAACCATAGACATGAGTTGTCATTTGATAACGGGATCACATCATTAGGAGAATGATGTGATGGACAAGACCCATCCGTTAGCTTAGCATATGATCGTTCTGCTTATTGCTACTGCTTTCTTGAATGTCAAATACATGTTCCTCAGACCATGAGATCATGCAACTCCCGGATACCGAAGGAATACCTTGTGTGCTATCAAACGTCACAACGTAACTGGGTGATCATAAAGATGCTCTACAGGTATCTCCGAAGCTGTCCGTTGAGTTGGCATGGATCGAGACTGGGATTTGTCACTCCGTGTTTCGGAGAGGTATCTCTGGGCCCTCTCGGTAATGCACATCATAAGAAGCTTGCAAGCAAAGTGACTAAGGAGTTAGTTACGGGATGATGTATTACGGAATGAGTAAAGAGACTTGCCGGTAACGAGATTGAACTAGGTATGGAGATACCGACGATCGAATCTCGGGCAAGTAACATACCGATGGACAAAGGGAATTACGTATGTTGTCATTGCGGTTCTACCGATAAGATCTTCGTGGAATATGTAGGAACCAATATGAGCATCCAGGTTCTGCTATTGGTTATTGACCGGAGAGGCGTCTCAGTCATGTCTACATCATTCCCGAACCCGTAGGGTCCGCACGCTTAACGTTCGTTGACGATATAGTGTTATATGAGTTATGTGAATTGGTAACCGAATATTGTTCGGAGTCCCGGATGAGACCCCGGACGTCACGAGGTGTCTCGGAATGGTCGAGAGGTAAAGATTTATATATGGGAAGTCATATTTTGGGTTCCGGAAAAAGGTGCAGTTTTTTTCGGTATTGTACCGGGAAGCTTCCAGAAGGTTCCGGAGGATTCCGGTGGGGTCCGGAAGTCCACAAGTGGGTCCACCACGTCCCAAGGGCTGGCATGGGCTAAGGGGAGGCGCCCTGGCCTTATTGGGCCAGGCACACCAAGTCCTCAAAAGCCCACGCAGCTAGGGAAGGAAAAAGGGAGAGTCCTAGTAGGAATAGGATTGGACTTTGGAGTCCAAGTCCACGTGTGTACTATTCATGGTCACTGTTCACGTGGCACTATTCCTTCTACTCCAAGCCCCTACACATATGTAAATAGAGGAGGGGGGGCGCCCCAAAGGAGACACAACATTGTCTTAGCCGTGTGCGGCGCCCCCCTCCACAGTTCTGTCCCTCGGTCATATTTTCGCAGTGCTTGGGCGAAGCCCTGCGGAGATAGCATTACCCTCACCGTCACCACGCCGTCGTGCTGCCGGAACTCATCCACTACCTCGCCGTCTTGCTGGATCAAGAAGTCGAGGACGTCACCGAGCTGAACGTGTGCTGAACGCGGAGGTGCCGTACGTTCGGTACTCGGTTGGTTGGATCGTGAAGTTATTCGACGACATAAACCGCGTTGTTCTAACGCTTCCGCTTACGGTCTACGAGGGTACGTAGACACACTCCCCCTCTCGTAGCTATGCATCTCCATGGATAGATCTTGCATGTGCGTAGAATTTTTTTTGTTTTTCATGCAACGTTCCCCAACACCCCGATGACAAGCCGAGCAATTGGTTCATACTTTTTAACGAGCTTCAGCTTTTCCAACCCCCACGCAATACATGAGCGCAAGCCATGGACATAGCACTATGGGTGGAATAGAATATGATGATATAGATAATAAGGGGAAGTCAAAAAGAAGAAGATAGTCTCACATCAACGCGGCTAATCAACGGGCTATGGAGATGCCCATCAATTGATGTCAATGCGAGGAGTAGGGATTGCCATGCAATGGATGCACTAAGAGCTATAAGTGTATGAAAGCTCAACAATGAAAACTAAGTGGGTGTGCATCCAACTTGCTTGCTCATGAAGACCTCGAGCATTTGAGGAAGCCCATCATCGGAATATACAAGCCAAGTTCTATAATGAAAAATTCCCACTAGTATACGAAAGTGACAACATTGGAGACTCTCTATATGAAAAACATGGTGCTACTTTGAAGCACAAGTGTGGAAAAAGAGGATATTAACATTGTCCCTTCTCTCTTATTCTCTCATTCATGTTTTTTTTGGTGGGCTCTTTTGGCCTCTTATTATTATTATTATTATTATTATTTTTCGTCTGTAGTCTCATCCCGACTTGTGGGGGAATCATAGCCTCCATCATCCTTTCCTCACTCGGACAATGCTCTAATAATGATGATCATCACACTTTTATTTACTTACAACTCAAGATTACAACTCGATACTTAGAACAAAATATGACTCTATATGAATGCCTCTGGCGGTGTACCAGGATGTGCAATGATCTAGCGTAACATGTATAAAAAATGATGAAAGGTGGCTGAGCCACAAATACTATGTCAGCTATATGATCATGCAAAGCAATATGACAATGATGATGTGTGTCATATAAAAGAACGGTGGAAGTTGCATGGCAATATATCTCGGAATGGCTATGGAAATGCCATGATAGGTAGGTATGGTGGCTATTTTGAGGAAGATATAAAGAGGCTTATGTGTGATAGAGCGTATCATATCACAGGGTTTGGATGCATGATACGTCTCCAACGTATTTATAATTTATGAAGTATTCATGCCATGTTTATTATAGTTTTGTATGATTTTGGTGCACTTTTATATGATTTTTATGGACTAACATATTGACCTAGTGCCCAGTTCCAGTTGTTGTTTTCTGTTTGTTTTTGGTTTTCCAGAAAATCCATATCAAATGAAGTCCAAATGCAGCGAAACTTTTTGACGATTTTTTCTGGAAGGAAACAGACGCAGGAAGCTTCGGGGAAGCAGCAGAAGACCCACAGGGGCCCCACAAGCCACCTGGGTGCGCCCACCCCCCTGGGCGCACCCTGGTGCCTCTTGGGCCTCCTGTGGCCCCTCTTCGCGTGATTCCAACGCCGAAAATTCCTATATATTCAGAAACCTCTAGAAATAACCCTAGAACTTCGACTCCGCCGCCGCAAGCCTCTGTACCTCCACGATCTCATCTACAGCCCTTTTTCGGCACCCTGCCGGAGGGGGAAATCATCACCGGAGGCCATCTTCATCATCCCGGTGGTCTCCATGACGAGGAGGGAGTAGTTCACCCTCGGGGCTGAGGGTATGTACTAGTAGCTATGTGTTTGATCTCTCTCTCGTGTTCTTGATTTGGCACGATCTTGATGTACCGTGAGCTTTGTTAATATAGTTGGATCATATGGTGTTTTTTCCCCTCTCTATCTTGTTGTGATGAATTGAATTTTTACCTTTGAGGTTTCACTATTATTGGATTGAATACTTTTATGGATTTGAGAACACTTGATGTATGTCTTGCATATGAATACCCGTGGTGACAATGGGGTATTATATTGATTCACTTGATGTATGTTTTGGCACTCAACTCACAGATTCCCGAGGTGACATTGGGGTAATCTATGCATAGGGGTTGATGCACGTTTTCGTCCTACTTTCTCCGGTAGAAATCTTGGGGCACTCTTTGAAGTTCTTTGTGTGGATTGAATATTATGAATCTGAAGTTGTTTGATGCATATCGAATAATCAACTCACGGATACTTGTGGTGACATTGGAGTATCTAGGTGACATTAGAGTTGGTTAATGCGTATCATATGGTGTTATTTTAGTACGAACTCTATGTTGGGGAACGTTGCATGGGAAACAAAAAATTTCCTACGCTCACCAAGATCAATCTAGGAGATGAACATCTACAAGAGGAGAGATTTCATCTACATACCCTTGTAGATTGCTAAGCAAGAGCGTTAAGAAACACGGTTGATGTAGTCGAACGTCTTCGTGATCCAATCACGATCCGTCCCGCGAACTCCCGATCAAGTGCCGAACGGACGGCACCTCCGAGTTTAGCACACGTGCGGCTCGGCGGTGTCCTCTCCTTCTTCATCCAGCAAGCGAGAGAGAGGGGGTAGATGATATCGGGACCACACGACGGTATGGTGGTGGTGGTGGCAGCGGAATTCCGGCAGGGCTTCGCCAAGCACGTATCGGTGAAACGTGGGAGGAGTTGGGAGAGGTAACGGGCAAGGGTCCAAGGGGGGTTGCCCCCAATGCCTCCCCACCTTTATATAGGCGTGGAGGGGGCTGGTGGCATGCCCTCCAAGGCCCTACGGTCGTTGGCCAAAGGGGGAGGAAGGAAATCCCTCCTTTCCTTCCCCACCGATCGCTATCCCCCCTTTTTAGGGATCCTGATCTTATCCCTTTGGGATATGATAGTATTCCTTTTAAGGGAGGATCTTGGTGCGCCTAGACCAGGGTTGTGGGGACTTTCCCCACTACCCACGTTCATGTGGGTCCCCCATGCAGGTGGGCCCCACTCCGAAACCTTCTAGAACCTTCCCGGTACAATACCGAAAAACTCAAACTTTTTCCGGAACCCGATAACAACTTTCCATATATGAATCTTTACCTCCGGACTATTCCGGAGCTGCTCGTGATGTCCCGGATCCCATCCGGGACTCCGAACAACCTTCGGACTTTCCACTATTAATATCTCAATACTACCCTAGCTCTACCGAACGTTAAGCGTGCGACCCTACGGGTTCGGGAATATGCAGACATGACCGAGACTCCTCTCCGGTCAATAACCAATAGCGGGACCTGGATGCCCATATTGGTTCCTACATATTCAATGAAGATCTTTATCGGTTGAACCACGATGTCTAGGATTCAGTCAATCCCGTATGCAATTCCCTTTGTCCGGCGATATGTTACTTGCCCGAGATTCGATCGTCGGTATCTCCATACCTAGTTCAATCTCGTTACCGGCAAGTCTCTTTACTCATTCCGTAATACAAGATCCCGTGGCTAACTCTTTAGTCACATTGCTTGCAAGCTTATTGTGATGCTGTATTACCGAGTGGGCCCTAAGATACCTTTCCGTCATACGGAGTGACAAATTCCCAGTCTTGATCCATGCCAACTCAACAGACACCCTCGGAGATACCTGTAGAGCATCTTTATAGTCACCCAGTTACGTTGCGACGTTTGATACACACAAGGTACTCCTCCGGTGTTAGCGAGTTGCATGATCTCATGGTCATAGGAACATATACTTGACATGCGAAAACGATAGCAATAAACTTGACACGATCATATGCTACGTTCATAGTTTGGGTCTTGTCCATCACATCATTCTCCTAATGATGTGATCCCGTTATCAAATGACGACTCATGTCTATGACCAGGAAACCATGGCCATCTTTGATCAACGAGCTAGTCCGGTAGAGGCTCACTAGGGACATGTTGTTGTCTATGTATCCACACATGTATTTGTGTTTCCAACCAATACAATTATAGCATGGATAATAAACGATTATCATGAACAAGGAAATATAATAATAACCATTTTATTATTGCCTCTAGGGCATATTTCCAACAGTCTCCCACTTGCACTAGAGTCAATAATCTAGCATTACGTGGTTATGAATCTAACACCCATAGAGTTCTGGTGTTGATCCTGTTTAGCCCGTGGAAGAGGTTTAGTCAACGGATCTGCAACATTCAGATCCGTGTGTACTTTGCAAATGTTTATGTCCTCCTTGATCGCATCGCGGATGGAATTGAAGCGTCGCTTTATGTGTCTGGTCCTCTTGTGAAACCTTGGTTCCTTGGCTAGAGCAATGGCACCAGTGTTGTCACAAAACAGAGTCATCGGGTCTAGTGCACTGGGCACAACACCAAGATCTGTCATGAACTGCTTCATCCAGACACCTTCGCCGCCTCCGAGGCAGCTATGTACTCCGCTTCGCATGTAGAATCAGCTACAACGCTTTGCTTGGAACTGCACCAGCTTACCGCTCCCCCATTTAGAATATATACGTATCCGGTTTGAGACTTAGAGTCATCCGGATCAGTGTCAAAGCTTGCATCGACGTAACCCTTTACGACGAGCTCTTGATCACCTCCATAAATGAGAAACATTTCCTTAGTCTTTTTCAGGTACTTAAGGATATTCTTGACCGCTGTCCAGTGTTCCACTCCTGGGGCACTTTGAAACCTTCCGGCCATACTTATGGCAAGGCTGACATCTGGTCTTGTGCACAACATCGCATATATGATAGAGCCAATGGCAGAAGCATAGGGGATGACACTCATCTTTTCTCTATCCTCTGTAGTTGCTGGGCATTGAGTCTTACTCAACTTCACACCTTGCAAAACAGGCAAGAACCCCTTCTTGGACTGATCCATTTTGAACTTCTTCAAAACTTTATCAAGGTATGTGCTCTGTGAAAGTCCTATTAAGCGTCTCGATCTATCTCTATAGATCTTGATGCCTAATATAAAAGCAGCTTCTCCTAGGTCCTTCATTGAAAAACTCTTGTTCAAATATTCCTTCACGCTTTCCAAAAGTTCTATATTGTTTCCAATCAGCAATATGTCATCCACATATAATATTAGAAACGCTATAGAGCTCCCACTCACTTTCTTGTAAATACAAGCTTCTCCGTAAACTTGTATAAACACAAACGCTTTGATCACCTCATCAAAGCGAAGATTCCAACTCCGAGAAGCTTGCACCAGTCCATAAATGGATCGCTGGAGTTTGCAAACTTTGTCAGCATTTTCTGGATCGACAAAACCTTCTGGTTGCATCATATACAACTCTTCCTTAAGAAAACCGTTAAGGAACGCTGTTTTGACATCCATCTGCCAAATTTCATAATCGAAAAATGCAGCTATTGCTAACATGATTCTGACGGACTTAAGCATCGCTACGGGTGAGAAAGTCTCATCGTAGTCAACTCCTTGAACTTGTGAAAAACCCTTTGCCACAAGTCGAGCTTTATAGACGGTGACATTACTGTCCACGTCCGTCTTCTTCTTGAAGATACATTTATTCTGAATGGCCTTTCGCCCTTCAGGTAATACTTCCAAAGTCCATTCTTTGTTTTCATACATGGATCCCATCTCGGATTTCATGGCCTCTAACCATTTGTTGGAATCCGGGCCCACCATCGCTTCTCCATAGCTCGTATGTTCATCGTTGTCCAACAACATGACATTTAAGACAGGGTTACCGTACCACTCAGGAGCAGTACGTATCCTTGTCGACCTACGAGGTTCAATAGTAACTTGATCCGAAGCTTCATGATCACCATCATCAGCTTCCTCTTCAACTGACGTAGGTTCCACAGAAACATCTTTCTGTACAGTGCTACTCTCTGGTTGAAGTAAAGGTTCAACAACCTCATCAAGTTCTATCTTCCTCCCACTCAATTCTTTCGAGAGAAACTCTTTCTCGAGAAAGGACCCGTTCTTAGCGACAAACACTTTGCCTTCAGATCTGAGATAGAAGGTATACCCAACCGTTTCTTTTGGGTATCCCATGAAGACGCATTTGTTCACTTTGGGTTCAAGCTTTTCTGGTTGAAGCCTTTTGACATAAGCATCGCATCCCCAAACTTTAAGAAACGACAACTTTGGTTTCTTGCCAAACCACAGTTCATACGGTGTCGTCTCAATGGACTTAGATGGTGCCCTATTTAAAGTGAATGCAGTTGTCTCTAACGCATAACCCCAAAATGATAGTGGCAGATCGGCAAGAGACATCATAGAACGCACCATATCCAATAAGGTTCGATTACGACGTTCGGACACACCATTACGCTGTGGTGTTCCAGGTGGCGTCAATTGTGAAACAATTCCACATTGTCTTAAGTGACTGCCAAACTCATAACTCAGATATTCTCCCCCTCGATCAGATCGTAGGAATTTGATCTTCTTGTTACGATGATTCTCAACTTCAATCTGAAATTGCTTGAACTATTCAAACGTTTCAGATTTGTGTTTCATTAAGTAAATATACCGATATCTACTCAAATCGTCGGTGAAGGTGAGAAAATAACGATATCCACCGCGTGCCTCAATGCTCATCGGACCGCACACATCAGTATGTCTGATTTCCAACAAGTCACTTGCCCGTTCCATTGTTCCGGAGAACGGGGTCTTAGTCATCTTGCCCATGAGGCATGGTTCGCATGTGTCAAGTGATTCAAAATCAAGTGACTCCAAAAGTCCATCAGCATGGAGTTTCTTCATGCGTTTTACACCAATATGACCTAAGCGGCAGTGCCACAAGAAAGTGGTACTATCATTATCAACTCTACATCTTTTGGCATCAATGTTATGAACATGTGTATCATCACTATCGAGATTCAATAAGAATAAAACCCTCACAATGGGTGCATGACCATAAAAGATATTACCCATATAAATAGAACAACCATTATTCTCTGATTTAAGTGAGTAACCATCTCGCATTAAACAAGATCCAGATATAATGTTCATGCTCAACGCAGGCACTAAATAACAATTATTCAGGTTTATCACTAATCCCGATGGTAATCGAAGAGCGAGCGTGCCGACGGCGATCACATCAACCTTGGAACCATTTCCCACGCGCATCGTCACTTCGTCCTTCGCCAGCCTCCGTCTATTCCGCAGTTCCTGCTTTGAGTTGCAAATATGAGCAACCGCACCGGTATCAAATACCCAGGCACTACAATGAGAGTTGTAAGGTACACATCAATAACATGTATATCATATATACCTTGTTTGGCGTTGACCCCCTTCTTGTCGGCCAGATACTTGGGGCAATTCCGCTTCCAGTGGCCAGTTCCCTTGCAATAGAAGCACTCAGTTTCTGGCTTGGGCCCAACCTTGGGTTTCTTCATGGGAGGGGCAACTACTTTGCCACTCTTCTTGGAGTTTCCCTTCTTGCCCTTGCCATTCTTCTTGAAACTAGTGGTTTTATTGACCATCAACACTTGATGCTCCTTCTGGATGTCTGACTCAGCGACTTTCAGCATCGCAAACAGCTCGGCGACTGACTTGTTCATCCCTTGCATGTTATAGTTCAACACAAAGCTCTTGTAGCTAGGTGGTAGCGATTGAAGAACTCTGTCAGTGATCGCCTCTGGCGGGAGCACAACTCCCAACTCAGCCAGACTGTTGTAATACCCAGACATTTTGAGTATGTGTTCACTGACAGACCCGTTCTCCTCCATCTTGCAAGCATAGAACTTATCGGAGGTCTCATACCTCTAGATCTGGGCATTTTTCTCAAAAATAAACTTCAACTCCTGGAACATCTCATATGCTCCATGACGTTCAAAACGCCTTTGAAGTCCCGGTTCTAAGCCATACAACATGGCACACTGAACTATTGAGTAGTCATCAATGCGCGCCTGCCAGGCGTTCATAACGTCCACAGACGCTGGAGGGGGTTGCTCACCAAGCGGTGCATCAAGGACATAAGCCTTTTGGGCAGCCGTGAGGATAATCCTCAGATTACAGGCCCAGTCTACAAAGTTACTTCCATCATCTTTCAGCTTGGCTTTCTCTAGGAACGCATTGAAATTCAGGGGAGCTACTGCGCGAGCCATTGATCTACAACATAATTTGCAAAGATAGTTTAGACTATTGTTCATGATAAAGAGTTCAATTAATCATATTACTTAAGAACTCCCACTCAAATCGACATTCCTCCGGTCGTCTGAGTGTAACATGATCCAAATCCACCAACCCAAGTCCGATCATCACGTGAGATGAGGTGGTTTCAATGGTGAACATCTCCATGTTGATCATATCTACTATATGACTCATGTTCGACCTTTCGGTCTCTTGTGTTCCGAGGCCATGTCTGTACATGCTAGGCTCGTCAAGTTTAACCCAAGTGTTCCGCATGTGCAAAACTGGCTTGCACCCGTTGTATGTGAACGTAGAGTCTATCAGACCCGATCATCACGTGGTGCTTCGAAACGATGAACTTTTGCAACGGTGCACACTTGGGGAGAACACAATTTTTATCTTGAAATTTTAGTGAGGAATCACCTTATAATGCTACCGTCGTCCTAAGCAAAATAAGATGCATAAAAGGATTAACATCACATGCAAATCATAAGTGACATGATATGGCCATGAACTTGTGCTTTTGATCTCCATCTCCAAAGCACCGGCATGATCTCCATCGTCACCGGCATGACACCATGATCTCCATCATCGTGTCGCCATCGGGGTTGTCACGCCAACCATGCTTCTACTACTATTGCTACCGTTTAGCGATAAAGTAAAGCATTACATAGCGCTTAATGATTGACACGCAGGTCATACAATAATTAAAGACAACCCTATGGCTCCTGCCGGTTGCCGTATTCATCGACATGCAAGCCGAGATAAACTATTACAAAATATGATCATCTCATACATGAAATATATTTCATCATGTATTTGGCCATATCATATCACAACATACCCTGCAAAAACAAGTTAGACGTCCTCTAATTTGTTGTTGCATGTTTTACATGGCTGCTATGGGTATCTAGCAAGAACGATTCTTACCTACGCAAAACCACAACGGTGATATGCAAGTTGCTATTTAACCTTCTACAAGGACCGCCTTTATAGAATCCGATTCAACTAAGGTGGGAGAGACAGACACCCGCCAGCCATCTTATGCCACAAAGTCGCATGTCAGTCGATGGAACCGGTCTCATGTACGTGGACATGTAAAGTTGGTCCGGGCCGCTTCATCCCACAATACCGCTGAATCAAGAAAAGACCAAGGAAGGAAGCAATCTGAATATCAACGCCCACAAACTCCTTTGTGTTCTACTCGTGATGTCATCTACGCAAAGACCTAGCTCTGATACCACTATAGGGGAACGTTGCATGGGAAACAAAAAATTTCCTACGCTCACCAAGATCAATCTAGGAGCTGAACATCTACGAGAGGAGAGATTGCATCTACATACCCTTGTAGATCGCTAAGCGGAAGCGTTAAGAAACGCGGTTGATGTAGTCGAACGTCTTCGCAATCCAATCACTATTCGTCCCGCGAACTCCCGATCAAGTGCCGAACGGACGGCACCTCCGAGTTTAGCACCCATGCGGCTCGGCGGCGTCCTCTCCTTCTTGATCCAGCAAGCGAGAGAGAGGGGGTAGATGAGATCGGGACCAGCACGACGGTATGGTGGTGGTGGTGGCAGCGGAATTCCGGCAGGGCTTCGCCAAGCGCGTACCGGTGAAACGTGGGAGGAGTTGGGAGAGGTAACGGGAAAGGGTCCAAGGGGGGTTGCCCCCAACACCTCCCCATCTTTATATCGGCGTGGAGGGGGCTGGTGGCTTGCCCTCGAAGGCCCTAGGGTCGTTGGCCAAAGGGGGAGAAAGGAAATCCCTCCTTTCCTTCCCCACCGATCGCTATCCCCCCCTTTTTAGGGATCCTGATCTTATCCCTTTGGGATATGATAGTATTCCTTTTAAGGGAGGATCTTGGTGTGCCTAGACCAGGGTTGTGGGGCTTTCCCCACTACCCACAGTCATGTGGGTCCCCCATGCAGGTGGGCCCAACTCCGGAACCTTCTAGAACCTTCCCGGTACAATACCGAAAAAACTCGAACTTTTTCCGAAACCCGATAACAACTTTCCATATATGAATCTTTACCTCCGGACTATTCCGGAGCTCCTCGTGATGTCCCGGATCCCATCCGGGACTCCGAACAACCTTTGGACTTTCCACTATAAATATCTCAATACTACCCTAGCGCTACCGAACGTTAAGCGTGCGACCCTACGGGTTCGGGAATATGCAGACATGACCGAGACTCCTCTCCGGTCAATAACCAATAGCGGGACCTGAATGCCCATATTGGTTCCTACATATTCAACGAAGATCTTTATCGGTTGAACCACGATGTCAAGGATTCAGTCAATCCCGTATGCAATTCCCTTTGTCTGGCGATATGTTACTTGCCCGAGATTTGATCGTCGGTATCTCCATACCTAGTTCAATCTCGTTACCGGCAAGTCTCTTTACTCGTTCCGTAATACAAGATCCCATGGCTAACTCTTTAGTCACATTGCTTGCAAGCTTATTGTGATGATGTATTACCGAGTGGGCCCTGAGATACCTCTCCGTCATACGGAGTGACAAATTCCCAGTCTTGATCCATGCCAACTCAACAGACACCCTCGGAGATACCTGTAGAGCATCTTTATAGTCACCCAGTTACGTTGTGACATTTGATACACACAAGGTACTCCTCCGGTGTTAGCGAGTTGCATGATCTCAAGGTCATAGGAACAGATACTTGACATGCGAAAACGATAGCAATAAACTTGACACGATCATATGCTACGTTCATAGTTTGGGTCTTGTCCATCACATCATTCTCCTAATGATGTGATCCCGTTATCAAATGACAACTCATGTCTATGACCAGGAAACCATGGCCATCTTTGATCAACAAGCTAGTCCGGTAGAGGCTCACTAGGGACATGTTGTTGTCTATGTATCCACACATGTATTTGTGTTTCCAACCAATACAATTATAGCATGGATAATAAACGATTATCATGAACAAGGAAATATAATAATAACCATTTTATTATTGCCTCTAGGTCATATTTCCAACACTCTAGGGCTGTTTGTGACACTTATAGGAATAGCTCAATAGATTGATCGGAAAGAATAACTTTGAGGTGGTTTCGTACCCTACAACAATTTCTATCTTATGTTCTCCGCTAATAGGAAATTTGGAGTGATTCTTTGTGGAACGTTGAGGGATTGTTATATGATCCAATTATGTTAGCTTTGTTGAGAGATTGCACTAGTGAAAGTATGAACCCTAGGCCTTGTTTTTAAACATTGCAATACCGTTTGTGCTCTCTTTTGTTACTTGCTACCTTGCTGTTTTTTATTTTTCAGATTATAAAAACCTATATCTACTATCCATACTACACTTGTATCACCATCTCTTCGCCGAACTAGTGCACCTATACAATTTACTATTGTATTGGGTGTGTTAGGGACACAAGAGATTTCTTGTATTTGGTTGCAGGGTTGTTTGAGAGAGACCATCTTCATCCTACGCCTCCCACGGATTGATAAACCTTAGGTCATCCACTTGAGGGAAAATTGCTACTGTCCTACAAAACTCTGCGCTTGGAGGCCCAACACGAGTCTACAAGAATAAGTTGTGTAGTAGACATCAATGCACCCGTGAAGTTTGCACCAACTCTCGATGTGAGAAAGGGCAATGCACGATACCGAAGAGGCTAGCAAATTGCGGAAAGGTGAGAGTGCGTATAATCCATGGACTCACATTAGTCATAAGAACTCACATACTTATTGCGAAAGTTTATTAGCCCTCGAAGCAAAGTACTACTACGCATGCCCCTAGGGGATAGATTGGAAGGAAAAGACCATCACTCGTCCCCGACCGCCACTCATAAGGTAGACAATCAATAATAAATCATGCTCCAATTTCCTAGCATAACGACAGACCATACGTGCATGCTTCGGGAATCACAAACCTTAACACATTTATTCTTACTAAACCACAATCATCTACTAGTACCTCCCCCATATTACCATCTTAATATCGCAAAACTATTGCAAGGAATCAAACTTATCATATTCAGTGATCTACATGAAAGTTTTTATTATATCCCTCTTGAATACCTATCATATCAAGACCATTCTTTTAACATGTGCAAATTGCCATTACTATTTATTAGACTCTCAAAAAGATATAAGTGAAGAATGAGAGTGCAACTATTTCTTTAAAATATAACCACCGCCATGCTCTAAAAGATATAAGTGAAGCACCAGAGCAATTGCCTAGCTCAAAAGATATAAGTGAAGCACATAGAGTATTCTAATAAATTCCGAATAATGTGTGTGAGGGTGTCCTGGACTAGGGGGTACTAGGGCCGCGGCCTATCTCTCATAGGCCGGACTTGTGGGCCGCCCTTTACTCGCCAAAGGAGGGCCGGATTATGGGCGACCCCGTGTACTAGAAGGAAACCTCCGAAGACTTGGCGTCTCCTCCAAGGAATACTTAGCGTGCCCGGCATGTTTATCCCCTGATGGTAACCGACTATGTGTAACCCTAGGGCCTTCTGGTGTCTATATAAACCAGAAGGTTTAGTCCGTAGAGATCATATCATATTCATTACCTAGGGTTTAGCCCAGTCGATCTTGAGGTAGATCAACTCTGTAACCTTCATACAATCACATCAATACAATCTAGCAGGACGTAGGGTATTACCTCTTCGAGAGGGCCCGAACCTGGGTAAATCATCGTCTCTACGCTCTCTGTTACCCATTGATTCCTAGACCCATAGTTCGGATCCCCTACCCGAGATCTGCCGGTTTTGGTACCCACATTGGTGCTTTCATTGAGAGTTCCGTCGTGGGTCGCCAAGGATCAATGGCTCGCCTTCTCATCAGCGATGGAATCCGCAACGGGGACATCTTCATCCCCGGCAGCTCTTCGCGTTCGGCAGTATTGTGTTGCACGCCGATCCGACCGGTCACCTCGACCAGGTTGGCAGCTTCGCCCCCGAGCAGGAAATCAGGTTCGGTGGCCTTGAGTACGTCGCCGATGATCGAGGCGATCTGGTCTTCACTGGGTTCTCGGCTTTACCCGAGGAACCTACCAATCCCGAGGCCTTGACCTCGGATTCCTTCCCCGCCCCCGTCCCCGGGCTGGGCCTCAGTTCGGATCTGGCCTTGAGTTCAGATCCAACCCCGGCGCCAGAAAACCAAGGGTCACCCTTGGCCGAACACACTCCCATTATCGGCGCGCCGGAGCTCAACTCTGATGGCTGCCCGAACATAGATCCGGTGGACCTCTCGATTTTAAGCGATATGTTAGACCGGATCCAAAAGATGAATATCGCGGATGGCCCGTCCTCGAACCAGGAGTAAGTCGGACAGGACGCCAGCCGCAGGGAATTTTGCGTCCCACCCACCACCCACTTGGTAGCCACTATCGAAGATTTAACCGACATGCTGGACTAAGCCTCCGAGGAGGCTGACGACATGGACGAGGATATCGACGTCCCGCCCTACACGGCCCCCTCCCTTGCCACTTCCAACACCGGAAAGTGGACCGCCACCTCCACTTATGACGTTTACATGGTCGACACCCCCATGAAGGATGGCGACACGACCAAAAACGATGGCGACGATCCCGCCGAAGAACCGCCCAGACGCCGACGACGGCGAGCCAGAGGGCGAGGAAAGGGCAAGGAAAATCACACGGACACGAACGGCACTAGAGATAACGAGACTCCGGACAACTTGGGGGAGCTCAGTGAAAACACACCCAAGCAGCGCCCCAACGCCCCTGAAGGGCACGAGGACCAGGGCGACCCCGAGGACCTCGAGGATTCCGGGGACAGCAATTACCTCCCTCCGTCCAAAGAGGAAGATAGCCTCGGACCCGAAGATTTTATCATCCCAGAGGATCCCCTGGAGCAAGAGAAATTCAAACGGCAACTCATCGCCACTGCCCGAAGCTTGAAGAGGAAACAACAACAGCTAAAAGCCGAGCAGGATACGCTAAACGATAGATGGACGATGGTCTTAGCCGCCGAAGAAGGCCTTGACGATCAACGTCAGGGTCAATACAAGAGTTACCCACGGCGGCGCCTACTCCCAGAATTCGAGGATGAGGCCTTTGGGCCCATGGCACCCAGACGAACTTACGCAAACCAGCCCGATCGCCCCCCTCGAGGACGGGATAGGCCGGCTGTGGAAACCGAACTCCCACCCGCGCCCCCTCGAGGACGGGATAGGGCGGCCGGGGAAACCGAACTCCCACCCGCACCCCCTCGAGGACGGGATAGGGCGGCCGGGGAAGCCGAATACCCACCCGCGCCCCCTCGCCGAGCAGGCAAAGACCCGGTTCAACCGGACGACCAATACGATCTGCGCCATGACCTGAACGCCAGAGGGATCCAGTCGAGATCCATCTATGGATCCACAGGATATGCACCTGCCGGACGGGACGGTTACCAAGCCTGGCGCGCTAGAAGCGACAGAGCCCGGGAGCAGCACTGTGCCCGGATGACGACCGATCTCCGGCGTGATGTGGCCCGGGCCAGGGGCGCCGCACACCCAATGTGTTTCACTGATGAGGTGATGCAGCATCAGTTCCCCGAGGGGTTCAAACCCGCCAATATAGAATCCTACAATGGGACAACTGACCCAGCCGTATGGATTGAGGATTTTCTCCTCCATATTCACATGGCCCGAGGAGATGATCTCCACGCTATTAAGTACTTACCATTGAAACTCAAGGGGCCAGCAAGGCATTGGCTGAACAGCTTACCCGAAAACTCCGTCGGGAGTTGGGAAGAGCTCGAGGATGCATTCCGAGCTAACTTTCAAGGCACCTACGTTCGGCCATCGGACGCCGATGGCCTGAGCCATGTCATTCAGCAGCCCGGAGAGTCAGCCCGGCAATTCTGGAACCGGTTTTTGACCAAGAAGAACCAGATCGTCGACTGTCCGGATGCCGAAGCGATTGCGGCATTCAAACACAGTATTCGGGATTAGTGGCTTGCCCGCCAGCTCGGCCAGGACAAGCCAGAACAATGTCGGCCCTTACCTCCCTAATGACCCGCTTTTGCGCGGGTGAGTATAGCTGGTTAGCTCGTCGAAGCAACCACCGCGAAGACCCCGGCACTTTAGAGACCCGGGACGGAAACGGGAAACCCCAGCGCAATAGGAACAATAAGCGCCGGCATTCAAGCAACGGCGGTGAAGCCGATGACACAGCAGTAAATGCCGGATTCAGCGGCTCGAAATCGGGACCGCGGAAAAAATCCTCTAAAGGGAACTGCGACGGCCCGACTGCGCTGGACAGAATATTGGATAGGCCCTGCCAGATTCACAGCACCCCCGACAAGCCCGCTAACCACACCAACCGCAACTGTTGGGTAATCAAACAGGCCAGCAAGGTCACAGCCGAAGAACAGGGCAAGGGCCCCCGCAGCGAGGATGACGACGAACCTCGCGGGCCGAACAATGGAGGCCAAAAGCAGTGCCCTCCAGAGGTCAAAACCGTGAACATGATCTATGTCATGCATATACCAAAGAAGGAGTGGAAACACGCACTTCGGGATGTCTACGCCTTAGAGCCGGTAGCCCCGAAATTCAACCCGTGGTCGGCTTGCCCAATCACTTTCGACCGTCGAGACCATCCGACCAGTATACGCCATGGAGGAACGGCGGCTCTGGTGCTCGACTCCATCGTGGACGGATTCCACCTCACCAGAGTCCTTATGGACGGAGGCAGCAGCCTCAACCTGATTTACTCAGATACGGTGAGGAAAATGGGGATTGACCCGTCAAGGATCAAACCCAGCAACACCACCTTTAAAGGTGTAATCCCAGGTGTCGAGGCACGCTGCTCGGGATCCGTGACATTGGAAGTAGTCTTCGGCTCGCCCGATAACTTCCGCAGCGAGGACTTGATCTTCGATATTGTCCCCTTCCGCAGCGGTTACCACGCACTCCTCGGCCGGACTGCGTTCGCCCGTTTCAATGCCGTCCCGCACTATGCATACCTGAAGCTCAAGATGCCCGGACCAAAGGGCGTTATTACCATCAACGGTAATACCGAGCGCTTGCTCCGAACAGAGGAACACACGGTGGCTTTAGCCGCCGAAGTCCAGGCCGCTGAAGAAGCGTCGCAAGCCCAGTCTACTGCCAAGACACTGGACGCACGCAAGCGCTCCCGAGCCGCAGCCTCGGTCCCGGAGCACTCCCATGCTCCCTCCAAATAGGGGTACGCGCCCCCACACCACGGCCCATCTAGTCGCGAAATACGTACCTCGAGTGCACCATTTCGCGCTGAAAATTCCATGGGCAGTTGTGGGGACACGTGAATCAAAGGCTGGGAGTTCGGTTCGATCGAGCAATGGCCATCAGATGTCTTCGAATCAACATCGACAACGGGCACCATCTAGGGCCTGATCAGCGTCAAACTGATATACCAAGGGCTCGTCAGCCGAACAGTACTACTTCCGCCAAACATACGGTCGACAGCTCCGCTCATACGGAAGCTTCTTAAAGAGAAAAGGCACAGACGTGCAGCAGGGCGTAGTATGGACGTCAAACCACTCATGAAGGCCCTACGTCAACCTTTACTCTAATGTATTCATTTCTTCACAAGTGTCTATCAAAGTTACTTTGGCAATCCGGATCGTACGGTTGGACGTCACATATTCAAAGGAAATAAAGACCAATTTTTCTCTGGTAATTGTGCAGTCACTCACGTCGCATATTCCTTTCCGCGTTTTTAGGCCGAAGTAAACTATTACGACACGTCCTTTTTTTTAATAACCGGCTAATAGACCGGGGGCTCGAACATAAAGCTTGCCCTAAAACTTTATCCCGGCACCTTTTTTTTTCTTTCATGTGCTCGGCGTCACGGATATTGCACTATATGAATCAGTTTCGAATTACGTCTTTGGTCAATAGTTAGGTTGCCCGGCTCCTGTGTTTACCCTCTTACGTTCCGCACTGTTCGGCTAAGAGGGTAAAGGGAGAACCACTGCGATTGTACTTCTAGCTAGCCAGGTTAAGTACCTCAGTGGAGAAAGCCGAAAACTGACTGTCACAATAAGCGAGAACTGGTCGACAATCCGATGACTCGTGTCAAACCAAAGATCGTTGGAGGTTAGTGTTGGGGAACGTTGCATGGAAAACAATTTTTTTTCTACGCACACGCAAGTTCTATCCATGGAGATGCATAGCTACGAGAGGGGAAGTGTGTCTACGTACCCTCGTAGACCGTAAGCGGAAGCGTTATAACAACGCGGTTGATGTCGTCGAACAACTTCACGATCCAACCGACCGAGTACCGAACGTACGGCACCTCCGCGTTCAGCACACGTTCAGCTCGGTGACATCCTCGACTTCTTGACCCAGAAAGACGGTGAGGTACGTAGTGGATGAGTTTCGGCAGCACGACGGCGTGGTGACGGTGATGGTAATGCTATCTCCGCAGGGCTTCGCCCAAGCACTGCGAAAATATGACCGAGGAACGGAACTGTGGAGGGGGGCGCCGCACACGGCTAAGACAATGTTGTGTCTCCTTTGGGGGGGGGGGGGCGCCGCACACCAATCTAGTTCACATCGCCATGTGATTAATACCCAAAGAGTACTAAGGTGTGATCATGTTTTGCTTGTGAGAGAGGTTTAGTCAACGGGTCTGCCACATTCAGATCCGTGTGTACTTTGCAAATTTCTATGTCTCCATCCTTGACATATTCACGAATGGAGTTGAAGCGTCTCTTGATGTGTTTGGTCTTCTTGTGAAACCTGGGCTCCTTGGCTATGGCAATTGCTCCAGTGTTGTCACAAAAGATTGTCATTGGACGCGATGCACTAGGTATTACACCTAGATCAGATATGAACTCCTTCATCCAGACTCCTTCATGTGCTGCTTCCGAAGCAGCTATGTATTCCGCTTCACACGTAGATCCCGCCACGACGCTCTGCTTGGAACTGCACCAACTGACAGCTCCACCATTTAATATAAATACGTATCCGGTTTGTGACTTAGAGTCATCCGGATCAGTGTCGAAGCTTGCATCGACGTAACCCTTTACGACGAGCTCTTCGTCACCTCCATAAACGAGAAACATGTCCTTGGTACTTTTCAGGTACTTCAGGATATTCTTGACCGCTGTCCAGTGATCCACTCCTGGATTACTCTGGTACCTCCCTGCCAAACTTATGGCAAGGCACACATCAGGTCTGGTACACAGTATGGCATACATAATAGAACCTATGGTTGAGGCATAGGGAATGACTTTCATTTTCTCTATATCTCCTGCCGTGGTCGGGCATTGAGTCTGACTCAACTTCACACCTTGCAAGACAGGCAAGAACCCTTTCTTTGACTGATCCATTTTGAACTTCCTCAAAACTTTGTCTAGGTATGTGCTTTGTGAAAGTCCTATCAAGCGTCTTGATCTATCCCTATAGATCTTGATGCCCAATATATAAGCAGCTTCACCGAGGTCTTTCATTGAAAAATTCTTATTCAAGTATCCCTTTATGCCATCCAGAAATTCTATATCATTTCCAATCAACAATATGTCATCCACATATAATATTAGAAATGCTACAGAGCTCCCACTCACTTTCTTGTAAATACAGGCTTCACCATAAGTCTGTACAAAACCATATGCTTTGATCACCTCATCAAAGAGTATATTCCAACTCCGAGATGCTTCCACCAGTCCATAGATGGATCGCTGGAGCTTGCACACTTTGTTAGCACCCTTAGGATCGACAAAACCTTCTGGTTGCATCATATACAACTCTTCTTTGAGAAAACCATTAAGGAATGCAGTTTTGACATCCATTTGCCAGATTTCATAATCATAAAATGCGGCAATTGCTAACATGATTCGGACAGACTTAAGCATCGCTACGGGTGAGAAAGTCTCATCGTAGTCAACCCCTTGAACTTGTCAAAAACCTTTCGCGACAAGTCGAGCTTTGTAGATAGTGATATTACCATCAGCATCCGTCTTCCTCTTAAAAATCCATTTATTCTCAATGGCTTGCCGATCATTGGGCAAGTCCACCAAAGTCCATACTTTGTTCTCATACATGGATCCTATCTCGGATTTCATTGCCTCAAGCCATTTATCGGAATCCGGGCTTATCATAGCTTCTTTCATAGTTCGTAGGTTCGCCATTGTCTAACAACGTAACTTCCAGAACAGGATTACCGTACCACTCTGGTGCGGAACGTACTCTGGTCGACCTACGAAGTTCAGTAGTACCTTGATCTATAGTTTCATGATCTTTATCATTATCTTCCTCTCTTATTGGTGTAGGCATCACGGGAACGGTTTTCTCTGATGAGCTACTTTACAATTCGAGAGAAGGTACAATTACCTCATCAAGTTCTACTTTCCTCCCACTCACTTCTTTCGAGAGAAACTCCTTCTCTAGAAAGGACCCATTCTTGGCAACAAAGACCTTGCCTTCGGATCTGTGGTAGAAGGTGTACCCAATTGTTTATTTAGGGTATCCTATGAAGACGCACTTCTTCGCTTTGGGTTCGAGCTTATCAGGTTGAAGCTTTTTCACATAAGCATCGCATCCCCAAACTTTAAGAAACGACAGCTTAGGTTTCTTGCCAAACCATAGTTCATATGGTGTCGTCTCAACGGATTTAGACGGTGCCCTATTTAATGTGAATGCAGCTGTCTCTAATGCATAACCCCAAAACGATAGTGGCAGATCGGTAAGAGACATCATAGAATGCACCATATCCAATAAAGTACGGTTACGACGTTCGGACACACCATTACGCTGTGGTGTTCCAGGTGGCGTGAGTTGTGAAACAATTCCACATTTTCTTAAATGAAGGCCAAACTCGTAACTCAAATATTCGCCTCCGCGATCAGATCGTAGAAACTTTATTTTCTTGTTACGATGATTCTCTACTTCACTCTGAAATTCTTTTAACTTTTCAAATGTTTCAAACTTGTGTTTCATCAAGTAGATATACCCATATCTACTCAAATCATCCGTGAAGGTTAGAAAAGAACGATACCCGCCGCGTGCTTCAACATTCATCGGACCGCATACATCTGTATGTATTATTTCCAACAAATCAGTTGCTCGCTCCATTGTTCCAGAGAACGGAGTTTTAGTCATCTTGCCCATGAGGCATGGTTCACAAGTATAAAATGATTCATAATCAAGAGATTCCAAAAGTCCATCCGCATGGAGTTTCTTCATGCGCTTTACACCAATATGACCTAAATGGCAGTGCCACAAGTATGTTGCACTATCATTATCAACTTTGCATCTTTTGGCATCAATATTATGAATATGCGTATCACTACGATCGAGATTCAACAAGAATAGACCATTCACAAAAGGTGCGTGACCATAAAAGATGTTACTCATATAAATAGAACCACCATTATTCTCTGACTTAAATGAATAACCGTCTCGCAATAAACAAGATCCAGATATAATGTTCATGCTCAACGCTGGCACCAAATAACAATTATTGAGGTCTAAAACTAATCCCGAAGGTAGATGTAGAGGTAGCGTGCCGACGGCGATCACATCAAACTTGGAACCATTCCCGACGCGCATCGTCACCTCGTCCTTAGCCAATCTTCGCTTATTCCGTAGCTCCTGTTTCGAGTTACAAATATGAGCAACCGAACCAGTATCAAATACCCAGGCGCTATTGCGAGCATTACTGAGGAACACATCAATAACATGTATATCAAACATACCTTTGCTCACTTTGCCATCCTTCTTATCCGCCAAATACTTGGGGCAGTTCCGCTTCCAGTGACCAGTCCCTTTGCAGTAGAAGCACTCTGTTTCAGGTCTGGGTCCAGCTTTGGGTTTCTTCGTGGGAGCGGCAACTTGCTTGCCGTTCTTCTTGAAGTTCCCCTTCTTTCCCTTGCCCTTTTTCTTGAAACTAGTGGTTTTGTTAACCATCAACACTTGATGCTCCTTCTTGATTTCTACCTCCGCTGATTTCAGCATCGCGAAGAGCTCGGGAATTGTCTTCTCCATCCCTTGCATATTATAGTTCATCACGAAGCTTTTATAGCTTGGTGGCAGTGACTGAAGAACTCTGTCAATAACACTCTCAACCGGAAGATCAATTCCCAGCTGAGTCAAGTGGTCGTGGTACCCAGACATTCTGAGTATGTGTTCACTGATAGAACAGTTCTCCTCCATCTTACAGCTGAAGAACTTGTTGGAGACTTCATATCTCTCAACCCGGGCATTAGCTTGAAATATCAATTTCAGCTCTTGGAACATCTCATATGCTCCGTGGCGTTCAAAACGCTTTTGTAGTCCCGGTTCTAAGCCGTAGAGCATGGCACACTGAACTATCGAGTAGTCATCAGATCGAGCCTGCCAGGCGTTCACAACATCTGCAGCAGCTCCTGCAGCAGGTCCATCACCTAGCGGTGCATCAAGGACATAATTCTTCTGTGCAGCAATGACGGAAATCCTCAAGTTACGGACCCAGTCCGTGTAGTTTCTACCATCATCTTTCAACTTAGCTTTCTCTAGGAACACATTAAAATTCAACGGAACAGTAGCACGGGCCATTTATCTACAACATAGATATGCAAAAACTATCAAGACTAAGTTCATGATAAATTAAGTTCAATTAATCAAATTACTAATGAACTCCCACTTAAATTAACACCCCTCAAGTTAACTAAGTGATACATGATCCAAATCAACTAGCCCATGTTCGATCATCACGTGAGATGGGATAGTCATCAATGGTGAACATCTCCATGTTGATCATATCTACTATATGACTCATGTTCGACCTTTCGGTCTCCAGTGTTCCGAGACCATGTCTGTACATGCTAGGCTCGTCAAGTTTAACCCAAGTATTCTGCTTGTGTAAAACTGGCTTACACCCGTTGTATGTGAACGTAGAATCTATCACACCCGATCATCACGAGGTGCTTCGAAACGACGAACTTTAGCAACGGTGCATACTCGGGGAGAACACTTTTATCTTGAAATTTAGTGAAGGGATCATCTTATAATGCTACCGTCGTTCTAAGCAAAATAAGATGCATAAAGGATAAACATCACATGCAATCAAAATATGTGACATGATATGGCCATCATCTTGTGCTTTTGATCTCCATCTCCAAAGCATCGTCATGATCTCCATCGTCACCGGCTCGACACCTTTGATCTCAATCGTTGCGTCATGGTCGTCTCGCCTACTATTGCTTCTACAACTATTGATAACGCATAGCGATAAAGTAAAGCAATTACATGGCACTTGAATTTCATACAATAAAGAGACAACCATAAGGCTCCTGCCGGTTGCCGATAAATTACAAAACATGATCATCTCATACAACAACGTATATCACATCATGTCTTGACCATATCACATCACAGCATACCCTGCAAAAATAAGTTAGACGTCCTCTACTTTGTTGTTGCAAGTTTTGCGTGGCTGCTACGGGATTCTAGCAAGAACCGTTCTAACCTACGGCACAAAACCACAACGGTGATTTATCAAGTTTGCTGTTTTAACCTTCAACAAGGACCGGCCGCAGTCAAATTCGATTCAACTAAAGTAGGAAAAACAGACACCCGCCAGCCACCTTTATGCAAAACAAGTTGCATGTCTGTCGGTGGAACCGGTCTCATGTACGTAGACATGTAAAGTTGGTCCGGGCCGCTTCATCTTACAATACCGCCGAATCAAAATAAGACGTTGGTGGTAAGCAGTATGACGATCACCGCCCACAACTCTTTGTGTTCTACTCGTGCATATCATCTACACATAGACCTGGCTCTGATACCACTGTTGGGGAACGTTGCATGGAAAACAAAAAAATTTCTACGCACACGCAAGATCTATCCATGGAGATGCATAGCTACGAGAGGGGAAGTGTGTCTATGTACCCTCGTAGACCGTAAGCGGAAGCGTTATAACAACGCGGTTGATGTCGTCGAACAACTTCACGATCCAACCGACCGAGTACCGAACGTACGGCACCTCCGCGTTCAGCACACATTCAGCTCGGTGACGTCCTCGACTTCTTGATCCAGCAAGACGGTGAGGTAGTGGATGAGTTCCGGCAGCATGACAGCGTGGGGACGGTGATGGTAATGCTATCTCCGTAGGGCTTCGCCCAAGCACTGCGAAATTATGACCGAGGGACGGAACTGTGGAGGGGGTTGCCGCACACTGCTAAGACAATGTTGTGGCTCCTTTGGGGCGCCCCCTCTCCTCTATTTATATATGTGTAGGGGCTTGGAGTAGAAGGAATAGTGCCACATGAACAGTAATCGTTAATAGTACACACGTGGACTTGGACTCCAAAGTCCAATCCTATTCCTACTAGGACTCTCCCTTTTTCCTTCCCTAGCTGCGTGGGCTTTTGAGGACTTGGTGCGCCTGGCCCAATAAGGCCAGGGAGCCTCCCCTTAGCCCATGACAGCCCTTGGGACGTGGTGGACCCACTTGTGGACTTCCGGATCCCTCCGGAATCCTCCGGAACCTTCTGGAAGCTTCCCGGTACAATATCGAAAAAACTGCACTTTTTTCCGGAACCCAAAATATGACTTCCCATATATAAATCTTTACCTCTCGACCATTTCGAGACTCCTCGTGAAGTCCGAGATCTCATCCGGGACTCCAAACAATATTCGGTTACCAATTCACATAACTCATATAACACTATATCGTCAACGAACGTTAAGCGTGCGGACCCTACGGGTTCGGGAATGATGTAGACATGACCGAGACGCCTCTCTGGTCAATAACCAATAGCGGAACCTGGATGCCCATATTGGTTCCTACATATTCCACGAAGATCTTATCGGTCGAACCGCAATGACAACATACGTAATTCCCTTTGTCCGTCGGTATGTTACTTGCCCGAGATTCGATCGTCGGTATCTCCATACCTAGTTCAATCTCGTTACCGGCAAATCTCTTTACTCGTTCCGTAATACATCATCCCGTAACTAACTCCTTAGTCACTTTGCTTGCAAGCTTCTTATGATGTGCATTACCGAGAGGGCCCAGAGATACCTCTCCGAAACACGGAGTGACAAATCCCAGTCTCGATCCATGCCAACTCAACGGACACCTTCGGAGATACCTGTAGAGCATCTTTATGATCACCCAGTTACGTTGTGACATTTGATGGCACACAAGGTATTCCTCCGGTATCCGGGAGTTGCATGATCTCATGGTCTGAGGAACATGTATTTGACATTCAAGAAAGCAGTAGCAATAAACAGAACGATCATATGCTAAGCTAACGGATGGGTCTTGTCCATCACATCATTCTCCTAATGATGTGATCCCATTATCAAATGACAGCTCATGTCTATGGTTAGGAAACCTTAACCATCTTTGATCAACGAGCTAGTCTAGTAGAGGCTCACTAGGGACACGGTATTTGTTTATGTATTCACACATGTATTTAAGTTTCCGGTCAATACAATTCTAGCATGAATAATAAACCTTTATCATGAACAAGGAAATATAAAATAATAACAACTTTATTATTGCCTCTAGGGCATATTTCCATCAGTTAGTCCATGTTAAACGAAGGGTTCTCTGTTACAGAAACCGTGTGATGATGGTGTCAACCGCGGCTCGTCCGAATATCACAAACACTGGGGGCTAGTCACCAGCCCCCGCAGTCAAGCTCCTATGGCTAAGTGAAAGCACAAAAACCGCATAGTCTGATTGCCTTGTTTTCCATACATACAACCGCCTCCGGGCACCGAGACGTCGGCTAAGGGTTAAGATGTAACGAGGAAACACCCCAGGCAGTATCTGCACTGGGGGCTGAAGCCGACGACTGGTAACTTTTAGTTAAGAAACGGCCGCACAGGAGTCAAAATTAACATAGCAGACATTATATACAGCCAACACAGTGCATTCCAAGTAAAGCCAAAGGTTTTAAACTCCTCGGATAACTTATCTACTCATAAATTACATCTTTCGAGCACTGGGCTTCTACTGCCCGAGCACCATCCATCACGATGGGAAAATATTGCTTGGGGCGCCTATGCTCCTTTCCAGGGGGTGGAGGTCCGGTGGCCATCTCGGTTGGCTTGATCTTCGGCCAGTGCACCATCGTCTTGCCGAAGGCCATCCGAGCTCCTTCAATGCATGCGGAGCGCTTCCACACATCAATTCGGGGCACGGCGCCGTACAGCCTCTGCACCAACCCAAAATAGCTGCTCGGCAGTGGCTTTGAAGGCCACAGCTTGACGTAGAGGTCCTTCATCACGGGCTCCGCCATCCGATGCAGCTCCATCAGCTGCTTCATCTGATTATTCAGGAGGGGAGGGTGTTCGGGCGCTTGAAATTGCGCCCAGAACAGCCTCTGCTCGGCCCTACCCTCCTGAGCGGCGAAGAACCTGGCCGCGTCCGCCGCACTCTTTGGGAGGTCCACAAAGGCGCCTGGGGAACGCCATACTCGTGTGAGCAACGCGAACCTGTTACCTCCAAAGATACTTTGCAGCAAGTACGGCTTACCGTCCGCAATGAGCCTGACCTGGCGAAGCTCCTCTTGGTAGCCGCGCGCCTCTGTCTGCGCTTCCTTGGCCACCGCCGCCAATGAGGCCAGCTCGGTGGCCTGCTCCTTATTCTTCTGCTCGAGGGCATCACACTTCGTGACGGCATCCCCGAGCTCTTGCTGCACTTCCAGCACCCTGGCCTCGTGCTTCTGGCTCGTGGTTCGCTCCACAGCCAGTTCGGCGGCCGCTTTCTCGGCCGCCGACCTCTGCTCCGCCGCTTCCAGCAGAGCCGTCTTTAGTGCGGCCTTGAGGTTTTCCACCTCTGCGGAGGCAGCTGTCGTAATATCAGTTAAATCCATTAGGATACTTCGAACCCGGCTTACAAAACAATAGCTGTATTCAACATTACAGCTCGGACTTACCTTGCGCCTCATCGAACCTCTTGTTCACTAGGCTCATGTCCTCGGAGCTCTTCAGCTTCCGATTCAGCTCGGCCAACTCTTCGGCGTTGGCGGTTGCGGCCGAAGATGATGCATGTGCATTATTCTACGCACGTTAGTATCCGAGATATCGATTTTCGATCCTCTGATAGGCTTTGCTCAAGCCAGTTGTAACACCCCGATTTTTGGTCCTTTTTCTTTTTCTTTTGGATTTCTTCGAATTTTCATTTGGAGTTCCTTTTTTCGTGGCTATGTGGTCTTGAAACCTGGGAAGATTTTCTCTCCCGCCCCTTCCTTGTGGCTTTTCATTCTCAAATCTATCCCAAGGACATGTCGTTTCCATCTTAGCCCAACCCCAATATTTATTTCTTGGGAATATTCCTTTTTCCATTAAAGGAATAACCCTGTTTGCCCTAGGTTGTGAAGCAACCTATATTTCTGTCTTCCATAAAATTCCCACAAAATTTTCATAAATTCTTTGGGTCATATATTCCACCAATATGGTAGAATCCATCCTTTCCTAGTTCAAAAATAATTCAGGAATATTCATTTCCTATTCTGTCCAGTATGGCACTTTGTGAAGGGAGTGCTATTTATCTTTTCTTGATTGCCCTCAAAATTTTTGGTCACTCTCTCATATCCAAATAATTGCCTCATGACAAAATTCAGCTTCATTTGCCTAGTAAATCTTCCTCAGCAAATTCCCAAAGTTTCTGACCAGAGAGAAGCTTTGTGAAGGAAGTACTAGCAAGGCTTATCCAAATGAGTTGAAATTTTGGTAGATAATTTATATGATCAAATCATGACTCTCCACCAAATTTCAGTCCCATAAAAGGAACTATGTGAGCACCGCTTCAAATCTTGGTTTCTGGTCACAATTTCAGTTTGTGAAGCAACTATATTTTACATTGCTTCAAAAATTATGAAATTAATCCCGGACCTAACTATCTCTAAATAATGTGAGCATGGCAAAACTCACATTATTTTGCCAAGCCAATTTCGCCACAAAATTCACCCAAGTTTCTGTCCAGTGAGGAGCATTGTTAAGGAAGTACCTTTTTTAGTTATCCAAATGGTATGAAATTTTTATGGAACTTTCATATGATCAAATCATCATCCTGAACCAAATTTCAGCCCAACCCAAGTATTCATGTGAGTGCTACTTCCTGATCTAGATTCTGGTCAATTTTTGCAGTTGTAAAGCAACTGCACTCAAACCTTGCCCAAATGACCTCAAAATACACAGTATGGTAGTCCTTCCTATCCTAAACCTCTGAGACATCTTGGTTAACACTTATCTCACCCCAGTTGATCACTACTTCAAGCTGAAGTTTGCAACAACAAAGTGCAGTCGATCCCTCACATCAACCCACAGTGGATTTCTTTCAGCTATCGCATCAGTGGGACTGTATGTTGGAGGGACACCACGTTTGATAACTTTTGGCAGGCAGACGTGCCCTCCTCTCGCCAATGCACGCGGTGACCACGCCGTTGGCGTGCGTTTGGCGCGCTCTGCGCGTCGGCAAGCTCCGAACACCACTCTCACTCGTCTCACCGTGTCTAACGCGTCGCCCACAGTTCCCCGCATCCTCTCGTGCCCTGGCCCCCTCCTCATTCGCTCTCCTCGCGCCACGGTGGCCGCGCCCGCGTGAGCACAGCGCCTCGGTGGCCGACCGGGCACCGCACCGCCCACGTCTGCCACCCCACTAGCTCTCTCCCGTCGCCCTCCACCCCTCCACGCGTGCGCACGCGTACGCGGTCGTGCCAGAGGCATCGACCGCGCGTCCGCGGCGGTTTCCGGCGAAGGCATCCGGCCGCGGCTATTTAAGCCCTTCCCGAGATCTCTCGAGCTCATCCACCTCCTCACCACCCTCCCCTAGCCCTCCCCGACCTCTCCCCCAATCCCGAGAGCTCCTCCTCGCCTCAATTGGCCGCCATGGCCGCCACCCTCTCCGGCTTAAATCCGGGCAATGCCGGTCTCCCCTCTCCTTCCTACAACCACCTAGGACCTCCCCTATCCACCACGGAGCCGCTCCACCCTTCCCCTAGTCCTCTGGTGCCCCGTGGCCGCGAGCCCCACCGGTGTCCGACGCCATGTCCGCCGCGGCCGAAGCCCCACTCGCTACGGCGCTCCTCGGTGAGCGTGAAGCGGCCAGGAGGGTGCGGCTCGATCCCTTGAGCACGACGGTGTGCCGCACGCCTCGATTGGTGGCCTACATCGTCGGCGGTCGCCGTCGGGGTGCGCCACTGTCCTCGGCCGGGCGCGCGTGAAGGGAGGAGGAAGAAGACGACCTGCCACTGGGCCCCACGCGTCGGTCTCACGAGTTGACCCAGCACCCGGGCCTGCGCAGAGTAAGTGAAAGCGGATTCTCTGGAATACGTTTTCTACTTATGAAAGCGTACTATGGTGTTACTTCGTCTGAGAATACGCTTTTCATATGCAGAAGGCGTATTTCAGCAAAGGCGTTTTCTGTTTAGCCCAGCCGGCTGAAACCTCTAATTTGCGGACGTTCGTCCGTTAGCAGCAGAAAAGAACAATTTTTAATTCTTTTTCTGCCTAACGAACGAACGGCCGTAACTCCGCAACCGTGACTCCGAATCAGGTGATTCCAAAGCCCACGAGCTCAGTTCGTCGACCCCGTTCCGATGGTATCATTTTCATGAGGTTGTCACACTGTGAAAATGACCATTTTGCCCTTGCCCTTAAAATAGCTCCGCCGAGAGGGAAACTTTTCCGGCGATTTTTCCGCGAATGTCTCTGCACTTCTCCCCGGTATATCCTTCATCCCCAGGCAAGCCATGACAGCCACTTTCTTGATGGCATTGCAGTAGCCATGGTTTCCACTTGAATATTTAATAATTGTTTGTTTATTTAATTAGTTTTTGAATGCTTCGAATATGCTCGTGAATCCATGTCTATGCTTATGCCATGTTCATTTTGATCTAGCAAGTACTATGATTAATTTCTAAGGATATTATTATCATGTTTTATTCTTGTAATCATTTCAGATGCTAGTGGTAATAATATGCTCACATGCATAGTAATGGCTGGTTACGCAAATACTTGTTATATTCGTGATCATTGTTATGCTATGCTCATTTGCATCCCGTAGAATACATGATTTATCATTGTTGATGTTAAATAGTTATGTTGCCCATCCATGGTTACACTGATATCATGCTCATCTGCATTGTTATTTCATCATGTTATTTTATTGTGACTCAACTCATCACCATTCAAGTTAAACCTGACATTAATCGAACTTGAACAAATCTGTTGGCTGGGTCATGGTGCCACCGAATCGAGCTCACCAGTGCAACCACACTTGCCTGGATGGGGAGGCCCTTATGCGGTCTATTGTCATGCCTCTCGCCGGTGCCTCCAACTAGGGAAGGTTATGCGCGCGCTACCCTGATCAGGTAGGCGGCCATAAGCCTTGTGCCCGAGTTGTTTGCGCGCGGTTGTCCCCGTTTGGGACGAGTTTGTTTTGTTGGGCCACGAAGGTGGCGGATGTCACGAGTTGACATCGGGGCGACCCAGGACATAGCCAAAGGGGAGTTTGTTGGGAGTGGCCGGGAGAGTGTCATGCAATAGACTGGTTTTGTCGGAATGTCATTGGTCCACCCGAATGGGAGCACGAGGCCATGAGTTCCGTGGTGTGGGTACAGTGTACTAACCTCTGCAGAGTGTATAATCTATCGATAGCCGCGTCCTCGGTTATGGAGACAGTTCGTAGTAGGTCACACTATGGGTCAACAGAAATAATAATCTGAATAATGACAACTCCGGTTCGATGAGAAAAGAAGTTGGTTGATCTTTATGTGGTCAGGCGATGATCACAGGTAGAGATCAAGCTCCGTGTGGTCATGTGATGATCACGATGGTATAGTTGATACCGAGCTTGGTTGATCCTGAGGTGATCATGTGATGATCACGATGGTAAGTTTGTGGTTACGAGATAACCTCCGAACAGAGTAAGTTGGTCCACGAGACCTTACATGTCGACCCCTGTTTCATGCTAGTGCTAGTATCCTTATGTTCATATCATGAAGTTTATGTACTTGCCATGCTCATGTTGTTCTAGTAGTATCGTGTTCTTCATTGATGATTAACATGTAAATGCCATGTTGTTGTTTGTCTTGATTGCTTTGGTTGTTGTGAGCTTGCGAGTACATTCAAAGTACTCACCTGGCGTGTCATGCCAGATTGTAGGTGATGCCGTGATTGCTTGTTTGTCGAGGATCCCGATGTTGCGCTCTAGGATACGTCCCAGCCAGAGTCCTTGCGGAGTGGAGTTCATCACTGTCGTCGTTGTTCCGCTTCGAGATGTTCCGCTGCTAGCATAGAACTACCTTAGCAGGCGAAGTGTTGCCGTGCCCCTGTAACCTTTATTATATCGGACCCTTGTACACCATTTATTCGTAATAAAGAGCTGATTTGTTCTATGCCAAGCAGTGCCGTATTCCAGAAGACTTGATCTCTGGGCTGGAATACGGGGTGTTTCGGTCCCTCTGAGCCGGGATGCCACAAGGATTGGTATCAGAGCAGGTCTGGCTGTAGGACGCCCTAGTCAGCGCGAGCGTTAGAAACCGGTAGTTCATAGTCTAGCTTGCTTGTTGCATTTGGTTGTTGCATTTGGTTGCTGCATTGCATGCATCCAGACCTATTATATTGTCGCTAACGATCTGATCTTGTGAGTGTAGGTGGCATCGGTTTCGATCCACTACCTGCACCCTCCTGTTTTGCATTCTTGCTTTTGGTGTTTGGTGTCATCTCTGTCCCAGCGGAGTGATGCCGAGATACCTAGTGGTGTCGATCTCTTGCAGGATTGATGCATAGGTATCGCACCAATTTATTCTCTTCAGTCGCACCTATCGTTTCGGTGATAGACATGTATCTATCCCGGATCTGGCCATCCAACTCGCCGCTTTGGCAACCCTTACTGATCTTTGTTATCAGAAAAGGGCAATGCCAGCAGACCCTTCTACCCTATCACCCATTTTCTGGACGAGTGCGATTCCCTTCCGTACGCTTGATGATGATATGGCCGTGGCATCCGTGTCTCGCTACATGATCACCGAGTCCGTCCTCATCCCTGAGCCCGTCCGGATGCAACCGGTGCTGAGTCAGCGCTTGGTGTAGCTTCGCTTACACCAACCCCTCCACACGCTGATCCATTCTCGTGCACACCGTCTCAGCATGTTATATCGTAGTACCGGAGTTTCCTCGAGAATTGTGTGCTTAAGTAGGCATGCATAGTGAGGTGAATATCTGTGATATGTGTTATTGATTGTATGCTATCTTAATGCTGTGTGTGTTTTTGTTCAGTCGTTTCTTTTGTTTCTTTCTTTGGGCTTTCGGTGTTACCTTATTTCCCTTATGAAAAATTGCTCATCAACCGACACCGGACTCGAAGAATCAGTGAGGATTTCAAATATTTGGAAGCTCAGCTAAACATTATGAAACTCTCAGCCGACTGCATTATATTGAGAATATTCGGTATGAATACAAATGATATTCTGGAATAACTATCAGTATCAAGACTGATACAGTGTGCAATCATCACAATCGTAATGAACCAGCTGGAAGATAATTTGTGTGCAAGACAATAGTACATTTCCGGTCAAAGGAATATCAAGGGTATATATATGGCATTCAGTCCACGTATCACAGAGAGAAGCTTCTGGAGTAAGCAACCCAGTCTTACTCCGCACGCTACCAGAAAAGCTTACGACGGAAGGTTCCACAGTCTTCCTCGGTACGATATGTGGATAGTTTCCAGTGTAAGATACTCAGTCTTCTTCGGTAAGCCACCGCAGAAAGCTTCCGGTATAAGGCACCGAATCTTCCCCGGTACGTAACCAAGAGAAGAAACTTCTGAGGTACGATACCTAGTCTTCTTCAGCACGCTATCCCGGCAAAAGCTTCGAGTGCAAGATATTCAGTCTTCCCCAGTACGCTACTCTCAGATAGCTTCCATCACAAGCAATCCAGTCCTCGTCAGTACGGCACTACAATCAGTCATCGCCATTAGATACTACACAGTGACTTGGCAGCATATGGCAGTGCGTCTCAAGAATCAGATCCGCAACAGTTTGTCTGAAGCAAGAATCAGTCAACACACAAGTGTCTACCTCGGGAATCAAACGCCCAGATACACATGCTTCCATATATATATTGGGAGCATGATGCTAAGGCCATGCAAGTCACTCGTATGATGATGCAAGCACGGTGAGAATCAGACAACCACAGGAAGAGGAAGAAAGCCAGTATACCCCTCAGTGTGTTGCAAGGGCTGACAAGCTATGAAGCAAGACAAGGTTGGGACAATAATCTTGACCGTGGATATCAAGGCCAGTTTCCTCACAACCGACAAAGTGATATCGTCAACCTCTGTCACTGTCATGGATGATTGACCACAACAGTGAGCTCTATACAAGTAACTGTGAACCGGGTATATGGTCCTGATGAACCCTTGCTTACCTTTTTCCTGGTAACGGCACCACACCTGTGTTCTGGGCTGCTTTCGGCCGTCCGGGGTGGATGCTGAATTTATATTTCTCTTTTCAACAACTGGCCGTGTTCTGAGCTGCTTTTCGGCCGTCTCGGGCAGCTGTTGAGTTTCTTTTTGTAGCAGTGACCCTATGCTCTGAGCTGTTCTTCGGCCGTCTTAGGGAACTGCTACATTCTTCTTATCAACACTGCCTCATGCTCTGAGCTGCTTTTCAGCCATCGTGAGCCATGGTTGAGTTATTTCAGTAATGCCCCAGATCTGAGTTGTAAAGACCGTTCTGGTGGCTACTGATTTATTCCGATTTCTTGCAAAGGTTCGGATGATCATTGCCATACTGTTAGAGCTTGAGAGATGATAAACTTGCCAGTTAAACGCTGCTGCCCTGCCTGAGGATAAGGATAAGGTATGTTCGTCAGAATATTGCACCTGACAGCACCTATGGTCACACGAAGGATTAAGGATATCTATGGCCAAGCTCTTTCAGAAAAAGATTCAGAAAAAGAGAACAATAATGAGGAAGCAAGACCGGCAATACAGGTATGATAACTGTGGCATGAACAACATGGTACGGATACCCAAGACAGTCTGACTCCGTATTGATCACCATGAACACACTCAAGGGGGCTACTTTGTTTGTAAGGACCTCATATCAAGGTGATAGTTGAATAGTCGATACGGGTCTGAGACGAAGAAGTCAGCAAGATTTAGAACTACCTACAAGCAGTCAGATTCCGCCAAGATAACGATTATGATTCTCAGCATTGTTTGAACCCGGAGGACATGCATCTACTCGAGTAACCCGATGCAAGGAGTAAATGTTTTGTGTCCACCGAGGAAATTTGTACACAACTCCATTGACTACTATGGGTGATGGATAGAAGAATGTCACGTCGAATGGAAGTCACTCCCGGACTTATGGAAATCCCGATCATGATAATATCAGACAAGGCAGCAGACATAAAAGATTTGAAGTCAGAGCAAGGATGAACATATGAAGGAAGGCCTGTCAGAATGTGGGACACAGTGAAGCAAATCACCCCAGAGCAAGGCAGTCAGTCAGATGCAATTCAGTGGGAACATCATATGAAGGAAAAGGATACCCGAGTTGGAAACGGTTTCCTTAAGTCAGAATATTCATATTGGTTCCCTGAGCAACCAAATCTCGAGGATGAGATTTATCATAAGGGGGGTAGGTTTGTAACACCCCGATTTTTGGTCCTTTCTTTTTCTTTTGGATTTCTTCGAATTTTCATTTGGAGTTCCTTTTTCCGTGGCTATGTGGTCTTGAAACCTGGGAAGATTTTCTCTCCTGCCCCTTCCTTGTGGCTTGTCATTCTCAAATCTATCCCAAGGACATGTCGTTTCCATCTTAGCCCAACCCCAATATTTATTTCTTGGGAATATTCCTTTTTCCAATAAAGGAATAACCCTGTTTGCCCTAGGTTGTGAAGCAACCTATATTTCTGTCTTCCATAAAATTCCCAAAAAAAATTCATAAATTCTTTGGGTCATATCTTCAACCAATATGGCAAAATCCATCCTTTCCTAGTTCAAAAATAATTCAGGAATATTCATTTCCTATTCTGTCCAGTATGGCACTTTGTGAAGGGAGTGCTATTTATCTTTTCTTGATTGCCCTCAAAATTTTTGGGCACTCTCTCATATCCAAATAATTGCCTCATGCCAAAATTCAGCTTCATTTGCCTAGTAAATAGTCCTCAGCAAATTCCCAAAGTTTCTGACCAGAGAGAAGCTTTGTGAAGGAAGTACTAGCTAGGCTTATCCAAATGAGTTGAAATTTTGGTAGATCATTTATATGATCAAATCATGACTCTCCACCAAATTTCAGTCCCATCCAATGATCTATGTGAGCACCCCTTCAAATCTTGGTTTCTTGTCACAATTTCAGTTTGTGAAGCAACTATATTTTATATTGCTTCAAAAATTATGAAATTAATCCAGGACCTAAATATATCTAAATAATGTGAGCATGCCAAAACTCACATTATTTTGCCAAGCCAATTTCTCCACAAAATTCCCCCAAGTTTCTGTCCAGTGAGGAGCATTGTGAAGGAAGTACCCTTTTTTACTTATCCAAATGGTATGAAAGTTTTATGGCACTTTCATATGATCAACTCATCATCCTGAAATAATTTTCAGCCCAAGCCAAGTATTCATGTGAGTGCTACTTCCTGATCTAGATTCTGGTCAATTTTTGCAGTTGTAAAGCAACTGCACTCAAACCTTGCCCAAATGACCTCAAAATCCACAGGATGGTAGTCCTTCCAAGCCTAAACCTCTAAGACATCTTGGTTAACACTTATCTCACCCTAGTTGATCACTACTTCAAGCTGAAGTTTGCAACAGCAAAGTTCAGTCGATCCCTCACATCAACCCACAGTGGATTTCTTCGAGCTATCGCATTAGTGGGACTGTATGTTGGAGGGACAACATGTTTGACAACTTTTGGTAGGCAGACGTGCCCTCCTCTCGCCAATGCACGCGGTGGCCGACCGGGCACCGCACCGCCCGCGTCTGCCACCCCACTAGCTCTCTCCCGTCGCCCTCAACCCCTCCACGCGTGCGCACGCGTATGCGGTCGTGCCAGAGGCATCGACCGTGCGTCCGCGGCGGTTTCCGGCGAAGGCATCCGGCCGCGGCTATTTAAGCCCTTCCCAAGATCTCTCGAGCTCATCCACCTCCTCACCACCCTCCCCTAGCCCTCCCCGACCTCTCCCCCGAGCCCGAGAGCTCCTCCTCGCCTCAATTGGCCGCCATGGCCGCCGCCCTCTCCGGCTTAAATCCGGGCAATGCCGGCCTCCCCTCTCCTTCCTACCACCACCTAGGACCTCCCCTATCCACCATGGAGCCGCTCCACCCTTCCCCTAGTCCTCTGGTGCCCCGTGGCCGCAAGCCCCACCGGTGTCCGACGCCATGTCCGCCGCGGCCGAAGCCCCACTCGCTACGGCGCTCCTCGGCGAGCGTGAAGCGGCCAGGCGGGTGCGGCTCGATCCCCTGAGCACGACGGTGTGCCGCACGCCTCGAGTGGTGGCCTACATCGTCGGCGGTCGCCGTCGGGGTGCGCCACTGTCCTCGGCCGGGCACGCGTGAAGGGGGGAGGAAGAAGACGACCTGCCACTGGGCCCCACGCGTCGGTCTCACGAGTTGACCCAGCACCCGGGCCCGCGCAGAGTAAGTGAAAGCGTATTCTCTGGAATACGTTTTCTACTTATGAAAGCGTACTTTGCTATTACTTCGTCTGAGAATACGCTTTCCATATGCAGAAGGCGTATTTCAGCAAAGGCGTTTTCTGTTTAACCCAGCCGGCTGAAACCTCTAATTTGCGGACATTCGTCCGTTAGCAGCAGAAAAGAACAGTTTTTAATTATTTTTCTGCCTAACGAACGAACGGCCGTAACTCCGCAACCGTGACTCCGAATCAGGTGATTCCAAAGCCCACGACCTCAGTTCGTCGAGCCCGTTCCAATGGTATCATTTTCATGAGGTTGTAACACTATGAAAATGACCATTTTGCCCTTGCCCTTAAAACAGCTCCGCCGATAGGGAAACTTTTCTGGCGATTTTTCCGCGAATGTCTCCGCACTTCTCCCCGGTGTATCCTTCATCCCCAGGCAAGCCACGACAACTACTTGCATGATGGCATTGCAGTAGCCATGGTTTCCACTTGAATATTTAATAATTGTTTGTTTATTTAATTAGTTTGTGAATGCTTCGAATATGCTCGTGAATCCATGTCTATGCTTATGCCATGTTCATTTTCATCTAGCAAGTACTATGATTAATTTCTAAGGATATTATTATCATGTTTTATTCTTGTAATCATTTCAGATGCTAGTGGTAATAATATGCTCACATGCATAGTAATGGCTGGTTATGCAAATACTTGTTATATTCGTGATCATCGTTATGATATGCTCATTTGCATCCCGTAGAATAAATGATTTATCATTGTTGATGTTAAATAGTTATGTTGCCCATCCATGGTTACACTGATATCATGCTCATCTGCATTGTTATTTCATCATGTTATTTTATTGTGACTCTGCTCATCACCATTCAAGTTAAACCTGACATTAATCAAACTTGAACAAATCTGTTGGCTGGGTCATGGTGCCGCCGAATCGAGCTCACCAGTGCAACCACACTTGCCTGGATGGGGAGGCCCTAATGCGGTCTATTGTCATGCCTCTCGCCGGTGCCTCCAAGTAGGGAAGGTTATGCGCGTGCTACCCTGATCAGGTAGGCGGCCATAAGCCTTGTGCCCGAGTTGTTTGCGCGCGGTTGTCCCCGTTTGGGACGAGTTTGTTTTGTTGGGCCACGACGGTGCCAGCCACGAAGGTGGCGGATGTCACGAGTTGACATCGGGGCGACCCAGGACACAGCCCAAAGGGGAGTTTGTCATGAGTGGCCGGGAGATTGTCATGCAATAGACTGGTTTTGTCGGAATGTCATTGGTCGACCCGAATGGGAGCACGAGGCCATGAGTTCCGTGGTGTGGGTACAGTGTACTAACCTCTGCAGAGTGTATAATCTATCGATAGCCGCGTCCTCGGTTATGGACACAGTTCGTAGTAGGTCACACTATGGGTCAACAGAAATAATAATCTGAATAATGACAACTCCGGTTCAATGAGAAAAGAAGTTGGTTGATCTTTATGTGGTCAGGCGATGATCACAGGTAGAGATCAATCTCCATGTGGTCATGTGATGATCACGATGGTATAGTTGATACCGAGCTTGGTTGATCCTGAGGTGATCGTGTGATGATCACGATGGTAAGTTTGTGGTTACGAGATAACCTCCGAACAGAGTAAGTTGGTCCACGAGACCTTACATGTCGACCCCCCCCCTTGCATGCTAGTGCTAGTATCCTTATGTTCATATCATGAAGTTTATGTACTTGCCATGCTCATGTTGTTGCCATGCTCATGTTGTTCTAGTAGTATCGTGTTCTTCATTGATGATTAACATGTAAATGCCATGCTGTTGTTTGTCTTGATTGCTTTGGTTGTTGTGAGCTTGCGAGTACATTCAAAGTACTCACCTGGCGTGTCATGCCAGATTGCAGGTGATGCCATGATTGCTTGTTTGTCGAGGATCCCGATGTTGCGCTCTAGGATACGTCCCAGCCAGAGTCCCTGCGGAGTGGAGTTCATCACTGTCGTCGTAGTTCCGCTGCTAGAATTTATTCCGCTTCGAGATGTTCCGCTGCTAGCATAGAACTACCTTAGCAGGCGAAGTGTTGCCGTGCCCCTGTAACCTTTATTATATCGGACCCTTGTACACCATTTATTTGTAATAAAGAGCTGATTTGTTCTATGCCAAGCAGTGCCGTATTCCAGAAGACTTGATCTCTGGGCTGGAATACGGGGTGTTTCGGTCCCTCGGAGACGGGGTGCCACAAGGATTGGTATCAGAGCAGGTCTGGCTGTAGGACGCCCTAGTCAGTGCGAGCGTTAGAAACCGGTAGTTCAGAGTCTAGCTTGCTTGTTGCATTTGGTTGTTGCATTTGGTTGCTGCATAGCATGCATACAGACCTATTATATTGTCGCTAACGATCTGATCTTGTGACTGCAGGTGGCATCGGTTTCGATCCACTACCTGCACCCTCCTGTTTTGCATTCTTGCTTTTGGTGTTTGGTGTCATCTCTGTCCCAGCGGAGTGATGCCGAGATACCTAGTGGTGTCGATCTCTTGCAGGATTGATGCACAGGTAGCGCACCAATTTATTCTCTTCCGTCGCACCTATCATTTCGGTGATAGACATGTCTCTATCCCGGATCTGGCCATCCAACTCGCCGCTTTGGCAACCCTTACTGATCTTTGTTATCAGAAAAGGGCAATGCCAGCAGACCCTTCTACCCTATCACCCATTTTCTGGACGAGTACGGTTCCCTTCCGTACGCTTGATGATGATATGGCCGTGGCATCCGTGTCTCGCTACATGATCACCGAGTCCGTCCTCATCCCTGAGCCCGTCCGGATGCAACCGGTGCTGAGTCAGCGCTTGGTGTAGCTTCGCTTACACCAACCCCTCCACACGCTGATCCATTCTCGTGCACACTGTCACAGCATGTTAGATCGTAGTACCGGAGTTTCCTCGAGAATTGTGTGCTTAAGTAGGCATGCATAGTGAGGTGAATATCTGTGATATGTGTTATTTATTGTATGCTATCTTAATGCTGTGTGTGTTTTTGTTCAGTCGTTTCTTTTGTTTCTTTCTTTGGGCCTTCGGTGTTACCTTATTTCCCTTATGAAAAGTTGCTCATCAACCGACACCGGACTCGAAGAATCAGTGAGGATTTCAAATATTTGGAAGCTCAGCTAAACATTATGAAACTCTCAGCCGACTGCATTATATTGAGAATATTCGGTATGAATACAAATGATATTCTGGAATAACTATCAGCATCAAGACTGACACAGTGTGCAATCATCACAATCGTAATGAACCAGCTGGAAGATAATTTGTGTGCAAGACAACAGTACATTTCCGGTCAAAGGAATATCAAGGGTATATATATGGCATTCAGTCCACGTATGACAGAGAGAAGCTTATGGAGTAAGCAACCCAGTCTTACTCCGCACGCTACCAGGGAAGCTTACGACGCAAGGTTCCACAGTCTTCCTCGGTACGATATGTGGATAGTTTCCAGTGTAAGATACTCAGTCTTCTTCGGTAAGCCACCGCAGAAAGCTTCCGGCATAAGGCACCGAATCTTCCCCGGTACGTAACCAAGAGAAGAAACTTCTGAGGTACGATACCTAGTCTTCTTCAGCACGCTATCTCGGCAAAAGCTTCGAGCGCAAGATATCCAGTCTTCCCCAGTACGCTACTCTCAGATAGCTTCCATCACAAGCTATCCAGTCCTCGTCAGTACGACACTACAATCAGTCATTGCCATTAGATTCTACACAGTGAGTTGGCAGCATATGGCAGTGCGTCTCAAGAATCAGATCCGCAACAGTTTGTCTGAAGCAAGAATCAGTCAACACACAAGTGTCTACCTCGGGAATCAAACGCCCAGATACACATGCTTCCATATATATATTGGGAGCATGATGCTAAGGTCATGCAAGTCACTCGTATGATGATGCAAGCACGGTGAGAATCCGACAACCACAGGAAGAGGAAGAAAGCTAGTATACCCCTGAGTGTGTTGCAAGGACTGACAAGCTATGAAGCAAGACAATGTTGGGACAATAATCTTGACCGTGGATATCAAGGCCAGTTTCCTCACACCCGACAAAGTGATATCGTCAACCTCTATCACTGTCATGGATGATTGACCACAACAGTGAGCTCTATACAAGTAACTATGAACCGGGTATATGGTCCTGATGAACCCTTGCTTACCTTTTTCCTGGTAACGGCACCACACCTGTGTTCTGGGCTGCTTTCGGCCGTCCGGGGTGGGTGCCGAATTTATATTTCTCTTTTCAACAACTGGCCGTGTTCTGAGCTGCTTTTCGGCCATCTCGGGCAGCTGTTGAGTTTCTTTTTGTAGCAGTGACCCTATGCTCTGAGCTGTTCTTCGGCCATCTTAGGGAACTGCTACATTCTTCTTATCAACACTGCCTCATGCTCTGAGCTGCTTTTCAGCTGTCGTGAGCCATGGTTGAGTTATTTCAGTAATGCCCCAGATCTGAGTTGTAAAGACCATTCTGGTGGCTACTGATTTATTTGCTGATTTCTTGCAAAGGTTCGGATGATCATTGCCATACAGTTAGAGCTTGAGAGATGATAAACTTGCCAATTAAATGCTGCTGCCCTGCCTGAGGATAAGGATAAGGTATGTTCGTCAGAATATTGCACCTGACAGCACCTATGGTCACACGAAGGATTAAGGATATCTATGGCCAAGCTCTTTCAGCAAAAGATTCAGAAAAAGAGAACAATAATGAAGAAGCAAGACCGGCAATACAGGTATGATAAATGTGGCATGAACAACATGGTACGGATACCCAAGACAGCCTGACTCCGTATTGATCACCATGAACACACTCAAGGGGGCTACTTTGTTTGTAAGGATCTCATATCAAGGTGATAGTTGAATCATCGATACGGGTCTGAGACGAAGAAGTCAACAAGATTTAGAACTACCTACAAGCAGTCAGATTCCGCCAAGATAACGATTATGATTCTCAGCATTGTTTGAACCCGGAGGACATGCATCTACTCGAGTAACCCGATGCAAGGAGTAAATGTTTTGTGTCCACCGAGGAAATTTGTACACAACTCCATTGACTACTATGGGTGATGGATAGAAGAATGTCACGTCGAATAGAAGTCACTCCCGGACTTATGGAAATCCTGATCATGATAATATCAGACAAGGCAGCAGACATAAAAGATTTGAAGTCAGAGCAAGGATGAACATATGAAGGAAGGCCTGTCAGAATGTGAGACATAGTGAAGCAAATCACCCCAGAGCAAGGCAGTCAGTCAGATGCAATTTACCGGGAACATCATATGAAGGAAAAGGATACCCGAGTTGGAAACGGTTTCCTTAAGTCAGAATATTAATCCTGGTTCCCTGAGCAACCAAATCTCGAGGATGAGATTTATGGTAAGGGGGGTAGGTTTGTAACACCCCGATTTTTGGTCCTTTCTTTTTCTTTTGGATTTCTTCGAATTTTCATTTGGAGTTCCTTTTTCCGTGGCTATGTGGTCTTGAAACCTGGGAAGATTTTCTCTCCTGCCCCTTCCTTGTGGCTTGTCATTCTCAAATCTATCCCAAGGACATGTCGTTTCCATCTTAGCCCAACCCCAATATTTATTTCTTGGGAATATTCCTTTTTCCATTAAAGGAATAACCCTGTTTGCCCAAGGTTGTGAAGCAACCTATATTTCTGTCTTCCATAAAATTCCCACAAAATTTTCATAAATTCTTTGGGTCATATCTTCAACCAATATGGCAAAATCCATCATTTTCTAGTTTAAAATTAATTCAGGAATATTCATTTCCTATTCTGTCCAGTATGGCACTTTGTGAAGGGAGTGCTATTTATATTTTCTTGATTGCCCTAAAAATTTTTGGGCACTCTCTCATATCCAAATAATTGCCTCATGCCAAAATTCAGCTTCATTTGCCTAGTAAATCTTCCTCAGCAAATTCCCAAAGTTTCTGATCAGAGAGAAGCTTTGTGAAGGAAGTACTAGCTAGGCTTATCCAAATGAGTTGAAATTTTGGTAGATCATTTATATGATCAAATTATGACTCTGCACCAAATTTCAGTCCCATCCAATGACCTATATGAGCACCCCTTCAAATCTTGGTTTCTTGTCACAATTTTAGTTTGTGAAGCAACTCTATTTTATATTGCTTCAAAAATTATGAAATTAATCCAGGACCTAAATATCTCTAAATAATGTGAGCATGCAAAAACTCACATTAGTTTGCCAAGCCAATTTCTCCACAAAATTCCCCCAAGTTTCTGTCCAGTGAGGAGCATTGTGAAGGAAGTACCCTTTTTACTTATCCAAATGGTATGAAATTTTTATGGCACTTTCATATGATCAAATCATCATCCTGAAACAATTTTCAGCCCAAGCCAAGTATTCATGTGAGTGCTACTTCCTGATCTAGATTCTGGTCAATTTTTGCAGTTGTAAAGCAACTGCACTCAAACCTTGCCCAAATGACCTCAAAATCCATAGGATGGTAGTCCTTCCTAGCCTAAACCTCTGAGACATCTTGGTTAAACCTCTGAGACATCTTGGTTAACACTTATCTCACCCCAGTTGATCACTACTTCAAGCTGAAGTTTGCAATAGCAAAGTTCCGTCGATCCCTCACATCAACCCACAGTGGATTTCTTCGAGCTATCGCATCAGTGGGACTGTATGTTGGAGGGACAACACGTTTGACAACTTTTGGCAGGCAGACGTGCCCTCCTCTCGCCAATGCACGCGGTGACCATGCCATTGGCGTGCGTTTGGCGCGCTCTGCGTGTTGGCTAGCTCCGAGCACCGCTCTCCCTGCCGCTCTCGCTCGTCTCACCGTGTCTACCGCGTCGCCCACAGTTCCCCGCATCCTCTCGTGCCCTGGCCCCCTCCTCATTCGCCCTCCTCGCGCCATGGTGGCCGCGCCCGCGTGAGCACAGTGCCTCGGTGACCGACCGAGCACCGCACCGCCCGCGTCTGCCACCCCACTAGCTCTCTCCCGTCGCCCTCCACCCCTCCACTCGTGCGCACGCGTACGCGGTCGTGCCAGAGGCATCGACTGCGCGTCCGCGGCGGTTTCCGGCGAAGGCATCCGGCCACGGCTATTTAAGCCCTTCCCGAGATCTCTCGAGCTCATCCACCTCCTCACCACCCTCCCCTAGCCCTCCCCGACCTCTCCCCCGAGCCCGAGAGCTCCTCCTCGCCTCAATTGGCCGCCATGTCCGCCGCCCTCTCCGGCTTAAATCCGGGTAATGCCGGCCTCCCCTTTCCTTCCTACCACCACCTAGGACCTCCCCTATCCACCACGGAGCCGCTCCACCCTTCCCCTAGTCCTCTGGTGCCCCGTGGCCACGAGCCCCATCGGTGTCCGACGCCATGTCCACCGCGGCTGAAGCCCCACTCGCTACGGCGCTCCTCGGCGAGCGTGAAGCGGCCAGGCGGGTGCGGCTCGATCCCCTGAGCTCGACGGTGTGCCGCACGCCTCGAGTGGTGGCCTACATCACCGGCGGTCGCCGTCGGGGTGCGCCACTGTCCTCGGCCGGGCGCGCGTGAAGGGAGGAGGAAGAAGACGACCTGCCAGTGGGCCCCACGCGTCGGTCTCACGAGTTGACCCAGCACCCGGGCCCGCGTAGAGTAAGTGAAAGCGTATTCTCTGGAATACGTTTTCTACTTATGAAAGCGTACTTTGTTGTTACTTCGTCTGAGAATACGCTTTCCATATGCAGAAGGCGTATTTCAGCAAAGGCGTTTTCTGTTTAACCCAGCCGGCTGAAACCTCTAATTTGCGGACGTTCGTCCGTTAGCAGCAGAAAAGAACAATTTTTAATTCTTTTTCTGCCTAATGAACGAACGGCCGTAACTCCGCAACCGTGACTCCGAATCAGGTGATTCCAAAGCCCACGACCTCAGTTCGTCGAGTCCGTTCTGATGGTATCATTTTCATGAGCTTGTCACACTGTGAAAATGACCATTTTGCCCTTGCCCTTAAAACAGCTCCACCGAGAGGGAAACTTTTCCGGTGATTTTTCCGCGAATGTCTCCGCACTTCTCCCCGGTGTATCCTTCATCCCCAGCAAGCCACGACAGCCACTTGCATGATGGCATTGCAGTAGCCATGGTTTCCACTTGATTATTTAATAATTGTTTGTTTATTTAATTAGTTTGTGAATGCTTCGAATATGCTCGTGAATCCATGTCTATGCTTTTGCCATGTTCATTTTCATCTAGCAAGTACTATGATTAATTTCTAAGGATATTATTATCATATTTTATTCTTGTAATCATTTCAGATGCTAGTGGTAATAATATGCTCACATTCATAGTAATGGCTGGTTATGCAAATACTTGTTATATTGGTGATCATCGTTATGCTATGCTCATTTGCATCCCGTAGAATAAATGATTTATCATTGTTGATGTTAAATAGTTATGTTGCCCATCCATGGTTACACTGATATCATGCTCATCTGCATTGTTATTTCATCATGTTATTTTATTGTGACTCAGCTCATCACCATTCAAGTTAAACCTGACATTAATCGAACTTGAACAAATCTGTTGGCTGGGTCATGGTGCCACAGAATCGAGCTCACCAGTGCAACCACACTTGCCTGGATGGGGAGGCCCTAATACGGTCTATTGTCATGCCTCTCGCCGGTGCCTCCAACTAGGGAAGGTTATGCACGCGCTACCCTGATCAGGTAGGCGGCCATAAGCCTTGTGCCCGAGTTGTTTGCGCGCGGTTGTCCCCGTTTGGGACGAGTTTGTTTTGTTGGGCCACGGCGGTGGCAGCCACGAAGGTGGCGGATGTCACGAGTTGACATCAGGGCAAACCAGGACATAGCCCAAAGGGGAGTTTTCAGGAGTGGCCGGGAGAGTGTCATGCAATAGACTGGTTTTGTCGGAATGTCATTGGTCCACCCAAATGGGAGCACGAGGCCATGAGTTCCGTGGTGTGGGTACAATGTACTAACCTCTGCAGAGTGTATAATCTATCGATAGCCGCGTCCTCGGTTATGGACATAGTTCGTAGTAGGTCACACTATGGGTCAACAGAAATAATAATCTGAATAATGACAACTCCTGTTCGATGAGAAAAGAAGTTGGTTGATCTTTATGTGGTCAGGCGATGATCACAGGTAGAGATCAAGCTCCGTGTGGTCATGTGATGATCACGATGGTATAGTTGATACCGAGCTTGGATGATCCTGAGGTGATCGTGTGATGATCACGATGGTAAGTTTGTGGTTACGAGATAACCTCCGAACAGAGTAAGTTGGTCCACGAGACCTTACATGTCGACCCTCCCCCTTGCATGCTAGTGTTTGTATCCTTATGTTCATATCATGAAGTTTATGTACTTTTCATGCTCATGTTGTTGCCATGCTCATGTTGTTCTAGTAGTATCGTGTTCTTCATTGATGATTAACATGTAAATGCCATGATGTTGTTTGTCTTGATTGCTTTGGTTGTTGTGAGCTTGCGAGTACATTCAAAGTACTCACCTGGCATGTCATGCCAGATTGCAGGTGATGCCGTGATTGCTTGTTTGTCGAGGATCCCGATGTTGCGCTCTAGGATACGTCCCAGCCAGAGTCCCTGCGGAATGGAGTTCATCACTGTCGTCGTTGTTCCGCTGCTAGAATTTATTCCCCTTCGAGATGTTCCGCTGCTAGCATAGAACTACCTTAGTAGGCGAAGTGTCGCCGTGCCCCTATAACCTTTATTATATCGGACCCTTGTACACCATTTATTCGTAATAAAGAGCTGATTTGTTCTATGCCAAGCAGTGCCGTATTCCAGAAGACTTGATCTCTGCGCTGGAATACGGGGTGTTCCGGTCCCTCTGAGCCGGGGTGCCATACCAGTCAGCGTCTCAGGGGCTGCTATGTATGAGGCTATACGTTTACACAAAAGAATTTTTCTAAGGGAAAAGCATTACTTTGCTCACCTTGAAGCCGGTAAGAAGGCCACTAAAGGCCTCCTTCAGTCCATTATCCACGGACCGAAGACTTTGCAACACCGCGCCCATAAGGGCACGGTGCTCTTCGGCGATAGAGGAGCTGGTTAGAGCATCCTCCATCTCGTCCGGCCACCCGGTCGACGCCTGCTCTGGGGCGGGCGGGGGTGACGGGGGCGCTTCGGCTCCTTCCCTCTCGAAGTCCGGGGCGCCGGACTCGGGACGCCTTGACGTCTCCGGAGTCGTCCTCGGAGAGAGCTCGGCTTGTCCGGGCTCCTCCTTTTCGTTCACCAGAGGGGCCCTCCCCTCCTGGTCTTCGGTGACCGAGGTGCTCACCTTGGCCATGATAGTGTCGCCTCCTCCCCCTATGTTCGGCACGGGAGGGGTCCTCCTCGACAGGACCTCCTCGGCCTACTCGACGATTGGGGGAGGCGAGGCGCGGGATTCGGTCCCGCTCTTCGCTAGCGCCGCCGGTGGAGAATCCCCCTCTGACTCGGTCGGTGGGGAGATCGCGCAGCGGGCTGCAACATTACAAACGGAAACGTGATCAATATCAAACCCAGTTCGGCTAAGGACCTTCAAGCGGTTACTAGAACGTGTACCTTTGAGCCTGTGGCTTGGCCCTGGCGATCCTCCGAGGAACCTCTTCGGAGGCCTCAGAGTCCTCGGCAGTAGCCGAGCTATCGCCGGACAAGGCTACGTTGGCCTTGCGCGATCTTTTTCGAGCGGGTTGAGGCGGCTCCTCCTCAGCGTCCTGACGCCGCCCTTTTCCCTGTTCAGGAGGAATCGTCTTCCTCCCCGTCCTCTCCCTGCTCCTTCTCCTCCTCTTGCGCAGAGGGATCATTGGTGTCCCCGGATCTAGCACTCGGGGGTCCTCGGGAGTGGAGGCCCTCTCTGGCCTCCCTCTTTTGATCCTTCTTCTTCTCCTTCCTCTCCGGCACCTCATACGGATCCACGGCCAACATGGCCGTCAGTAGGGGGGTCCTGGGTCCCTCTGGCAGCGGCGCCGGATTGTCGATCCGTTCGGCCTTCTTCAGCCAGCTCTGCGGATGAGAAGTAAAAAAGCTAAATACCTTATCAAAAGGAAACAGTTCCGATATAAGAACAGTACTAGTCATACCTCCCGTGGGGGGTTTGCGGCGTCGAGGCCGATGTCCTCCTCTATGGCCGGCCACTCCTTCTGCGGCTTGAACAGCACCTTCCAGAGTTGAGCGTGGGAGGTGCGGAAGAAGCTGCGCACGGTGGCCGGGTCTTCGGGCTTGTAGGCCCACATGGGGGAAGCCCTGTCCTGGGAAGGGATGATTCAGCGGCCGAGCATGATCTGGATCACGTTGACCAGCTCGACGCCCTTCTCTATCATTTTGGCGATCCGGCTCTGTAGCAGCACCACCTCCTTACTCGGTCCCCAGTCGAGGCCCTTCTTTGTCCATGAGACCAGCCTTGTAGGGGGTCCGGATCAGAAGGCCGGAATCGCCCCCCAGTCCGCGCTCCTCGGCTCGGTGATGTAGAACCATTCTCTCTGCCAAACCTTGACGGTCTCGATGAAGGTGCCCTTTGGCCACTCCACTTGGGGAAGCTTGCTGACCATCGCACCCCCGCAGTCCACTTGCTGACCATCGACGATCTTCGGCTTGACGTTGAAGATCTTCAGCCACAGGCCAAAGTGTGGCCGGACCCGGAGAAAAGCCTCACAAACGATGATGAAGGCCGAGATGTGGAGAAAGGAGTTCGGCGCGAGATCGTGGAAGTCAAGCCCGTAGAAGAACATGAGACCCCTGACGAAGGGGTGAAGGGGGAATCCCAAACCTCGGAGGAAGTGGGGGATGAACACCACCCTCTCACACTGCCGCGGCGTGGGGACGACCTGGCCGGCCTCTGGAGCAGGGTGGGCGACGTTGGCGGGGAGATATCCCGCGCCCTTCAGCTCCATGATGGCGCTCTCGGTGACGACGGACGCCTCCCACTTGCCTTTGGACCCGGAGCCCGCCATTGCTAGATCGAACTGGCGGCTGGAAGGGTTCTTGGAAGGGAGAGCGGATTTGGGTGCTGGAGCTCAAAAGATGGGGAAGGCAATGGCGGAGGGGGGAAATGAGAGCGTACGAAAGGAACGAAGGCTGTGCCCCTTTTATGGGCTGTAAAACCCACGGTCCCTTTACTGCGCCGCAGTCCTCGCCATTTCCCCATGTAACCGTGCCATTATGTGCGCGTGGGGTGAGGTGGATTATTGATCATATCCCTTGAAAACAAGATACGATCTCCATATCGATGGGATGTGCCAATGAAAACTGCCTCGAACCACGAATCGAGTTTTTCATAAACCAACTCGCGGTCGTGGCAAGGTGTGACCCTTCGGTAAAAGTTGTCAGATGAGGACACTATTCACACCAAAGCGACTAGCCTTTGGGGCTAAGTTATAAGTATACTTCGTTACCGAGGTATAGTTCGGCGCATATACGACCGGGCAACGCTTGAGAATACAATTCGGAGTGATACATGCCTGTTACCGGTGTCACGGAAGAAAGGGAACTGGTCTACAAAGTTGATTATGTTCGGCACCTACCTCGGCTTCGAAGACTAGTTCGGGGGCTACTGAGGGTGTCCTGGACTAGGAGGTACTCGGGCCGCCGGCCTATCTCTCATAGGCCGGACTTGTGGGCCGCCCTTTACTCGCCAAAGGAGGGCCGGATTATGGGCGACCCCGTGTACTAGAAGGAAACCTCCGAAGACTTGGCGTCTCCTCCAAGGAATACTTAGTGTGCCTGGCATGTTTATCCCTTGATGGTAACCGACTATGTGTAACCCTAGGGCCTTCTGGTGTCTATATAAACCAGAAGGTTTAGTTCGTAGAGATCATATCATATTCATTACCTAGGGTTTAGCCCAGTCGATCTTGAGGTAGATCAAGTCTGTAACCTTCATACAATCACATCAATACAATTTAGCAGGACGTAGGGTATTACCTCTTCGAGAGGGCCCGAACCTGGGTAAATCATCGTCTCTACGCTCTCTGTTACCCATTGATTCCTAGACCCACAGTTTGGATCCCCTACCGGAGATCTGCCGGTTTTGGTACCGACAGTGTGTCCCTCTCAAAAAGGTGTGTTCAACAAAGATGATTGTGACAAACTAAAAAGCAAACAAACTATAGCACAAGACGCTCCAAGCGAAACACATATCATGTGATCAATAAAAATATAGCTCCAAGTGAGTTATCGATAGATTGTAGACGAAAGAGGGGATGCCATCCGGGGCATCCCCAAGCTTGAGTCTTCCTTGAATATTACCTTGGGGTGCCTTGGGCATCCCCAAGCTTAGGCTCTTGCCACTCCTTATTCCTTTATCCATCGTAGTCTCACCCAAAACTTGAAAACTTCAGCACACAAAACTCAACAGAAACCTCGTGAGATCCATTAGTATAACAAATAAATCTTAAACTCTAAGTGCTGTAGTAAATTGATTCATATTTAATATTGGCATAATGCTACTGTACTCCAACTTCTCCATGACTCATACTGTAACACCCCTGTGTAATGAGCTACAGTGATCCTCATGATTATGCTTAATCACTTTAATTTGCAATGCTTGATCATATTGGATTCATATCTCATTTCAATTCCACCTCAGAAATCAAATTCAAATTGCAAGTAAAATTTAAAGTTTCACAAACATGTCTGAAAAATAGTTCATGTTTTAGCAAATATTCCATATGCAATTAATGTGGAAGAAAACCACACAACTTGTTTTCTCATTTGGAATCTAGAAGCTAAAACAGTACCGAAAACAACTCATTTAATTCCTTTCTCTTTAATAAAAAATTCAAATGAAATAATAATTCCCTCAAACTTTTTGTGGCAGTGCTATATAAGGCAATGACAATTATGTGAGAAGTTGCATATTTTACAAAATCCAAATAGTGGCTAAACTAAATGTAAAACAGTAGAGAAATAATGAAAACAGAAAAATAAAAGAAGAAAGGCCATTGTGCACAGTGCCTGGCCAGCCGGCCCAGCCCGCTCTCCCCCATCGTCTCCCTCCTCTCTCCTCCCCGTGTCAGCGCCGCGCGCGCCCGATGCCGAGCGCCGTCGCCGCCGAACCAGCTCGCCGCTCCGCGTTGCTACAGGCGTCGGGAGGGGCTAAAAACGCCGCGCTGGCCCTTGGGGACAACCCCAATCATCATCCTCCCCTCGTCATCGCTCGCCTCCTTCTCCTCAACCTCTCCCGAGCGTCGTCGTCGCCATGGCTCCGTCCTAGCGCGGCCATCGAGCTCCTCCCGTCGCCTCACCGTGTCCACGAGGACCGACGCTGACCGCTTCTTCCTCTATGTCAACGCACGCGAGCCGGGGAGCACTCCATCGCCGGATCGCCGTCGTCGTCTGCCTCGGGTCACCGCCGCTCTAAGCCGTCGATCTGCTCCACCCCTGCACTCCCGATCACCCAAAAGGCCTCCGTGAGCCTGCTCGGTGAGCTCCGCATCTCCCCTTCCTCTAGCTTGCTCGGATTCGAGCTAGAACTAGCCGTCCCCATTCCCGAGCTCCGGCCACCGCCATGGACGGCGGGCATCACGCTCCAGTGCTCCTCCGCTCGAACCACTGGCGCCGTCGTGCTCCTGTTGCTCCCAAGATGCCGTCTAGATGCTTAGATGGGTCACTGGAGCCCCGCATTGCCGTCCCCGTGGAGCTCCCGAAAGCGCCGCCGCCTGCCATCGTCATAGCGCTCAGCTCCGGCCACCCCTACTTGCGAAACCACCATGAATGGATGCGGCTCACTCCGCTCATTCGAATGCCGTAAGCCGCGCGTCAAACGAAGCCCTGTGCTCATTTTTCGGCCAACTCCGGAGCGGATCCGCCGCGGAAATGGTCGCCGGCGTTACTCCGGTCGCCGGTGCTGACCTGGCCGCCACGTGGCCCTCCCCTGTGTCATTGCCTGCGGGTCCCATGGCCCCGTTGACCGTGTCAACCGTGCTGACTGGGCTCCCCCAGTCACTGATGTGTGGGACCCCCTGGGCCCCGTTGACCAGTCAACGGGTCAATGTTGACTGCTGACTGGGCAATCAACGGGGCCCACTGTCAGCCTCTGGTGCACTGCTGGGTGCATTGGACCGGGTGCACCTAGCATTTTCATGTGTATTTTCAAAATTAAATTAAATCCAGTAAATTCCAGAAATTGTTTAAAACTTTGAAAAATCATATAAAATAATCTGTAACTCGGATGAAAATAATTTATATATGAAAAATGATTAGAAAAATATGACGAATCCGAATATGCCATCCACATACCTGTCACATGCCTCCAACACCGCAAACATGGAACCTTCCCCTCCGGATCGTCTGTACGATATAATTGCCTAAAGTCGGGAAAATATTCCCAGATATTTTCCTGCTCCGTCTGTAACGTGTAGCACCGCGTTAGGTCACCCCTAGCATATCATATTGCCATGTCATGCATTGAGCTGCGTTTGTTTGCTTTGTATTTATTGTTTCTTGCCCCTCTTCTCTCCGGTAGATTCCGAGACTGACGCTGCTCCCAAGTACAACTACGCTCCTGACGTCCAGCCCCTTTCAGCAGAGCTTCCATGCAAGCAAAACCCCCTTGATCATTCCTATATCACCCATTCTTTCTCTCTCGTGCTTGCATTAGATTTTGCTACTGTATTCGATTGCTCCTATTCTGATGCATAGCCTGATTGTGTAACCTGCTATTGATACTTTACCTGTTGTCCTATATGCTTAGTATAGACTGGTTAGTGATCCATCAGTGGCCCCACATCCTTGTCCGTGTTACCCTGCTTTGCTACCGGATAACTCGATCACTATGATCGACGTGCAGAGACCGACACATCACCGCACACCCCCTTAGTTGTACGACTCTGCAAAGCTACTATCGAGTGCCGAGGGTGATACCTCCTACCACACTCCTGATGATATCTATGTAGCATAGCTAGTCGGTTGAGGGTTACCGAGGGTGATTCCACTTTCACCACCTCCGGTGATACCTCTGTCGTGCAGCCCCTCAAGTGTGAACCCATCGAGGGTGATTCCTCCAAGTTCACCTTGATAGTTACATCGAGTAGGAATCCAACGAGGGTGATTCCTCGGATTCCCTCTTGATGTTATGGACACACGGTTACCATGTTTTTACCTCAGTCCCTTGTTGAAGTCGGGTAGACCCCGAGGGGTACCCGCGAGAGATGTGAAGTCGGGTTGACCGTGAGGGTACCCGCGAGATAATTACGTGGCACGGCCGGGCAGGCAGACCACCCCAGGAGAGGGAAGGGCCTGGCCCTTGCCGTAAGTTCACGAGACGGGGCGACAGGAGCACTGATCGTCACCGCGAGCTCCCAACACACTAATGGGTTTGGATATGTGATCTGAGTAGGCCTCTGGCCTTTTCGCACTAACCACCACGCGGGATAGCACTCGGCGTCGTACGATCTTCCCGAAAGCTCTGTCAGACGTCAAGTTCAGCATTGCGGCACGGCTGGGCCGGCGCCATCCAGGACAGAGGTGGTGCCTGGGTTCGCCCTGCTCGCAACGACCCGGAGTGCGAAGGGCGATGGGCCCAAGACCCCTGAGCACTTAGGATGTAAACCGACGGGAACCTATCTGCGGAGCCTAGGTAGGACTACGTCGTGTCGATCAGCCGAGGCCGGGCATGACCAGGAAAAGTGTGTACGGCCAGAGTTAATCGAGCGTGTTGGGTAAGTTGGTGCACCCCTGCAGGGAAGTTATCTATTCGAATAGCCGTGTCCACGGTAACAGGACGCTCGGAGTAGTATCCCGATCTACTACAACTAGAACTGGATACTTGTGTTACTAAACTAATATGATGGCTCCGGGATCGCTTTCTCGCAGGGGGTCAAGGAAGGATCTCTGGGCATTGCTATTATATAATTATTGCTTTATTATATGCTAATCTGCACTCTTCTAATGCTGCAAGATGCTAGTCTTCGATAGGTTAGGCCTTCCCCTCTATTCTGGCATTTCTGCCATATAGTCCACAGATATAGCCCCTTCCCTTTGATACCGATGCATACTTAGCATAGATCTGATGTAAGTCTTGCGAGTACTTTGGATGAGTACTTACGGTTGCTTTGCTACCTTTTTCCCCTCTACCCGATTGCTGCGATCAGATGACGGAGCCCAGGAGACAGCAGATCCCGCCGACGACTACTACTACTACCCCGACGGAGCCTACTACTATGTGGAGACCGACGACCAGGAGTAGTTCGGAGGCTCCCAGGCAGGAGGCATGTGCCTTTTCGATCTAGGTGTCGTTGTTTTGCTTAGCCTTCTTAAGGCAAACTTGTCTAATTATGTCTGTACTCAAATATTGTTGCTTCCGCTGACTCTCGGAGTAGTATTCGAGCCCTCGAGGCCCCTGGCTTGTAATATAAGCTTGTATGACTTTTATTTGTGTCTAGAGTTGTGTTGTGATATCTTCCCGTGAGTCTCTGATCTTGATCGTGCGCATTTGCGTGTATGATTAGTGCATGATTGAGTCGGGGGCGTCACAAGTTGGTATCAGAGTCGACTGCCTGTAGGAAGCCCCTTTCCAACTCCTTAGGCGAAGTTGAGTCTAGTCTTTGAAAAACTATTTTACTAACTATGTTGTGTGGCTTACGGGCCCACATCGCAAATGGATGGGATTAGGATCTTTTATTCCTTTTCTTTACTCTGGGATTCTGACCTCTCTTCTATTCGGGTTAAAGATTTTACTAACTCTAACATTAGGTTCTCGTGATCATGTGACACCCTGGCTTTCGCTCCTTGTTTTTTTTCCTTCGCGGGATTTGACTCCCGTCTTTTTTTCGGTGTTATCGGATTTTCTCTCGCTCTTGGGTATATCAAGATGGTCATATAGCCTTGCCTTTCCTATCTGACCAGAGATTCTCTTCAGTCCAACCTGGCCACCCAAAATATATTCTCAGGATTTTGCCGCCGAGACCCTACCTTCTAAGTCACCGGAAGGGAAACCCAAATTCCTTCCGTTACAAAGGAACCATAATTTCCTTTGATCTGTTGCCTCCCAAATTTTTCCCAGTGATCATCCCACATCTATAAACCCTGGATATGCAAAAATATTGCCAAGTCATTTGCAATATTTTTCATTTAAAATTAATTCCTTTTTCTGCCAGTTAAAGGAATTAAATCCAGGAAAATATCTATCCATCTCCAAAGTTCATGAAAACTTGTGGAGATATTCTTTGTGATCATATTGAGCTCTCATAAAATTATTGGCCATAATTAAATAAGGAAAATTGCATTTTCCTATTTAAAGCCAATATTGCATTTTGGGCACTTTCCAAAGGAGCTACTATTTTGGTAGCCAGGAAAAATCCCAAATAATTTGTGGAGCTTATACTATCCATATATTCACCATTTCCATCAAGAACCCAAGTTCCCTAGTTCAATTTTTGAGCACATCATACAATTCTTGTTTCTGGACTTATTTTGAGGTTGTGAAGAAACTATATTTTATATTGCTTCAAAAATCTTAAAATTAATCCAGGACCTCAAATTCCCTATATTATGTGAGCATGCAAAAATTCATATCATTTTATCTAGCCAATTTCTCCCAAAAATTCCATTTGATTTCTGTCCAGAGAGAAGCTCTGTGAAGGAAGTACCACTTTGGCATTTCCAAATGAGCTGAAATTTTTCCAGAACATCCATACACCTAAATCACCTCCCTCCACCAAAATTCAGCTCAATCCATCCATCCAGTTGAGTGCAGCTTCCATTTTCCCATTTCTGTTCAAAGAGGCACTTTGCAAAGGAAGCACCAGTTAGCCTCATCCACTCACTCTGAAAACTTACCAGGGTAGTCACCTTGGTAGATCATTGCCACATGCCAAATTCTAGCTCTTTTCACTTAGTGATCTCTCCAGAAACCACTACAAACACCTGCTGGTCAGAACCTAGGTCATCTCCAATCAGTCAGCTGCTGCCCCCACATCTATCCAAAACCCTCACAGGTCAACTCACTGTCCTCTAGTGCATCTTTTTGACAAGGTTTCAGGACCATCTGGTGCCCTAGACACGCGGCACCCGTGGTGACCACGCTTAGGACAGGCCAAAACGGCGCTCTGTGCACTGTCCTCGTCGGCCAGCTCCGGCGTGTCCCGACGTGTCTAATGGCTCCGCGGCGTCCACTTGCCCCTCTCCAGACTCTTCTCACCTCCTCTTCCTTCCTCCCCACGCCACGGCGGTCGCTGCCGCGGTACTGTCGCCCCGTGAACCTTCGGTGTCGTCTCCCTCCGCTGGCTCCTTCCTCCTCGAGTCATCACTTCGCTCCTAGGCTCGTCAGGTCGGCACCACTCCTCGCTCGCCAGCTCGCCGGAGCTCCAGTGCGCGGCTAAGATCGCCAGCGTGGCCATCCCTATCCACCCGCCCGGCCGGCTATAAATAGCCGCGGCCGAGCCCCTTCCCGAGCCACTCCACCTCCCCAGCCCCCTCTCCACGCTTCTGGTGCCCTGCCCCGCCTCTCCACCGAGCTACTGGAGCTCTCCTGCCGTCCAATGGCCGCCATGGCCGTCGCCTTCTCTCGCTCAGATTGGAGCTGCCCGAGCCTCTCCCTCCCTCCAAACCTCACCTCGGCGCCACCCTGGCCACCATAAAGCTCCCCACCCCTTCAGTTCGTCCCCGGGATGCCCATGGCGCCGGGCCCGATCTCACCAGCGCTGTCGTCCGCTGCGGCCGGCGTCCCGCCCGCTTCAGAGCTCCCCGGCATCCGTGAGTTGCATGAATGGATGCGCCTCGCCGTGCTGGTCATGCCGGTGGGCGGAGCGCTGCCGGAGGCGGCCTATGCCGTCAGAGGGCGCCGGCGCATGGCTCGGCCGGCCTCCTCTCTGGCTCCAGTCGGGGGAGGAAGAAGGAGAGGTGAGGAGGAGAGAGAAATGGCGAGGGGCCCGCCTGTAAGCGTCACAGGAGCCGGTCCAGTCAGCACAAGTGGAAACGTACTCTGCGGAGTACGCTTTCCTTCTTCTAAAAATGTATTTTACCAATTACGCCATCTGTTTCCAGCCGCCAGCGCCGAAACCCTTAAATTGTGAACGTTTGTCGGCTAAGGGCAAAAATGAACAGTTTCTGTTTATTTTCTGCCTAAACAACGAACGGCCACAACTTTTCGCTCGCAACTCCGATTCAGGTGAATCCAATGCCCACATCTTCAGTTCGTCGAGCCCGTTCCGTTGGTATCATTTTCATAATGGTTCCACACTGTGAAAATGACCATTTTCCCTTGCCCTTCTATCAGCCCCTCCGAGAGAGAATCTTTTCTGGCGAAATCTTCCGCGAGGTGATCGCACCTCTCCCGGAGTATTCCTTCACCCCCAGGCAAGCCGACCATCTGATATGTGCCCTAAAGCATTGCTCTGTGTTATTCTTGCGTGTTTAAATTAATATGCTTATGCTTGTATGCGTAGTGGTGAACTGTATGTGACCCTAATGAACCCTTGCCTGCCTTTCTTTGGTAACGGCATCACGCCTGTGTTCTGAGCTGCTTCCGGCCGTCCGGGGTGGATGCCGACTTTATGTTTCTCTTTTCAACAACTGGCCCGTGCTCTGAGCTGCTTTTCGGCCGTCTCGGGCAGCTGTTGAATTTCTTTCTGTAGCGGTAACCCTATGCTCTGAGCTGTTCCTCGGCCGTCTTAGGGGACCGCTACACTCTTTTTATCAACACCGTCTCATGCTCTGAGCTGCTTTTCAGCCGTCTTGAGCCGGGGTTGAGTTATTCCGGTAACGTCCCAGATCTGAGTTGTAAAGACCGTTTTGGTGGCTACGGGTTTATTTGCCGGTTTCATGCAAGGGTTCAGATGGTCGCAACTTACAGGTAGAACTTGTAAAGTGATAACTTGCCATTTAAATATTGTTTCACTAATGACTCGTTGTGATATTGTATGGAGATAGGTTGTTATGTTTTCATAATTGTTACATCATGCTTTGTTACTGTTATTGCAATAATAAAGAATGTGACTTAATGATAACAATCTCCTCCGTCGGCTGGATCAAGTCATAGTGCCACCGAACCGAGCTCATCAAGTGCAACCACATTTGCTGGTATGGCACGACCCTGACTTGGTCTATTGTCCTGCCTCTTGTCGGTACCTGCAAAGAGGGAGGGTTATGCGTGCGTGCTACCCTGGCCCGGTAGGCGGCGATAATCCTGTGAGCCCAGTTTAGTTATATGGTACCAGGTCCCCGTTTGGGACAGTTTGTTTGGCCACGACGGTGGCAGGTGTCACGGGGTGACACAGGGGCCACCCAGGACATGACCCTGGGAGGGTATGATTGTCGGTGGGACCGCAAGAGTGCCAGGCAATAGACAAGTTTTGTTGGAGCAGCACCGGTCCACCCGAATGGGAGTACGAGGCCAGGAGCTCCATAGTGTGGGTAAAGTGCGCAACCTCTGCAGAGTGTAAATCTATTCGAATAGCCGCGTCCTCGGTCATGGGACACAGTTCATACTAGGTCACACTATTTGGTCTGTGTCGAGTCTGGAGGAATAAACTATATCATATTGCTAAGACTGAACCAGAGAATGGTAAGGTATATCAGACTTGCATTACGGATGCATGAACATCAGATGATGTCAAAGGTATGAATGTTAGCCATGCGAGGGCTATGAGATGAGCGGTCGAGTGACCGCAAAGTTTGGATTGAATTGGGATCGTGAGATTACTCAGAGTATGAATTATTTACTTGATATGCTTTACCTTACTGTATTTACTCCAATAGTTATTATGATAGATAATCCTGCTATGACATGATGATTAATGTTGCTAGATGATTAATCTTGCTAGATAATCCTGCCATAACATAATGGTTAATACTGTTAAGATATTAAGTACATGCTTGAATGCCATGGATTGCTTTGCTTGGTGTATATGTGTTGGTTTGGTTTGCTTGCGAGTACATTCAAAAGTACTCAGCGGCCTTCAATGTGGCCAGGTTCACCTAAGGATCCAACGTCCATTAGCGAGGAGCCGGAACGTTCGCGGGCTAGAAGAGTAACCCAGTCAGATCCCTGTGGATTGGAGCCACACCAAGACCATGCTGCCTTAGATAGAGCTTTTCCGCTGGCATCACCCTTGTAAAATATCATGTAAGACTGATATATCCATTAATAGAAATGTCTGTGTTCGTGATACTTGTTGTAAAAGCGCATGCCAGAGTGATTTCCTGCGCTAGTATGTGCGGTGACCGTCTGACTACAGTGGTATTCAGGCAGGGCGCCACAACAGATGGTATCAGAGCCAGGCTGACCGTAGGTTACCCTAGCCAGACTTCATTGTCTTGTGCTCAGTAGAAAGCCCAGATGGATTTCAGCCATCTTTGCCAGACCGGCATGGCTACTATTGATCATAAGGCAACCCCATAGGTTTTTGGCTCCATCAGACCCCAACTCTCGCGGCCTTTGCCTCCGGTGGGAAATGTCTGCACCAGGCAACGACCCGTGAGCCCTTAACCCCTAGGTAAACCAGATATCCCTACCTTGCTTGCTAACCATGGCATTTCTCTTCTTAAATCTAGTTTCCTTTGGGAAACGCCTTTAAATTCCATCTCTTCCCGACGACCCTAGGATCGTGGACTAAGCCACTTTGGCTATGGTCGTGCGTCGAGTTTGATGTTCCCTAAGGAAGTAGTAGGAGCTTGACCCCAATCGCTACCAGTTGCATTGTGTGGTTTGCTTCTAAATCCTTAGAGTGCATCGAGGGCACTAGGCTAGTTATACTAGTGAATCTTTGGCCACATGTGTAAAGTCCGCAAAATTTGAGCTTAATTTGCTTTTTGGTTTTTCGCGGTTCTTGCTTCTTTTCTCGTTTTCGTTCTCTTGCTCCGACTGGATCCATCCGCAAGTGCTGTTAAGAAGACCAGCATACAGCTGGGATAATACCCAATAATCCAAATTCAGTAAGAGTCAAGCCAAGCCAACTGCCTGATATCCCGAACACCAACACCGGATCTGCCAAATGAAGAATGGGTCAGAAGCAGAATCTGAGTGTAACCGACATGGCCAGACTATACCTAAGGTAGTTCGCCGCAGAATAGATTACACCTAAGGAACAAATGATTCCATCCTCGACACAAGGATTATTTCCGTCAGTGAGGAGAACCTTGAGTCTTTTCTCAATGGACTCAAGAATCATTTATTACCCCCGGAAGCCATATTTCAAGAATGTGAAGATGCCGAGAGCAACAGCAAAACTCTGGTATGTTGATATAAATTGCAAAACATATTTTGGAGTTCACCAGTGTATATACAAATTTCCGGGAACTGTGAAACAAGGCCTGCGAGGGATATGGATAAGTCCACGGCTATCTGGAATCAATGAGAATTTCAAGTTCAGTTAAACCGAATGGAATTATCCGCCAACTACTTACTACCGGCAACACTTGGTTTGAATGCAAAGGGTATTCCGAATTAATTATCAACACGAAGTCTGCATCAGTTGTGCAACCTCTATAGCAGCAGTGATTAGACCAGCAGAAGGACAAGTGGTGTGCATGACCAACGGAATATCTTCCGTCAAGGTATGGCCTATACCAAGTTGTGGCTTCACTATGGGTAAATTCCGGATACTTCGGAAGGAAGCCAGAATCGGCCATAGATCCGACTGCATACATAGTGAAAGGATTCGGGTGTGAGCAACCTAGCCTTCCTCCGCAAGCTATCGGAGGGAGTTTACAATGCAAGACTTCTAATCTTCGTTGCTACACCACTTGGTGAGAAAATCTTCGGGGATACGGCGCTCCCTTCTCCCTCAACGGGCTACCACGGAAAAACTTCCAGCACAAGGCACCTGACCTTCCTCAGTAAGCTACAAGAGGAAAAACTTCTGGGGTACGATATCCAGCCTTCTTCAGCACACCACCTTGGCAGAAGCTTCGGGCGTAAGGAATTCAGCCTTCTTCAACACGCCATCGTGCCCACGACAGTCTTGTCAGAAGCCCGAACTAGTCCGGACACACGTCCGCCTCAGAGCTCAATTGATTATGAAAGGATTTATCCTACCTCTGCATATGGTGAGCATGCAGTCCAGTGGATCCGTTCATGCGAGCCACTCGTACACGGGAATGACTGTGTTCAGAGAAACATCGGCCCCATAGTTCAAAGCAAGGATATGAGCATAGCCACCCCTACGAGATATGCAAGAGTAAATTGTGAATACAAGCCCAACAAGCTGGGATATGACCAAGGAGCCATGATGGTAGGTCATGACAGTTCCCCAAAAGGAACCCTCAAGAACAAGGAAGTTTTGAATGAACAGTCTCCGCAACGGTCAATAAAATGAAATGTGACAAGGAGATATTGCCAACCCTTGTCAGACTCTTGCATATACGGCCACAACAATGCAGCAAGCATGTTGTACTCCTCATGAGAATGGGCCATTGACCAAGTTAAGAGGCTATGCTCTGTAAGACACGCCAAATGATAGCCAAACCATGTTCAGCTCGGTGATCATAGCAAGGACTGCAAAGGATATATATGACAGAGCTACCCCTAGCCACTCGAGGCCATAAGATCACATGAGCCTTGTACCAGGAAAGAATGTCTCTCCCGTGACAGTCAGGGTACGGAGTATCGCAATAAAACCCGAAGCAGCTAGCTCCAGGCCATGGAAGTCCAGCTATTTGTTGGTATTACCCGCTACCTCACCCAGCAACACCACTACCAGGCCAAAAGGTACACCTGACAGGAAAGGGAAGGATTCAATGCAGTCGCTGGAAAAGACGACACCTGAGCCATCAGAGGAGGCAGTTAACAGGCCAGTGAACCGACGAAGACAAGATAGCTGATGGATCCAAGTCACACGCAGGAAAGTGTCCCCCTTTGCCGGGAGGTAAGCCCGGAAATCTGGAGGACGAGATTTTCTTAAGGGGGGTAGGTTTGTGACACCCTGGCTTTCGCTCCTTGTTTTTTTCCTTCACGGGATTTGACTCCCATCTTTTTTTCGGTGTTATCGGATTTTCTCTCGCTCTTGGGTATATCAAGATGGTCATATAGCCTTGCCTTTCCTATCTGACCAGAGATTCTCTTCAGTCCAACCTGGCCACCCAAAATATATTCTCTGGATTTTGCAGCCGAGACCCTACCTTCCGAGTCACCGGAAGGGAAACCCTAATTCCTTCCGTTACAAAGGAACCCTAATTTCCTTTGATCTGTTGCCTCCCAAATTTTTCCCCGTGATCATCCCACATCTATAAACCCTGGATATGCAAAAATATTGCCAAGTCATTTGCAATATTTTTCATTTAAAATTAATTCCTTTTTCTGCCAGCTAAAGGAATTAAATCCAGGAAAATATCTATCCATCTTCAAAGTTCATGAATAACTTGTGGAGATATTCTTTGTGATCATATTGAGCTCTCATAAAAATATTGGCCATAATTAAATAAGGGAAATTACATTTTCCTATTTAAAGCCAATATTGCATTTTGGGCACTTTCCAAAGGATCTACTATTTTGGTAGCCAGGAAAAATCCCAAATAATTTGTGGAGCTTCTCCTATCCATATCTTCACCATTTCCATCAAGAACCCAAGTTCCATAGTTCAATTTTTTAGCACATCATCCAATTCTTGTTTCTGGACTTATTTTGAGGTTGTGAAGCAACTATATTTTATACTGCTTCAAAAAAATTCAAATTAATCCAGGACCTCACATTCCCTATATGATGTAAGCATGCAAAAATTCACATCATTTTATCTAGCCAATTTCTCCCAAAAATTCCATTTGATTTCTGTCCAGAGAGAAGCTCTGTGAAGGAAGTACCACTTTGGCATTTCCAAATGAGCTGAAATTTTTCCAGCACATCCATACACCCAAATCACCTCCCTCCACCAAAATTCAGCTCAATCCATCCAACCAGTTGAGTGCAGCTTCCATTTTCCCATTTTTGTTCAGAGAGGCACTTTGCAAAGGAAGCACCAGTTAGCCTCATCCACTCACTCTGAAAAGCTACCAGGGTAGTCACCTTGGTAGATCATTGCCACATGCCAAATTCCAGCCCTTTTCACTCAGTGATCTCTCTAGAAACCACTACAAACACCTGCTGGTCAGAACCTAGGTCATCTCCAATTAGTCAGCTCCTGCCCCCACATCTATCCAAAACCCTCACAGGTCAACTCACTGACCTCTAGTGCATTTGTTTGACAAGGTTCCAGGACCATCCGGTGCCCTAGACACGCGGCACCCGTGGTGACCACGCTTAGGACAGGCCAAAACGGCGCTCTACGCACTGTCCTCGTCGGCCAGCTCGCTCTGGCCAGCTCCGGCGTGTCGCGACGTGTCTAATGGCTCTGCGGCGTCCACCTGCCCCTCTCCAGACTCTTCTCACCTCCTCTTCCTTCCTCCCCACGCCACGGCGGTCGCCGCCACGGTACTGTCGCCCTGTGAACCTTTGGTGTCGTCTCCCTCCGCTGGCTCCTTCCTTCTCGAGTCGTCACTTCGCTCCCATTCTCGTCAGGTCGGCACCACTCCTCGCTCGCCAGCTCGCCGGAGGTCCAGTGCGTGGCTAAGATCGCCACCGTGGCCGTCCCTATCCACCCGCCCGGCCGGCTATAAATAGCCGCGGCCGAGTCCCTTCCCGAGCCACTCCACCTTACCAGCCCCCTCTCCACCCTCCTGGTCCCCCTCCCCGCCTCTCCACCGAGCTACTGGAGCTCTCCTGCCCTCCAATGGCCGCCATGGCCGCCGCCTTCTCTCGCTCAGATTGGAGCTGCCCGAGCCACTCCCTCCCTCCAAACCTCACCTCGGCGACACCCTGGCCACCATAAAGCTCCTCACCCCTTCAGTTCGTCCCCGGGATGCCCATGGCGCCGGGCCCGATCTCACCAGCGCCGCCGTCCGCTGCGGTCGGCGTCCCGCCCGCTTCTGAGCTCCCCGGCATCCGTGAGTTGCATGAATCGATGCGCCTCGCCGTGCTGGTCACGCCGGTGGGCGGAGCGCTGCCGGAGGCGGCCTATGCCGTCGGAGGGCGCCAGCGCATGGCTCGGCCGGCCTCCTCTCTGGCTCCAGTCGGGGGGGGGGGGAGAAGGAGAGTTGAGGAGGAGAGAGAAATGGCGAGGGGCCCGCCTGTAAGCGTCACAGGAGCCGGTCGAGTCAGCATAAGTGGAAACGTACTCTGCGGAGTACACTTTCCCTCTTCTGAAAATGCATTTTCCCAATTACGCCATCTGTTTCCAGCCGCCAGCGCCGAAACCCTTAAATTGTGAACGTTCGTTGGCGAAGGGCAAAAATGAACACTTTTCGCTCGCAACTCCGATTCAGGTTAATCCAACGCCCACGTCTTCAGTTCGTCGAGCCCGTTCCGATGGTATCATTTTCATAATGTTTCCACACTGTGAAAATGACCATTTTGCCCTTGCCCTTCAATCAGCCCCTCCGAGAGAGAATCTTTTTTGGCGAATTCTTCCGTGAGGTGATCGCACCTCTCCCGGAGTATTCCTTCACCCCCAGGCAAGCCAACCATCTGATATATGCCCTAAAGCATTGCTCTGTGTTATTCTTGCATGTTTAAATTAATATGCTTATGCTTGTATGCGTAGTGGTGAACTGTATGTGACGCTAATGAACCCTTGCCTGCCTTTCTTTGGTAACGGCACCACGTCTGTGTTCTGAGCTGCTTCCGGTCGTCCGGGGTGGATGCCGACTTTATGTTTCTATTTTCAACAACTGGCCCGTGCTCTGAGCTGCTTTTCGGCCGTCTCGGGCAGCTGTTGAATTTCGTTCTGTAGTGGTAACCCTATGCTCTGAGCTGTTCCTCGGCCATCTTAGGGGACCGCTACACTCTTTTTATCAACACCGTCTCATGCTCTGAGCTGCTTTTCTGCCGTCTTGAGCCGGGGTTGAGTTATTCCGGTAACGTCCCAGATCTGAGTTGTAAAGACCGTTCTGGTGGCTACGGGTTTATTTGCCGGTTTCATGCAAGGGTTCAGATGGTCGTAACTTACAGCTAGAACTTGTAAAGTGATAACTTGCCATTTAAATATTGTTTCACTAATGACTCGTTGTGATATTGTATGGAGATAAGTTGTTATGTTTTCATAATTGTTACGTCATGCTTTGTTACTGTTATTGCAATAATAAAGAATGTGACTTAATGATAACAACCTCCTCCGTCGGCTGGATCGAGTCATAGTGCCACCGAACCGAGCTCATCAAGTGCAACCACATTTACTGGTATGGGATGGCCCTGACTTGGTCTATTGTCCTGCCTCTTGTCGGTACCTCCAAAGAGGGAGGGTAATGTCGTGGGAACGATTCTGACAGTATGAAGGGGGTAGGGTAAAGGAGCATGATCTACCGAGATGCAAATGGGTGACACGGCGGTTTTAGCGAGTTCGGGCCTCTCACGGTGGAGATAACAGCCCTACGTCTCGTGCTCCGGAGAGGCTTTGTTTATATGTTGAGTGGAATATGAGTATCCTTACAGAGGGTGCGAACCCTTGTGCCAGAGGGGAGGGGCGGCTTATATAGAGTCCGCTGCCCCTCATCATGTCCGGCATCTAAGGGTCCGATCGTGGCTATAATGGTGAACGTTACTGGTAACATATGCAATAAATGCTACTTATGATACAGACGAACGCCTGTCCATTAGCCTCCCTGGGGTGACTTCTGGTCTTCTGCGGTCGACTGTCTTCCGGTTCTTCCGAGTGAAAGATAACCGTCGAGTGAAAGGTAATCTCCGAGTGGATATTGTCGAGTGACTTGTTTGTCTTGGTGATTTCAGTCGGAGACTTCCTTGTTGTCCTTAAGCTCTCTGGGGCAGTGTCCTTAGGTGGGGTATGTAGGTCAGGCCTATGACCCTACCCTAGGTACATATCCCCATCATTAGCCCCCGAATGGATCGGGGTTCGAGTGTAAAAAGGAATCGACGCGGGTTCTGATAAGACACAACAATTCCGAGTGCATTTTAGGGCTTCACCGAAATCTGTGTCGATTGGAACCTTTGTCAATCATCCTGATCGATTCTGTCTTGAAATATATCCGAGTGAACTTCAACGCAAAATCCGGTCCGAGTAAGTGCTATTGTAAGTTCATTTCCGATTGTATTCCTGTCCATCTTGACTTTACACCCACTGGGTGTTTTCTTCAGATGCGTACTTGCTTGTTTCTTCCTCGAGTAGATCGGGTCTTAGTCGAGTGGTTTTTGGTCCAGTGGGGGCACGCCGAGTGCACCCACTGGGTGTAGTCCCTGAGACCGCTGTCGAATGGCGGTGACAGCGGCAGGGGTCTTAGATTTGCTTTGATAGTCGATTGTCATTCGACAAGCCGGACCTGGTCCAGTGGGGGCACGCTGAGTGCACCCACTGGGTGTAGTCCCCGAGATCGCCGTCGAGTGCTTGCATCAGCGGGGGTCTGATAGAGACAATCTTCGCTTGTTTCTTTTCCAATCCTTTGCTTGGCTAAGTTTGTATGGTTTCTGAATGAGATGGATGCTCATTACTCGGAAGAATTTTGAACTTAGGCGAAAGCTTGTTCGCAACTAAGTTTCCGAGTGAAGGTGTTGCCTGTCACTCAGAACAACCTTTAACTTAAGCGAGGTCTGATTCGCGGCTAAGTCCTCGAGTGAGAGGAATGCTCGTCACTTGGGAGAGTTTTTAACTGAGACGAAGACTGGTTCGCAGCTAAGTTTCCGAGTGAATGGGATGCTATTCACTCGGTAGGGTTTTTAACTTAGGTAAAAACTTTTCGCGGCTACGCCTCGAGTGAGAGAAGCGCTCGTCACTCGGAAGAGTTTTCAACTTAGGCGATACGGAATCGCAGCTAAGCCCTCGAGTGTGGATGATGTCCTCACTCGGAATGGTTTTTAACTTAGGTGATACGGAATCACAGCTAAGCCCCCGAGTGTGGATGATGTCCTCACTCGGAGTGGTTTTTAACTTAGGCGATACGGAATCGCAGCTAAGCCCCCGAGTGTGGATGATGTCCTCACTCGGAGTGGTTTTTCACTTAGGCGATACGGAATCGCGGCTAAGCCCCCGAGTGTGGATGATGTCCTCACTCGGAGTGGTTTTTAACTTAGGCGATACGGAATCGCAACTAAGCCCCCGAGTGTGGATGATGTACTCACTCGGAGTGGATTTTAACTTAGGCGATACGGAATCGCAGCTAAGCCCCCGAGTGTGGATGATGTCCTTACTCGGAGTGGATTTTAACTTAGGCGATACGGAATCGCAGCTAAGCCCCCGAGTGTGGATGATGTCCTTACTCGGAGTGGTTTTTAGCTTAGGTGATACGGAATCACAGCTAAGCCCCCGAGTGTGGATGATGTCCTCACTCGGAGTGGTTTTTAACTTAGGTGATACGGAATCACAGCTAAGCCCCCGAGTGTGGATGATGTCCTCACTCGGAGTGGATTTTAACTTAGGCGATATGGAATCGCAGCTAAGCCCCCGAGTGTGGATGATGTCCTCACTCGGAGTGGATTTTAACTTAGGCGATACGGAATCGCAACTAAGCCCCCGAGTGTGGATGATGTCCTTACTCGGAGTGGTTTTTAGCTTAGGTGATACGGATTCACAGCTAAGCCCCCGAGTGTGGATGATGTCCTCACTCGGAGTAGTTTTTAACTTAGGCGATACGGAATCACAGCTAAGCCCCCGAGTGTGGATGATGTCTTCACTCGGTGTGGATTTTAACTTAGGCGATACGGAATCGCAGCTAAGCCCCCGAGTGTGGATGATGTCCTTACTCGGAGTAGTTTTTAGCTTAGGGGATACGGAATCACAGCTAAGCCCCCGAGTGTGGATGATGTCCTCACTCGGAGTGGTTTTTAACTTAGGTGATACGGAATCACAGCTAAGCCCCCGAGTGTGGATGATGTCCTGACTCGGAGTGGATTTTAACTTAGGCGATATGGAATCGCAGCTAAGCCCCCGAGTGTGGATGATGTCCTCACTCGGAGTGGATTTTAACTTAGGCGATACGGAATCGCAACTAAGCCCCCGAGTGTGGATGATGTCCTTACTCGGAGTGGTTTTTAGCTTAGGTGATACGGATTCACAGCTAAGCCCCCGAGTGTGGATGATGTCCTCACTCGGAGTAGTTTTTAACTTAGGCGATACGGAATCACAGCTAAGCCCCCGAGTGTGGATGATGTCTTCACTCGGTGTGGATTTTAACTTAGGCGATACGGAATCGCAGCTAAGCCCCCGAGTGTGGATGATGTCCTTACTCGGAGTAGTTTTTAGCTTAGGGGATACGGAATCACAGCTAAGCCCCCGAGTGTGGATGATGTCCTCACTCGGAGTGGTTTTTAACTTAGGTGATACGGAATCACAGCTAAGCCCCCGAGTGTGGATGATGTCCTGACTCGGAGTGGATTTTAACTTAGGCGATACGGAATCGCAGCTAAGCCCCCGAGTGTGGATGATGTCCTCACTCGGAGTGGATTTTAACTTAGGCGAGACGGAATCGCAACTAAGCCCCCGAGTGTGGATGATGTCCTTACTCGGAGTGGTTTTTAGCTTAGGTGATACGGAATCACAGCTAAGCCCCCGAGTGTGGATGATGTCCTCACTCGGAGTGGTTTTTAACTTAGGCGATACGGAATCACAGCTAAGCCCCCCAGTGTGGATGATGTCTTCACTCGGAGTGGATTTTAACTTAGGCGATACGGAATCGCAGCTAAGCCCCCAAGTGTGGATGATGTCCTTACTCGGAGTAGTTTTTGACTTAGGCGATACGGAATCGCAGCTAAGCTGAGCGATGGCGCGCGGGGCGGCCGATGATGAAGACGTGCCACACGGAGTGACGATGCGCGGAGCTGCCGAGTGACAAAGACGTGTCTCGCCGAGTGGCAATGCGCGGAGCTGCCGAGTGATGACGATGCGTCCCGCCGAGTGACGGCACGCGGGGGTGCCGAGTGACGATGTAGCGTCCGGCTGAGTGGCGATGCGCTGAGCTGCCGAGTGACGAAGACGTGTCTCGCCGAGTGGCGATGCGCGATACTGCCGAGTGATGACGACGCGTTCAGCCGAGTGACGGCGCGCGGGGGTGCCGAGTGACGATGGAACGTCCGACTGAATGGCGATGCGCGGAGCTGCCGAGTGACGAAGACGTGTCTCGCCGAGTGGCGATGTGCGGGGCTGCCGAGTGATGACGACGCGTCCCGCCGAGTGACGGCGCGCGGGGGTGCCGAGTGATGATGGAGCGTCCGGCTGAGTGGTGATGCGCTGAGCTGCCGAGTGACGAAGACGTGTCTCGCCGAGTGGCGATGCGCGGAACTGCCGAGTGATGACGACGCGTCTAGTAGAGTGACAGCGCGCGGAGCTGCCGAGTGACGATGGAGCGTCCGACTGAATGGCGATGCGCGGAACTGCCGAGGGATGACGACGCGTCCAGTAGAGTGACGGCGCGCGGAGCTGCCGAGTGACGATGGAGCGTCCGACTGAATGGCGATGCGCGGAGCTGCCGAGTGATGACGACGCGTCCATTAGAGTGACGGCGCGCGGAGCTGCCGAGTGACGATGGAGCGTCCGACTGAATGGCGATGCGCTGAGCTGCCGAGTGACGAAGACGTGTCTTGCCGAGTGGCGATGCGCGGAGCTGCCAAGTGATGACGACACATCCCGCCGAGTGACGATGCGCGGGACATCCGTGTGAAGTAAATGTCTCTGGCTGAATGGCGATGGGGCGGTCAAGTAACGGCACGCGGGGCAGCCGAGTCGAGAATGTTGTCGCGGAGGCGTCCGACCAGGTGACGGCGCGCGGGGCGGCCGAGTCCAGCATGTCGTCGAGGAGGCGTCCGAACAAGTGACGGCGCGCGGGGCGACCGAGTCGACCATGTCGTCGAGAATGGCGCACAGAGACGTCCAGGTAACGTGTGTATGAAAAATAACACAAGCTAACATAAAAAATTCTCGAAGTAATTTGATGTTTGTTGAAATGATTTGTGTAAATTACACCCCTAGACACCCACTGGGTGTGCCAGGTTCTTGCTGGTCTGGAACCAGCAATAGTCTAACAGAGTGAAGGATCCGACTAAACTTGTGAAAGTGAAGGATCCGACTGAACTTGTTTTGAGTATTGGACCCAAATGAAACGAAAGTGTAGTGTTCCGACATGAAAATAAACAACCGAGCGCAGAGGTACACTCGGTGGCGTGGCCTCCGAGTGAACATCATGTGCGACTTACTTGACACTCGGTAACGCATAAATAATTAATTTATTGAATGAAGTCTGTGAAGAATGACTTAGCTGTCTGATAACGCGCGGGGCGGTCGAGCGAAGTAGACACGTCCGGCTGAGTGGCGACACACGGGGCGGCCAAGTGACGAAGACGTGTCTCGCCGAGTGGCGATGAACGGAGCTGCCGAGTGATGACGACGCGTCTCGCTGAGTGGCGATGTGCGGAGCTGCCGAGTGATGACGACGCGTCCGCTAGAGTGACGGCGCGCGGAGCTGCCGAGTGACGATGGAGCGTCCGACTGAATGGCGATGCGCGGAGCTGCCGAGTGATGACGACGCGTCCAGTAGAGTGACGGTGCGTGGAGCTGCCGAGTGACGATGGAGCGTCCGACTGAATGGCAATGCGCGGAACTGCCGAGTGATGACGACGCGTCCAGTAGAGTGACGGCGCGCGGAGCTGCCGAGTGACAATGACGTGTCTCGCCGAGTGGCGATGCGCGGAACTGCCGAGTGATGACGACGCGTCCAGTAGAATGACGGCGCGCGGAGCTGCCGGGTGACGATGGAGCGTCCGACTGAATGGCGATGCGCGGAACTGCCGAGTGATGACGACGCGTCCAGTAGAGTGACGGCGCGCGGAGCTGCCGAGTGACGATGGAGCGTCTGACTGAATGGCGATGCGCGAAAGTGCCGAGTGATGACGACGTGTCTCGCCGAGTGGTGATGCGCGGAACTGCCGAGTGATGACGACGTGTCCAGTAGAGTGACGGCGCGCGGAGCTGCCGAGTGACGAAGGAAGAGTTTTCAACTTAGGCGATACGGAATCGCAGCTAAGCCCTCGAGTGTGGATGATGTCCTCACTCGGAATGGTTTTTAACTTAGGTGATACGGAATCACAGCTAAGCCCCCGAGTGTGGATGATGTCCTCACTCGGAGTGGTTTTTAACTTAGGCGATACGGAATCGCAGCTAAGCCCCCGAGTGTGGATGATGTCCTCACTCGGAGTGGTTTTTCACTTAGGCGATACGGAATCGTGGCTAAGCCCCCGAGTGTGGATGATGTCCTCACTCGGAGTGGTTTTTAACTTAGGCGATACGGAATCGCAACTAAGCCCCCGAGTGTGGATGATGTACTCACTCGGAGTGGATTTTAACTTAGTCGATACGGAATCGCAGCTAAGCCCCCGAGTGTGGATGATGTCCTTACTCGGAGTGGATTTTAACTTAGGCGATACGGAATCGCAGCTAAGCCCCCGAGTGTGGATGATGTCCTTACTCGGAGTGGTTTTTAGCTTAGGTGATACGGAATCACAGCTAAGCCCCCGAGTGTGGATGATGTCCTCACTCGGAGTGGTTTTTACCTTAGGTGATACGGAATCACAGCTAAGCCCCCGAGTGTGGATGATGTCCTCACTCGGAGTGGATTTTAACTTAGGCGATACGGAATCGCAGCTAAGCCCCGAGTGTGGATGATGTCCTCACTCGGAGTGGATTTTAACTTAGGCGATACGGAATCGCAACTAAGCCCCCGAGTGTGGATGATGTCCTTACTCGGAGTGGTTTTTAGCTTAGGTGATACGGATTCACAGCTAAGCCCCCGAGTGTGGATGATGTCCTTACTCGGAGTGGTTTTTAGCTTAGGTGATACGGATTCACAGCTAAGCCCCCGAGTGTGGATGATGTCCTCACTCGGAGTGGTCTTAAACTTAGGCGATACGGAATCACAGCTAAGCCCCCGAGTGTGGATGATGTCTTCACTCGGAGTGGATTTTAACTTAGGCGATACGGAATCGCAGCTAAGCCCCCGAGTGTGGATGATGTCCTTACTCGGAGTAGTTTTTAGCTTAGGGGATACGGAATCACAGCTAAGCCCCCGAGTGTGGATGATGTCCTCACTCGGAGTGGTTTTTAACTTAGGTGATACGGAATCACAGCTAAGCCCCCGAGTGTGGATGATGTCCTCACTCGGAGTGGATTTTAACTTAGGCGATACGGAATCGCAGCTAAGCCCCCGAGTGTGGATGATGTCCTCACTCGGATTGGATTTTAACTTAGGCGAGACGGAATCGCAACTAAGCCCCCGAGTGTGGATGATGTCCTTACTCGGAGTGGTTTTTAGCTTAGGTGATACGGAATCACAGCTAAGCCCCCGAGTGTGGATGATGTCCTCACTCGGAGTGGTTTTTAACTTAGGCGATACGGAATCACAGCTAAGCCCCCCAGTGTGGATGATGTCTTCACTCGGAGTGGATTTTAACTTAGGCGATACGGAATCGCAGCTAAGCCCCCAAGTGTGGATGATGTCCTTACTCGGAGTAGTTTTTGACTTAGGCGATACGGAATCGCAGCTAAGCTGAGCGATGGCGCGCGGGGCGGCCGATGATGAAGACGTGCCACACGGAGTGACGATGCGCGGAGCTGCCGAGTGACGAAGACGTGTCTCGCCGAGTGGCAATGCGCGGAGCTGCCGAGTGATGACGATGCGTCCCGCCGAGTGACGGTGCGCGGGGGTGCCGAGTGACGATGGAGCGTCCGGCTGAGTGGCGATGCGCTGAGCTGCCGAGTGACGAAGACGTGTCTCGCCGAGTGGCGATGCGCGATACTGCCGAGTGATGACGACGCGTTCAGCCGAGTGACGGCGCGCGGGGGTGCCGAGTGACGATGGAACGTCCGACTGAATGGCGATGCGCGGAGCTGCCGAGTGACGAAGACGTGTCTCGCCGAGTGGCGATGTGCGGGGCTGCCGAGTGATGACGACGCGTCCCGCCGAGTGACGGCGCGCGGGGGTGCCGAGTGACGATGGAGCGTCCGGCTGAGTGGTGATGCGCTGAGCTGCCGAGTGACGAAGACGTGTCTCGCCGAGTGGCGATGCGCGGAACTGGCGAGTGATGACGACGCGTCTAGTAGAGTGACAGCGCGCGGAGCTGCCGAGTGACGATGGAGCGTCCGACTGAATGGCGATGCGCGGAACTGCCGAGGGATGACGACGCGTCCAGTAGAGTGACGGCGCGCGGAGCTGCCGAGTGACGATGGAGCGTCCGACTGAATGGCGATGCGCGGAGCTGCCGAGTGATGACGACGCGTCCATTAGAGTGACGGCGCGCGGAGCTGCCGAGTGACGATGGAGCGTCCGACTGAATGGCGATGCGCTGAGCTGCCGAGTGACGAAGACGTGTCTTGCCGAGTGGCGATGCGCGGAGCTGCCAAGTGATGACGACACATCCCGCCGAGTGACGATGCGCGGGACATCCGTGTGAAGTAAATGTCTCTGGCTGAATGGCGATGGGGCGGTCAAGTAACGGCACGCGGGGCAGCCGAGTCGAGAATGTTGTCGCGGAGGCGTCCGACCAGGTGACGGCGCGCGGGGCGGCCGAGTCCAGCATGTCGTCGAGGAGGCGTCCGAACAAGTGACGGCGCGCGGGGCGACCGAGTCGACCATGTCGTCGAGAATGGCGCACAGAGACGTCCAGGTAACGTGTGTATGAAAAATAACACAAGCTAACATAAAAAATTCTCGAAGTAATTTGATGTTTGTTGAAATGATTTGTGTAAATTACACCCCTAGACACCCACTGGGTGTGCCAGGTTCTTGCTGGTCTGGAACCAGCAATAGTCTAACAGAGTGAAGGATCCGACTAAACTTGTGAAAGTGAAGGATCCGACTGAACTTGTTTTGAGTATTGGACCCAAATGAAACGAAAGTGTAGTGTTCCGACATGAAAATAAACAACCGAGCGCAGAGGTACACTCGGTGGCGTGGCCTCCGAGTGAACATCATGTGCGACTTACTTGACACTCGGTAACGCATAAATAATTAATTTATTGAATGAAGTCTGTGAAGAATGACTTAGCTGTCTGATAACGCGCGGGGCGGTCGAGCGAAGTAGACACGTCCGGCTGAGTGGCGACACACGGGGCGGCCAAGTGACGAAGACGTGTCTCGCCGAGTGGCGATGAACGGAGCTGCCGAGTGATGACGACGCGTCTCGCTGAGTGGCGATGTGCGGAGCTGCCGAGTGATGACGACGCGTCCGCTAGAGTGACGGCGCGCGGAGCTGCCGAGTGATGATGGAGCGTCCGACTGAATGGCGATGCGCGGAGCTGCCGAGTGATGACGACGCGTCCAGTAGAGTGACGGTGCGTGGAGCTGCCGAGTGACGATGGAGCGTCCGACTGAATGGCGATGCGCGGAACTGCCGAGTGATGACGACGCGTCCAGTAGAGTGACGGCGCGCGGAGCTGCCGAGTGACGATGACGTGTCTCGCCGAGTGGCGATGCGCGGAACTGCCGAGTGATGACGACGCGTCCAGTAGAATGACGGCGCGCGGAGCTGCCGGGTGACGATGGAGCGTCCGACTGAATGGCGATGCGCGGAACTGCCGAGTGATGACGACGCGTCCAGTAGAGTGACGGCGCGCGGAGCTGCCGAGTGACGATGGAGCGTCTGACTGAATGGCGATGCGCGAAAGTGCCGAGTGATGACGACGTGTCTCGCCGAGTGGTGATGCGCGGAACTGCCGAGTGATGACGACGCGTCCAGTAGAGTGACGGCGCGCGGAGCTGCCGAGTGACAAAGGAGCGTCCGACTGAATGGCGATGCGCGGAACTGCCGAGTGATGACGACGCGTCCAGTAGAGTGATGGCGCACGGAGCTGCCGAGTGACGATGGAGCGTCCGACTGAATGGCGATGCGCGGAACTGCCGAGTGATGACAACGTGTCTCGCCGAGTGGCGATGCGCGGAGCTGCCGAGTGATGACGACGCATCCAGTAGAGTGACGTCGCGTGGGGTTGCTGAATCAGGCAAATTGATGATGACCTGCTCAACCAAATGACGGCGCATGGAGCGGCCGAGTCGGGCAAGTGGATGAAGACAATGAGTGGCCGAATGAAGGTTCGTCGAGTGCTAGACCCCTCCTTCTGGAACCCGAATGAATGCAGTCCGAGTTGACGAGTTCGTTCGGCTGAGCTTTAACCCCGTCCGAGTGAACCTGGACCTGCCCGAGTATATCAATGAGGCGGGGAGGAAGTGCCTTGCGTGGGGACACGCTGACGTCTTTGTAGACGAGACCAGAGACGACAACAGGGCGAACGACGCCGGTGGTCGTCGCGCATGCATGCTTGATGAAGGTATCGTACGCAAGGTCGTCGACGACGACGAGCCAAGTGACCCTGCAAGTTAGCAAGTATAGGCACGAATATTTTTCGCCATACCAGCACTTCCCTGCAAGTTAGGAAGTACAACCAGTATAGTCACAGAGTTAACGGCATGCATGCATGCACTAATTAATTAGCGCTGAAGCAACGCACTTATGGCCGCAATAATTAGATAACTGACGTTGTAAATCCTCACCAATTTGGCCGCTTAATGAGGCGATTATACCTTGACAAAGCGGAGCCAGCGGGATTGCCTATTGGTGGGAGTCGTCCTTCCGTTTCCTTTTTTCCCTGCACGCAGTCAATTGACCATGGAAGTGGCCACGTTATGCATGCACTTACGAGGGAGTTAACGAGGCATTGACTCTTTTGATCCCGAACTGCCATCGGTTGCAGGTTGTGGCTGTTTTGCAGGTCGTCGCTGCAGCGCGCGTCCGCCGCGGAGACCGTTGCTGGCGACTGACGCCGGAGGAAGGAGCGATGCGCGCCTGTGCCGCGTCAGGCTTGTGCCTCCACCTCGGAGGCGGAGAACACGAGGCGGAGTCAACAGCCGTGCGCGGGTGCTCAACGACAAGGTTGAAGACGACGATGAAGCGGACGACGCCGGCGGCCGTGCGTGACGACGACAAGGCGGACGGCGCCGCCGGCCATGCAAGGAGACTCAACGACGACGTCCCAGACGAGGTGCAATTGGTTGCGCAGAGGTGCAGCCGGTTTCTTGTAAGTGCTTGGATTGATGTCTGTTTCCGTCAGCGGGAATCGATCTACCGCCGGACCAGCGTCTTTTGTTCCTTTGATTCTTGAACATGCATGTATCGATCGACATGAGTGCACGAACGTGTGGACATGCAAAAAAGAAGCAAAAACCAAGTAGCACATCATCGATTAATTGTTAGATCATAAGCGGATAGTACTCAGCAGAGAGAAAACTCATGATCGATCCGATTGTGATCCGTCGGGTGAAGACGTATCTTTTTCCCTTCTTTTCGTGATGCTTCAGTTACTCGCGAGATGCGGAGACAAACAGTATGAACTGTAAGAACAGAAATTAAACATAGAAGAATAAATAAAAAACCATATGCATCATGGCTCGATAGACGCCAGGCCCCACGGTGGGCGCCAACTGTCGTGGGAACGATTCCGACAGTACGAAGGGGGTAGGGTAAAGGAGCATGATCTACCGAGATGCAAATGGGTGACACGGTGGTTTTAGCGAGTTCGGGCCTCTCACGGTGGAGATAACAGCCCTACGTCTCGTGCTCCGGAGAGGCTTTGTTTATCTGTCGAGTGGAATATGAGTATCCTTACAAAGGGTGCGAACCCTTGTGCCAGAGGGGAGGGGCGGCTTATATAGAGTCCGCTGCCCCTCATCATGTCCGGCATCTAAGGGTCCGATCGTGGCTATAATGGTGAACGTTACTGGTAACGTATGCAATAAATGCTACTTATGATACAGATGAACGCCTGTCCATTAGCCTCCCTGGGGTGACTTCTGGTCTTCTGCGGTCGACTGTCTCCCGGTTCTTCCGAGTGAAAGATAACCGTCGAGTGAAAGGTAATCTCCGAGTGGATATTGTCGAGTGACTTGTATGTCTTGGTGATTTCAGTCGGAGACTTCCTTGTTGTCCTTAAGCTCTCTGGGGCAGTGTCCTTAGGTGGGGTATGTAGGTCAGGCCTATGACCCTACCCTAGGTACATATCCCCATCAGGTTATGCGTGCGTGCTACCCTGGCCCGGTAGGCGGCGATAATCCTGTGAGCCCAGTTTAGTTATATGGTACCAGGTCCCCGTTTGGGACAGTTTGTTTGGCCACAACGGTGGCAGGTGTCACGGGGTGACACTGGGGCCACCCAGGACATGACAATGGGAGGGTATGATTGTCGGTGGGACCGCAAGAGTGCCAGGCAATAGACAAGTTTTGTTGGAGCAGCACCGGTCCACCCGAATGGGAGTACGAGGCCAGGAGCTCCATAGTGTGGGTAAAGTGCGCAACCTCTGCAGAGTGTAAATCTATTCGAATAGCCGCGTCCTCGGTCATGGGACACAGTTCATACTAGGTCACACTATTTGGTCTGTGTCGAGTCTGGAGGAATAAACTATATCATATTGCTAAGACTGAACCAGAGAATGGTAAGGTATATCAGACTTGCATTACGGATGCATGAACATCAGATGATGTCAAAGGTATGAATGTTAGCCATGCGAGGGCTATGAGATGAGCGGTCGAGTGACCGCAAAGTTTGGATTGAATTGGGATCGTGAGAATACTCGGAGTATGAATTATTTACTTGATATGCTTTACCTTACTGTATTTACTCCAATAGTTATTATGATAGATAATCCTGCTATGACATGATGATTAATGTTGCTAGATGATTAATCTTGCTAGATAATCCTGCCATAACATAATGGTTAATACTGTTAAGATATTAAGTACATGCTTGAATGCCATGGATTGCTTTGCTTGGTGTATATGTGTTGGTTTGGTTTGCTTGCGAGTACATTCAAAAGTACTCAGCGGCCTTCAATGTGGCCAGGTTCACCTAAGGATCCGACGTCCATTAGCGAGGAGCCGGAACGTTCGCGGGCTAGAAGAGTAACCCAGTCAGATCCCTGTGGATTGGAGCCACACCAAGACCATGCTGCCTTAGATAGAGCTTTTCCACTGCCATCACCCTTGTAAAATATCATGTAAGACTGATATATCCATTATTAGAAATGTCTGCGTTCGTGATACTTGTTGTAAAAGCGCATGCCAGAGTGATTTCCTGGGCTGGTATGTGCGGTGACCGTCTGACTACAGTGGTATTCAGGCAGGGCGCCACAGATCACATCCACCCGGAGATTTGAATTAACCCTTCTTCGAGTTGAGGGCCAGGTTCTGCTTCCCAGTGTTCACGGACCGCAGGATCCTTTTATCGAGGGCACCCTACGTTGTCACTTGCAGATTCCTTGCTCCAGTGGTTTTCTCTGACTTTGATGTAGCCTTTGCTATGTCTCGTTGTTGTATCTCTCCACCGCGTGTCTGCGTGCCACCTAGTTTGTCTAGTTGCGTGTGTTTCCGAACTCATGCTGCCCGTTTGTATCCAACTCTGTGCATGGATCTGTATGTCTTTAAAGACTTCTAATATGTATCTAATGCACTTCTTGTTCTTTGCTCATGTTACGTCATGAATGGCTCCATACCCTTGCAGTTGTTCTTGCTAAATTGCCCCTGTTGTTTTTAGCAGGATGGCTGAAGATCCTCCGCCTCCACCCTATATTGCCGCAATGATGCGGTAGTTTGAGCTGAATCGTCAGTTCATGTCCGGGCTAATGAACCAATTTCCAACCCAGAATGCTCATCAATAGCCTGCCCCAATAACTTTGCAAGAATTCGTGCGCCTCAACCCGTCCACTTTCCGCAACTCATCTGATCCTATGGATGCTAATGATTGGCTCCGTGACATCGCCTTTCAGATGGAGTCGGCTAATGTTGCCCCTGCCAGTTACGTCACTGATACGTCTCCAACGTATCTATAATTTTTGATTGTTCCATGCTATTATAGTATCAATCTTGGATGTTTTTATATGCAATTGTATGCAATTATATATCATTTTGTGGGACTAACCTATTAACCTAGTGCCCAGTGCCAGTTGCTGTTTTCTGCTTGTTTTTGGCTTTTCAGAGAAATAGTACCAAATGAAGTCCAAATGCCACAAAACTTTTTGGAGATTTTTTTCTGGACAAAAGAAACCTGGGAAGCCTTGGGAGGAGGCCAGAAGCCTCACAAAGGCCCAACAAGGCAGCACGGCGTGCCTTTTTGAGAGGGACACACATTATTCGTGATTTGTTAGAATACTCTACGTGCTTCACTTATATCTTTTGAGCTAGGCAGTTGCTCTAGTGCTTCACTTATATATTTTAGAGCACGGCGGTGATGATATTTTAAAGAAATAGCTGCACTCTCATGCTTCACTTATATCTTTTTGAGAGTCTCATGATAGCAATGGTAATATGCATGGGTTTTGAATTTGGTCCTGATATGATAGGTATTCAAGAGGGATATAATAAAAACTTTCATGTAGATCACTGAATATGATAAGTTTGATTCCTTGCAATAGTTTTGCGATATTAAGATGGTAATATGTGGGAGGTATTAGTAGATAATTGTGGTTTAGTAAGAATAATTGTGTTAAGGTTTGTGATTCCTGAAGCATGCACGTATGATCTGTCGTTATGCTAGGAAGTTGGAGCATGATTTATTATTGATTGTCTTCCTTTGCGTGGCGGTCGGGGGCGCATGATGGTTAACTCCTACCAACCTCCCCCCTAGGAGCATGCGTAGTAGTACTTTGCTTCGAGGGCTAATAGACTTTCGCAATAAGTATGTGTGTTCTTTATGACTAATGCGAGTCCATGGATTATATGGACTCTCACCCTTCCGCAATTTGCTACCCTCTTCGGTACCGTGCATTGTACTTTCTCACATCGAGAGTCGGTGCAAACTTCGCCAGTGCATCCAAACCCCGTGATATGATACGCTCTATCACACATAAGCCTCTTTATATCTTCCTCAAAACAGCCACCATACCTACCTATCATGGCATTTCCATAGCCATTCCGAGATATATTGCCATGCAACTTCCACCGTTCCGTTTTCATGATATACATCATCATTGTCATATTGTTTTGCATGATCATATAGCTGACATAGTATTTGTGGCTCAGCCACTGTTCATCATTGTTATACATGTTACGCTAGCATCATTGCACATCCTGGTACACTGCCAGAGGCATTCATATAGAGTCATATTTTTGTTCTAGTATTGAGTTGTAATGTTGAGTTATAAGTAAATAGAAGTGTGATGATCATCATTATTAGAGCATTGTCCCAGTGAGGAAAGGATGATGGAGGCTATGATTCCCCCACAAGTCGGGATGAGTCTCCGGGTGAAAAATAAATAAATAAATAAATAAAGAGGCGAAAAAGAGCCATAAAAAGAAAAGAAAAAGAGAAAAAAAAGGGAAAAAGAAAAATAAATAAATAAAATGAGAGAAAAAGAGAGAAGGGACAATGTTACTATCTTTTTCCACACTTGTGCTTCAGAATAGCACCATGTTTTTCATATAGAGAGTCTCCTATTTTGTCACTTTCATATACTAGTGGGAATTTTTCATTATAGAACTTGGCTTGTATATTCCGATGATGAGCTTCCTCAAATGCCCGAGGTCTTCATGAGCAAGCAAGTTGGATGCACACCCACTTAGTTTTCATGTTGAGCTTTCATACACTTATAGCTCTTAGTGCATCCGTTGCATGGCAATCCCTACTCCTCGCATTGACATCAATTGATGGGCATCTCCATAGCCCGTTAATTAGCCTCGTTGATGTGAGACTTTCTCCACCTTTTGACTTCTCCTATTTATCTCTATCACCATACTCTATTCCACCCATAGTGCTATATCCATGGCTTGCGCTCATGTATTGCGTGGGAGTTGAAAAAGCTGAAGCGCGTTAAAAAATATGAACCAATTGCTTGGCTAAAACCGGGGTTTTGCATGATAAATACTTTCTGTGAAGAAGATGGAGCATGACAGGATCATATGATTTTGTAGGGATAACGTTCTTTAGCATTTTTATTTTGAAAGACATGATTGTTTATTAGTATGCCTGAGTATTGATGTCTTTATATCAAATTATAGACTATTGCTTTGAATCATTTGGATCTTATTATTCATACCGTAAGAGAGAGATTACATGATGAAACATGATAGGTAGCATTCCACATCAAAAATTCTGTTTTTATAATTTACCTACTCGAGGACGAGCAGGAATTAAGCTTGGGGATGCTTGATACGTCTCCAACGTATCTATAATTTTTGATTGTTCCATGCTATTATAGTATCAATCTTGGATGTTTTTATATGCAATTGTATATCATTTTTTGGGACTAACCTATTAACCTAGTGCCCAGTGCCAGCTGCTGCTTTCTGCTTGTTTTTGGCTTTTCAGAGAAACAGTTCCAAATGAAGTCCAAATGCCACGAAACTTTTTGGACATTTTTTTTGGACAAAAGAAACCTAGGAAGCTTTGGGAGGAGGCCAGAAGCCCCACAGAGGCTCCACAAGGCACCAGGGCGCGCCCCAGGGGGGCGCCGTGCTGCCTTGTGGGGCCCACGTGACTCCGTTTGACCTAATTCCACTTCTATAAATTCACAAATATTGGGAAACCCCCAGAGAGCCAGAAGAAAAAACCTTTTCGCCGCTGCAAGCCTCTGTTCTTCCGTGATCCCATCTGGAGGCCTTTTCCGGTACTCTGCCGGAGGGGGAATCGATCACGGAGGGCTTCTACATCAACCTTGCTGCCCTTCCGATGATGTGTGAGTAGTTTACCACAGACCTACGGGTCCATAGCTGATGTGTGAGCAATAGTAGTAGATGCAGGCAGGAGTCGGTCTACTTGTCTCAGACATGATGCCTATATACATGATCATTGCCATGAATCCGTCATAATTATTTGCTATTCTGTCAATTGCCCAACAGTAATTTGTTTACCCACCGTATGTTTATGTGCTCAAGAGAGAAGCCTCTAGTGAAAATTATGGTCCCCGGGTCTATCTTAATCATATAAAAAACCTAAAAATACCTTGCTGCAATTTATTTACTTTTATTTTAAATAGTATTTTAGTTTAGCTATTTACCTCTATAAGGTTTAATCCTTGGAAGTAACCGCTAAGGGGATTGACAACCCCCTTATTTGCGTTGGGTGTAAGTGTTTGCTCTTGTGTGTGCAGGTGCGTTTTAATGGAGTTTTGCTTGGTTCTCCTACTGGATTGATAACCTTGGTTCTTAGCTGAGGGAAATACTTATCTCTACTGTACTGCATCATACTCTCCTCTTCGGGGAAATACCAACGCAGACTACAAGTAGCAGTCACCTATGCGACGTATCATCTGAGGGGTTCAGCTGCTCAATGGTGGGAAAGCCACAGGCGTATGCTGCCTGTTGGAACCGTATCCACTTGGCAGGAATTTCAGTCAGCCTTCCGTGGACAGCACATTCCTCAAGGTCTGATGGACCAGAAGAAGAAGGAGTTCCACAAACTCAGACAAAGCACAATGACTGTGGATGAATATCAGAGGAAATTCCTTGATTTATCCCGCTATGCTGAGGATGACGTCTGCACTGACGCTCGCAAGCAGGAGAAATTCTGTGAAGGACTGCGTCCTGATATAAAGCTCGCACTTGTTGTTCATGATTGCGCAGACTTTGCGACGCTTGTCAGCCAAGCTTTCCGAGCTGAAACTGGACTGACTGAGTACCAGGAGTCGCTCAAGCGTACTCGAGATGTTGGCCCACCCTCGGGTCAGCCTGCTCAAAAACATCAAGTCTGGATGACGCACAATGTCCATCACCGACCTACTCCAACACCAAGGCCGTCTTATGTTGCACCTCATCTTCCTCCGCCGCCGAGACAGTTAACGATTTCGGGAGGACAGCCCAATGCTATGGCTCCTCCCCATAATGATGGTTTATGCTGCAAGTGTGGACAGACAGGGCACCTTGCTCTCAACTGTCGTCAGGGTCAGCCAAAGAATGCATCATGTCCTCCTGTTAGCCGTAAGAAGGGCCGTCGAAACCATCCTACCTGAAGAAGTAGTGCCAGGCCACCTGCTATGAGTTGTGGTCAAGTCACCCATGTCAAGATTGAAGAAGCTCGTGAGGCCCCAAAAATCATGATGGGTACCCTTCGTGTTAATTCAGTGTCAGCCTCTGTTCTCTTTGATTCAGGAGCATTGCATGCCTTTATGTCCCAACAATTTGCTCAGTTACATGGGTTAGGCATGGAAAAATTACCCACTCCTCTAGCGGTTCAATCTCCGGGATCCAAGTGGCAAACCACAATGGTAAGCTCTCACAACCAAATCGAGATTGGAGGCCTACTTTTTCTGGCTTCTCTCATTGTGCTCGGACCTTCCAACATCGACATCATTCTTGGTATGTATTGGTTGACATCCCATAATGCTTTGATCGACTATGCCGCCAAGACAGTCCAGCTCACACACCCTTCTGGCCAGATGATCAACTACTCAGCCCAGATAATACAGAATGCCGAGAGCCAGATATATGCTCTGAATGCATTGAATGCTTCACCTCTAGAGGAAATAGAGAACATTCCAGTCGTTCATGAATTCCAAGATGTCTTTCCAGAAGAACTTTCAGGAATACCCCGTGCTAGAGCAGTCGAATTCGTCATCGACTTGAAACCAGGCACTACTCCTATTACCAAGCGCCCGTACAAGATGCCGCCGCATGAACTCCTTGAACTTAAGGAGGAAATTGACAAATCACTTCGTAAGGGTTTCATTCACCCCAGTTCTTCTGCTTGGGGAGCACCTTCTCTCTTTGTTAAGAAGAAGCATGGAACGAATCGGTTGGTTCAAGATTATCGACCTATCAACCAAGCAACAATTCAGAACAAGTATCCGCTTCCCAGAATCAACGATCTGTATGATCAACTTGCTGGTTCCTCAGTATTCTCTAAAATTGATTTGAGATTGGGATACCACCAGATCCGAGTTCGTGAAGAGGACATTCCGAAGACAGCCTTCGTTACTCGCTATGGTTCTTACGAGTACATTGTCATGTCCTTCGGCTTAACCAACGCTCCAGCAACGTTCTCCCGATTGATGAATTATATCTTAATGGAATACCTTGACAAGTTCGTCGTTGTTTATCTGGATGATATCCTTGTATATTCCAAGAATAAAGAAGAACATGCTGAACATCTTTGTCTAGTTCTGGAAAAGCTTCGAGAGCATCAGCTATATGCCAAATATTCCAAGTGTGAATTCTGGTTATCCGAAGTGACCTACCTTGGTCATGTGATTTCCATGGATGGTATTGCTGTCAACCCAGAACGAGTTCTGGCTATTCTTGACTGGACTCCCCCGAAGAATGTCAAGCAAGTCAGAAGTTTTCTCGGACTCGCCAGCTATTGCCGCCGTTTTGTCGAGAACTTTCCCAAGATTGTCAAGCCCTTGACCAATCTGCTTCACAAAGGCGTTAAGTTTGAGTGGACAGAAAAATGTCAGGAAAGTTTCCAAACACTCAAGGACAAGCTGACATCTGCACCAGTGCTTGCTCCTCCGGATTCTCGCATGGAATTCATCATTTATTGCGACACCTCTCGTCAAGGATTAGGCTGTGTCCTAATGCAAGAACACAAAGCGATTGCTTATGCCTCTCGACAGTTGCGACCTCATGAAGAGAACTACCCAGTTCATGATCTCGAACTTGCTGCAGTTATATATGCACTGAAGTTGTGGCGACATTACCTTCTCGGTAATCGTTGCGAGATCTACACTGATCATTAAAGCCTGAAGTATCTGTTTACTCAGCCGGATCTAAATCTCCGTCAACAACGATGGATGGAGACAATTACAGACTATGACTGTGGTATTACTTATACCCCTGGTAAAACTAATGTCATGGCCAATGCTTTGAGCCGCAAGTCTTATTGCAACAACTTCATGGTTCAGCAAGCTCAACCCCTTCTTTATGAAGAACTTCGCAAAATGAACCTCCATATTGTTCCACGGGGTTCTCTCAATACCCTGGTCCAGGAACCAACTCTCTAGAAAGCTATTAAGTCTGCGCAAGCAAAAGACGCTGAAGTTGATCAGATGAAACAGGATCTTGCTGTTGAGAAAGCCAGAGATTTCTCACTTGCTGAAGATGGAACCTTATACTTCAGAGATCGCCTTGTGGTACCCCGGTTCGAACTTATGACAGATAAGGTTATGAAGGTGGCACATGATACACCGCTGTCCATTCATCCGGGTAGCACCAAGATGTATCAAGACCTTTGTCAGAGGTACTGGTGGTCTAACATGAAGCAAGACATTGCTCGCTATGTTGCTGAATGTGACGTTTGCCGTCGCGTCAAAGCCGAACATCAAAAGCCTGCTGGACTCCTGCAACCGCTTCCTATCCCTGTATGGAAATGGGACAAGGTTCAAATGGATCTTATCACTGGCCTTCCCAGATCCCAAAAAGGTCACGATGCTATTCTTGTCATCGTCGACCAATTCTCCAAAGTTGCACACTTTCTGCCAGTCAAGGAGACGATCACTGCTAGTCAATTAGCAGATTTGTATATCTCCAGAATTGTAACACTCCACGGTATTCCAAAGGAGATTAGTTCAGGGAAAGTTTCCAAAAAGCTATGGGAACTCATATAACCTGGAGCTCAGCTGATCACCCCCAGTCCCAAGGCCAAGTTGAATGAGTGAATCAAGTGCTTGAAGATATGCTACGTGCTTGTGTTAGCTCATTTGGCAAGAAGTGGGAAGAATCTCTCCCGTATGCTGAATTTTCATACAACAACAGCTATCAAGCTAGCTTGAAGATGGCACCCTTCGAGGTATTATATGAACGTAAGTGTCGAACCCCTATGAATTGGTCAGAAACTGGGGAACGGCCGCTCATCGGTCCGGATATTGTCCAACAAGCTGAAGAGGAAGTCCGTATTCTCCGAGAAAATCTCAAGGCGGCCCAGTCCCGTCAGAAGAGCAACTATGACCATAAACACTGGGGATCGATCTATCAACCTGGTGAACAAGCTTATCTGCGTGTCACTCCTATGAAGGGCACTCATCGCTTCGGAATCAAGGGCAAGTTAGCTCCTCACTACATTGGACCCTTCCGCATTCTTGCCAGACGTGGATATGTGGCTTATAAATTGGAATTGCCACAGCAGTTTTCTCATATCCATGATGTCTTCCATGTGTCGCAACTTCGTCATTGCTTCAAGGATCCGCACCGTGCAGTGGATCATGAGATGCTCGAATTACAAGATGATCTCTCTTATAAGGAGCATCCGATCCGCATTTTGGATCAAGCTGAACGTCGGACCCGTCAGAAGGCAACCAAGTTCCTTAAAGTGCAGTGGTCGAATCACACTGAAGATGAAGCCACTTGGGAACGTGAGGATCGTCTTTGCGAAGAATATCCCGATCTTTTCCCTTCTACCTCCTGAATTCTCGGGACGAGAATTTCTTTTAGAGAAGGACAATTGTAACACCCATGTGTAATGAGCTACAGTGATCCTCATGATTATGCTTAATCACTTTGATTCGCAATGCTTGATCATATTGGATTCATATCTCATTTCAAATTCCACCTCAGAAATCAAATTCAAATTGCAAGTAAAATTTAAAATTTCACAAACATGTCTGAAAAATAGTTCATGTTTTAGCAAATATTCCATATGCAATTAATGTGGATGAAAACCACACAACTTGTTTGCTCATTTGGAATCTAGAAGCTAAAACAGTACCCAAAACAACTCATTTAATTCCTTTCTCTTTAATACAAAATTCAAATGAAATTATAATTCCCTCAAACTTTTTGTGGCAGTGCTATATAAGGCAATGATAATTATGTGACAAGTTGCATATTTTACAAAGTCCAAATAGTGGCTAAACTAAATGTAAAACAGCAGAGAAATAAAGAAAACAGAAAAATAAAAGAAGAAAGGCCACTGTGCACTGGGCCTTAGTGCACAGTGCCTGGCCAGCCGGCCCAGTCCGCTCTACCCCGTCGTCCCCCTCCTCTCTCCTCCCCGTGTCAGCGCCGCGCGCGCGCTGGACGCCGAGCACCGTCGCCGCCGCCGAACCAGCTCGCCGCTCCGCATCGCTACAGGCATCGGGAGGGGATAAGAACGCCACGCTGGCCCTCGGGGACACCCCCAATCCTCATCCTCCCCTCTTCATCGCTCGCCTCCTTCTCTTCAACCTCTTCCGAGCGTCGTCGTCGCCATGGCTCCGTCCTAGCGCGGCCATCGAGCTCCTCCCGTCGCCTCACCGTGTCCACGAGGACCGCAGCTGACCGCTTCTTCCTCTACGTCAACACACATGAGCCGGGGAGCACCCCATCGCCGGATCGCCGTCGTCGTCTGCCTCGGGTCACCGCCACTCCGAGCCGTCGATCTACTCCACCCCTGCGCTCCCGATCACCCAAAAGGCCTCCGTGAGCCTGCTCGGTGAGCTCCGCATCTCCCCTTCCTCTAGCTTGCTCAGATTCGAGTTAGAACTAGCCGTCCCCATTCCCGAGCTCCAGCCACCGCCATGGACGGTGGGCATCGTGCTCCCGTTCTCCTCCGCTCGAACCAGTGGCGATGTCGTGCTCCTGGTGCTCCCTAGATGCCGCCTAGATGCTTAGATGGGTTACTGGAGCCCCGCATTGCCGTCCCTGTGGAGCTCCCGAAAGCGCCGCCACCTGCCGTCGTCGTAGCACTCAGCTCCGGCCACCCCTGCTTGCGAAACCACCACGAATGGATGCGGCTCACTCCACTCGTTCGAATGCCGTAAGCCGCGCGTCAAACGGAGCCCTGTGCTCATTTTCCGGCCAACTCCGGCGCGGATCCGCCGCGGAAATGGTCGCCGGCATTACTCCGGTCGCCGGTGCTGACCTGGCCACCACGTGGCCCTCCCCTGTGTCGCTGCCAGTGGGTCCCACAGCCCCGTTGACCGAGTCAACCGTGCTGACTGGGCTCCCCCAGTCACTGACGTGTGGGACCCCCTGGGCCCCGTTAACCAGTCAATGGGTCAACGTTGACTGCTGACCGGCCAGTCAACGGGGTCCACTGTCAGCCTCTGGTGCACTGCTGGGTGCACTGGACCGGGTGCGCCTAGCATTTTCATGTGTATTTTCAAAATTAAATTAGATCCAGTAAATTCCAGAAATTGTTTAAAATTTTGAAAAATCATATAAAATAATCCGTAACTCGGATGAAAATAATTTATATATGAAAAATAATCAGAAAAATATGACGAATCCGAATATGCCATCCACATACCTATCACATGCCTCCAACACCACAAACATGGAACCTTCCCCTCCGGATTGTTTGTCCGATATAATTGCCTAAAGGCAGGAAAATATTCCCAGATATTTTCCCGCTCCGTCTGTAATGTGTAGCACTGCGTTAGGTCACGCCTAGCACAGCATATTGCCATGTTATGCATTGAGCTGCATTTGTTTGCTTTGTATTTATTGTTTCTTCCCCCTCTTCTCTCCGGTAGACTCTGAGACTGACGCTGCTCCCGAGTACAACTACGCTCCTGACGTCTAGCCCCTTTCAGCAGAGCTTCCAGGCAAGCAAACCTCCTTGATCATTCCTATATCACCCATTCTTTCTCTCTCGTGCTTGCATTAGATTTTGTTACTGTATTTGATTGCTCCTATTCTGATTCATAGCCTGATTTTGTAACCTGCTGTTGATACATTACCTGTTGTCCTATATGCTTAGTATAGACTGGCTAGTGATCCATCAGTGGCCCCACATCCTTGCCCGTGTTGCCCTGCTTTGCTACTGGATGATTCGAACACTATGATCGACGTGCAGAGACCGACACATCACTGCACACCCCCTTAGTTGTACAACTCTGCAGAGCTACTATCGAGTGCCGAGGGTGATACCTCCTACCTCACTCCTGATGATATCTCTGTAGTGTAGCTAGTCGGTTGTGGGTTACCGAGGGTGATTCCTCTTTCACCACCTCCGGTGATACCTCTGTCGTGCAGCCCCTCAAGTGTGAACCCATCGAGGGTGATTCCTCCAAGTTCACCTTGACAGTTACATCGAGTAGGAATCCAACGAGGGTGATTCCTCGGATTCCCTCTTGATGTTATGGACACATGGTTACCATGTTTTTACCTCAGTCCCTTGTTGAAGTCGGGTCGACCCCGAGGGGTACCCGCGAGAGATGTGAAGTCGGATTGACCATGAGGGTACCCGCGAGATAATTACGTGGCACGGCCGGGCAGGCAGACCGCCCCAGGAGAGGGATGGGCCTGGTCCTTGTCGTAAGTCCACGAGACGGGGCGACAGGAGCACTGATCATCACCGCGAGCTCCCAACACACTAATGGGTTTGGATATGTGATCTGAGTAGGCCTCTGGCCTTTTCGCACTAACCACCACGCGGGATAGCACTCGGCGTCGTACGATTCTCCCGAAAGCTCTGTTAGACGTCCAGTTCAGCATTGCGGCACGGCTGGGCCGGCGCCATCCAGGACAGAGGTGGTGCCTGGGTTCGCCCTACTCGCAACAACCCGGAGTGCAAAGGGCGATGGGCCCAAGACCCCTGAGCACTTAGGATGTAGACTGGCGGGGACCTCTCTGTGGAGCCTAGGTGGGACTACGTCGTGTCGATCAGCCGAGGCCGGGCATGACCAGGAAAAGTGTGTCCGGCCAGAGTTAATTGAGCGTGTTGGGTAAGTTGGTGCACCCCTGCAGGGAAGTTATCTATTCGAATAGCCGTGTCCACGGTAACAGGACGCTCGGAGTAGTATCCCGATCTACGACAACTCGAACTGGATACTTGTGTTACTAAACTAATATGATGGCTCCAGGATCTCTTTCTCGCAGGGAGTCGAGGAAGGATCTCTGAGCATTGCTATTATATAATTATTGCTTTATTATATGCTAATGTGCACTCTTCTAATGCTGCAAGATGCTAGTCTTCGATAGGTTAGGCCTTCCCCTCTATTCTGTCATTTCTGCCGTATAGTCCACAGATACAGCCCCTTCCCTTTGATACCGATGCATACTTAGCATAGATCTGATGTAAGTCTTGCGAGTACTTTGGATGAGTACTCACGGTTGCTTTGCTACCTTTTCCCCCTCTACCCGATTGCTGCGATCAGATGACGGAGCCCAGGAGACAGCTGATCCCTCCGACGACTACTACTACCCCGACGGAGCCTACTACTACGTGGAGACCGATGACCAGGAGTAGTTCGGAGGCTCCCAGGCAGGAGGCATGCGCCTTTTCGATCTAGGTGTCGTTGTTTTGCTCAGCCTTCTTAAGGCAAACTTGTCTAATTATGTCTGTACTCAAATATTGTTGCTTCCGCTGACTCTTGTGTAATCGAGCTTTTGTATTCGAGCCCTCGAGGCCCCTGGCTTGTAACATAAGCTTGTATGACTTTTATTTGTGTCTAGAGTTGTGTTGTGATATCTTCCCGTGAGTCTCTGATCTTGATCGTGCACATTTGCGTGTATGATTAGTGCACGATTGAGTCGGGGGCATCACAAGTTGGTATCAGAGCCGACTGCCTATAGGAAGCCCCTTTCCAACTCCTTGGCCGAAGTTGAGTCTAGTCTTTGAAAAACTATTTTACTAACTATGTTGTGTGGCTTATGGGCCCACATCGCAAATGGATGGGATTAGGACTTTTATTTCTCTTCTTTACTCTGGGATTCTGACCTCTCTTCTATTCGGGTTAAATATTTTACTAACTCTAACATTAGGTTCTCATGATCACATCCACCCGGAGATTTGAATTAACCATTCTTCGAGTTGAGGGCCAGGTTCTGCTTCACAGTATTCACGGCCCGCATGATCCTTTCATCGAGGGCACCCTGTGTTGTCACTTGCAGATTCCTCGCTCCAGTGGTTTTCTCTAACTTTGATGTTGTCTTTGCTTTGTCTCATTGTTGATCTCTCCACAGCATGTCTGCGTGCCGCCTAGTTTGTCTAGCTATGTGTGTTTCCGAACTCATGCTGCCCGTTTGTATCCAACTTTGTGCATGAATCTGTATGTCTTTAATGACTACTAATATGTATCTAATGCACTTCTTGTTCTTTGCTCATGTTACGTCATGAATGGCTCCATACCCTTGCAGTTGTTCTTGCTAAACTGCCCCTATTGTTTTTAGCAGGATGGCTGACGATCCTCTGCCTCCACCCTATATTGCCACAATGATGCAGCAGTTTTAGCTGAATCGTCAGTTCATGTCCGGGCTAATGAACCAATTTCCAACCCAGAATGCTCATCAACAGCCTGCCCCAATAACTTTGCAAGAATTCGTGCGCCTTGATGACCCACAAGTATAGGGGATCAATCATAGTCCTTTCGATAAGTAAGAGTGTCGAACCCAATGAGGAGCAGAAGGAAATGACAAGTGGTTTTCAGCAAGGTATTTTCTGCAAGCACTGAAATTATCGGTAACGGGTAGTTTGATAGCAAGATAATTTGTTACAAGTGACAAGTAGCAATAGTAACAAAGAGTGCAGCAAGGTGGCCCAATCCTTTTTATAGCAAAGGACAAGCCAGAACAGTCTCTTATATTAAGTAAAGCGTTCTCGAGGACACATGGGAATTTCATCTAGTCACTTTCATCATGTTTGTTTGATTCGCGTTCGCTACTATGATAATTTGATATGTGGGTGGACCGGTGCGTGGGTGCTGTTCTTACTTGAACAAGCCTCCCACTTATGCTTGCGAGAGGGGGTAATCATAAGTGGGAGGCTTGTTCAAGTAAGAACAGCTCCCAAGCACCGGTCCACCCACATATCAAATTATCAAAGTAGCGAACGCGAATCAAACAAACATGATGAAAGTGACTAGATGAAATTCCCATGTGTCCTCGAGAACGCTTTACTTACTATAAGAGATCGTTCCGGCTTGTCCTTTGCTACAAAAAGGATTGGGCCACCTTGCTGCACTCTTTGTTACTATTGCTACTTGTCACTTGTTACAAATTATATTGCTATCAAACTACTCGTTACCGATAATTTCTGTGCTTGCAAAAAACAACTTGCTGAAAACCGCTTGTCATTTCCTTCTGCTCCTCGTTGGGTTCGACACTCTAACTTATCGAAAGGACTACGATTGATCCCCTATACTTGTGGGTCATCAAGACTCTTTTCTGGCACCGTTGCCGGGGAGTGAAGCGCCTTTGGTGAGTGGAATTTGGTAAGGAAACATTTATATTACGTGCTGAAATTTACTGTTGCTTGTCACTATGGAAAGTAATCCTTTGAGGGGTTTGTTCGGGGTATCTTCACCTCGACCGGAAACACAAATAGTTGCTCCTCAACCTACTGCACCTACTGAAAATATTTATTATGAGATCCCTCTGGGCATGATAGAGAAACTGCTAGCTAATCCTTATGCAGGAGATGGAACGGTACATCCTGATATGCACTTGATCTATTTGGATGAAATTTGTGGATTGTTTAAGCTTGCAGGTTTATCCGGAGATGGAGTTAAGAAGAAAGTATTCCCTTTATCTTTGGAGGGAAAGGCATTAATGTGGCATACACTATGTGATGATACTAATACATGGGACTAGAACCGATTAAACTAGAATTCCATCAGAAATTTTATCCTATGCATTTGGTTCATCGTGATCGGAATTATATATATAATTTTTGGCCTCGTGAAGGAGAAAGCATTGCTCAAGCTTGGGGGAGGCTTAAGTAAATGATGTACACATGCCCCAACCATGAGCTCTCAAAAGAAATTATCTTACAGAATTTTTATGCTCGGCTTTCGCATGATAATCGAACTACGCTCGATTCTTCTTCGACTGGCTCCTTTATGAAGAAAACTATTGAATTCAGATGGGATCTTCTGGAAAGAATTAAACGCAACTTTGAAGATTGGGAACTCGACAAAGGTAATGGGTCAGGTATAATACTTGAGTTCGATTGTGTTAAATCTTTTATGGCCACCGATGCTTTTCATAAGTTTAGCACTAAATATGGACTTGACTCTCAGATAGTAGCTTCCTTTTGTGAATCATTTGCTACTCATGTTGATCTCCCTAAGGAGAAGTGGTTTAAATATCATCCCCTATTAAAGAAAAGATTGAGGAACCCGTTAGTGTTAAAGAAGAAACAATTATTTACCATGTTGATCCAATTGTGCCCACTGCTTATATTGAGAAACCACCTTTTCCTGTTAGGATTAAGGAACACGCTAAAGTTTCAACTGTGGTTAACAAAAGTAATATTAGAGCACCTAGACCCTCTGAACAAATTAAAGTTGAACCTAATGTTGCTATGGTTAAAGATCTCTTGGTCGATAATATAGATGGGCATGTTATTTAATTTCGTGAGGAGGCTGCTAGAATTTCTAAACCTGTTAGAAATGAACGAGATATGTTAGACAAGAACAAGCCCATAGTTGGGATGCCTGTTATTTCTGTTAAGATTGGAGATCATTGCTATCATGGTTTGTGTGATATGGGTGCTAGTGTGAGTGATATTCCATTTTATTTATATGAAGAAGTAATGCATGATATTGCACCTGTTGAAATTAAAGATATTGATGTTACTATTAAGCTAGCGAATAGAGATACTATTACACCACTTGGGATTGTTAGAGATGTTGAAGTCTTGTGTGGTAAAATCAAATATCATACTGATTTCTTAGTACTTGGTTCACAGCAAGATAATTTTTGTCCCATTATATTTGGTAGACCTTTCTTGAATACCGTTAATGCTAAAATTGATTGTGTTAAAAAAGAGGTTCGAGTCAAGTTTGGTGATATATCTCATGAATTAAATTTCTCCAAGTTTCGTAGACAACCTCATGATAAAGAATTGCCTAGTAAAGATGAAATTATTGGTCTTGATTCTATTGCCGTACCTCCTACTGATCCGTTAGAACAATATTTGCTAGACCACGAAAACGATATGCATATGAATGAAAGAAATGAAATAGATAAGATGTTCTTTGATCAACCACCTATCCTTAAACATAATTTTCTTGTTGAAACTTTTGGAGGCCCTCCTCCACCTAAGGGTGATCCTGTATTTGAATTGAAGCAATTGCCTGATACATTGAAATATGTCTATCTTGATGAAAAGAAGATATATCCTATTATTATTAGTGCTAACCTTTCAGCGCATGAAGAAAAGAGATTACTAAAAACTCTGAGGAAGCACCGAGCTGCTATTGGATATACTCTTGATGATCTTAAGGGCATTAGTCCTACTCTATGTCAGCACAAAATCAATATGGAGCCTGATGCTAAACCAGTTGCCGACCACCAATGACGATTAAACCCTAAGATGAAAGAGGTGGTAAGAACTGAAATATTAAAGCTTCTGGAAGCAGGTATAATCTATCCCATAGCCGATAGTAGATGGGTAAGTCCCGTTCATTGTGTCCCTAAGAAAGGAGGTATTACCGTTGTTCCTAATGATAAAAATGAACTCATTCCACAAAGAATTGTAACTGGTTATAGGATGGTAATTGATTTTAGAAAATTAAATAAAGCTACTAGAAAAGATCATTACCCCTTACCTTTTATTGATCAAATGTTAGAAAGATTGTCTAAGCATACACACTTTTGTTTCCTAGATGGTTATTCTGGTTTTACTCAAATACCCGTATCACAACCCGATCAAGAGAAAACCACCTTTACTTGTCCCTTTGGAACTTATACTTATAGACGTATGCCTTTCGGTTTATGCAATGCACCTGCTACCTTTCAAAGATGTATGACTACTATATTCTCTGACTTTTGTGAAAAGATTGTTGAGGTGTTCATGGATGATTTTTCCGTTTACGAAACTTCTTTTGATGATTGCTTAAGCAACCTTGATCGAGTTTTGCAGAGATGTGAAGAAACTAATCTTGTCTTGAATTGGGAGAAGTGCCACTTTATGGTGAATGAAGGCATTGTCTTGGGGCATAAAATTTCTGAAAGAGGTATTGAAGTTGATAAAGCTAAGGTTGATGCTATTGAGAAAATGCCATGTCCTAAAGATATTAAAGGTATAAGAAGTTTCCTAGGTCATGCTGGTTTCTATAGGAGATTTATTAAATACTTCTCTAAAATTTCTAGGCCTCTTACCAATCTTTTGCAAAAAGATGTTCCATTTGTTTTTGATGATGATTGTCTAGAAGCCTTTGAAACACTTAAGAAAGCCTTAACCACTGCACCTATTGTCCAACCACCTGATTGGAACTTGCCTTTTGAAATTATGTGCGATGCTAGTGACTATGCTATTGGTGTTGTTCTAGGACAGAGAGTTGATAAGAAATTAAATGTTATCCATTATGCTAGTAAAACTCTAGACAGTGCCCAAAGAAATTATGCTACTATTGAAAAATAATTTCTAGCAGTTGTGTTTGCATGTGATAAATTCAGATCTTATATAGTGGATTCTAAAGTAACTGTTCACACAGATCATGCTGCTATTAAATATCTTATGGAAAAGAAAGATGCTAAACCTAGACTCATTAGGTGGGTTTTATTGCTACAAGAATTTGACTTGCATATTACTGATAGGAAGGGAGCTGAGAATCCCGTAGCAGATAATTTGTCTAGAATGGAAAATGTTCTTGATGACCCACTTCCTATTAATGATGATTTTCCTGATGAACAATTAGCTATCATAAATGCTTCTCGTAATACTCCTTGGTATGCAGACTATGCTAATTATATTGTTGCTAAATACATACCACCTAGTTTCACATACCAACAAAAGAAAAAGTTCTTCTTTGATTGAAGACATTACTTCTGGGATGACCCACATCTTTATAAACAAGGAGTAGATGGTATTATTAGGCGTTGTATACCTGAGCATGAACAGGAACAAATCCTACGGAAGTGTCATTCCGAGGCTTACGGAGGACACCATGCGGGAGACAGAACTGCACATAAGGTATTACAATCTGGTTTTTATTGGCCTACTCTTTTCAAGGATGCTCGTAAGTTTGTCTTATCTTGTGATGAATGTCAAAGAATTGGTAATGTTGGTAGACGTCAAGAAATGCCTATGAATTATTCGCTTGCTATTGAACCATTTGATGTTTGGGGATTTGATTATATGGGACCTTTTCCTAAATCCAGTGGGTATACTCATATTTTAGTTGCTGTTGATTACGTTACTAAGTGGGTAGAAGCTATTCCAACTAGTAGTGCTGATCATAACACTTCTATTAAAATGCTTAAAGAAGTTATTTTCCCGAGGTTTGGAGTCCCAAATATTTAATGACTGATGGTGGTTCACATTTTCTTCATGGTGCATTCCGTAAATTGCTTGCTAAATATGATGTCAACCATAGAATTGCATCTCCCTATCACCCACAAACAAGTGGTCAAGTAGAATTGAGTAATAGAGAAATAAAATTAATTTTGCAAAAAACCGTCAATAGATCTAGAAAGAATTGGTCTAAGAAACTTGACGATGCATTATGGGCTTATAGAACTGCTTATAAAAATCCTATGGGTATGTCTCCTTATAAAATGGTTTAGGGAAAAGCATGTCATTTACCTCTTGAGTTAGAACATAAAGCATATTGGGCAATTAAAGAACTAAATTATGATTTTAAACTTGCCGGTGAAAAGAGGCTATTTGATATTAGCTCATTAGATGAATGGAGAACCCAAGCTTATGAAAATGCCAAATTGTTTAAAGATAAAGTTAAAAGATGGCATGATAGAAGAATTCAAAAACAGGAATTTAAAGTGGGTGAACAAGTTCTATTGTACAATTCTTTTTGAGATTCTTTGCAGGAAAACTTCTCTCTAAATGGGAAGGACCGCATATCATCGAAGAAGTTTATCGCTGCAGAGCCATCAAAATAAACAATTCCGAAGGCACTAATCCGAGAGTGGTGAATGGGCAAAGAATTAAGCACTATATTTTAGGTACCCCCATTAATGTTGAAACTAATATTATTGAAACAATTACACCGGAGGAATACATAAGAGAGACCTTCCGGAACACTCCAGAACCCTGAAAAGGAAGAGGTATGTGATACGGTAAGTAAACCGACTCCAAAAATTCGATAAAAATACTTTCTGTCAGTTTTGGAATATTAGAAAAAATACAAAAATAAGAAACAGCCGAGGGGACCCACCTGGTGCCCACGAGGCACCAGGGCGCGCCACCCCCCCAGGTGGGCCCTGGTGGCTCGTGGGCCCCACGTGAGCCTTCCCGACTCCGTTTTCTTCTGGATTACTTGTTTTGCAAGATAAAAAATCTTTATATATACTTATGGGTGTTTTGACCACCGTATCGCAGAAATATCCTCTGTTCTTGTTTCGTGCTATTTTCCTGGCAGATCCAAAAGTATGTCGTCTCAAGACTCAGATGGGGAGAGCTTCGTATCACACTATGTTGCAAATCCAAAGATCTATGGGGATATAGACCCCTATGGATGGTCCGAGAAGGAGGAGCAAGATGCCAACATAAAGGGGATGGAAAATGCAAGTTCGGATGAAGACGATGCCCCTCTACCTCAACCTGGAGATATGCATGTGGAGTTCAAGAAGTCGAGCCTCCCAAACACAGTAAACATGTCTAAGATCCAATTTATCTCGTCCCGTTTTCTGCAGGAAAGCAAGGAGGCTTATGTAAAAAGGTATTGAAGCTTGAGCAAGAAGTTGGTGATTTGAGGGCGGAAAATTTCATCCTCAAACGTAAGCTGGACAAGCTCGCCACTTCATCACCACCATCACCGAAGAAGGAAACTTGAGCACACGGGTATGGGCACTCCCCTTGGCTTGTGCCAAGCTTGGGGGAGGTCCCCCGGTATCGTATCACCATCACTTTCATTATCTTTACCTATTTTTAGTTCTATCCTTAGTTATTTCGTGATCTAGTTGAATAAAAGTTTAGTATGATCTATTTTCTAGTGTTAGCTTCATGATCTATCTATCTATCTATCTATCTATGTAATCGAGTTGAGAGTTATATAATAAAGAGTAGTTTGAGTTTTTGCTTCTTCACTTTCATGATCCAATCCTAGAAATGAAAATAATGAAAAAGATCATATGCTAATCTTATGGAAAGTAATGACATTACATAAAGAAAAGTATAAGTGGTAAAATTTATTGGAAGTTAACAAACATAGCATTAGTCAATGATGCAATTCATGAAAGAGTTAATAAGGGAAGAGAAGATTCACATGCAAATATACTATCTTGGACATCTTTTATGATTGTGAGCCCCCATTAAGTATTTTATGTCAAATTGTTGACGTTGGACAAGGAAGACAACGTAATGAATTATGTTTGTTCATATTCACATAGAAGTTATAATCTTATAGATCCTCCAATATGTGGTGCTTGCCCAATATCTTTGCTAGCCAAAAATCCGCACCAAGTAGAGATACTACTTGTGCATCCAAAACCCTTAAACCCAGTTTCATGTCATGAGAGTCCACTATATCTACCTAGGGATTGAACAAGATCCTTCAAGTAAGTTGTCATCGGTGCAAAAAGCAATAAAAATTGCCTCTAAATATGTCTGAACTTTTATTGTAAGGGAAATAAGCTTTGTACGAACTTGTGATGGTAAAGAAATAAAAGTGACAGACTGCATAATAAAGGTTGCTATCACAAGGGGCAATATAAAGTGACGTTCCTTTGCATTATGGGCTCTTGCATCCAACAACAAAAAGCACATGACAACCTCTGCTTCCCTCTGTGAAGGGCCTATCCTTTACTTTTATGTATTTACTTTTTATGCAAGAGTCAATAGTGTTCTCCTCTATTTCCTTTTTATTTTTCTCTTTTGCAAGCATCATGTGGTGGGGAAAGATCTAAGAACATATATCCAGTTGGATTTGAGTGATCATGAGTTATTATTGTTGACATCACCCTTGAGGTGAATAAGTTGGGAGGCAAAATCAGAAGCCCCTATCTTTCTATGTGTCTGACTGAAACTTTTTGCTCCATATATATGTCGTGAGTGTTAGCAATCATAGAAGACTAAATGATGGTTGAGTATGTGGACTTGCTAAATAGCTCCTACATGAGACCCTTCCTGAAAATATGATGAATTGCGATTGCATTGTTGACTGAGAATACAGTTTGTTACTTTTCAAGAAAGTTTATGCCTTATACTCCATTGTTGTGATGGATTGTTACTTGCTCATGAGAAGTTTATGATAATAAATATTGCTGTTATAATAATGATCATGATGCTACTATGTTCGTATTTTGTTTTTATCGACACCTCTCTCTCTAAACATGTCGACATGACTATCGATGTCGGCTTTCGCTTGAGGACAAGCGAGGTCTAAGCTTGGGGGAGTTGATACGTCCATTTTGCATCATGTTTTGCTACTATTATTTATAGTGTTTTTGATCAATATAACACTTTGTGGAGCAATTCTAATGCCTTTTCTCTCTTAATATGCAAGATTTACACAAGGAGGGAGATTGCCGGCAGCTGGAATTCTGGACCTGAAAAAGCTATGTCAGAGATACCTATTCTGCACATCTCCAAATGAGCTGAAATTTTATGGAGATTTATTTTGGAATAAATAAAAAATATTGGAAGCAAGAAGTGCCTCGTGGGGCCCCTGGCCAGCCTCTGGCCCCCATTTTCTGGTATATAAGTCATTTTGCCCTAGAAAAAATATAGAGAAGACTTTCGGGACGGTACACCGCCGTCTCGAGGCGGAACTTGGGCTGGAGCACTTTTGCTCTCCGGCGGAGAGATTCTGCCGGGGATACTTCCCTCCGGGAGGGGGAAATCATCGCCATCGACATCACCAGCGATCCTCTCATCGAGGGAGGACCAATCTTCATCAACATCTTCACCAGCACCATCTCATCTCAAACCCTAGTTCATCTCTTGTATTCAATCTTTGTCTCAAAACCTCAGATTGGTACCTGTGGGTTGCTAGTAGTGTTGATTACATCTTGTAGTTGATGCTAGTTGGTTTATTTGGTGGAAGATTATATGTTCAGATCTATTATGCTATTCAATACCCCTCTGATCTTGGACATGATTATGTTTTGTAAGTAGTTAATTTTGTTCTTGAGGTCATGGGAGAAGTCTTGTCATAAGTAATAATGTGAATTTGGTATTCGTTCGATATTTTGATGATATGCATGTTGTTGATTCCCTTAGTGGTGTCGTGTGAACGTCGATTACATGACACTTCACCATCTTTGGGCCTAAGGGAATGCATTGTGGATTAGTAATTAGATGATGGTTTTCTAGAGTGACAGAAGCTTAAACCCTAGTTTATGCGCTATTCCGTAAGGAGCTGATTTGGATCCATATGTTTAATGCTATGGTTAGAGTTATCTTAATTCTTCTTTCATAGTTGCGGATGCTTGCGAGAGGGGTGATACATCTCCAACGTATCTATAATTTTTGATTGTTCCATGCTGTTATATTATCAATCTTGGATGTTTTTATAATCATTTACAGCAACTATATATCATTTTTGGAGACTAACCTATTAACTTAGTGCCCAGTGCCAGTTGCTGTTTTCTGCCCTGTTTTTGTTTTACAGAAAATCAATACCAAATGAAGTCCAAATGCCATGAAACATTTTGGAGATTTTTTATTGGGCAAGATAAACACTAGAAGCTTCGGCAGGAGGCCAGAAGACCCTGGAGGGGCCCACGAGCCACCAGGGCGCGCCTGGGGAGGGCAGGCGCGCCCTGGTGCCTCGTGGGGCCCACAAAGCTCCGTTTGACCTAATTCCTCCACTATAAATTCAGAAAAAAATCAGAAACCCTCAGGGGAGTCCACGAAATACTTTTTCCGCCGCCGCAAGTTTCTGTTCCAGAGAGATCCCATCTGGGGTCCTTCTCCGGTGATCTGCCGGAGGGGGAATCGATCACGGAGGGGTTCTACATCAACCTTGCTGCCATTCCTATGATGCATGAGTAGTTTACCATAGACCTTCGGGTCCATAGGCAATAGCTAGATGGCTTCTTCTCTCTTTTTGATCTTCAATACAATGTTCTCCTCGATGTTCTTGGAGTTCCATCCGATGTAATCACTTTTTGCAGTGTGTTTGTTGGGATCCGATGAATTGTGAGTTTATGATCAGATTATCCATGAATATTAGTTGAGTCTTTGCTGCACTCTTTTATGCATGATTATTATAGCCTCATATTTCTTCTCCGATCTATTGATTTGGTTTGGCCAACTAGATTGATTTATCTTGCCATGGGAAGAGGTGCTTTGTAATGGGTTCAATCTTGCGGTGCTCAATCCCAGTGATAGAAAGGGACATGACACGTATGTATCGTTTCTATTAAGGGTAAAAAGATGGGGTTTATTCATACGTGAGTTTATCTTGTCTACATCATGTCATCGTTCTTAAGGCGTTACTCCGTTCTTTATGGACTTAATACACTAGATGCATGCTGGATAACGGTCGATGTGTGGAGTAATAGTAGTAGATGCAGGCAGGAGTCGGTCTACTTGTATTGGACGTGATGCCTATATACATTATCATTGCCTTGGATATCGTCATGATTATTTGCTTTTCTATCAATTGCCCAATAGTAATTTGTCTACCCACCGTATGCTATTTTCTCGAGAGAAGCCTCTAGTGAAATCTATGGCCCTCGGGTCTATCTAAATCATATTACTAAAACCCTAAAAACTTTGCTGCCATTTTCTTTTATTTATTTTATTTTGTATTTTTGTTTCAATCTATCTATCTATCACATACAATTTAATCTTGCAATTTACCGTCGAGGGATTGACAACCCCTCGTTTGCGTTGGGTGCAAGGATTTGTTGTTTGTGTGCAGGTGCTGCTAACGAGGTGTTGCGTGATTCTCCTACTAGTTCGATAACCTTGGTTTCATAACTGAGGGAAATACTTATCTCTGCTATGCTGCATCATCCCTTTCTCTTCGGGGAAATACCAACGCAAGCTACAAGTAGCAGGAAGAATTTCTGGCGCCGTTGTCGGGGAGACATCATCAACATCTATCAAGTACCTTTGCACAAACTCTCATCTCCTTGCATTTACTTTATTTTCCATTTGCCTCTCATTTTCATCTCCCCCACTTCTAAAACATTTTTACAAAAATACAAAAATATTTTCCGTTTGCCTTTTTCTTTCTTTCCTTGTCATCATGACTAGCGTTACTATCCCTCCTTTGTCCCCGGATGTTGAAGTGCTTTACTTCAAACAGAAACAAGGAGAAAATCTTAAAGATGCTTGGTATAGGTTAATGGAATCCTATCTTATTTTCTCTATAAAAGGTGATTTAAAAATTTTGCTTCGCAATTTCTATATAGGTTTAACCATGCATCATACACAACTTTTGGATTTTGCCGCAAAGGGAAATTTTATTGAGAGTGAGGCCAATACTGCCTATGAAATAATAGAAGGCATATTGCGGATTCCACCACCACAAAAGGGTTTTGCTTTTACTCAAGAGGGGGTTCAAATATTAGACAAATTGGGTGATATGCAGAAAAATTTGGTTGAGTTGCAAAAGTCTAACGAGCCTCTTAAAAATATTAGTAGAAATCTCAATCGCACAAATACTTTGATTTCTTTATGCAATAAGCAATTGGATATTTTGGATCTTAAAATTGCCTCTTTTCCTGAGAATAATGGGAAGCGTAAAGAACCTCCCGGATTTGAGAAAACTCCTATAAAGATTACTAAAACCAAAGATGACAACACTTGAAACTATGCATTATGCCTAGCTAGGGGCATAAAACAATAGCGCTTGTTGGGAGGCAACCCAATGAATAAAATAAATTTTTCTGGTATTGTGTGTTTTAACATTTATCCTACTAGTATAAATGTGTTTTTGTGTTTTTAATTAGTGTTTGTGCCAAGTAAAGCCTTTGGGATGATTTGGAAGATAGTATAATTGATGCTGTTTGGAAAACAGAAAGTTATGCGTCCAGTGCCTGAATTTTGTTTCTGTACTAGAGCGTCAGAAAAATCTGAAATTTTTACACAGTATTTGTATATGAATTTCCCACGTTTTATTAATTTTTCAGAATTTTTGGAGTTACAGAAGTATGGATTTTAAATAGATTGCTACAGACTATTCTGTTTTTGACAGATTCTGTTTTTGATGCACTACTTGCTTGTTTTGATGAATCTATGGATTGTATCGGGGGGTATAAGCCATGGTGAAGTTAGAGTACAGTAGGTATAATGCAAAAATAAAATATGAATGGGTTTGCAACAGTACTTAAAGTAGTGATTTATTTTGTTATGCTAACGGATCTCATGAAGGTTTTGTTGAGTTTTGTGTGATTGAAGTTTTCAAGTTTCGTGTGAGATCACGATGGATGAAGGAATAAGGAGTAGCAAAAGCCTAAGTTTGGGGATGCCCGAGGCACCCCAAGGTAATATTCAAGGAAGACTCAAGCGTTTAAGCTTGGGGATGCCCCGGAAGGCATCCCCTCTTTCTTCTACCAACCATCGGTAATTTTACTTGGAGCTATATTTTTATTCATCACATGATATGTGTTTTGCTTGGAGCATCTTGTATTATATGAGTCTTTGCTTTGTTTGCTTTTTAGTTTGTCATAATCATATTTTCTGAACACACCTATCTTGAGAGAGCCACATGTTTATCATCATTTGTTAGAATACTCCATGTGCTTCACTTAAATTTTTTGAGCTAGGCAGTTGCTCTAGTGCTTCACTTAAATCTTTTTCAGCACGGCGGTGGCTAAATTTTGAAGAAATAAACTCTCATGCTTCACTTATATTATTTTGAGAGTTGATTGAAATTTTGAAGAAATAAATTCTCGTGCTTCACTTATATTATTTTGAGAATTGATAAGATTGAAATTTTGAAGAAATATTTGCACTCTCATGCTTCACTTAAATATTTTTGAGAGTTGATAATAGTAACAGTAATTTGCACAAGATATGAATTTGGTCCCAAAGTGATGAATATTCTAGAGGGATATAAATAAAAACTTTCATATAGATCATTGGATATGATGAGTGTGATTCCTTGCAATAGTTTTGCGATATGGAAATGATAATATGTGAGTCATGTTAGTGAGTAATTGTGATTTAGTAAAAATATTAGTGTTAAGGTTTGTGATTCCCTATGCATGCACCTTAAGTCAATAGTTATGCAATGAAATTATATCCTACTTATGGTACATTAGTCGGTGTTAGTTATGTTCAATGCATGTTTATGACCGTTTTCGTTTTTTGGTTGGTTGCTTCTCAATCTTTTGCTAGCCTTCATTTGTACTAAGCGGAAATACTGCTTGTGCATCCAAAATCCTTAAACCCAAGTTGTGCCAAATGAGTCCACTATATCTACCTATATGCGGTATTTCAATGCCGTTCCAAGTAAATTTGCGTGTGCCAACTCTAATTTTCAAAATAATTTTTCGGTTTTGTGTGCCCGTACCGCTCATGAAGCGGCAGGGGGTGGCCATTATTTTCCATGCTAGGTGTGTTATTCTCATGATGAGTGTTTATTCACTTGTCATTGCACGAGAGAATGGTTGGTAATAGGGATGCCCAGTCCCACAATGAAATCAAAATTAATAACAACAAAATTCCTTGGAAAGTGTTGGTTTGGAGGGCACCCGTGGATACGGCTAGCCATGGATTGTGAAAGAATGGTGGAAAGGAAATGAAATTTACTTTCTATTTGGGAACCACCTATGATGTGTCTAGCATGGAAAATATTGGGAATTCTCGGTCGTTTTCGTTGACAGGAAAAGCATGCCTCTCAAAATATTTTATCTCGCTAATTTCAGTTTTGAGCTCTGGCACATTAGCAAATCTCTGCTTCCCTCTGCGAAGGGCCTATCTATTTACTTTTATGCAATTTTTATTTTTACTTTGAGTCTCCATCTTCTCTTATAAAGCACCAACTAGAGAGCACTATTGTCATACTTGTGCATTGTGTGTAGCTAATATTTCAGTGTGTTTCATGAATGGATCAATGATTGAGCATAATGGGCTAGTGATAACTTTCTTTAGCGTTGATATTTTGAAAGACATGGTTGCTTGTTAGCATGCTTGAGTATTTATATTTTCATGTCCATGCTACAAAAGAAAAGAATATGTGATGAATATGTTAGGCAGCATTCCACATCAAAAATTCTGTTTTTATCATTTACCTACTCGAGGACGAGCAGGAATTAAGCTTGGGGATGCTAATACGTCTCCAATGTATCTATAATTTTGATTGTTCCATGCTGTTATATTATCAATCTTGGATGTTTTTATAATCATTTACAGCAATTATATATCATTTTTGGTGACTAACCTATTAACTTATTGCCCAGTGCCAGTTGTTGTTTTCTGCCCTGTTTTTGTTTTACAGAAAATCAATACCAAACGAAGTCCAAATGCCACGAAACTTTTTGGAGATTTTTTATTGGGCAAGATAAACACTAGAAGCTTCGGGAGGAGGCCAGAAGACCCTGGAGGGGCCCACGAGCCACCAGGGCACGCCAGGGGGGGCAGGCGCGCCCTGGTGCCTCGTGGGGCCCACAGAGCTCCGTTTGACCTAATTCCTCCACTATAAATTCAGAAAAAATCAGAAACCCTCAGGGGAGTCCACAAAATACTTTTTCCGCCGCCGCAAGTTTCTGTTCCAGAGAGATCCAATCTGGGGTCCTTCTCCGGTGATCCGCCGAAGGGGGAATCGATCACGGAGGGATTCTACATCAACCTTGCTGCCCTTCTAATGATGCGTGAGTAGTTTACCACAGACGTTCGGGTCCATAGGCAATAGCTAGATGGCTTCTTCTCTCTTTTTGATCTTCAATACAATGTTCTCCTCGATGTTCTTGGAGTTCTATCCGATGTAATCACTTTTTGCGGTGTGTTTGTTGGGATCCGATGAATTGTGAGTTTATGATCAGATTATCCATGAATATTAGTTGAGTCTTTGCTGCACTCTTTTATGCATGATTATTATAGCCTCGTATTTCTTCTCCAGTCTATTGATTTGGTTTGGCCAACTAGATTGATTTATCTTGCCATAGGAAGAGGTGCTTTGTAATGGGTTCGATCTTGCGGTGCTCAATCCCAGTGACAGAAAGGGACATGACACGTATGTATCGTTGCTATTAAGGGTAAAAAGATGGGGTTTATTCATACGTGAGTTTATCTTGTCTACATCATGTCATCGTTCTTAAGGCGTTACTCCGTTCTTCATGGACTTAATACACTAGATGCATGCTGGATAGTGGTCGATGTGTGGAGTAATAGTAGTAGATGCAGGCAGGAGTCGGTCTACTTGTATTGGACGTGATGCCTATATACATGATCATTGCCTTGGATATCGTCATGATTATTTGCTTTTCTATCAATTGCCCAACAGTAATTTGTCTACCCACCGTATGCTATTTTCTCGAGAGAAGCCTCTAGTGAAATCTATGGCCCTCGAGTCTATCTAAATCATATTACCAAAACCCTAAAAATATTGCTGCCATTTTCTTTTATTTATTTTATTTTGTATTTTTGTTTCGATCTATCTATCTATCACATACAATTTAATCTTGCAATTTACCGCCGAGGGATTGACAACCCCTCGTTTGCGTTGGGTGCAAGGATTTGTTGCTTGTGTGCAGGTGCTTCTAATGAGGTGTTGCGTGATTCTCCTACTGGTTCGATAACCTTGGTTTCATAACTGAGGGAAATACTTATCTCTACTATGCTGCATCATTCCTTCCTCTACGGGGAAATACCAACGCAAGCTACAAGTAGCAAGGGGGTAATCATAAGTGGGAGGCTTGTTCAAGTAAGAACAGCACCCAAGCACTGGTCCACCCACATATCAAATTATCAAAGTAGCGAACTCGACTCAAACAAACATGATGAAAGTGACTAGATGAAATTCCCATGTGTCCTCAAAAATGGTTTACTTACTATAAGAGATTGTTCCGGCTTGTCCTTTGCTACAAAAGGATTGGGCCACCTTGCTGCACTCTTTGTTACTATTGCTACTTGTCACTTGTTACAAATTATCTTGCTATCAAACTATTCATTACCGATAATTTCAGTGCTTGCAGAAAACACCTTGCTAAAAACCGCTTGTCATTTCCTTCTGCTCCTCGTTGGGTTCGACACTCTTACTTATCGAAAGGACTACGATTGATCCCCTATACTTGTGGGTCATCACAAAACATGATGCAAAATGGGCGTATCAACTCCCCCAAGCCTAGACCTCGCTTGTCCTCAAGCGAAAGCCGATATCGATAATCATGTCCACATGTTTAGAGGGAGAGGTGTTGATAAAAACAAAATACGAACATAGTAGCATCATGATCATTATTATAACAGCAAAATTTATTATCATAAAACTTCTCATGAGCAAGTAACAATTCATCACAACAATGGAGTATAAGGCATAAACTTTCTTGGAAACTAACAAACTATGTTCTCAGTCAACAATGCAATTGCAATTCATCATATTTTCAGGAAGGGTCTCATGTAGGAGCTATTTAGCAAGTCCACATACTGAACCATCATTTAGTCTTCTATGATTGCTAACACTCACGACATATATATGGGGCAAAAAGTTTCAGCCAGACACACAGAAAGATAGGGGCTTGTGAGTTCGCCTCCCAACTTATTCACCTCAAGGGTGATGTCAGCAATAATAACTCATGATCACTCATATCCAACTAGATATATATGCCTAGATCTTTCCCCACCACATGATGCTTACAAAAGAGAAAAATAAAAAGGAAGTAGAGGAGAACACTATTGACTCTTGCATAAAAAGTAAATACATAAAAGTAAAGGATAGGCCCTTCACAGAGGGAAGCAGAGGTTGTCATGCGCTTTTTGTTGTTGGATGCAAGAGCTCTTAATGCAAAGGAACGTCACTTTATATTGCCCCTTGTGATAGCAACCTTTATTATGCAGTCTATCGCTTTTATTTCTTTACCATCACAAGTTCGTACAAAGCTTATTTCCCTTACAATAAAAGTTCAGACATATTTAGAGGCAATTTTTATTGCTTTTTGCACTGATGACAACTTACTTGAAGGATCTTATTCAATCCATAGGTAGATAGAGTGGACTCTCATGACATGAAACTGGGTTTAAAGGTTTTGGATGCACAAGTAGTATCTACTTGGTGCGGATTTTTGGCTAGCAAAGATATTGGGCAAGCACCACATGTTGGAGGATCTATAACAATATAACTTCTATGTGAATATGAACAAACATAATTCATTACGTTGTCTTCCTTGTCCAACGTCAACAATTTGGCATAAAATACTTAATGGGGGCTCACAATCATAAAAGATGTCCAAGATAGTATATTTGCAGGTGAATCTTCTCTTCCCTTATTAACTTTTTCATGAATTGGATCATTGACTAATGCTATGCTTGTTAACTTCCAATAAATTTTACCACTTATACTTTTCTTTATGTAATGTCATTACTTTCCATAAGATTAGCATATGATCTTTTTCATTATTTTCATTGCTAGGATTGGAACATGAAAGTAAAGAAGCAAAAACTCAAACTACTCTTTATTATATAACTCTCAACTCAATTACATAGATAGATAGATCACGAAGCTAACACTCGAAAATAGATCGCACTAAACTTTTATTCAACTAGATCACGAAATAACTAAGGATCGAACTAAAAATAGGTAAAGATAATAAAATTGATGGTGATACGATACCGGGGCACCTCCCCCAAGCTTGGCACAAGCCAAGGGGAGTGCCCATACCCATGTGCTCAAGTCTCCTTCTTCGGTGATGGTGGTGGTGATGAAGTAATGGGCTTGTCCTCCGGCTTCCATGGCATAGGTCCCCCATCATAAAAAGATGAACGAGTCTCCGGAGTCCTGAAACTTGCAGCTAAACTCATACCTTTGAATCTTGCCTCATACTCAAAATTTTGGTTTTGAAGATCATAGATTTGGCCTTGGAGATAGTCGATTCGTTCATTAAGCTTGAAGATGATGTCCCCCATCGATTGGCCCTCCACCTTGTGATTACGGTTGAATTCCATGATCATGGAGTGGTTGGCGCTGAGTCTACATTCCACCATCCCTTGGCACTTGAAGATCTCCTGCTCCACTGCTTCGAGCCTGGACTCCACGCCCCCGATCTTCTTGGGTCCTTGAACATCCCGGATGTGAAGCACCCCCTCACGCATCTCAATGGCTTGAGGGTGTTTCATCACCTCCAGTAGGTAGGGGTTGATGACCTTCTCGTAGAACTTGTCCTTGGAAGAGCTTGATGGAGCCATAGCGATCTAGATCTGCCAGAAAAATAGCACGAAACAAGAACAGAGGAGATTTCTGTGATACGGTGGTCAAAACGTCCGGGAGTATATATAAAGATTTTTTTATCTTGCAAAACAAGTAATCCAGAAGAAAACGGAGTCGGAAAGGCTCACGTGGGGCCCACGAGCCACCAGGTGGGTCCCCTCGGCTGTTTCTTATTTTTGTATTTTTTCTAATATTCCAAAACTGGCAAAAAATATTTTTATGGAATTTTTGGAGTCGGTTTACTTACCGTATCACATACCTCTTCCTTTTCAGGGTTTTGGAGTGTTTTGGAAGGTCTCTCTTATGTATTCCTCCGGTGTAATTGTTTCAATAATATTAGTTTCAACATTAATGGGGGTACCTGAAATATAGTGCTTGATTCTTTGCCCATTCACCACTCTCGGATTGGTGCCTTCGGAGTTGTTTATTTTGATGGCTCCGGAGCGATAAATTTCTTTGATGATATACGATCCTTCCCATTTAGAGAGAAGTTTTCCTGCAAAGAATGTCAAACGAGAATTGTACAATAGAACTTGCTCACCTACCTTAAATTCCCATTTTTGAATTCTTCTATCATGCCATCTTTTAACTTTCTCTTTAAACAATTTGGCATTTTCATAAGCTTGGGTTCTCCATTCATCTAATGAGCTAATATCAAATAACCTCTTTTCACCGACAAGTTTAAAATCATAATTTAGTTCTTTAATTGCCCAATATGCTTTATGTTCTAACTCAAGAGGTAAATGACATGCTTTTCCATAAACCATTTTATAAGGAGACATACCCATAGGATTTTTATAAGCAGTTCTATAAGCCCATAATGCATCGTCAAGTTTCTTAGACCAATTCTTTCTAGATCTATTGACGGTTTTTTACAAAATTAATTTTATTTCTCTATTACTCAATTCTACTTGACCACTAGTTTGAGGGTGATAGGGAGATGCAATTCTACGATTGACATCATATTTAGCAAGCAATTTACGGAATGCACCATGAATAAAATGTAAACCACCATCGGTCATTAAATATCTAGGGACTCCAAACCTCGGGAAAATAACTTCTTTAAGCATTTTAATAGAAGTGTTATGATCAGCACTACTAGTTGGAATAGCTTCTACCCACTTAGTAACGTAATCAACAGCAACTAAAATATGTGTATACCCATTGGATTTATGAAAAGGTCCCATATAATCAAATCCCCAAACATCAAATGGTTCAATAGCAAGTGAATAATTCATAGGCATTCATAGGCATTTCTTGACGTCTACCAACATTAGCAATTCTTTGGCATTCATCACAAGATAGGACAAACTTACGAGCATCCTTGAAAGAGTAGGCCAATAAAAACCAGATTGCAATACCTTATGTGCAGTTCTGTCTCCCGCATGGTGTCCTCCGTAAGCCTCGGAATGACACTTCCGTAGGATTTGTTCCAGTTCATGCTAAGGTATACAACGTCTAATAATACCATCTACTCCTTTATAAAGATGTGGGTCATCCCAAAAGTAATTTCTTAAATCAAAGAAGAACTTTTTCTTTTGTTGGTATGTGAAACTAGGCGGTATGTATTTAGCAACAATATAATTAGCATAGTCTGCATACCATGGAGTATTACGAGAAGCATTTATGACAGCTAATTGTTCATCAGGAAAATCATCATTAATAGGTAGTGGGTCATCAAGAACATTTTCCATTCTAGACAAATTATCTGCTACGGGATTCTCAGCTCCCTTCCTACCAGCAATATGCAAGTCAAATTCTTGTAGCAATAAAACCCACCTAATGAGTCTAGGTTTAGCATCTTTCTTCTCCATAAGATATTTAACAGCAGCATGATCGGTGTGAAAAGTTACTTTAGAATCAACTATGTAAGATCTGAATTTATGACATGCAAACACAATTGCTAGAAATTCTTATTTAGTAGTAGCATAGTTTCTTTGGGCACTGTCTAGAGTTTTACTAGCATAATGGATAACATTTAATTTCTTATCAACTCTCTGTCCTAGAACAACACCAATAGCATAGTCACTAGCATCGCACATAATTTCAAAAGGCAAGTTCCAATCAGGTGGTTGGACAATAGGTGCAGTGGTTAAGGCTTTCTTAAGTGTTTCAAAGGCTTCTAGACAATCATCATCAAAAAAAAATGGAACATCTTTTTGCAAAAGATTGGTAAGAGGCCTAGAAATTTTAGAGAAGTATTTAATAAATCTCCTATAGAAACCAGCATGACCTAGGAAACTTCTTATACCTTTAATATCTTTAGGACATGGCATTTTCTCAATAGCATCAACCTTAGCTTTATCAACTTCAATACCTCTTTCAGAAATTTTATGCCCCAAGACAATGCCTTCATTCACCATAAAGTGGCACTTCTCCCAATTCAAGACAAGATTAGTTTCTTCACATCTCTGCAAAACTCGATCAAGGTTGCTTAAGCAATCATCAAAAGAAGTTTCGTAAACGGAAAAATCATCCATGAACACCTCAACAATCTTTTCACAAAAGTCAGAGAATATAGTAGTCATACATCTTTGAAAGGTAGCAGGTGCATTGCATAAACCCAAGTGGTGTAATAGTATCTCTATTCGCTAGCTTAATAGTAACATCAATATCTTTAATTTCAACAGGTGCAATATCATGCATTACTTCTTCATATAAATAAAATGAAATAGCACTCACACTAGCACCCATATCACACAAACCATGATAGCAATGATCTCCAATCTTAACAGAAATAACAGGCATCCCAACTATGGGCTTGTTCTTGTCTAACATATCTCGTTCATTTCTAACAGGTTTAGCAATTCTAGCAGCCTCCTCACGAAATTAAATAACATGCCCATCTATATTATCGACCAAGAGATCTTTAACCATAGCAACATTAGGTTCAACTTTAATTTGTTTAGAGGGTCTAGGTGCTCTAATATTACTTTTGTTAACCACAGTTGAAGCTTTAGCTTGTCCTTAATCCTAATAGGAAATGGTGGTTTCTCAATATAAGCAGTAGGCACAACTGGATCAACATGGTAAACAATTGTTTCTTCTTTAACACTAAAGGTTCCTCAATCTTTTATTTAACAAGGGGGTGATATTTAAACCACTTCTCCTTAGGGAGATCAACATGAGTAGCAAACGATTCACAAAAGGAAGCTACTATCTCAGAGTCAAGTCCATATTTAGTGCTAAACTTATGAAAAGCATCGGTGGCCATAAAAGATTTAACACAATCAAACTCAAGTATTATACCTGACTCATTACCTTTGTCGAGTTCCCAATCTTCAGAGTTGTGTTTAATTCTTTCCAGAAGATCCCATCTGAATTCAATAGTTTTCTTCATAAAGGAGCCAGTCGAAGAAGAATCGAGCGTAGTTTGATTATCATGAGAAAGCCGAGCATAAAAATTCTGTAAGATAATTTCTTTTGAGAGCTCATGATTGGGGCATGTGTACATCATGTACTTAAGCCTCCCCCAAGCTTGAGCGATGCTTTCTCCTTCACGAGGCCAAAAATTATATATATAATTCCGATCACGATGAACCAAATGCATAGGATAAATTTTTTGATGGAATTCTAGTTTCAATCGGTTCCAGTCCCATGTATCAGTATCATCACATAGCCTATACCACATTAATGCCTTTCCCTCCAAAGATAAAGGGAATACTTTCTTCTTAACTCCATCTCCGGATAAACCTCCAAGCTTAAACAATCCACAAATTTCATCCACATAGATCAAGTGCATATCAGGATGTACCGTTCCATCTCCTGCATAAGGATTAGCTAGCAGTTTCTCTATCATACCCGGAGGAATTTCATATGAAATATTTTCAGTAGGTGCAATAGGTTGAGGAGCAACTATTTATGTTTCCGGTCGAGGTGCAGATACCCCGAACAAACCCCTCAAAGGATTACTCTCCATAGTGACAAGCAACAGTAAATTTCAGCACGTAATATAAATGTTTCCTTACCAAATTCCACTCACCAAAGGCGCTTCACTCCCCGGCAACGGCGCCAGAAAAGAGTCTTGATGACCCACAAGTATAGGGGATCAATCATAGTCCTTTCAATAAGTAAGAGTGTCGAACCCAACGAGGAGCAGAAGGAAATGACAAGCGGTTTTCAGCAAGGTATTTTCTGCAAGCACTGAAATTATCGGTAACGGGTAGTTTGATAGCAAGATAATTTGTAACAAGTGACAAGTAGCAATAGTAACAAAGAGTGCAGCAAGGTGGCCCAATCCTTTTTATAGCAAAGGACAAGCTGGAACGATCTCTTATAGTAAGTAAAGCGTTCTCGAGGACACATGGGAATTTCATCTAGTCACTTTCATCATGTTTGTTTGATTCGCGTTCGCTACTTTGATAATTTGATATGTGGGTGGACCGGTGCTTGGGTGATGTTCTTACTTGAACAAGCCTCCCACTTATGATTACCCCCTCTCGAAAGCATCTGCAACTACGAAAGAAGAATTAAGATAACTCTAACCATAGCATTAAACATATGGATCCAAATCAGCCCCTGACGGAATAGCGCATAAACTAGGGTTTAAGCTTCTATCACTCTAGCAACCCATCATCTAATTACTACTCCACAATGCATTCCCTTATGCCCAAAGATGGTGAAGTGTCATGTAGTCGACGTTCACACGACACCACTAAGAGAATCAACAACATACATATCATCAAAATATCGAACGAATACCAAATTCACAAGATTACTTATGACAAGACTTCTCCCATGTCCTCAAGAACAAAAGTAACTACTCACAAATCATAATCATGTCCAAGATCAGAGAGGGATTGAATAACATAATAGATCTGAACATATAATCTTCCACCAAATAAACCAACTAGCATCAACTACAAGATGTAATCAACACTACTAGCAACCCACAGGTACCAATCTGAGGTTTTGAGACAAAGATTGAATACAAGAAATGAACTAGGGTTTGAAATGAAATGGTGCAGGTGAAGGTGTTGATGAAGATTAGTCCTCCCATGATGAGAGGATCGCTGGTGATGTCGATGACGACGATTTCCCCCTCCCGGAGGGAAGTGTCCCCGGCAGAATCTCTCCGCCGGAGAGCAAAAGTGCTCCTGCCCAAGTTTCGCCTCGAGACGGTGGTGCACCATCCCGAAAGTCTTCTCTCTATTTTTTCTAGGGCAAATGGGCTTATATACCAGAAAATGGGGGCCAGAGGCTGGCCAGGGGCCCCACGAGGTACCAGGGCGCACCTGGGGGGTGGCGCACCCTGGTGCCTCGTGGGCACCTGGGTGGCCCCCTCTGGTACTTCTTGCTTCCAGTATTTTTTATTTATTCCAAAATAAATCTCCGTAAAATTTCAGCTCATTTGGAGATGTGCAGAATAGGTATCTCTGACATAGCTTTTTCAAGTCCAGAATTCCAGCTGCCGGCAATCTCCCTCCTTGTGTAAATCTTGCATATTAAGTGAGAAAAGGCATTAGAATTGCTCCACAAAGTGTTATATTGATTAAAAACACTATAAATAACAGTAGCAAAACATGATGTAAAATAGACATATCATGCCTCAACCCATCCACTTTCCGCAACTCATCTAATCCTATGGATGCTGATGATTGGCTCCGTGACATCGCCTTTCAGATGGAGTCAGCAAATGTTGCCCCTGCGAGTTACGTCACTGATACGTCTCCAACGTATCTATAACTTTTGATTGTTCCATGCTATTATAGTATCAATCTTGGATGTTTTTATATGCAATTGTATGCAATTATATATCATTTTTTGGGACTAACCTATTAACCTAGTGCCCAGTGCCAGTTGTTGTTTTCTGCTTGTTTTTGGCTTTTCAGCGAAACAGTACCAAATGAAGTCCAAATGCCACGAAACTTTTTGGAGATTTTTTTCTGGACAAAATAAACCTGGGAAGCCTTGGGAGGAGGCCAGAAGCCTCACAGAGGCTCCACAAGGTACCAGGGCACGCCCCAGGGGGGCGCGTCGTGCTGCCTTGTGGGGCCCATGTGACTCCGTTTGACCCAATTACACTTCTATAAATTCACAAATATTCGGAAACCCCCAGAGAGCCAGAAGAAAAAACCTTTTCGCCCCCGCAAGCCTCTGTTCTTCCGCGATCCCATCTGGAGGCCTTTTCCGGTACTCTGCCAGAGGGGGAATCGATCACGGAGGGCTTCTACATCAACCTTGCTGCCCTTCTGATGATGTGTGAGTAGTTTACCACAGACCTACGGGTCCATAGCTAGTAGCTAGATGGCTTCTTCTCTCTCTTTGATCTTCAATACAATGTTCTTCTCGATGTTCTTGGAGTTCTATCCGATGTAATCTTCTTTTGCGGTGTGTTTGTTGGGATCCGATGAATTGTGAGTTTATGATCAGATTATTCATGAGAAATATTTGAGTAATCTCTGAACTCTTTTATGCATGATTATTATAGCTTTGTATTTCTCTCCGATCTATCGGTTTAGTTTGGCCTACTAGATTGATTTATCTTGCAATGGGAGAGGTGCTTTGTGATGGGTTCAATCTTGCGGTGCTCAATCCCAGTGACAGAAAGGGACATGAGACATATTTGTATTGTTGCCATTCAGGATAAGAAGATGGGGTTTATTCATATTGCTTGAATTTGCTTCTCTACATCTTGTCATCTTGCTTAAGGCGTTACTCTGTTTCATACTTAATACCCTAGATGCATGCTGGATAGCGGTCGATGGGTGGAGTAATAGTAGTAGATGCTGGCAGGAGTCGGTCTAGTTGTCTCAGATGTGATGCCTATATACATGATCATTGCCATGAATCCATCATAATTATTTGCTATTCTGTCAATTGCCCAACAGTAATTTGTTTACCCACCATATGTTCATGTGGTCAACAGAGAAGCCTCTAGTGAAAACTATGGTCCCCGGGTCTATCTTAATCATATAAAAAACCTAAAAATACCTTGCTGCAATGTATTTACTTTTATTTTAATTAGTATTTTAGTTTAGCTATTTACCTCTATAAGATTTAATCCTTGCAAGTAACCGCTAAGGGGATTGACAACCCCCTTATTTGCGTTGGGTGCAAGTGTTTGCTCTTGTGTGTGCAGGTGCGTTTTAATGGAGTTTTGCTTGGTTCTCCTACTAGATTGATAACCTTGGTTCTTAACTGAGGGAAATACTTATCTCTACTGTACTGCATCATCCTCTCCTCTTCGGGGAAATACCAACGCAGACTATAAGTAGCAGGAAGAATTTCTGCGCCGTTGCCGGGGAGACATCATCAAAACTACCAAGTATCTTCACACAAATTATCATTCACTTGAATTTACTTTATTTACCTTTTATTAGCTTTTGCCTCTTGTTTCTAGTTTTTTTACAAAAACACAAAAATATTTTATTTGCTAGTTTGCTTGCTTTGTCGCGATGTCTCAAGAAAATACAAAATTGTGTGACTTTTCTAATACTAATAATAATGATTTTATTAGTACTCGTATTGCTCCTCCCACCACTAGTGCGGAGTCATGTGATATTAATGCTGCCTTGCTTAATCTTGTTATGAAAGAACAATTTTCTGGTAGTCCTAATGAAGATGCTGCATCCCATCAAAATACTTTCGTTGAACTTTGTGATATGCAGAAGAAGAAAGATGTGGATAATGATATTGTCAAATTAAAATTATTTCCGTTCTCACTACGAGATTGTGCTAAGACTTGGTTTTCATCCTTGCCTAGAAATAGTATTGATTCTTGGGATAAGTGTAAGGATGCTTTTTGTCGGTGTATAAAACATGGGTATTTTATACCCTGACTTATGCACAGACGGTAGCAGCCTCCTTGCCGGCCGAGGCTTGCCGGGAACAACCAAGACCAAGGTTCAGGGCCCAGTTGCAAAAGCTACTGGGGAGAAGTTCAAGACACAGCACCACCAAGCACTCAACCAGTGCTGAAGATGAAGACGTTTCTTGCCAGCAAGACCGAACCGGCAAGGTGAAGACCCGGCAAGCTTCTGCCAGCTGTCGAGCACTCCACCTCACCGGACAGATGGTCGCTAATGGGTGAGGTGTCGACCTCGCAGGCTGGTTGGTGAGGTTTGTCGGGCACGTGTCAGCGCGCTGGGATAGGATTTGCCTTTAATGACACCCGTCCAGAGGGCATGTCAGACTAATACGAGGTGGCTGGGTGAGCGGTGCAGAAACCTTGCCGGGGCTACCTCTCCACATGACACCTAATGGAGCATTTAATGCTTTTGTCCTTAACTGGCAGAGTTAGGTATGATAGCACCGTTTGCTATCTAATCACTATGTAATTATTGTTTTGCCACTGTGGTAACCCCTTGAGCTATAAAAGGAGGGCCAGGGCAATAGTTAGGGGGTTTCGGATCCTTGTTCAAACACTGGCATGCTTTGCATGCATAGCTGCTCTCTCCGCACCTTGCCGAGAGAAGCGCTCCTTGTACCCGTGCTTTCACACATCCAATACACGAAAGCAAGAGTAGGGTTTTACACTTCCCAGCGGCCCAAACCTGGGTAAATCCCTTGCGTCTTCCATTGATTCTGCTCTTTGTGCATGTTGATCTCCCCTGCTGAACCACAAAGGGGCTAGATGTCCCCATAGATGGTCGTACCCACGACATCTTTGGCGCGCCAGGTAGGGGAGAATCGCTTGCGCGAACCGGAATCAGTGGATTGCGCATCAGCTTCACCAACTTCATCATCATCCTCCTCGTCGTCGATGGTCCCCAAGAAGAAGGGCATCATGATGACAGCCCCTTCGCACGTATCCGCAGGTGGCGCTGGCGGCTTGGCCAATGCGGGCGGTGCGGGTACCGCGGTTGGCACGACCAGCACAGGCGGCGCTGGCGGCTTGGCCAATGCGGGCGGTGCGGGTACCGCGGTTGGCACGACGAGCGCAGGCGGCACGGTCGCCATGCCCACCGTGGTCGGTGCGAGAGACGAGCATGCTGGAGGCGGTCGACTTCCTCGATCCTCTGGCGAATGAAGCCGAGACGACGCGAGCGGGGCAGACGGGCGCCTTCCTCCTCCTCCTCGCCGCGCCGACGAACGCAGCCACCGGAGCGGCAACGCCCGGGCCGGCGCGAGCCAAGATCCCGCCGCGGCGGCGTCCAAAGATGCTGCTTCAGGACAGACGCCGCGCCCCTCGCACAACGGGCGCGGTACGGCTCTGAGCGGCGCCAACGACTCCGGACAGCGGCGACCTCACGGCAAGACTCATGTTGATCAAATCCTAGGTCCTCGGGCACCGCCTCCGCCACAGCGACCCGCTGCTGATCATGTGCCGCGCCAGCAAGACCACGATGGCGCTCCTGCTGGCTCTGCCAGGAGTAGAGCGATGCCGTGCTCTTCGCTTCCGGCCATGCCAGCCACAGCAGCGGAAGCAATGGCGCGAGCCCAGATGCTGCTGAATTTCCCTCTAGCAGCGGAGAAGATGGATGAGTGGAGAGCCACCATCCAAAGCTTGATTGGGTTTGCCAAGGCCAGCAAATCACAGCGAGCGGATCCCTCACGGCGTCCGCAAACAGCACGAGTAGCTCCAACTGGTGGCCGTGTTGACGGTGCTGCGCCAACGGTGCAATCACCCCAGCGGCAACAGTCTCAACAGCAGCAATGCCAACAACCGCGGCAAGCTCGATGATCTTTCGAGCCCGACGAGGTGTCGATGGCCTCTTCGGATCCGCGAGCGCGGCAAGATCAGCGGCAAGTGCTGCGAGACAGGCGGGTAGAAGACGCCCGCACCACCATCGAACGGCGCCGGGAGGCGCGCCGTAAATCCGACGCGCGCAACGGCCTGATCATTGATGAACCTGCGCCAGGGGTTGGCGGATATCTGCCTTACGAGGTTGGGTGTCCTGCCTTCACCCGTGAGCTGCGGCAAGTCCGATGGCCGTCCGTCTGGGCCTTCAAGCCAGAAGTACCAGAAAAGTATGACGACAAGCTGAACCCGGCATAATTTCTGGGCATCTATACGATTGTCGTGCAAGCTGCCGGAGGAAGAGATGAGAAGATCCTCGCCAACTACTTTCCATTGGTACTGAAACCCAACGTGAGATCTTGGCTGATGAACTTGCTGGAGAACTCCATTTCTTCATGGGCAGATCTCTGTAATGAGTTTGTTGGTGCCTTTACCGGGGGCCACAAGGCCCCTGGACAGCCCAGCGACCTGCAAGTGATTCCGCAAAGAGACGGGGAAACCTTGTGCAAGTACATCCAGAGGTTCAGCCGTGTGCACCGTAACATTCCAGATGTGCACCCCGCAGCCGTCATTGCCACCTTTCACACGAATGTGCGCAATCGGAGGATGCGAGAGAAGATGAACGTCAAGCTACCCAAAACCGTCAACGACCTCTATACATTGGCGGATAAGTGCGCATGCGCTGAGGAAGGAAGAAGGCTTCCCGGGGAAGACACTGGTGCCGAGGTGGATTCCGAGGACGACAATGCTGCCACCTCAAGGAAGAAGGGCCGAAAGCGCAACAGGAAGCGCAAGGGCAAAACTGTAATGGCCGTTGAAGGCTCCGGCAACTCTGAGTCCGCCAAGAAAGCCAAGACTGAGAACTCCAGCAAGGAGGCAGCAGTATGCGCCGCTTGCCAGGAGGCAGCGGCAAACGAGAAGGCCGGCAAATCTGATGGGCCATACTGCAAGATTCACCGCACCAAGGGCCATGACCTCCAAGAGTGCCGACAAGTCGAGCACCTTGTTGAGAAACAAAAGGCTGAGTATGAAAAACGTGACAAAGAGAAGGGTCAAGATGGTGCCGGTGGATCTGGCAAAAAGGGCCGTGGTGGTCGAGGAGGCCATCGTAGCAAGGCCAAACAGCAGAAAGAAAAACCTGCTAGAGGCCGCAAAAAGAAAGGGGAAGATGATGGAAGTGAGGAAGAAGAGGACGACGGAGAGTCCAGTGAACAAGAATTCCAGAAGGCAACTGAGGCCATGTGCATTGATGGAGGGGCATCTTTGCACTCCTCTCACTGCCAATTTAAGCAATGGGCTCGTGAGGTTAATGCGGCAGAACCGGCAATGGGCTCTCAAAAGCCACTCAAGTGGTCACACACGCCTATCATTTTCGATGTCGAGGACCACCCTGATCGCACAACCGCGGTCGAGTGTTTGCCGTTGTTGGTTTCGCCAACAATTCGCAACCTCCAAGTCAAGAAAATCTTAGTTGACGGTGGGGCTGGCCTAAACTTGATTTCTCCATAAGTAATCAAGAGACCGCAGATTCCCGATGAGGAACTCGAGAAAACGGGCACGTTTCAAGGAGTAAACCCAGGAAGAAGCCAGCCCAAGGGGAAGATCACATTGTCGGTGACGTTTGGCGGGGAATTGAACTACAGAATAGAAAAGATTGTCTTTGACGTTGTCAAGATCCCTTTGCCATATAATGGAATTCTTGGCCGCCCTGCCTTGGCGAAATTCATGGCAACATCTCACTATGCCTACAACACATTAAAAATGCCAGGGCCAATGGGCGTCATTTCCATCAACTCCGACAAGAAAGATGTAGTTATTTGCGTCGATAAGATGTACAGAGATGCGGTTGCGGCAGAGGCCGCCAAGCCACCAGCTCCCGCCAAGAAGAGGGAAAACAAGAAATCCGGCAAGACCTCTGACAAGGATTCCGGGAAGCGCGCCTCTTCGGAGTGCTGTGCGCCTGTTGAAGACTCGCCGGAGTGCTCTGCCGGTAAGAAATCCAAAGCTACTTCACCAGCAACCAAAAAGGTGCCGGTGAGGGAGGATGGTGCTGACGGTACCTTCACCATCAGTGCCGCCCTTGACAGCAAATAGGAATGCACGCTCATTGCTTTCCTGCGGGTGAATGTCGATGTGTTCACATGGCGACCATCTGACATCCTCGGTGTTCCCAGGGAGGTAATTGAGCACCACCTTGCTGTCTATCCCCACGCTCGGCCCGTCAAGCAGAAAGTCCAGAAACAAGCATTGGAGCGGCAACAATTCATTGCCGAGGAAATCAAGAAGCTTGAAGCAGCAGGTTTGGTCAGAGGTGTACTACATCCAACTTGGTTGGCAAATCCAGTTGTGGTACGGAAAGCAAACGGGAAGTGGAGACTTTGTATTGACTACACTGATGTTAACAAAGCATGTCCAAAGGATCCTTTCCCCTTGCTACGCATTGATCAAATTGTAGACTCTACTTTCGGCTGTGATTTACTCTCCTTCCTTGACGCATATTCTGGGTACCATCAGATATTCATGGCCAAGGAGGATGAGGAGAAAACCGCATTCATTACTCCATGTGGCACATACTGCTTCGTGTGTATGCCTTTCGGGCTAAAGAGTGCCGGTTCAACATTCGCAAGAGCAGTCCAGATTGGTTTTGAACCCCGGTTGCACAGGAATGTGGAAGCATATATGGATGATATAGTGATCAAGATCAAGGACAAATCAACCCTCATTCAAGATTTAGAGGAAACATTTGCAAACTTGCGCAAAATTAATCAAAAGCTCAATCCCGAGAAGTGTGTATTTGGCATTCCATCCGGCAAGCTTCTCGGATTCTTTGTATCTCAACGAGGAATTGAAGCAAATCCCAACAAGATCAAAGCAATTGAACAGATTCAAGCACCAAAAAGTGTCAAAGATGTGTGGTGTCTTGCCGGCTATGTTGCTGCCATGAGTAGGTTCATTTCAAGATCCACTGAGCATGCCCTGCCGTTTTTCAAGATTTTGAAATAGGCAAGTCCGATGAAATGGACTCCGGAAGTGGAGGCCGCACTGCAGGACTTGAAAAGATACCTCTCCTCCGCGCCAACACTAGTTGCACCTAGACCGCAAGAGCCGTTGCTGCTATATGTAGCGACAACAAATCAAGTGGCTAGTGCTGCATTAGTGGCACAGAGGGAAGTCGATGACAAGGAAGCAGCCACGGCAAGCCCATCTAGCGACAAACCGGAATCTTCTCCAGCAAGGTCCGACGCCGACAAGTCAGGAACAACACAAGCAATTCAAACTAACCAGCAAGTGATGACAAAGAAGAAAGTAGTGCAGCGGCCTGTATATTTTGTTAGCTCCCTTCTGCAGGGGGCTAGGTCAAGATACTCTGGGGTGCAAAAATTGCTTTTCGGCCTTCTTATGGCCTCGAGAAAGCTGCGTCACTACTTCCAAGCACACGAGATCACCGTCGTCACTCGCTTTCCGTTGCAATGCATTTTGAGAAATCCGGAAGCAACTGGCAGGATAGTGGAGTGGGCCTTGGAATTGTCAAGCTTCGCACTTAAGCTTGAAAGCACTTCAACCATCCAGAGCAGAGCCTTGGCAGATTTCATTGCAGAATGGACACCAACGCAAGACGAAGAAACTCAAGAAACAGCTCTCCCCCGCAAAGAGACAGCCAAAGAATGGATCATGTACTTTGACGGTGCCTTCTCGCTACAAGGCGCTGGTGCCGGAGTGCTGCTTGTCACACCCACCGGAGAGCACCTCAAGTATGTGGTTCAAATGCATTTTCCCAGGGAGCAAGCTACAAACAACACTGCTGAGTGCGAAGGACTCCTTGCCGGTCTTAGGATCGCAGTGGACCTTGGAATCAAAAAATTGATCATCCACGGTGACTCGCAGCTTGTTGTAAAGCAAGTAAACAATGATTACCAGAGCCCGTTGATGGAAGCGTATGTGGAAGAACTGAGGAAATTCGAAGAACACTTTGACAGGTTGCAAACAGAGCACATCCCTCGTGCGGAAAACAGCATTGCTGATCATTGATACGTCTCCAACGTATCTATAATTTTTTATTGTTCCATGCTATTATATTATCGATCTTGGATGTTTTTATATACATTTCCAGCAATTATACATCATTTTTTGGGACTAACCTATTAACTTAGTGCCCAGTGCTAGTTGCTGTTTTCTGTCTGTTTTTGGTTTTACAGAATATCAATACCAAACGAAGTCCAAATGCCACGAAACTTTTTGGAGATTTTTTTCTGGACATAACCAACACTAGAAGCTTCAGGAGAAGGCCAGAAGCCCCAGGAGGTGGCCACGAGCCACCAGGGCGCTCCTGGGGGGGGGGGGCAGGCGCGCCCTGGTGCCTCGTGGGCCCACCTCTGCCTTTTTTGACCTAATTCCACCACTATAAATTCCCAAAAATCGGGAAACAAACAGGGGAGTCCACGAAATAGTTTTTCCACCGCCGCAAGCTTCTGTTCTCGAGAGATCCCATCTGGGGGCCTTTTCCGGCACTCCGCCGGAGGGGGAATCGATCACGGAGGGGCTCTACATCAACCTTGCTGCCCTTATGATGATGCGTGAGTAGTTTACCACAGACCTTCGGGTCCATAGTTAGTGGCCAGATGGCTTCTTCTCTCTTTTTGATCTTCAATACAATGTTCTCCTCGATGTTCTTGGAGTTCTATCCGATGTAATCACTTTTTGCGGTGTGTTTGTTGGGATCCGATGAATTGTGCCTTTATGATCAGATTATCCATGAATATTATTTGAGTCTTCTCTGATCTCTTTTATGCATGATTATTATAGCTTCGTATTTCTTCTCCGATCTAGTGATTTGGTTTGGCCAACTAGATTGATTTACCTTGCAATGGGAAGAGGTGCTTTGTAATGAGTTTGATCTTGTGGTGCTCAATCCCAGTGACAGAAAGGGACATGACACGTATGTATCGTTGCTATTAAGGGTAAAAAGATGGGGTTTATTCATGCGTGAGTTTACTTTGTCTACATCATGTCATCTTGCTTAAGGCGTTACTCCGTTCTTTATGGACTTAATACACTAGATGCATGCTGGATAGCGGTCGATGTGTGGAGTAATAGTAGTAGATGCAGGCAGGAGTCGGTCTACTTGTCTCGGACGTGATGCCTATATACATAATCATTGCCTTGGATATCATCATGATTATTTGCTTTTCTATCAATTGCCCAACAGTAATTTGTTTACCCACCGTATGCTATTTTTAAGAGAGAAGCCTCTAGTGAAAACTATGGCCCCTGGGTCTATCTAAATCTTATATTAAAAACCCTAAAAATAACTTGCTGCACTTTTTCTTTATTTATTTTATTTTGTATTTTTGTTTCAATCTATCTATATATCACATACAATTTAATCTTGCAACTTACCGCCGAGGGATTGAGAACCCCTTGTTTGCGTTGGATGCAAGGATTTGTTGTTTGTGTGCAGGTACTGCTAACGAGGTGTTGCGTGATTCTCCTACTGGATTGATAACCTTTGTTTCATAACTGAGGGAAATACTTACCTCTACTGTGTTGCATCATCCCTTCCTCTTCGGGGAAAATACCAACGCAAGCTACAAGTAGCAGGAATAATTTCTGGCGTCCTTGCCGGGGACACATCATCAACATCTATCAAGTACCTTCACATAAACTCTCATCTCCTTGCATTTATTTTATTTTCCTCTCATTTTCATCTCCCCCACTTCTAAAAAGTTTTTACAAAAATACAAAAATATTTTTTGTTTGCCTTTTCTTGTTTGCTTCTTTGCTTGCTTGCTATCTTGATTGCGTAGTCATGATGTCTCAAGAAAACACAAAATTGTGTGATTTTTCCAATAATAATAATAATAATGATTTTATTAGTACTCCAATTGCTCCTCCCGCCGCTAGTGCGGAGACTTGTGATATTAATGCCGCTTTGCTTAATCTTGTGATGAAAGATCTCTAATGAAGATGATGCATCCCATCTTAACACTTTCGTAGAATTGTGTGATATGCAAAAGAAAAAAGATGTGGATAATGATATTATGAAATTAAAATTATTCCCATTCTCATTGCGGGATCGTGCAAAAATTTGGTTTTCATCTTTATCATGAAATAGTATCGATTCTTGGGATAGGTGTAAAGATGCTTTTATTACTAAGTATTTTCCTCCCGCGAAAATTATTGCCCTTAGAAATCAAATTATGAATTTCAAGCAACTTGATCATGAACATGTTGCCCAATCTTGGGAAAGGATGAAATTAATGATAAGAAATTGCCCTACTCATGGTTTAAATTTGTGGATGATCATACAAAAAATTTATGCGGGATTGAATTTTGTCTCTAGAAATCTTTTAAATTCCGCCACAGGTGGTACTTTTATGGAAATTACATTGGGAGAAGCAACTAAATTGCTTGATAATATTATGGCAAATTATTCACAATGGCATATTGAAAGAGTTCCCACTAGTAAAAAGGTGAATTCGGTTGAAGAAATTAATACTTTGAGTGATAAAGTTGATGCACTTATGAAATTAGTTGCTAGTAAAAATGCTCGTATTGATCCTAATGATGTGCCATTGTCTACTTTGATTGAGCAAAATAATGATGCCATTGATGTGAATTTTGTCTCGCGAAACAATTTTAATAGTAATGCTTATACAGGTAATTTCAATGCTAGACCGTTTCCTGGAAATTCCTCCAATAATTATGGCAATCCTTATGGTAATTCTTATAATAATAATAATAGGATGCCCTCTGATCTTGAAAGTAATATTAAAGAATTTATTAATTCTCAAAAAGTTTTCAACACTACGATAGAAGAAAAATTGAGTAAACTTGATGATATGTCTAGGAGCATTGATAGAATTATTCATGATGTGGAAAATCTTAAGACTAAAATTTTGCCACCTAAAATTGATATTCATGAATCAATTAAAGCTTTATATGTCTCCATGGATGAGAGTAAGAAAAGAACCGCTATGCTAAAAGCCAAACGAGAATTTTTAGAAAAAGCGATTCCTCCCGGTTTTTATCGTAGTAATGATGACGATATTAAAATGATTGGTGTTTCATCTATAGATTATTTTTTTAGCAATATTAAACTTGATGAAAAGGGGACTAAATAAGAGTCAACTTTAGCTAAAGAGCGTCTCCATAATTCGGAGGGTGGAAATCTTGATAAAAAAATTGATAAAGGTGGGTTTGGAGAGGTAAAAACTTTAAATAGCGATGTGCCCACTCTCTTGGATTACAAAGATTTTAATTATGATAGTTGTTCTTTGATTGAGTGCATTTCTTTGTTACAATCCATGCTAAATTCACCTAACGGTTATGAGCAAAATAAGGCTTTTACTAAACACATCGTAGAAGCATTGATGAAAGCGTTAGAAGAAAAGCTAGAACTAGAAATTTCAATTCCTAGAAAATTATATGATGAATGGGAACCCACCATTAAAGTTAAAATTAAAAATTATGATTGCAATGCTTTATGTGATTTGGGTGCTAGCGTTTACACAATTCCAAAATCTCTATGTGATGTGCTAGGTTCTACCAATATAGATGAATGTTCTCTTAATTTGCATCTTGCGGATTCCACTATTAAAAACCTTTGGGTAGAATTAATGATGTTCTTATTCTTGCAAATAGTAACTATGTGCCCGTTGATTTTATTGTACTTGACATTGAATGCAATCCTTCTTGCCCAATAATACTTGGTAGACCGTTCTTAAGAACCATAGGTGCCGTTATTGACATGAAAGAAGGGAATATAAAATTTCAGTTTCCACTAAAAAAGGGTATGGAACAATTCCCTAGGAAGAAAATTAAAGCACCATATGAATCTATTATGAGGGCCACTTATGGAATCAACTTGAAAGATGACAATACTTGAAACTATGCATTATGCCTAGCTAGGGGCATAAAACAATAGCGCTTGTTGGGAGGCAACCCAATGAATAAAATAAATTTTTATCTTTTGTTTCTGTTATTGTGTGTTTTCACATTTATGCTACTGTTAGGATTGAGTTTTTATGTTTTTAATTAGTGTTTGTGCCAAGTAAAGCCTTTAGGATGATTTGGAAGATAGTATAATTGATGCTGTTTGGAAAACAGAAAGTTTTGTGTCCAGTGCTGGAATTTTGGTTCTGTACTGGAGTGTCAGAAAAATCTGAAATGTTTACACAGTATTGGTATATGAATTTCCGACGTTTTCCTCATTTTTCTGAATTTTTGGAGTTACAGAAGTATAGCTTTTAAATAGATTGCTACAGACTGTTCTGTTTTTGACAGATTCTGTTTTTGATGTGTTGCTTGCTTATTTTGATGAAATTATGGATTGTATCGGGGGGTATAAGCCATGGAGAAGTTAGAATACAGTAGGTATAATGCAAATATAAAATATGAATGGGTTTGCAACAGTACTTAAAGTAGTGATTTGTTATACTAACGGATCTCACGAAGGTTTTATTGAGTTTTGTGTGATTGAAGTTTTCAAGTTTTGGGTGAGATCACGATGGATGAAGGAATAAGGAGTAGCAAGAGCCTAAGCTTGGGGATGCCCAAGGCACCCCAAGGTAATATTCATGGAAGACTCAAGCGTCTAAGCTTGGGGATGCCCCGGAAGCCATCCCCTCTTTGTTCTACCAACCATCGGTAATTTTACTTGGAGCTATATTTTTATTCATCACATGATATGTGTTTTACTTGGAGCATCTTGTATTATATGAGTCTTTGCTTTGTTTGCTTTTTAGTTTGTCACAATCATCCTTGCTGAACACACCTATTTTGAGAGAGCCACACGTTATCATGATTTGTTAGAATACTCTATGTGCTTCACTTAAATTTTTTGAGCTAGGCAGTAGCTCTAGTGCTTCACTATAACACCCCAAAAATTTAACCATACTTTTATTAAATAAAATTTGGCCAGAAATAAAATTTTGATTTATATTGGGTCTTTTATTATTTTCAGAGTCTTTCTGTTTTCTGTTTTCCAAAATTCTTCCCTCCATATAGAAATTTTGGTTAAATATTGTGGGCTTTGGTAGTTTTCTTAAATTATTTTAATTACATTTTAATAACAGTAGGAAATATTTCCATAATAAAATTTTGCCCAAGATAATCTTTTTATAGCATTTTCAATTCTTCAATTGCCTCTGTTGCACTATAATTATTTTAAATAATTCTTTAAAAATTCCACAAAAATTATGAGGGGTCATGTGATGCCTACAGATCACTTTTATGCAAAAACCCAACTTGGTGTTTTGAAAATTTTGAGTGAAACATCTTCTTCTTAATTTTGTTCCATTCTTGAGTTTTAACAGCAACCTCAATTTTTCTTGCTCCAAAAATTCTGCAATTATTCCACCTTATAGTCCTTCCTAAGAAACCCTTAAGTCCAGAAGATCAACTCCAATTGCATTCTGGAAGACCTCCAAATTAATTCCCCAAGTTTGGGTCCAGAACTGACTTTCTTCAAAACTTGCACTATCAAGTTTTTCATTTTGTCCATCCAACAACACCATCATCTCTATCATCCAGTGAGACATGATCCTGCCAATTTTCACAGCCAACATAGATCCCTAGATAGCCATAGCATTTCATCAAGCAGGTTGTGGGCATGGCAGGAATTTGGCCTCTCTCTTAACCACATTAGAAACTTGCTCTTATGGACAAAACAACATGTCCAGTAGCCTTGCCATCCTTGCAAGCATCACCCTACCAAAACTCAGCTTGATTGGATCACTGTGGCCCACCCTGGCAATTCATCGAGCGCGTTTCGTGCGTATCCAGAGCGTGGCCAGAGCGCCCGCACTGCGGCCGACGGCGCCCGAGACCTGGCACGTCTTTGCTGCTTCCCTCTCTCGTATTAATCCTCTACTGGATCACCGCGACCCCCTTGAATCCCACCGACACCTCCCCTTGGCCGCTAGCGCCGGCCACCGCCGACCACCGCCGCCCGACGAATCCGCCTCCGCCACGTCTCTGCCCGCTTAACTGCCAACCACCCGAGCTCATCCAAGGGTGGCCACCGTCCTCACCGACCCCGCCGACCTCTCCACCGTCCTCACCAGCCACAGCTACCTTTCCGGCGCCATTAATGGCCGCCCGCCGCTGTGCCTATCTTCGGGCGTCGCGGAAACGACCTTCACCGGCTATAAAAGCCACCCTGAGCTCTTCTAGCTCAACACCACTCCTCCTCCTCCCTCTGAGAACCACCCCCAAGCAATAGAACGACCAGAGAGGTCGTCTCCCCCAACTCTGGCAAACTTCAGCCGCTGCCACCTTTCGGTCGATTCCGACGCCGCTGGGGCTTCCCCTCCTCCACTCTCCTCACCATCCACCCCCTCTCAGCATCACGACCCCGTCCCGATCTTCAATTCATCTCGGGAGCCGCCGTAGACGGAAGCCGCATCCTGCCCGACGCCGTCGTCCGCCGGGAGGCTCGCTGTCGGTGACTCCGTCCACTCTGGCGACCAAGGAGGTAACCCACGGGACCGCCTCGACTTCCTGAGCCCGTGGGTGGCCTCGGTTTTCCGAACGGCGCCGCCATTCGCCGGCAAACCTCGCCCGAGCGCCGCCTCTGTTCGGTCGGGAAGACGGGCGCGGGCGACCGGTCAAACCTGACTAGTGGGCTAGGCGGGCCCACTGTCAGCGACCAGCGCCGCGCCGAGCCGTCTGCAAGTGGAGACGGTTACCCCAAAAGCCGTTTTCGCACGGAGAAAACGTAATCCGCGAATACGTCTTCGACGTCGACGGATCTTCCACGCGGCCGAACGATTAGGCTCGGCCCAGTGACGCTTTACAGCTATACAGCGCTAAGGGCGCAGCTCTGCTCTTTTCTTTTTCTTTTCCAGTAGATTTCTAATAATTCCACAGAAACCATTTCAAAGCCAAATTTGATGATTAAAATATATACATACTCCTAAATTCATGCTCTATTAATCCAGCTAGGGTGAACATTTTTCCTAAGCTTTGTCCCTACTGGATCAATTAAAAAGTCCATTTAGACATTTATTTCAGCTTAGAAATTCCCTAGGAAATTCATATGAACTCCAAATGAACTGATTCTTTTTCCCAAAAAAATTATTTTTCCTCTAGTTTATTTTAGTATTTATTTCAAAAAAATTCCAAACAACTTTTTAGCATTGTTTTAGCTCTATGTGGTAATTTCAATATTTTTGAAAATAGGAAATGGAGGGAAGATAAAATTTTCAAAAGTTTTGGAGTGCAACCAACACTTCTGCATGCTCAAGGCAAGCATCTTGAACACTTGATATGGTGAATGCATGGTAGTTTGTTTGCAAGAATAATTGAGTTATGAATATGTTGAATTCATATAAAATTTGCATATTGCTAGCTATGCATGCATGATCCCTTGGAAATATTCTATCTTCATTTAAACATGAAGCATGAGTGAGCATGGTTATTTTCACATGTCACATATGCCTATGTTGGTCTGGACTAATCTGCAGGAAAGAATCAGTCACGAGAAAAGTGACCGTGAGACTGAAATCTCGTTGTGACGAGATTGATCAGTGAGGGCATGTTGGGACATGCTAGGTGGTGACCCTATTGGGTACTACCAAGGAAATATATTGTGCTAACCACTGCAGGAAAACTTAACCTCCTGAGTCGACCGTAGATCGAGTCTTGTTCCGGTAACCCCCATACTTGAACCGTGCTACCACATGTCCCTGCCGCAGGTAGGGTACGGTTCAGTAAGTTGTTAACCCCTTTCCTGCACACACCGTACAGAGAGGCCATAGTGAAAGATACCATCTGATCACTGGTAGGCATGTCACTTGGTCCGGGGGCATGGGTGTCTCCGGTTGTAGCCGGAGAGGGGTAGCACCCCTGTTTGCGCGCCGTTATAAATATTGTGATCCCATGCTATTGGAGGCCATTGAATGAGGCCTTACCACTTCGAGTTTTACTCTATCATTGCCTTGGGTGATTCCTGGCTTTGGTAAGTTAAAGCTGGTGCGTGCGGGTTAGGTGTGTTTTCAACCCAAAGACCGTAGTGGGAATTAGTCAGCGTCTCGGTGCTGGCTAAAGAAATCCTTTACTTGTGGGTAAAGAGTACACCCTCTGCAGAGTTATACCTATTCGAATAGCCGTGTCCACGGTTAAGGACTACAGTCTGGGTTGGTCAAGTGTCGGTCTCCGAAGGAAATAATTAAATTGAGCACGAATAATTTTGCAGAATGATTATTGCCACTATTGATATTATCATGAATATTATTGATGATATGAATATCATTGTGGACTAACCCATTTCTCTTATATGAATTTACTGAGTGTCTCATGGGCTGGCTAGACTACCCGGGCACTCTGTTTTTATTTTATTTTCTGAGTGTCTCATGGGCTGGCTAGACTACCCGGGATACTCATTTATTTTCAAGACCTCTCGAGGCGTCGCTTTTAGACACCCGTTTGGCATTTCTTTTCAAGACCTCTCGAGGTGTCGCTTTTAGACACCCGTTTGGCATTTCTTTTCAAGACCTCTCGAGGCGTCGCTTTTAGACACCCGTTTGGCATTTTTTTTGGATTCTCGAGCGGTCCTGTCTCGCCCGATTCTCCACTTTTATATTTCCTTTTGGATTCTCGGGCGGTCCTGTCTCGCCCGATTCTCCACTTTTATATTTCCTTTTGGATTCTTGGGCGGTCCTGTGTCGCCCGATTCTCCATTAACTTTCTTTGTTTGTCACTAACATTTCATATTTATTCTTCAGCACCGTATTAATATTCATCATGCCATGCTTTAATTTCGTTCAGCATATGCATATAATTTAACCCATCATGATCATACGCATTCGGTATATCTTTTGTTCATTATGTTTGCGAGTACATTCCAACGTACTCACTGGCTTGTCCCTGGCTATTTAATTGGCCAGGTCAGGATTTCGACAAGGAGTATTACCACAACGTCCATGCGGAGCCTAGGATAGCAGCCACGCGGGATAGGAATTATCCTGGTCAGCCGTTCCTGTGGGAATGGAGCCCCATCGACGTTGGAGAACCACGAATCGCTTATGTCACCCATCACTAGAAATCATTGTTGTATCATTAGACCTTTATGGTCTTGTATCCAATTCTTGTAATTGCTTGGTAATCTGTAACAAGGACGTGTCCACCAGTAACAGTAATCCTGGGCTGGTGACGACACGAGGGGTTAATTTCTGGGATATCATGTCCCGGAAATCCGGCCCCGACATTCACTTAAATCTTTTTTAGCACGGTGGTGGCTATATTTTGAAGAAATGAACTCTCATGTTTCACTTATATTATTTTGAGAGTTGACAAAATTAAAATTTTGAAGAAATGAACTCTCATGCTTCACTTATATTATTTTGAGAATTGACAAGATTGAAATTTTGAAGAAATATTTGCACTCTCATGCTTCACTTAAATCTTTTTGAGAGTTGATGATAGTAATGGTAATTTGCACGAGATATGAATTTGGTCCCAAAGTGATGAATATTCAAGAGGGATATAATAAAAACTTTCATATAGATCATTGGATATGATAAGTGTGATTCCTTGCAATAGTTTTGTGATATGGAGATGATGATATGTGAGTCATGTTAGTGAGTAATTGTGATTTAGTAAGAATATTGGTGTTAAGGTTTGTGATTCCCTATGCATGCACGTAAAGTCAATAGTTATGCAACAAAATTATATCCTACTTATGGTGCATCATTCGGTGTTAGTTATGTTCAATGCATGTTTATGACCATTTTTGCTTTTTGGTTGGTTACTTCTCAATCTATTTGCTAGCCTTCATTTGTACTAAGCGGAAATACTGCTTGTGCATCCAAACTCCTTAAACCCAAGTTGTGCCAAATGAGTCCACTATATCTACCTATATGCGGTATTTCCATGCCGTTCCAAGTAAATTTGCGTGTGCCAACTCTAATTTTCAAAATAATTTTTCTGTTTTGTGTGCCCGTACCGCTCATGAAGCGGCAGGGGGTGGCCAATATTTTCCATGCTAGGTGTGTTATTCTCATGATGAGTGTTTATTCACTTGTCATTGCACGAGAGTGTGGTTGGTAATAGGGATGCCCAGTCCCACAATGAAATCAAAATTAATAAACAACAAAATTCCTTGGAAAGTGTTGGTATGGAGGGCACCCGTGGATACGGCTAGCCATGGATTGTGAAAGAATGGTGGAAAGGAAATAAACTTTACTTTCTGTTTGGGAACCGCCTATGATGTGTCTAGCATGGAAGATATTGGGAATTCTTGGTCGTTTTCGTTGACAGGAAAAGCATGCCTCTAAAAAAAATATCTCTCTAATTTAAGCTTTGAGCTCTGGCACATTAGCAAATCTCTGCTTCCCTCTGCGAAGGGCCTATCTATTTACTTTTATGCAATTTTTATTTTTATTTGAGTCTCCGTCTTCTTTTATAAAGCACCAACTAGAGAGCACTATTGTCATACTTGTGCATTGTATGTAGCTAATATGGAGTGTGTTTCATGAATGGATCAATGATTGAGCATAATGGGCTAGGGATAACTTTCTTTAGCATTGATATTTTGAAAGGCATGGTTGCTTGTTAGTATGCTTGAGTATTTATGACTTCATGTCAAATTATAGACTAAAGTCCAAATGTCCATGCTATAAAAGAAAAGAATATACGATGAATATGATAGGCAGCATTCCACATCAAAAATTCTGTTTTTATCATTTACCTACTCGAGGACGAGCAGGAATTAAGCTTGGTGATGTTGATACGTCTCCAACGTATCTATAATTTTTGATTGTTCCATGTTGTTATATTATCAATCTTGGATGTTTTTATATACATTTACAGCAATTATATATCATTTTTTGGGACTAACCTATTAACTTAGTGCCCAGTGCCAGTTGCTGTTTTCTGCCTATTTTTGGTTTTATAGAATATCAATACCAAACAAAGTCCAAATGCCACGAAACTTTTTGGAGATTTTTTTCAGGACATAACCAACACTAGAAGCTTCGGGAGAAGGCCAGAAGCCCCAGGAGGTGGCCACGAGCCACCAGGGCACGCCTGGGGGGGGCAGGCGCGCCCTGGTGCCTCGTGGGACCACCTCTGCCTCTTTTGACCTAATTCCACCACTATAAATTCCCAAAAATCGGGAAACCAATAGGGGAGTCCATGAAATACTTTTTCCACCACCGCAAGCTTCTGTTCTCGAGAGATCCCATCGGGGGGCCTTTTTCGGCACTCCGCCGGAGGGGGAATCGATCACAGAGGGGCTCTACATCAACCTTGTTGCCCTTCCGATGATGCGTGAGTAGTTTACCACAGACCTTCGGGTCCATAGTTAGTAGCTAGATGGCTTCTTCTCACTTTTTGATCTTCAATACAATGTTCTCCTCGATGTTCTTGGAGTTTTATCCGATGTAATCACTTTTTGCGGTGTGTTTGTTGGGATCCGATGAATTGTGAGTTTATGATCAGATTATCCATGAATATTATTTGAGTCTTCTCTGATCTCTTTTATGCATGATTATTATAGCTTCGTATTTCTTCTCTGATCTATTGATTTGGTTTGGCCAACTAGATTGATTTATCTTGCAATGGGAAGAGGTGCATTATAATGGGTTCGATCTTGCGGTGCTCAATCCCAGTGACAAAAAGGGACATGACACGTATGTATCGTTGCTATTAAGGGTAAAAAGATGGGGTTTATTCATGCATGAGTTTACTTTGTCTACATCATGTCATCTTGCTTAAGGCGTTACTCCATTCTTTATGGACTTAATACACTAGATGCATGCTGGATAGCGGTCGATGTGTGGAGGAATAGTAGTAGATGCCGGCAGGAGTCGGTCTACTTGTCTCGGACGTGATGCCTATATACATGATCATTGCCTTGAATATCGTCATGATTATTTGCTTTTCTATCAATTGCCCAACAGTAATTTGTTTACCCATCGTATGCTATTTTTATGAGAGAAGCCTCTAGTGAAAACTATGGCCCCCGGGTCTATCTAAATCATATATTAAAAACCCTAAAAAATACCTTGCTGCACTTTTTCTTTATTTATTTTATTTTGTATTTTTGTTTCTATCTATCTATCTATCACATACAATTTAATCTTGCAACTTACCGCTGAGGGATTGACAACCCCTTGTTTGCGTTGGGTGCAAGGATTTGTTGTTTGTGTGCAGGTACTGCTAACGAGGTGTTGCGTGATTCTCCTACTGGATTGATAACCTTGGTTTCATAACTGAGGGAAATACTTACCTCTACTATGCTGCATCATCCCTTCCTCTTCGGGGAAAATACCAACGCAAGCTACAGGTAGCAATCACCTGTCAAAGTGTGCCGCCCAAAAGCTACCTATGGAACCAGGAACTTTTGTGCTCCATTTGAATCAACCAACAGTCACTCCATCAACGCAATCCAATAAGAGAAGGAAGTTGAATACCGGCAACTACTTTCCGGCAGAGCTCCCTGAAGCCGTCGGTAAGAAGGTTGCCGGGAACAACAACACGGTTGCCGGTGAGCAGCCGCTTCGCGCGGAACCTCAGGTTCTTGACGCTAAAGCGAGCACTCCCGAGGCCGAAGAAATGCCTTTAGTCCTTTTCGTCGAGCCGCAGGCTCCAGCATGGGCACAACAGATAGTTCATTTCCTTCAAACAGGAGAGCTTCCCGATGAGCAAGAAGAAGATGAGAATGTAGCCCGTCAGTCAAGTATGTATCAGTTTGTGGATAGCATTCTATACAGAAAGCGACCAAACGGTGTGAAATTGAAGTGTATTTGCCGGGAAGACGGACTGAAGCTGTTGGCGGAGATACATGGAGGCATATGTGGCTCTCACATAGGATCAAGGGCACTTGCCGACAAAGCTTTCCGGCAAGGCTTCTATTGGCCCACTACCCTCCAAGATGCAACTGCGCTAGTGACCAAATGTGAAGCATGCCAATTCCATTCAAAGAACATGCATCAGCCAGCTCAAGCTCTCCAAACAATCCCTCTCTCCTGGATCTTTTCGGTCTGGCGGCTCGATATCTTGGGCCCCTTCCCCCGTGCTGCCGGGGGCTTTGAGTTCTTGTATGTCGCCATCAACAAGTTCACAAAGTGGTCTAAAGTGGAGCCGGTGAGAAAGGTGACAGCGCAATCAGCCATCAAGCTCTTCAAAGGATTAGTTTGCCGTCTCAGGGTTCCTAACAGAATCATCACCGACAACGGCACACAATTCACGAGCCGCACCTTCATGCAGTATATCCAATACCTTGGCAGCAAAATCTGTTTTGCATCTGTCGCTCACCCGAGAAGCAATGGCCAAGCGGAAAGGATGAATGATGAAGTGTTGCGTGGCCTCAAGACAAGAACCTTTGACAGACTGCGCGAATGTGGAATGCGCTGGATTAATGAGTTGTCGGTGGTTCTCTGGTCACTCAGGACGACACCAAATCTAGCTACCGGCCAAACACCCTTCTCCCTAATCTATGGTGCAGAAGCGGTGCTCCCCACGGAACTCATATACGGGTCACCTCGAGTGCTCGCTTACGATGAAGCTGAGCAAGAGCAGCTGCGGCAAGATGACGCAACGCTCCTTGAGGAGGATTGTCTTCGGGCGACTGTGCGAGCTGCACGCTACCAGCAAGCCTTGCGCCGCTATCATAGCCGCAAAGTGCACGCCCGAAGCCTTGAGGAAGGCAACCTTGTTCTTCGGTGCATTCAGTCCGCCAAGAAATCAAACAAGTTGACGCCGAAGTGGGAAGGCCCTTATCGGGTAGTACAAGTCACCAGACCTGGCGTAGTCCGTCTGGAGACTGAAGATGGCACCCCAGTGTAGAACTCATGGAATATTGAGCATCTTCACAAGTTCTACCCATAAGGTGTGGTTGCCGGGCCTCCCGGCGACCCCTTTTGTACAAGCTTTGTCGGCAAGACATGTGACCCTTTGTACAAAGCCGGGCGCAGATCCTGTGCATAATAAAGCTAAGTGTTTTGCGACTCTTCGTACATATTCGTTTATATATGGATACATGTGATGTTGTGATTTACACTTTAGTTTGTATGGAATGGCTGATAAACCATCAAGGTTCCCAAACCACTCTTTTCTCTTCTTTCTTTTTCTTAAAAGGACAGAAGGATCCCTCGCGTGCAAGTTTCCCGGGGGGAGTGGAGATGGGGTACCATTTTAATGACGTTCAAGTGGTCATTTCGTACGATGAGGAAAACAGCGCAAGGAAAAGCTAAGTTGAAAAACCTCGAAACAATTTCCTTGTCCCCTTTGTGATTTCCCTTGAACGATTCTGTGTTTGTATGAGAAACTTGCACGAGCAGGAATCTTGTCACGATCAAGTCCGCGCTCTAGTTTGCCTCGAGTTTGCTCGGCAAGCTTAGCAGCTGCGTTCTGACCCGGCAAGTTACCTTGCCGGCTGCGGCACTTCCAGCAGGCTGCTAAGGACCTGTTCCTCAAAGCGCTCGCGGCAAGTGTGCTCACCGGCAAGTTTCCAAACAGCGTAGGGGATACAATCATACAAAAACAAAATAAAACAAGGGAAACAGCATGCATTCACTTAAGCCCGGCAAACACTAGATATTCATTAAAAAGTACTCGGTTACATTTTATTGGCCCTTCCCCAGGGTTTACATCGAGTGCAAGGAGGGCAAAAGGGGCGCCTAGGCAAAGCCCGGCTTGTTCCCGAAAGGCCAGATGATGGTGCTGTCGGCGATCAGCCAGACTCCTTGTCGTCGTCCTCGATCTTCATGCCTGGAGCGCCGTCGTCATCGCCGTCATCATCGTCATCCTCAGCATTGCTGGAGGAAGCAGTGTCGCTGTCGCTCGAGCTTTCCGCGCAGCACTCCAGGCGAGCACCCGAAGCCCCGAAGAACTTCACGACGAGCGTATATGTTCCGTCCAACCCAAAGAGGAGAAGGTGCCCTTGCCCTAAGCAACGGGCACGAACGAAGGATTTCCACCCGCGCGTGAGATACATGAGGTTGTTGTTGGAGGTCTCAACGGTCACCCAAACCGGGCCGTTGCAGCAACCATCCACGCGCAACCACAAGTCGCGCAAGTGGCGGCCTTCCATCTCCCTAGCAAAAGGATGAGGAAGCCACAACCAGCTCCGCGGCCGATCGCACAGCTCCATGACGAATTCCTGCGCCATGTCCTCCGTATGGCCCTCTGTTGGGGGAGGAAAGGCCGAAGACGAACCGGCAAGCGCTCCGCCATGGCCGCCTCGACCACGAGCACCACGTCTTCCACGACCACGGGCCGCAGCCCTCCCTTGAGCACTGGAGCCAGCCTCCGCAGCCGCGGCTGAGGCATGGGCATGGAGCCGAGGAGAAGCTCTTGCCACGGCGGCGGAGGCACGACTGCGGCCCCTTCCCCTCGCCATACCGTCGACAGGTGCGGAGGAAGAAGATGGAAGGAGGAGGCGACAGTTGCTGAAGACTGGGGCGAAGGGAGATGGATGAGCATCGCATCCCGCAGCCCCCTCTTTATAGGGGGGGCGCGGGGAGCTGGTTCATCATTGTCTTTGGGCGGCCACCCAGATTCGCCAATCCTATGCCCAGCGCCTCTGGCCGGGCGCATTACTCCAGCGACTGTCCGAGTTCGCCAATCCCACGCCCTGCGTCCCTGGCCCGACGCGTCACTCCAACGGCCTCCCTTCTTTACCAATCCACTGCCCTGCATGCATGCAAACGCGCGTGATGGAGGGGCGCAGAAAAAGGAGAAGTAAAGAAAGATATGGCAGTTATCCTTTGCCAGGCGTGGCTATGCACCGGTTCGATTTGAACCAACGACGCCCCGCATATGAGCATATTCCTGGTCTGGGCACGCCTAGTGGTTGTCCGTCCGATGGCAAGGTTTGCCGGAAGATGACGAAGAACACACTCAAGTCCAGATTAATGAAGAAGCAAAGAAGATCTCAAGAGGCAATAACTATCATGACAAAAATTACAGCGGCAGTTTTCCCGCCGCGTGTCTATGCATTGTTTGGGCCTATCACAACGACGCTTCGGACGCGCGTCTGGCCCAGGCCCGGGGGCTCCTGTCGGTGTATAAAACATGGGTATTTTATACCCTGACTTATGCACAGACGGTAGCAGCCTCCTTGCCGGCCGAGGCTTGCCGGGAACCACCAAGACCAAGGTTCAGGGCCCAGTTGCAAAAGCTACTGGGGAGAAGTTCAAGACACAGCACTAACAAGCACTCAACCAGTGCTGAAGATGAAGACGTTTCTTGCCGGCAAGGCCGAACCGGCAAGGTGAACACCCGGCAAGCTCCATACCGGCAAGCTTCTTCTAGCTCTCCAGCGCTCCACCTCACCGGACAGATGGTCGCTAATGGGTGAGGTGTCGACCGCGCAAGCTGGTTGGTGAGGTTTGTCGGGCACGTGTCAGCGTGCTGGGATAGGATTTGCCTTTAATGACACCCTTCCAAAGAGTGTGTCAGGCTAATACAAGGTAGCTAGGCGAACGGTGCAGAAATCTTGCCGGGGCTACCTCTCCACATGACACCTAACGGAGCATTTAATGCTTTTGTCCTTAACTGGCAGAGTTAGGTATGATAGCACTGTTTGCTATCTAATCACTATGTAATTACTGTTTTGCCACTGTGGTAACCCCTTGAGCTATAAAAGGAGGGCCAGGGCAACAGTTAGGGGGTTTCGGATCCTTGTTCAAACACTAGCATGCTTTGCATGCGTAGCTGCTCTCTCCGCACCTTGCCGGGAGAAGCGCTCCTTGTACCCGTGCTTTCACACATCCAATACATGAAAGCAGGAGTAGGGTTTTATGCTTCCCAGTGGCCCGAACCTGGGTAAATCCCTTGCATCTTCCATTGATTTTGCTCTTTGTGCACATTGATCTCCCCTGCTGAACCACAAATGGGCTAGATGGCCCCATAGATGGCCGTACCCACGACACTTTTACTACTAAGTATTTTCCTCCCGCTAAGATTATTTCTTTAAGAAATTAAATTATGAATTTTAAGAAACTTGAGCATGAGCATGTTGCACAATCTCGGGAGAGAATGAAATTAATGATAAGAAATTGCCCAACTCATGGTTTGAATTTATGGATGATCATACAAAAATTTTATGCAGGACTAAACTTTGTCTCTAGAAATTTGCTAGACTCTGCCATAGGTGGCACTTTCATGGAAATTACATTGGGAGAAGCTACAAAACTTCTTGATAATATTATGGCAAATTATTCTCAATGGCACACTGAACGAACTCCAACTGGTAAGAAGGTAAATTCTGTTGAAGAAATCAATACTTTGAGTGATAAGATGGATGCTTTATAGAAATTGGATGCTAGTAAAAATTCTCATATTGATCCTAATGATGTGCCCTTGTCCACTTTGATTGAGCAAAATGATGATGCTATTGATGTGAATTTTGTCTCTAGAAATAATTTCAACAACAATGCTTATAGGGATAATTTCAAGGCTAGACCATTTCCTGGAAATTCCTCTAATAATTATGGCAATCCTTATGGTAATTCTTATAATAATAATAATAGGATTCCCTCTAATCTTGAAAGTAATATTAAAGAATTTATTAATTCCCAAAAGAATTTTAATGTTATGATAGAGGAAAAATTGAATAGAGTTGATGAATTGTCTAGGAACATAGATAGAATTTCTCATGATGTGGAAAATCTCAAAACTAAAATTTTGCCATCTAAGCATGATATAAATGAGTCTATTAAAGCTATCTATGTCTCCATTAATGAAAGTAAAGAAAGGACCGCTAGGTTGAGAGCCAAGCCAGAATTTCTAGAAAAAGCGATTCCACCCGGTTTCTATCGTAGTAATGATGAGGATATTAAAATGATTGGTGTCACTCCTATTGAATCATTATTTAGTAACATAAAACTTGATGAAAAAGGGACGGAAGAAGAGTCAACTTTAGAAAGAAGGAGTCCCACTTGCTTGAAGGGTGATAATCTTGATCATAAGAATGAAAAAATTGGGTTTGGAGAGGTTAAAACTCTAAATAGTAATGCACCCACTACTTTGGATTACAAGGAATTTAATTATGATAGTTGTTCTTTAATTGAGTGTATTTCCTTGTTGCAATCCATGATTAATTCACCAAACGCATATGAACAAAATAAAGCTTTCACTAAACATATTGTAGAAGCCATGATGAAAGCACATGAAGAAAAACTTGAGTTGGAAGTTTCAATTCCTAGAAAATTACAAGATGAATGGGAGCCCACTATTAAAGTAAAAAATTAAAGATTATGAATGTAATGCTCTTTATGATCTTGGTGCTAGCGTTTCCACTATACCAAAGTCTTGCGGATTCCACTATTAAAAAGCCATTGGGTAGAATAAATGATGTGCTTATTCTTGCAAATAGAAATTACGTGCCCGTGGACTTTATTGTTCTTGATATTGAATGCAATCCCTCTTGCCCCATAATTCTTGGTAGGCCTTTTCTTCGAACTATTGGTGCTATTATTGATATGAAAGAAGGTAATATAAGATTTCAATTTCCACTAAAGAAAGCGATGGAACACTTCCCTAGGAAGATAATTAAAGCACCTTATGACTCCATTATGAGGGCCACTTATGGAATCAACTTGAAGGATGATAACACTTGAAACCATGCATTATGCCTAGCTATGGGCATAAAACAATAGCGCTGGTTGGGAGGCAACCCAATGAATAAAATAATTTTTTGCTTTTACCTACTATTTTTGTGTGTTTGCATGATTATAGCTTCTGTTATGATTATGTTTTTATTTTTAATTAGTGTTTGTGCCAAGTAATGCCTTTCGGATGATTTGGAAGATAGTATAATTAATGCTGTTTGGAAAACAGAAAGTTTTGCGTCCAGTGATGGAATTTTGGTTCTGTACTGGAGAGTCAGAAAAATCTGAAATTTTTACACAGTATTGGTATATGAATTTACCACGTTGTAATATTTTTTCATAATTTTTGGAGTTAAAGAATTATGGATTTTAAATAGATCTTTACAGACTGTTCTGTTTTAGACAGATTCTGTTTTTGTTGCATAGTTTGCTTATTTTGATGAATCTATGGGTCGTATCGGGGGGGGGGGAGGGGGGTATGAGTCATAGAGAAGTTGTAGTACAGTAGCATTATGCCAATCTTAAATATGAATCAATTTACTACAGTACCTAAAGTTAAAGATTTGTTTGTTATACTAACGGATCTCACGAGGTTTCTGTTGAGTTTTGTGTGCTGAAGTTTTCAAGTTTTGGGTGAGACTACAATGGATAAAGGAATAAGGAGTGGCACGAGCCTAAGCTTGGGGATGCCCAAGGCACCCCAAGGTAATATTCAAGGAAGACTCAAGCGTCTAAGCTTGGGGACACCCCTCTTTCGTCTACAATCTATCGGTAACTCACTTGGAGCTATATTTTTATTCATCACATGATATGTGTTTTACTTGGAGCGTCTTGTGAAATAGTTTGCTTGCTTTTGTTTGCTTTTTAGTTTGTCACAATCATCTTTGCTGGACACGCCTTTTTGAGAGGGACACACATTATTCGTGATTTGTTAGAATACTCTATGTGCTTCACTTATATCTTTTGAGCTAAGCAGTTGCTCTAGTGCTTCACTTATATCTTTTAGAGCACGGCGGTGATGATATTTTAAAGAAATAGCTGCACTCTCATGCTTCACTTATATCTTTTTGAGAGTCTCATGATAGCAATGGTAACATGCACGGGTTATGAATTTGGTCCTGATATGATAGGTATTCAAGAGGGATATAATAAAAACTTTCATGTAGATAACTGAATATGATATGTTTGATTCCTTGCAATAGTTTTGCGATATTAAGATGGTAATATGTGGGAGGTATTAGTAGATAATTGTGGTTTAGTAAGAATAATTGTGTTAAGGTTTGTGATTCCCGAAGCATGCACGTATGATCTGTCGTTATGCTAGGAAGTTGGAGCATGATTTATTATTGATTGTCTTCCTTTGCGTGGCGGTCGGGGGCACGCGATGGTTAACTCCTACCAACCTCCCCTCTAGGAGCATGCGTAGTAGTACTTTGCTTTGAGGGCTAATAGACTTTCGCAATAAGTATGTGAGTTCTTTATGACTAATGTGAGTCCATGGGTTATATGCACTCTCATCCTTCCGCAATTTGCTAGCCTCTTCGGTATCGTGCATTGCCCTTTCTCACATCGAGAGTCGCTGCAAACTTCGCTGGTGCATCCAAACCCCGTGATATGATATGCTCTATCACACATAAGCAACTTTATATCTTCCTCAAAATAGCCACCATACCTACCTATCATGGCATTTCCATAGCCATTCCAAGATATATTGCCATGCAACTTCCACCGTTCCGTTTTTATGATATACATCATCATTGTCATATTGCTTTGCATGATCATATAGCTGACATAGTATTTGTGGCTCAGCCACCGTTCATCATTGTTATACATGTTACGCTAGCATCATTGCACATCCTGGTACACTGCCAGAGGCATTCATATAGACTCATATTTTTGTTCTAGTATTGAGTTGTAATGTTGAGTTATAAGTAAATAGAAGTGTGATGATCATCATTATTAGAGCATTGTCCCAGTGAGGAAAGGATGATGGAGGCTATGATTCCCCCACAAGTCGGGATGAGTCTCCGGACGAAAAATAAATAAATAAAAATAAAAAAGAGGCGAAAAAGAGCCATGAAAAAGAAAAAAAAAAGAGAAAGAAAAAAAGAAAAAAAAGGGAAAAAGAAAAAAAATTAGAGAAAAAGAGAGAAGGGACAATCTTATTATCTTTTTCCACACTTGTGCTTTAGAGTAGCACCATGTTTTTCATATAGAGAGTCTCCTATTTTGTCACTTTCATATACTAGTGGGAATTTTTTATTATAGAGCTTGGCTTGTATATTCCGATGATGGGCTTCTTCAAATGCCCGAGGTCTTCATGAGCAAGCAAGTTGGATGCACACCCACTTAGTTTTCATGTTGAGCTTTCATACACTTATAGCTCTTAGTGCATCCATTGCATGGCAATCCCTACTCCTCGCAATTACATCAATTGATGGGCATCTCCATAGCCCGTTGATTAGCCTCGTTGATGTGAGACTTTCTCCACTTTTTGACTTCTCCTATTTATCTCTATCACCATACTCTATTTCACCCATAGTGCTATATCCATGGCTTGCGCTCATGTATTGCGTGGAAGTTGAAAAAGCTGAAGCACGTTAAAAAGTATGAACCAATTGCTTGGCTAAAACCGGGGTTGTCCATGATAAATACTTTGTGTGAAGAAGATGGAGCATGACAGGATCATATGATTTTGTAGGGATAACGTTCTTTAGCATTTTTATTTTGAAAGATATGATTGTTTATTAGTATGCCTGAGTATTGATGTCTTTATATCAAATTATAGACTATTGCTTTGAATCATTCGGATCTTATTATTCATACCGTAAGAGAGAGATTACATGATGAAACATGATAGGTAGCATTCCACATCAAAAAATCTGTTTTTATCATTTACCTACTCGAGGACGAGCAGGAATTAAGCTTGGGGATGCTTGATACGTCTCCAACATATCTATAATTTTTTATTGTTCCATGCTATTATAGTATCAATCTTGTATGTTTTTATATGCAATTTTATGCAATTATATATCACTTTTTGGGACTAACCTATTAACCTAGTGCCCAGTGTCAGTTGCTGTTTTCTGCTTGTTTTTGGCTTTTCAGAGAAACAGTACCAAATGAAGTCCAAATGCCACGAAACTTTTTGGAGATTTTTTTCTAGACAAAAGAAACCTGGGAAGCCTTGGGAGGAGGCCAGAAGCCTCACCGAGGCTCCACAAGGCACCAAGGCGCGCCCCAGGGGGGGTGCGCCGTGCTGCCTTGTGGGGCCCACGTGACTCCGTTTGACCTAATTCCACTTCTATAAATTCACAAATATTGGGAAACCCCCAAAGAGCCAGAAGAAAAAACCTTTTCGCCGCCGCAAGCCTCTGTTCTTCCGCGATCCCATCTGGAGGCCTTTTCCGGTACTCTGCCAGAGGGGGAATCGATCACGGAGGGCTTCTACATCAACCTTGCTGCCCTTCTCATGATGTGTGATTAGTTTACCAAAGACCTACGGGTCCATAGCTAGTAGCTAGATGGCTTCTTCTCTCTCTTTGATCTTCAATACAATGTTCTCCTCGATGTTCTTGGAGTTCTATCTGATGTAATCTTCTTTTGCGGTGTGTTTGTTGGGATCCGATGAATTGTGAGTTTATGATCAGATTATTGCTTGAATTTGCTTCTCTACATCATGTCATCTTGCTTAAGGTGTTACTCTGTTTCATACTTAATACCCTAGATGCATGTTGGATAGCGGTCGATGGGTGGAGTAATAGTAGTAGATGTAGGCAGGAGTCGGTCTACTTGTCTCGGACGTGATGCCTATATACATGATCATTGCCATGAATCTGTCATAATTATTTGCTGTTCTGTCAATTGCCCAACAGTAATTTGTTTACCCACCGTATGTTTATGTGCTCAAGAGAGAAGCCTCTAGTGAAAACTATGGTCCCCGGGTCTATCTTAATCATATAAAAAACCTAAAAATACCTTGCTGCAATTTATTTACTTTTATTTTAATTAGTATTTTATTTTAGCTATTTACCTCTATAAGATTTAATCCTTGCAAGTAACCGCTAAGGGGATTGACAACCCCCTTATTTGCGTTGGGTGCAAGTGTTTGCTCTTGTGTGTGCAGGTGCGTTTTAATGGAGTTTTGCTTGGTTCTCCTACTGGATTGATAACCTTGGTTCTTAACTGAGGGAAATACTTATCTCTACTGTACTGCATCATCCTCTCCTCTTCGGGGAAATACCAACGCAGACTACAAGTAGCAGTCATCTATGCGACATATCGCCTGAGGGGTTCAGCTGCTCAATGGTGGGAAAACCACAGGCGTATGCTGCCTGTTGGAACCGTATACACTTGGCAGGAATTTCAGTCAGCCTTCCGTGCACGGCACATTCCTTAAGGTCTGATGGACCAAAAGAATAAGGAGTTCCACAAACTCACACAGGGCAAAATGACTGTGGATGAATATCAGAGGAAATTCCTTGATTTATCCCGCTATGCTGAGGATGACGTCTGCATTGACGCTCGTAAGCAGGAGAAATTCCGTGAAGGACTGCGTCCTGATATAAAGCTCGCACTTGTTGTCCATGATTGCATGGACTTTGCGACGCTTGTCAGCCAAGCTTTCCGAGCTGAAACTCGACTGACTGAGTACCAGGAGTCGCTCAAGCGTACTCGAGATGTTGGCCCATCCTTGGGTCAGCCTACTCAGAAACATCAAGTCTGGATCACGCACAATGTCTATCACTGACCTACTGCAACACCAAGGTCGTCTTATGTTGCACCTCGTCTGCCTCCGCCGCCGAGACAGTTAATGATTCCGGGAGGACAGCCCAATGCTATGGCTCCTCCCCATAATGATGGTTTATGCTGCAAGTGTGGACAGACAGGGCACCTTGCTCTCAACTGTCATCAGGGTCAGCCGCAGAATGCATCACATCCTCCTGTTGGCCGTAAGAAGGGCTGTCGAAACCATCCTACTAGAAGAAGTAGTGCCAGGCCACCTGCTATGAGTTGTGGTCAAGTTACCCATGTCAAGATTGAAGAAGCTCGTGAGGCCCCAAAAATCGTGATGGGTACCCTTCGCGTTAATTCAGTGCCAGCCTCTGTTCTCTTCAATTCAGGAGCATCGCATGCCTTTGTGTCCCAACAATTTGCTTAGTTACATGGGTTAGGCATGGAAAAATTACCCACTCCTCTAGTGGTTCAATCTCTGGAATCCAAGTGGCAAACCATAATGGTAAGCCCTCACAACCAAATCGAGATTGGAGGCCTACTTTTTCCGGCTTCTCTCATTGTGCTCGGACCTTCCAACATAGACATCATTCTTGGTATGGATTGGTTGACAGCCCATAATGCTTTGATCGACTGTGCCGCCAAGACAGTCCAAATCACACACCCTTCTGGCCAGATGATCAACTACTTAGCCCAGATAATACAGAATGCCGAGAGCCAGATATATGCTCTGAATGCATTGAATTCTTCACCTCTAGAGGGAATAGAGAACATTCCAGTCGTTCATGAATTCCAAGATGACTTTCCAAAAGAACTTCTAGGAATACCCCTGCTAGAGCAGTCAAATTCGTCATCGACTTGAAACCAGGCACTACTCCTATTGCCAAGCGCCCGTACAAGATGCCGCCACATGAACTCCTTGAACTTAAGGAGGAAATTGACAAGTCACTTCGTAAGGGTTTCATTCGCCCCAGTTCTTCTGCTAGGGGAGCACCTTCTCTCTTTGTTAAGAAGAAGGATGGAACGAATCGGTTGGTTTAAGATTATCGACCTATCAACCAAGCAACAATTCAGAACAAGTATCCGCTTCCCAGAATCAACGATTTGTATGATCAACTTGATGGTTCCTCAGTATTCTCTAAAATTTATTTGAGATTGGGATACCACCAGATCCGAGTTCGTGAAGAGGACATTCCGAAGACAGCCTTCGTTACTCGCTATGGTTCTTACAAGTACACTGTCATGTCCTTCGGCTTAACCAACGCTCCAGCAACGTTCTCCCGATTGATGAATTATATCTTCATGGAATACCTCGACAAGTTCGTCGTGGTTTATCTGGATGATATCCTTGTATATTCCAAGAATACAGAAGAACATGCTGAACATCTTCGTCTAGTTCTGGAAAAGCTTCGAGAGCATCAGCTATATGCCAAATATTCCAAGTGTGAATTCTGGTTATCTGAAGTGACCTACCTTGGTCATGTGATTTCCAAGGATGGTATTGCTGTCAACCCAGAACGAGTTCAGGCTATTCTTGACTAGACTCCCCCGAAGAATGTCAAGCAAGTCAGAAGTTTTCTCGGACTCGCCAGCTATTGCCACCGTTTTGTCAAGAACTTTTCCAAGATTGCCAAGCCCTTGACCAATCTGCTTCACAAAGGCGTTAAGTTTGAGTGGACAGAAAAATGTTAGGAAAGTTTCCAAACACTCAAGGACAAGCTGACATCTGCACCAGTGCTTGCTCCTCCGGATTCTCGCAAGGAATTCATCATTTATTGTGACGCCTCTCGTCAAGGATTAGGCTGTGTCCTTATGCAATAACGCAAAGTGATTGCTTATGCCTCTCGACGATTGCGACCTCATGAAGAGAATTACCCAGTTCATGATCTCGAACTTGCTGCAGTTATATATGCACTGAAGTTGTGGCGACATTACCTTCTCGGTAATCATTGCGAGATCTACACTGATCATCAAAGCCTGTAGTATCTGTTTACTCAGCCGGATCTAAATCTCTGTCAACAATGATGGATGGAGACAATTACAGACTATAACTGTGGTATTACTTATACCCCTGGTAAAGCTAATGTCATGGCCGATGCTTTGAGCTGCAAGTCTTATTGCAACAACCTCATGGTTCAACAAGCTCAACCCCTTCTTTATGAAGAACTTTGCAAAATGAACCTCCATATTGTTCCACAGGGTTCTCTCAATACCCTGGTCCTGGAACCAACTCTCTAGAAAGCTATTAAGTCTGCGCAAGCAAAAGACGCTGAAGTTGATCACATGAAACGAGATCTTGCTTTTGAGAAAGCCAGAGATTTCTCACTTGCTGAAGATGGAACCTTATACTTCAGAGATCGCCTTGTGGTACCCCTGTTCAAACTTATGACAGATAAGGTTATGAAGGTGGCACATGATACACCACTGTCCATTCATCCGGGTAGCACCAAGATGTATCGAGACCTTCGTCAGAGGTACTAGTGATCTAACATGAAGCAAGACATCGCTTGCTATGTTGCTGAATGTGACGTTTGCCGTCGCGTCAAAGCCGAAGATCAAAAGCCTGATGGACTCCTGCAACCGCTTCCTATCCCTGTATGGAAATGGGACAAGGTTCAAATGGATCTTATCACTGGCCTTCCCAGATCCCAAAAAGGTCACGATGCTATTATTGTCGTCGTCGACCAATTCTCCAAATTTGCACACTTTCTGCCAGTCAAGGAGACGATCACTGCTAATCCGTTAGCAGATTTGTATATCTCCAGAATTGTAACACTCCAAAGTATTTCGAAGGAGATCAGTTCAGACCGTGGCAGCCTCTTCACGTCAAAGTTCTGGGAAAGTTTCCAAAAAGCTATGGGAACTCATATAGCCTGGAGCTCAGCTTATCACCCCCAGTCCCAAGGCCAAGTTGAACGAGTTAATCAAGTGCATGAAGATATGCTACATGCTTGTGTCATCTCATTTGGCAAGAAGTGGGAAGAATCTCTCCCGTATGCTGAATTTTCATACAACAACAGCTATCAAGCTAGCTTGAAGATGGCACCCTTCGAGGTATTATATGGACGTAAGTGCCGAACCCCTCTGAATTGTTCAAAAACTGGGGAACGGCTGCTCATCGGTCCGGATATTATCCAACAAGCTGAAGAGCAAGTCCGTATTGTCCGGGAAAATCTCAAGGCGGCCCAGTCCCGTCAGAAGAGCAACTATGACCGTAAACACTGGGGATCGATCTATCAACCTGGTGAACAAGCTTATCTGCGTGTCACTCCTATGAAGGGCACTCATCGTTTCAGAATCAAGGGCAAGTTAGCTCCTCGCTACATTGGACCCTTCCGCATTCTCGCCAGACATGGATATGTGGCTTATAAATTGGAATTGCCACCGCAGTTTTCTCATATCCATGATGTCTTCCATGTGTCGCAACTTCGTCGTTGCTTCAAGGATCCGCACCGTGCAGTGGATCATGAGATGCTCGAATTACAAGATGATCTCTCTTATAAGGAGCATCTGATCCGCATTTTGGATCGAGCTGAACATCGGACCCGTCAGAAGGCCACCAAGTTCCTTAAAGTGCCGTGGTCGAATCACACTGAAGATGAAGCCACTTGGGAACATGAGGATCGTCTTTGCGAAGAATATTCCGATCTTTTCCCTTCTACCTCCTAAATTCTCAGGACGAGAATTTCTTTTAGAGGAGGAGAATTGTAACACCCCTGTGTAATGAGCTACAGTGATCCTCATGATTATTCTTGATCATATTGGATTCATATCTCATTTCAAATTCCACCTCAGAAATCAAATTCAAATTGCAAGTAAAATTTAAAGTTTCACAAACATGTCTGAAAAAAAGTTCATGTTTTAGCAAATATTCCATATGCAATTAATGTAGAAGAAAACCACACAACTTGTTTGCTCATTTGGAATCTAGAAGCTAAAACAGTACCCAAAACAACTCATTTAATTCCTTTTTCTTTAATACAAAATTCAAATGAAATTATAATTCCCTCAAAGTTTTTGTGGCAGTGCTATATCAGGCAATGATAATTATGTGACAAGTTGCATATTTTATAAAATCCATATAGTGGCTAAACTAAATGTAAAACAGTAGAGAAATAAAGAAAACAGAAAAATAAAAGAAGAAAGGCCACTGTGCATTGGGCCTTAGTGCACAGTGCCTGGCCATCCGGCCCAGCCCGCTCTCCCCCGTCGTCTCCCTCCTCTCTCCTCCCCGTGTCAGCGCCGCGCGCACGCCTGACGCCGAGCGCCGTCACCACCGAACCAGCTCACCGCTCCGCGTCGCTACAGGCGTCGGGAGGGGATAAGAACGCCACGTTGGCCCTCGGGGACACCCCCAATCCTCATCCTCCCCTCTTCATCGCTTGCCTCCTTCTCCTCAACCTCTCCCGAGCGTCGTCGTCACCATGGCTCCGTCCTAGCGTGGCCATCGAGCTCTTCCCGTCGCCTCACCGTGTCCACGAGGACCGCTGCTGACCGCTTCTTCCTCTCCATCAACGCACGCGAGCCGGGAAGCACCCCATTGCCGGATCGCTGTCGTCGTCTGCCTCGGGTCACCGCCGCTTCGAGCCATCGATCTGCTCCACCCCTCCGCTCCCGATCACCCAAAAGGCCTCCGTGAGCCTGCTCGGTGAGCTCCGCATCTCCCCTTCCTCTAGCTTGCTCGGATTCGAGCTAGAATTAGCCGTCCCCATTCCTGAGCTCCGGTCACCGCCATGGACGTCGGGCATCGCGCTCCCGTGCTCCTTCGCTCGAACCAGTGGCGCCGTCGTGCTCCTGGTGCTCCCTAGATGCCGCCTAGATGCTTAGATGGGTCACTGGAGCCCCGCATTGCCGTCCCCGTGGAGCTCCCGAAAGCGCCGCCGCCTGCCATCGTCATAGCGCTCAGCTTCGGCCACCCCTACTTGCGAAACCACCATGAATGGATGCGGCTCACTCCGCTCGTTCGAATGCCGTAAGCCGCGCGTCAAACGGAGCCATGTGCTCATTTTCCGACCAACTCCGGCGCAGATCCGCCGCGGAAATGGTCGCCGGCGTTACTCCGGTCGTCGGTGCTGACCTGGCCGCCACGTGGCCCTCCCCCTGTGTCACTACCAGTGGGTCCCACGGCCCCGTTGACCGAGTCAACCGTGCTGACTGGGCTCCCCCAGTTACTGACGTGTGGAACCCCCTGGGCCCCGTTGACCAGTCAACGGGTCAATGTTGACTGCTGACTGGGCAGTCAACGGGGCCCACTGTCAGCCTCTGGTGCACTGCTGGGTGCACTGGACCGGGTGCACCTAGCATTTTCATGTGTATTTTCAAAATTAAATTAAATCCAGTAAATTCCAGAAAATTTTAAAAATTTGAAAAATCATATAAGATAATCCGTAACTCGGATGAAAATAATTTATATATGAAAAATGATCAGAAAAATATGACAAATCCGAATATGCCATCCACATACCTGTCACATGCCTCCAACACCGCAAACATGGAACCTTCCCCTCCGAATCGTCTGTCCGATATAATTGCCTAAAGCCGGGAAAATATTCCCAGATATTTTCCCGCTCTGTCTGTAACATGTAGCACTGCATTAGGTCACCCCTAGCACAGCATATTTCCATGCCATGCATTGAGCTGCATTTGTTTGCTTTGTATTTATTGTTTCTTCCCCCTCTTCTCTCCGGTAGACTCCGAGACTGACGTTGCTCCCGAGTACAACTACGCTCCTGACGTCCAGCCCCTTTCAGCAGAGCTTCCAGGCAAGCAAAACCCCCTTGATCATTCCTATATCACCCATTCTTTCTCTCTCGTGCTTGCATTAGATTTTGCTACTGTATTCGATTGCTCCTATTCTGATGCATAGCCTGATTTTGTAACCTGCTATTGATACTTTACCTGTTGTCCTATATGCTTAGTATAGACTGGTTAGTGATCCATCAGTGGCCCCACATCCTTGTCCCTGTTGCCCTGCTTTGCTACCGGATGACTCGATCACTATGATCGACGTGCAGAGACCGACACATCACCGCACACCCCCTTAGTTGTACGACTCTGCAGAGCTACTATCGAGTGCCGAGGGTGATACCTCCTACCTCACTCTTGATGATATCTCTGTAGTGTAGCTAGTCGGTTGTGGGTTACCGAGGGTGATTCCTCTTTCACCACCTCCGGTGATGCCTCTGTCGTGCAGCCCCTCAAGTGTGAACCCATCGAGGGTGATTCCTCCAAGTTCACCTTGACGGTTACATCGAGTAGAAATCCAACGAGGGTGATTCCTCGGATTCCCTCTGATGTTATGGACACATGGTTACCATGTTTTTACCTCAGTCCCTTGTTGAAGTCGGGTTGACCCCGAGGGGTACCCGCGAGAGATGTGAAGTCGGGTTGACCGTGAGGGTACCCGCGAGATAATTACGTGGCACGGCCGGGCAGGCAGACCGCCCCAGGAGAGGGAAGGGCCTGGCCCTTGCCGTAAGTCCACGAGACGGGGCGACAGGAGCACGGATCGTCACCGCGAGCTCCCAACACACAAATGGGTTTGGATATGTGATCTGAGTAGGCCTCTGGCCTTTTCGCACTAACCACCATGTGGGATAGCACTCGGCGTCGTACGATTCTCCCGAAAGCTCTGTCAGATGTCCAGTTCAGCATTGCGGCACGGCTGGGCTGGCGCCATCCAGGACAGAGGTGGTGCCTGGGTTCGCCCTGCTCGCAACGACCCGGAGTGCAAAGGTCAATGGGCCCAAGACCCCTGAGCACTTACGATGTAGACCGGCGAGGACCTCTCTGCGGAGCCTAGGTAGGACTACGTCGTGTCGATCAGCCGAGGCCGGGCATGACCAGGAAAAGTGTGTCCGGCCAGAGTTAATCAAGCGTGTTGGGTAAGTTGGTGCACCCTGCTAGTTGTGAGCTGCGTTGGTAATTCACTGAAGAGGAAGGGAGATGCAGTACAGTAGAGATAAGTATTTCCCTCAGCTTTGAAACCAAGGTTATCAATCCAGTAGGAGAATCAGGCAACACCTCATTAGCAGCACCTGCACACAATACAACAAATCCTTGCACCCAACACAATCAAGGGGTTGTCAATCCCTCGGCGGTAAGTTGCAAGATTAAATTGTATGTGATAGATAGATAGATTGAAACAAAAATACAAAAATAAAATAAATAAAGAAAAAGTGCAGCAAGTATTTTTAGGGTTTTAGTATATGATTTAGATAGACCCGGGGGCCATAGTTTTCACTAGAGGCTTCTCTCAAGAAAATAGCATACGGTGGGTAAACAAATTACTGTTGGGCAATTGATAGAAAAGCAAATAATCATAGCGATATCCAAGGCAATGATCATGTATATAGGCATCACGTCCAATACAAGTAGACCGACTCCTGCCTGCATCTACTACTATTACTCCACACATCGACCGCTATCCAGCATGCATCTAGTGTATTAAGTCCATAAAGAACGGAGTAACGCCTTAAGAACGATGACATGATGTAGACAAGATAAACTCAGGTATGAATAAACCCCATCTTTTTACCCTTAATAGCAATGATACATACGTGTCATGTCCCTTTCTGTCACTGGGATTGAGTACCGCAAGATCGAACCCATTACAAAGCACCTCTTCCCATGGCAAGATAAATCAATCTAGTTGGCCAAAACAAATCAATAGATCGGAGAAGAAATACGAAGCTATAATAATCATGCATAAAAGAGATCAGAGAAGACTCAAATAATATTCATGGATAATCTGATCATAAACTCACAATTCATCGGATCCCAACAAACACACCGCAAAAAGTGATTACATCGGATAGAACTCCAAGAACATCGAGGAGAACATTGTATTGAAGATCAAAAAGAGAGAAGAAACCATCTAGCTACTAACTATGGACCCGAAGGTCTGTGGTAAACTACTCACGCATCATCAGAAGGGCAGCAAGGTTGATGTAGAGCCCCTCCGCGATCGATTCCCCCTCCGGCGGAGTGCCGGAAAAGGCCTCCAGATGGGATCTCTCGAGAACAGAAACTTGCGGTGGCGGAAAAGTATTTCGTGGACTCCCCTGAGGGTTTCTGATTTTTTTGGGAATTTATAGTGGTGGAATTAGGTCAAACGGAGCTGAGGTGGGCCCACGAGGCACCAGGGCGCGCCTGCCCCCCCAGGCGCGTCCAGGTGTTGGTATTGTCCTGAAAAAAATCTCCAAAAAGTTTCGTTGCATTTGGACTTCGTTTGGTACTGATATTCTGTAAAACCAAAAATAGGCAGAAAACAGCAACTGGCACTAGGCACTAAGTTAATAGGTTAGTCCCAAAAAATGATATATAATTGCTATAAATGCATATAAAAAACATCCAAGATTGATAATATAACAGCATGGAACAATCAAAAATTATAGATACGTTGGAGACGTATCAGCATCCCCAAGCTTAATTCCTGCTCGTCCTCGAGTAGGTAAATGATAAAAACAGAATTTTTGATGTGGAATGCTGCCTATCATATTCATCATATATTCTTTTCTTTTGTAGCATGGACATTTGACTTGAATGATTCAAAGCAATAGTCTATAGTTTGACATGAAGATATAAATACTCAAGCATGCTAACAAGCAATCATGTCTTTCAAAATATCAACGCTAAAGAAAGTTATCCCTAGCCCATTATGCTCAATCATTTATCCATTCATGAGACACACTCAAATATTAGCTATAGTATGACAATAGTGCTCGCTAGTTGGTGCTTTATAAGAGAAGATGGAGACTCAAAATAAAAATAAAAATTGCATAAAGTAAATAGATAAGCCCTTCGCAGAGGGAAGCAGAGATTTGCTAATGTGCCAAAGCTCAAAGCTTAAATTAGAGAGATAAAAATATTTTGAGAGGCATGCTTTTCCTGTCAACGAAAATGATCGAGAATTCCCAATATCTTCCATGCTAGACACATCATAGGCGGTTCCCAAACAGAAAGTAAAGTTTATTTCCTTTCCACCATTCTTTCACAATCCATGACTAGCCGTATCCACGGGTGCCCTCCATACCATCACTTTCCAAGGAATTTTATTGTTATTAATTTTTGATTTCATTGTGGGACTGGGCATCCCTATTACCAGCCACTCTCTCGTGCAATGACAAGTGAATAAACACTCATCATGAGAATAACACACCTAGCATGGAAAATATTGGCCACCCCCTACCGCTTCATGAGCGGTACGGGCACACAAAACAGAAAATTTATTTTGAAAATTAGAGTTGGCACACGCAAACTTACTTAGAACGGCATGGAAATACCGCATATAGGTAGATATAGTGGACTCATTTGGCACAACTTGGGTTTCAGGAGTTTGGATGCACAAGCAGTATTTCCGCTTAGTACAAATGAAGGCTAGCAAAAGATTCAGAAGCAACCAACCAAAAAACAAAAACGGTCATAAACATGCATTGAACATAACTAACACCGAATAATGCACCATAAGTAGGATATAATTTCGTTGCATAACTATTGACTTAATGTGCATGCATAGGGAATCACAAACCTTAACACTAATATTCTTACTAAATCACAATTACTCACTAACATGACTCACATATTATCATTTCCATATCGCAAAACTATTGCAAGGAATCACACTTATCATATCCAATGATTTATATGAAAGTTTTTATTATATCCCTCTTGAATATTCATCACTTTGGGACCAAATTCATATCTTGTGCAAATTACCGTTACTTTCATCAACTCTCAAAAAGATATAAGTGAAGCATGAGAGTGCAAATATTTCTTCAAAATTTCAATCTTATCAACTCTCAAAATAATATAAGTGAATCATGAGAGTTTATTTCTTCAAAATTTTAATCTTGTCAACTCTCAAAATAATATAAGTGAAGCATGAGAGTTTATTTCTTCAAAATATAGCCACCACCGTGCTCAAAAAGATATAAGTGAAGCACTAGAGCAACTGCCTAGCTCAAAAAATTTAAGTGAAGCACATAGAGTATTCTAGCAAATTATGATGATCCTGTGGCTCTCTCAAATAGGTGTGTCCAGCAAAGATGATTGTGATAAATTTAAAAGCAACCAAAGCAAATAATCATATAATACACGACGCTCCAAGTAAAACACATATCATGTGACGAATAAAAATATAGCTCCAAGTAAAATTACCGATGGTTGGTAGAAGAAAGATGGGATGCCTTCCGGGGCATCCCCAAGCTTAGACGCTTGAGTCTTCCTTAAATATTACCTTGGGGTGCCTCGGGCATCCCCAATCTTAGGCTCTTGCCACTCCTTATTCCTTCATCCATCGTGATCTCACCCAAAACTTGAAAACTTCAATCACACAAAACTCAACAAAACCTTTGTGAGATCCGTTAGTATAACAAAATAAATCACCACTTTAAGTATTGTTGCAAACCCATTCATATTTTATTTTTACATTATACCTACTGTATTCTAACTTCTCCATGGCTTATACCCCCCGATACAATCCATAGTTTCATCAAAACAAGCAAGCAACACATCAAAACCAGAATCTGTCAAAAACAGAATAGTCTGTAGCAATCTATTTAAAATCCATACTTTTGTAACTCCAAAAATTCTGAAAACTTAGGAAAACGTGGGAAATTCATATACCAATACTGTGTAAACATTTCAGATTTTTCTGACACTCCAGTACAGAACCAAAATTCTAGCACTGGGCGCGAAACTTTCTGTTTTCCAAACAGCGTCAATTATACTATCTTCCAAATCATCCCAAAGGTTTTACTTGGCACAAACAATAATTAAAAACAGAAAAGCACAATCATAACAGTAGCTTGAAAGTGAAAACTCACAATAACATAAATAAATAATAAAAAATTATTTTATTCATTGGGTTGCCTCCCAACAACCGCTATTGTTTTATGCCCCTAGCTCGGCATAATGCATAGTTTCAAGTATTGTCATCTTTCAAGTTGATTCCATAAGTGGCCCTCATAATGGATTCATATGGTGCTTTAATTTTCTTCCTAGGGAAATGTTCCATACCCTTCTTTAGTGGAAACTAAAATTTTATATTCCCTTCTTTCATATCAATAACGGCACCTATGGTTCGTAAGAACGGTCTACCAAGTATTATGGGGCATGAAGGATTGCATTCAATATCAAGTACAATAAAATCAACGGGCACATAGTTACTATTTGCAAGAATAAGAACATCATTAATTCTACCCAAAGGCTTTTTAATAGTGGAATCCGCAAGATGCAAATTAAGAGAACATTCATCTATATTGGTAAAACCTAGCACATCACATAGAGATTTTGGAATTGTGGAAACGCTAGCACCCAAATCACATAAAGCATTGCACTCATAATTTTTAATTTTAACTTTAATGGTGGGTTCCCACTCATCATATAATTTTCTAGGAATTGAAATCTCTAGTTCTAACTTTTCTTCTAACGCTTTCATCGTAGCTTCTACGATGTGTTTAGTAAAAGCCTTGTTTTGCTCATAAGCGTTGGGTGAATTTAACATGGATTGTAACAAAGAAATGCACTCAATCAAGGAACAATTATCATAATTAAAATATTTGTAATCCAAGAGAGTGGGCACATCGCTATTTAAAGTTTTTACCTCTCCAAACCCACTTTTAGCAATTTTCTCATCAAGATTTTCACCCTCCGAATTATGGGGACGCTCTTTAGCTAAAGTTGACTCTTCTTCAATCCCCTTTTCATCAAGTTTAATTTTGCTAAACAAAGAATCAATAGATGAAACGCCAATCAATTTAATATCCTCATCATTACTACGATAAAAACCGGGAGGAATCGCTTTTTCTAAAAATTCTCGTTTAGCTTTTAGCTTGGCGGTTCTTTTCTTACTCTCATCCATGGAGACATATAAAGCTTTAATTGATTAATTAATATCAATTTTAGGTGGCAAAATTTTAGTCTTAAGATTTTCTACATCATGAATAATTCTATCAATGCTCCTAGACATATCATCAAGTTTACTTAATTTTTCTTCTATCGTAGTGTTGAAAACTTTTTGAGCATTAATAAATTATTTAATATTACTTTCAAGATCAGAGGGCATCCTATTATTATTATTATAAGAATTACCATAAGGATTGCCATAATTATTAGAGGAATTTCCAGGAAACGGTCTAGCATTGAAATTACCTCTATAAGCATTATTATTAAAATTGTTTCGCGAGACAAAATTCACATCTACGGGATCATTATTTTGCTCAATCAAAGTGGATAAAGGCACATCATTAGGATAAATAAGAGCATTTTTGCTAGCAACCAATTTCAGAAGCGCATCAACTTTATCACTCAAAGTATTAATTTCTTCAACAGAATTCACTTTTTTACTAGTAGGAACTCTTTCAGTATGCCATTGTGAATAATTTGCCATGATATTATCAAGCAATTTAGTAGCTTCTACCAAAGTAATTTCCATGAAAGTACCACCCGCGGCGGAATCTAAAAGATTTCTAGAAACAAAATATAATCCCGTATAAATTTTTTGTATGATCATCCATAAATTTAAACCATGAGTAGGGCAATTTCTTATCATTAATTTCATCCTCTCCCAAGATTGGGCAACATGTTCATGATCAAGTTGCTTAAAATTCATAATTTGATTTCTAAGAGAAATAATTTTCGCAGGAGGAAAATACTTAGTAATAAAAGCATATTTACACTTATCCTAAGAATCGATACTATTTCGTGGTAAAGATGAAAACCAAATTTTTGCACGATCCCGCAATGAGAATGGGAATAATTTTAATTTGACAATATCATTATCCACATCTTTTTTCTTTTGCATATCACACAATTCTACGAAAGTGTTAAGATGGGATGCAGCATCTTCATTAGGACTACCAGAAAATTGATCTTTCATCACAAGATTAAGCAAAGCGGCATTAATATCACAAGTCTCCGCACTAGCGGCGGGAGGAGCAATTGGAGTACGAATAAAATCATTATTATTAGTATTGGAAAAATCACACAATTTTGTATTTTCTTGAGACATCGTGACTACGCAAACAACATAACAAGCAAGCAAACAAGCAAACTGGAAAAAGGCAAACGGAAAATATTTTTGTATTTTTGTAAAAACCTTTTTTTAGAAGTGGGGGAGATGAAAACGAGAGGCAAATGCAAATAAAGTAAATGCAAGGAGATGAGAGTTTTATGCGTAGGTACTTGATAGATGTTGATGATGTCTCCCCGGCAACGGCGCCAGAAATTCTTCCTGCTACTTGTGAGCTGCGTTGGTAATTCCCTGAAGAGGAAGGGAGATGCAGTACAGTAGAGATAAGTATTTCCCTCAGTTATGAAACCAAGGTTATCAATCCAATAGGAGAATCACGCAACACCTCATTAGCAGCACCTGCACACAAAACAACAAATCCTTGCACCCAACGCAATCAAGGGGTTGTCAATCCCTCGGCGGTAAGTTGCAAGATTAAATTGTAAGTGATAGATAGATAGATTGAAACAAAAATACAAAAATAAAATAAATAAAGAAAAAGTGCAGCAAGTATTTTTAGGGTTTTAGTATATGATTTAGATAGACCCGGGGGCCATAGTTTTCACTAGAGGCTTCTCTCAAGAAAATAGCATACGGTGGGTAAACAAATTACTGTTGGGCAATTGATAGAAAAGCAAATAATCATGACGATATCCAAGGCAATGATCATGTATATAGGCATCACGTCCAATACAAGTAGACCGACTCCTGCCTGGATCTACTACTATTACTCCACACATCGACCGCTATCCAGCATGCATCTAGTGTATTAAGTCCATAAACAACGGAGTAATGCCTTAAGAACGATGACATGATGTAGACAAGATAAACTCACATATGAATAAACCCCATCTTTTTACCCTTAATAGCAACGATACATACATGTCATCTCCCTTTCTGTCACTGGGATTGAGCACCGCAAGATCGAACCCATTACAAAGCACCTCTTCCCATGGCAAGATAAATCAATCTAGTTGGCCAAACCAAATCAATAGATCGGAGAAGAAATACGAAGCTATAATAATCATGCATAAAAGAGATCAGAGAAGACTCAAATAATATTCATGGATAATCTAATCATAAACTCACAATTCATCGGATCCCAACAAACACACCGCAAAAAGTGATTACATCGGATAGAACTCCAAGAACATCGAGGAGAACATTGTATTGAAGATCAAAAAGAGAGAAGAAGCCATCTAGCTGCTAACTATGGACCCGAAGGTCTGTGGTAAACTACTCACGCATCATCGAAAGGGCAGCAAGGTTGATGTAGAGCCCCTCCGTGATGGATCCCCCCTCCGGCGGAGTGGCGGAAAAGGCCTCCAGATGGGATCTCTCGAGAACAGAAACTTGCGGCAGCGGAAAAAGTATTTCGTGGACTCCCCTGAGGGTTTCTGATTTTTTGGGAATTTATAGTGGTGGAATTAGGTCAAACGGAGCTGAGGTGGGCCCACGAGGCACCAGGGCGTGCCTGCCCCCCCCCCCCAGGCGCGCCCTGGTGACTCGTGGCCACCTCCTCTGGAGTCTGGTCTTCTCCCGAAGCTTCTAGTGTTGGTATTGTCCAGAAAAAAATCTCCAAAAAGTTTCGTTGCATTTGGACTTCGTTTGGTACTGATATTCTGTAAAACCAAAAATAGGCAGAAAATAGCAACTGGCACTAGTCACTAAGTTAATAGGTTAGTCCCAAAAAATGATATATAATTGTTGTAAATGCATATAAAAACATCCAAGATTGATAATATAACTACATGGAACGATCAAAAATTATAGATACGTTGGAGACGTATCACACCCCTGCAGGGAAGTTATCTATTCGAATAGCCGTGTCCACGGTAATAGGACGCTCGGAGTAGTATCCCGATCTACTATAACTAGAACTGGATACTTGTGTTACTAAACTAATATGATGGCTCTGGGATCGCTTTCTCGCAGGGAGTCGAGGAAGGATCTCTGGGCATTGCTATTATATAATTATTGCTTTATTATATGCTAATCTGCACTCTTCTAATGCTGCAAGATGCTAGTCTTCGATAGGTTAGGCCTTCCCCTCTATTCTGGCATTTCTGCCGTATAGTCCACAGATACAGCCCCTTCCCTTTGATATCGATGCATACTTAGCATAGATCTAATGTAAGTCTTGCGAGTACTTTGGATGAGTACTCATGGTTGCTTTGCTACCTTTTTCCCCTCTATCCGATTGCTGCGATCAGATGACGGAGCCCAAGAGACAGCTGATCCCGCCGACGACTACTACTACCCCGACGGAGCCTACTACTATGTGGAGACCGACGACCAGGAGTAGTTCGGAGGCTCTCAGGCAGGAGGCCTGCGCCTTTTCGATCTAGTTGTCGTTGTTTTGCTCAGCCTTCTTAAGGAAAACTTGTCTAATTATGTCTGTACTCAGATATTGTTGCTTCCGCTGACTCTTGTGTAATCGAGCTTATGTATTCGAGCCCTCGACGCCCCTGGCTTGTAATATAAGCTTGTATGACTTTTATTTTTGTCTAGAGTTGTGTTGTGATATCTTCCCGTGAGTCTCTGATCTTGATCGTGCGCATTTGCGTGTATGATTAGTGCACGATTGAGTCGGGGGCGTCACACATACCCCCCGATACGTTCCATAGATACATCAAAATAAGCAAACTATGCAACAAAAACAGAATCTGTCTAAAATAGAACAGTCTGTAAAGATCTGAATTATGGTCATACTTCTGTAAATCCAAAAATTCTGAAAAATTTGGGTAACGTGGGAAATTCATATTCCAATATTGTGTATACATTTCAGCAATTATTGACATTCCAGCGAAAAATTAAAATTCCAGCACTGGACGCAAAAGTTTCTGTTTTCAAACAGCATCAATCATACTATCTTCCAAATCATTCCAAAGGCATTACTTGGCACAAACACTAATTAAAAGATAAAAATACAATCATAACAGAGGCTATAATCATGTAATCACACAAAAATAGAAAGTAAAAAGCAAAAATTATTTTATTCATTGTGTTGCCTCCCAACAAGCGCTATTGTTTTATGCCCCTAGCTAGGCATAATGCATAGTTTCAAGTGCTGTCATCCTTCAAATTAACTCCATAGGTGGCCCTCATAATAGATTCATATGGTGGCTTAATTCTCTTTCTAGGAAAATGTTCCATCCCTTTCCTTAATGGAAATTGAAATCTTATATTACCTTCTTTCATATCAATAATAGCACCTATAGTTCGTAAAAAGGGCCTACCAAGTATTATAGGACAAGACGGATTGCATTCAATATCAAGAACAATAAGATCCACGGGCACATAATTTCTATTAGCAAAAATAAGCACATCATTTATTCTACCAAATGCCTTTTTAATAGTGGAATCCGCAAGATGTAAATTAAGGGAACAAGCATCCATATCGGTGAGTCCTATCACATCACACAAAGATTTTGGTATAGTAGAGACGCTAGCACCTAGATCACATAAAGCATTCCATTCATAATTTTTAATTTTAACTTTGATAGTAGGTTCCCATTCATCATCCAATTTCCTTGGAATTGAAACTTCCAACTCAAGTTTTTCTTCGTGAGCTTTTATCATAGCTTCAACAATATGTTTAGTAAAAGCTTTGTTTTGTTCATAAGCATTTGATGAATTAATCATGGATTGCAACAAGGAAATGCATTCAACTAAAGAGCAATTTTCATAATTAAAGTCCTTGTAATTGAAAGTAGTGGGCACATCACTATTTAAAGTTTTGACCTCTCCAAACCCACTTTTTTCATTTTTTATCATTAAGATCATCACCCTTCAAGCAATTGGGACGCCCTCTAGCTAAAGTTGACTCATCTTCAGTCCCTTTTTCATCAAGTTTTATATTACTAAATAAAGATTCAATAGGGGTGACACCAATCATTTTAATATCTTCATCATTACTACGATAAAAATCGGGTGGAATAGCTTTTTTTAGGAATTCCCGCTTAGCTCTCAACCTAGCGGTTCTTTCTTTACTTTCATTAATGGAGACATGGATGGCTTTAATAGACTCATTTATATCAATTTTAGGTGGCAAAATTTTAATTTTTAGATTTTCCACATCATCAGCAATTCTATGCATGTTCCTAGACATTTCATCAAGTCTATTCAATTTTTCTTCTATCATAGCATTAAAATTCTTTTGAGAATTAATAAATTCTTTAATATTACTTTCAAGATCAGAGGGCATCCTATTATTATTATTATATGAATTACCATAGGAATTACCATAATTATTAGAGGAATTTCCGGGAAACGGTCTAGCATTGAAATTACCCCTATAAGCATTGTTGTTGAAATTATTTCTAGAGATAAAATTCACGTCAATAGCATCATTATTTTGCTCAATCAAAGTAGACAATGGCACATCATTAGGATCAACATGAGCATTTTTACTAGCAAGCATTTTCATAAGAGCATCCATCTTATCACTCAAAGTATTAATTTCTTCAACAGAATTTACCTTCTTACCAGTTGGAGTTCTTTCAGTGTGCCATTGAGAATAATTTGTCATAATATTGTCTAGGAGTTAGCTTCTCCTAATGGTAATTTCCATAAAAGTACCACCTGCGGTAGAGTCTAGCAAAGTTCTAGAAACAAAGTTTAGCCCCACATAAAAATTTTGTATGATCATCCATAAATTTAAACCATGAGTTGGGCAATTTCTTATCATTAATTTCATTCTCTCCCAAGATTGTGCAACTTGTTCATGCTCAAGTTGCTTAAAATTCATAATTTGATTTCTTAGAGAAATAATCTTAGCGGGAAGAAAATACTTAGTAATAAAAGCATCCTTACTTGTAGTCTGCGTTGGTATTTCCCCGAAGAGGAGAGGATGATGCAGTACAGTAGAGATAAGTATTTCCCTCAGTTAAGAACCAAGGTTATCAATCCAGTAGGAGAACCACGCAAAATCCAGTGAGCAGCACCTACACACACAAAAGCAAACACTTGCACCCAACGCGAATAAGAGGGTTGTCAATCCTCTTAGCGGTTACTTGCAAGGATTAAGTCTGATAGAGATAAATAGATAAAGTAAATTACTAAATAAAATAAAAGTAAATAAATTGCAGCAAGGTATTTTTGGTTTTTTATATATGATAAAATAGACCCGGGGGCCATAGTGTTCACTAGAGGCTTCTCTCTCGAGCGCAGAACATACGGTGGGTAAACAAATTACTGTTGGGCAATTGATAGAAAAGCAAATAATTATGATGGGTTCATGGCAATGATCATGTATATAGGCATCACGTCCGAGGCAAGTAGACCGACTCCTGCCTGCATCTACTACTATTACTCCACGCATCGACCGCTATCCAGCATGCATCTAGGGTATTAAGTTAATGAAAACAGAGTAACGCCTTAAGCATGTTGACATGATGTACAGAAGTAAACTCAAACAATATGAATAAACCCCATCTTTTTATCCTTAATGGCAACAATACAAATACGTGTCATGTCTCTTTCTGTCACTGGGATTGAGCACCGCAAGATTGAACCCATCACAAAGCACCTCTCCCATTGCAAGATAAATTAGTTGGCCAAACCAAATCGATAGATCGGAGAGAAATACAAAGCTATAATAATCATGCATAAAATAGATCAGCAAAGACTCAAACATTTCTCATGAATAATCTGATCAAAAACTCACAATTCATCAGATCCCAACAAACACACCGCAAAAGAAGATTACATCGGATAGAACTCCAAGAACATCGAGGAGAACATGGTATTGAAGATCAAAGAGAGAGAACAAGTCATCTAGCTACTAGCTATGGACCCGTAGGTCAGTGGTAAACTACTCACACATCATCGGAAGGGCAGCAAGGTTGATGTAGAAGCCCTCCGCGATCGATTCCCCCTCTGGCAGAATACCGGAAAAGGCCTCCAGATGGGATCGCGGAAGAACAGAGGCTTGCGGCGGTGGAAAGGTTTTCTCTCCTGGCTCTCTGATGGTTTTCCAATATTTGAGAATTTATAGAAGTGGAATTAGGTCAAACGAAGCCACGAGGGCCCCACAAGGCATCAAGGCGCGCCTGGGGCCGCACCCTGTTGCCTTGTGGAGGCTTCGTGAACCTTCTGGCCTCCTCTCCAAGTCTCCAGGGTCTCTTTTGTCCAGAAAAAAATCTCCAAAAAGTTTCGTGGCATTTGGACTTCGTTTGGTACTGATTTCCTGAAAAACCAAAAACAAGCAGAAAACAGCAAGTGGCACCGGGCACTTGGTTAATAGGTTAGTCCCAAAAAATGATATATAATGACATATAAAACATCCAAGATTGATACTATAATAGCATGGAACAATCAAAAATTATAGATACGTTGGAGACGTATCAGTTTTCTTTGTTTTTCATTGGTATTCATTGTTTTCCATCCTTTCACTTGTTGCCTCGGCATTTTTGTTTATTTTTCCTTTGTTTTCCTTTGTTTTGTTCAGTTTTTGTTGGTTATATTTTGTTTTTCTTTGTTTATTTTGGTCTTCATTCTTAAAAAATTGTATACGTCAAGAACATTTTTCTAATACACGTTTAATATTTTACAAATGCTTGATTAACTTTTTTCATATACAATGTTAACATATATTGAATACATGATCAACACTTTTTCTATACACATTTTCACATTTTTTTCAAATGCTTGATCAAAAATATTCAAATACAAGATTATTTTTAAATACATGGTCAATATTTTTTCTATACACATTTAATAATTTTCAAATGCTTGATTAGCGTTTTTTTAAATAGATTAACATTTTTTTAAATAGATTAACGTGAAAAAATAGAAAAAATGAGGCCGTGGCCTCCCGCGAGCTGGACTGGCCCATCTGGCGCTCGCCTTGACACGAGGGTTCGTGCATCTCGCTTTAAGCGAGACATAAGGGCGGCCCTCGTTTGTGGCTGACAGCGTTGGTCGACGTCCACCGTAACCTGTACAACGCCGTCATGGACCAAGGTGGCTTTAGTTCAGAGACTCTAATGACTACTCTGAGCCACCTGCTAGACAACAAGGCTCAGGGTGTTGGGTTCATTGCCATGGGGAACGCCCATAGGGTGCTCTGGCTTATGTCTTGGCTGGGAAAGCACTACTAGTAGTGTTGTTTCGGATGGTGGTGGTGACAACATGCATAATCCTCACTGACGATGGTGATGACGATGTATATTTTGTGGTAGCTAGGGCTTGAAAACTGTTGCTGGCCTGTATATTTAGATGAGGTGGCATATACTAACCCCTCATGCTGATGGCGAACATGTGGTGGTAGGATTACACCCTCTTTTTAAATGTGGTGGTAGGATGACACCATAGTAGCTAGGATGAGCTTGCTCTGCCTTATAATCATTCATGCCTAAGTTTGTTCTGTTGCATGTGTAGTGTGCTCCTTTGCTTGCTTCTTGAATTGTTGCTCTGCTGCCATGCTAGGAGAAGTGGTATGTGGTGTATAGAGGGAGGGTTCCGGGGGTTTACAATTCATGTCAAGCATGTCAAGCATGCCAAGAACAAGTGAGGGCTTACAAAGACAACTCCTACAAAGGGTTTAAGACTAGGCAGGCGGCAGTGGATGCTTACTCCAAGATCGTGCTCAAGCAGGCAAGAAGTGTTGAAGTAGGCAAGGCTCCTTGACAGATTAGGTTGTTTGGGATGAAGAACCTCATCATCATCGTCCAGTTCATCATGATTGTGGTGATGTTTTATTGGTGTGATTGTATGTACATATAGGGTACAAGTTAAGTAGACCTCACTGCGTGTATGTAACCAAACATCGTGTAGTAGCATCAGCCCAGCCAATGCAGGCAACCAAACATAGGGGCTAGAATGGGTGCTACGATGTAGGCAAGCAGTGTGCAGGCAACCAAACGATGTGCAGATGATGTTTTTTTTTCCTGCATTTGCTCAACCAGGCTCTACTGGAACAAGTATGCAAAGGGGCAAAAAAACTATGCACGCAACCAAACATGACCTAAGTGAAGCTTTCCTGCACGGAGCACGCATATGGGCCGGCAAATAGCGTGTTACTCGTTCGTTCGGTCGACGGTCTATTCGTTGGTTTTTTTCTTCATTTTTTCTATTTTTTTCTTATTTCTTCTTCGGTTTTCTTTTTGGTTTCTTTGTTTCGTCGGTATACTTTAGTTTTTGTTTTGTTTCTCTTTGTTTCTTTCATGCTTTTATTCGGTTTTTCTTTTATTTCTCATTTTTTTCTATTCTTTTGTTTTGTTTGTTTCTTTCATGGTTTTAAACGGTTTTCCTTTGGTTTTCTTTGTTTTTCATTGGTATTCATTGTTTTGCATCCTTTTGCACTTGTTTCCTTGGCATTTTTGTTTATTTTTCCTTTGTTTTGTTCAGTTTTTGTTGGTTATTTTTTGTTTATTTTGGTCTTTATTCTAAAAAAATTGTATACATCAGGAACATTTTTCTAATACACGTTTAATATTTTTCAAATGCTTGATTAACTTTTTTCATATACAATGTTAACATATATTGAATACATGGTCAACACTTTTTCTATACACATTTTCACATTTTTTCAAATGCTTGATCAAAAATATTCAAATACAAGATTATTTTTTAATACATGGTCAATATTTTTTCTATACACATTTAATAATTTTCAAATGCTTGATTAGCATTTTTTTTAAAAATAGATTAACATTTTTTTAATACATGGTCAACATTTTTTCTATAGACATTTAACATTTTTCAAATACATGTTTAACATTTTTTTTTTCAAATGCTTGATTACAACATTTTTTCTATAGACATTTAAAAAAATTTCAAACACATGAACAGTTTTCTAATTCGTGAACAAAATTAGACATTGGGAACATTTTCTGAAGTTCCCGAGCATTTTTTGAATTTGCGAACAATTTTCATAACATGAACAGTTTTCAAATTCATGAAACAAAATTAGAAATTGGGAGCATTTTCTGAAGTTCCCGAACCTTTTTTGAATTTGCGAACAAATTTTCAAAACATGAGCACTTTTAAAATTTGTGAACAAAATTTTGAAAATAGGAACATTTTTTGAAATTCCGAAAAGTTGTCAAATTTGTGAACAAAAATTTAAAATGCAAACATTTTTAAAATTTCTGAAAATTTGTTGAAAAAGAAAAATCAACTTGAAAAAGGAAATAAAAAAGAAAGAAAAGAAAAAGAGAAACAGAAAAATGAAAAAAAGAAAAAGAAAAGAAAAATGAAAAAGAAAAAGGATAGAAAAGAAAAATAAAAAGAAACAGAAAAAACCAGTTCAGGAACCTTCTAGAATGTTCACAAAACCGGAAACAACCGGCTGGAACCTTCCAGAAGGTTCCCAAAACCAGGATCGGTGGAACGCACGCCTCGCTTCTAACTGGGCCGGCCCACTGCGCTCGATCCTTATGCGTTCGGTCGACATTTTGACGCAGCGCGCGTCAAATAGGAATTTCCCTCGTTTGTGGGTGACGGCGCTGGTGAGCCGGCCCTCCATCTCCATATAAATTGCTTTGACCCCTCTGTACGCTTTATTAAACTACAGAGTCAGCCACCGAGCCCCAGAATACACAATTTCTCAGAAATCAGAGGGGTTTCGAGGTAACCACCGCGGTTGAAAAAACCGGAGACAGCAATGCCGTTGCGAGGGAAATTCTGCTGCCCCGTGCAGCGGGGGCGCGACGAGCCCACGCCCGGCGGTGGCGGCGCGGGCGGCGGCGGTGTCCGATCTCCCGCACCGATTAGCTACTCCGGTGAGGTGTCCCCGGCCGCGAGGAGGCCGGTCGGGGCAGGGGAGGCGTACCCCGGCGCGAGGGGGCCGGTCGGGGCAGGGGAAGCGTACCCCGGCGCCGGTAGCAGCGCGCGTCAAATAGGAATTTCCCTCGTTTGAAATTCCTGTTGGGCCAAGGAGAACAGCGGGCTGTCGGTTGCGGGCCGGATACGACTGGGTATATGGCCCAGTTGGATTCTGAAACTAGGCCGGCACAGCTCGATGAGGAGTCTCGGTCGAAGGAAGAGTCCTACGATCGCAGACTAGATCAGGCAAAAGTAGCGCTCGGCGCTAGGGTTACTAGGCGTCCTTCTCCTGGCTTCCCTTCGCCTCGAGGACGTGCGCCACGAATCCCTCCACCTCTCGCATGCATGGCAGGGCGTGGAGATGGGGAACGGCAACTCGCAGAGACCAACGCGCGAGGCGCGGTGCCGGATCATACGGCGGCCGGCCGCGGCGCTGGAAGGGGCGTAGCACAAACTGGTGATCAACAGAGGGCCGGCTTTGGGGCTGGGCGCGCCAATGGTGGCCGGGCCAATCCTGGAGTGGGACAAGGCGACGGGCACACCGGAGGACGCGGCGGCTATCGCGGTGGCCGCGGTGGTGGCGACGGCGGGTACAAAGGCAAACGCCCTAACTGGAACCAATGGTCAGATGACCGAGCAGGGGGCTCACGCGGCAGGTGGCACGGCGATGACCGAGCCTTCGGCGCCAACCAGTGGCACCGTGACTTTCATCCTCCGGCAGGGGATTTTGTGGAGGGTGCTTCTGGACCGCCTACCCGGTACTTTGGGAATCGGGGAGGTGGGCGCACGCTCGGCAGGAAACCTCCTCTGCGGCGTCAATGGCAGCCAACTGAGAGACAAGATACCATGGATAGTTCAGCAAAATCCACTGGGAACGGGGCTGTAGCAACGGCGGTGACATTGCCTGAGGCAGCGGCGGCGGTAGTCAAGGCCCTCGCATCTGTCTCCACGCATGCACTAGACACTCATGATAGTGGGTCACAGCAGGACCAAAGTTTGGACGCTAATGAAGCTGCTAGGGCGAATAAGGCAGCCCGTAAGAAAGAAAAGATGAGCTGTTTTCGCTGCGGGATGGCAGGGCATTTTGTGATGGATTGCAAGGAGGTGCTATGCGATATATGCTTGAAACCAGGACATACAGATTCCACATGCCCACTATTATTGGCACCGAAGCCGGTGGTCAATATATATGGAGTTTGCCATCACAAACTCATGTTTTTCGAGACACCGCACTCAAATGTACCTCAAATACCATCGAGGCTAGGAAGCTCGAAGACGGGCTTGGTGAAGGTTTCACATGGCTCGCTTACTGAGGATCAGATTTCTCAGCAGTTGAGGAGGCTCGTGTCTGAGTCATATCAGTGGGCACCGATTAGAGTTGAGGAGCGGGTGTTTCAAGTTGACTTTCCTCGGCGAGAGGATCTTGAGCGCCTTCTAAAGTTCGGTGTTAGCAAAGTTCCGGGAACTAATTATCTGCTTGAGTTCGAGGAGAGTAAAAAGACAGAGCCCAAGGGATCACCTCTTGAGAAAGTTTGGCTAAGGATCTCTGGTGTTCCGGAAACTCTTCTGAACGATTTTTTCATCGTCTGGAGCCTTGGTTCGCTCATTGGAAAAACGGAGAAAGTGGACATGCCGTTTACACGGAAACACGGGATTGCACGGATTCTGGTTGGGGTACTAGATATGGAGCACGTGCCTGACTATGTGCCTTGGGCATATGACGATGTGCATTACGATCTTGATGTGGAGGTTGAGGAGACCATTCCACAGGACACAGCTAAGGATCAAGACGTGGATATGACGGGAGACGGAGAGGGAGATGGTGATCCCAAGGCAGATCTAGGTGGTGAGGATAATATGTCCAATGACAAGGGTCAACCGGCAAAGTCTACTAATACACCTAATCACGACGGAAAGACAACGACATCAACTCCAATGACTTCTCTTCGTTTTGGATCGTTCCATATTCAGTCCGCTCCGAGTCGTATTTCTAATGTTCTGCACTCAAGGGAGGATATAAGGTCCTCACCTCACGTCACGCCTGCGGACATACACATGCTGTCCAGGGATGGATTAGATAGCCCACAACGAGAGAAGGAGTCTATAAGGTTGCATGCGGAAACTTTTGAGATGGAGGTCGGCATCACGCCGGCCGGCGGACAGCTTATTGCATCGGCCACAGGGGCTGATGCGGGCAGCCAAGACCGGTTTTTTGATGAGATAGCACACAAAGTTTATCCGGCGGTTGGTATGGACAGCCTGGAGGGGCACAATACACACGCACTCGGGGGGCCAACATCTGCATCACCGGTGGCTGGAACGGCCGGCCAGGAGGGCTGCGCTGGGATCACAGCCGGTGGTGCATCTGAACCTGCGGCTCACATGGTCAGCCAGGAGGGTTACATCGGCCCCACAGTCGCCGAGGCAACTTCACCGGTGGCTGAAGCAATGCTCACGAACTATGAGCGGTCGGCTACTAAGACGTCGCCGCCTACTTTTACAGTTAACGTCGGCGACGAGGCGCACCTGGCAAGGAGCCAGGAGAGACGTTCATCACCACCACATGTTGCGTCGTTGGATGCTCAACAGCATGTGACATCGCCGATTTCCATTCAGGACTCGAGGTTAGTTGACACACCACCAATCTCTTCCACGTTGGTCGGAGATTTTGTGGTGCAAGGAAATATTTCTGAGCCCTCTTTGGATGATGTGATCAGTTTTGGTGGCATTTCGGATCCTTTATGCTCTGAACGGCGGTTCAGCCAGCGTATCCAAGGACAACCGGATGCGGACGACATTCAGCTAGGCCGTGCTATGCGGGCAGCCAAGCTTCGTGATGTCCAAGGAACTACAGGTATGTCAGTCAATACGAGCTGTTCCATTTTACATTTTTCTGAAAATGATATTGTAGAAAATGCATGCAACCTAGGGATTTCACTTGGTAGTAATGCAAAAGAGATCGCAAAATCTGTTAATGATATTCTTGATTTAGAAGCGGATAGAGCCATTGATATCATTAAAAACATAGCTGCGATAAAACCTTTGAATGCAACGGAAATTGATGAATTGGGTATCGCCTCTCTAGAAAGTTTATGTGAAGATTTAATTCCAGAAGATGGGGTAGACAGATACGAGAAGGAGGAGGATTCCGGGGGGTATATGGCTCCTCTGAATGCCGACATCCTTACTCAAGAAACACATAACGCTGATAACTCCGACGTGGTGCCGGAGACGTCTAAAAGACCATGGAGAAGAAAAATATACCCTACCTCTGCGGTAAGGAGGAGTGCGAGAGTGAAACACAAGAAAAAATTCCATGATCAAATATGAAAGGAATCTTTTGGAATAGCAGAGGTCTTACGGACTTGGCTAAAATAAGGTTCCTTAGAGAAACTTCACTTCAGCAGAAACTTGACTTCATGGCCTTACAAGAAGCGGGACGAGATAATTTTACGCCACAATTTCTAAACACCATCTCGGGTGGAGTGGATTTTGATTGGCATTGCCTACCCCCGCGGGGAAGGTCTGGAGGAATCTTGCTAGGGGTCAAGTGTGAGTCCCTACAGGTCCTCAGTGTGGTCTACGGTGAGTTTACTGTCAAATTTCGGTTGAGATCGAAAGTTGATGGTTTTAGATGGGTGTTGATCGCTGTGTATGGGGCGGCACAACCGGAGTTCAAGTCGGACTTCCTCACGGATTTAGTGAGAATGTGTGGGGAGGAGACACTGCCCATTCTAATTGGAGGTGACTTCAATATTATTAGGAGACGGGAAGAAAAAAACAATGACAACTTCGATGGAAGGTGGTCATTCATGTTTAATGCGATCATTGAGAGTCTGGATTTAAAAGAGATCGACCTCACCGGGAGACAATTTACTTGGGCCAATTCGTTACCGAACCCGACATATGAGAAGTTGGATCGGGTTCTTACCAATGTTGATTGGGAACAGAAATTTCCGATGGTCACGGTAAGAGCTTTACAAAGAGCGATCTCCGATCACACACCACTATTGGTGGATTCGGGCGAACCGAACCATGTGGGTAATCGGAATACCTTCTCTTTCGAAATGAGTTGGTTCGAGAGAGAGGGCTTTATGGATCTCATTGCTACCCAGTGGGCAAGAGAAACTGGGGGGCATACAAATATGGATAGGTGGCAGAATAAGATTACACACCTACGCCAGTTTCTAAGAGGCTGGGCCAAAAATCAAGCTGGAATTTATAAAGCGGAAAAAGAGAGGCTGCTTCAACTCATTAACGATTTGGATGTCAAAGCAGAATCCTCAGTACTACTCACTACGGAGAGAAGTACTAAAATTGAAGCTGAAAAAAAGTTACAAACCCTACTCAGAGAGGAAGAGATGAAGTGGGCACTTCGGGCAAAAGTGACGAAGGTGGTCCACGGTGATGATAATACTAAATTCTTTCACATGATCGCAAATGGCAAACATAGAAAAAAGAAAATATTTCAGCTTGAACAGGATGAGGGCACAATTGTTGGGCACGATAATTTGAAGCATTATATCACGGAGTATTACAAAAAGCTATTTGGGGCACCTCAGGAGAATTATGTTTCTCTTGATGAAGGTATTACATCTGATATTCCTCAACTTACACATGAGGAGAATGATGTTCTGGCTGCTCCGTTCACTGAAAAAGAGGTGTATGACGCTATAGCACAAATGAAACACAATAAGGCTCCGGGACCGGATGGGTTCCCCGCGGAGTTCTATAAGAAATGCTGGCACATAATCAAAGGGGATTTGCTGCCCTTGTTTCATGACTTGTTCAATGGACAATCACAACTCTTTCACCTAAACTTTGGAACAATAACGTTGTTACCAAAGAAGGGGGACGCCATTCGCATTGAACAGTTTAGACCAATATGTTTACTTAATGTCAGCTTCAAAATATTTACAAAGGTGGCTACAAACAGATTGACACAGATTGCTCACTCTGTTGTTCAACCATCTCAAACAGCATTTATGCCGGGAAGACACATCCTTGAAGGGGTGGTAGTCTTGCACGAAACAATTCACGAAATTCACAAAAAGAAACTCGATGGGGTTATCTTCAAGGTGGATTTCGAAAAGGCATATGACAAGGTCAAATGGCCTTTTTTACAACAAGCGTTGCGAATGAAGGGATTTACCGAGTCTTGGAGGAAGCAAGTAGATACCTTCACGCGAAAGGGTAGTGTGGGAATTAAAGTTAATGATGACTTGGGTCATTACTTCCAGACACATAAAGGCTTAAGACAAGGGGATTCCATGTCTCCTATCTTGTTCAACATAGTTGCGGACATGTTGACGATCCTCATTGGTCGGGCTAAGGAGAACGGCCAAGTAGGTGGTTTAGTCCCCCACTTGGTGGAGGGGGGAGTATCCATATTACAGTATGCGGACGATACAATCTTATTCATGGAACACGACTTGGCAAAAGCTAGAAATATGAAACTAGTTCTTTGCTTATTCGAGCAACTGTCTGGATTAAAGATTAACTTCAATAAAAGCGAACTCTTCTGCTTTGGAAGAGCCAAGGAAGAACAGGACGCATATAGGCAGCTTTTCGGATGTGAAATGGGTTCATTGCCGTTTAGTTACCTTGGGATTCCGATCCATCACAGAAGACTGACGAACAAGGAGTGGAAATGCATAGAAGATAGATTCGAAAAAAGATTGGCTTGCTGGAAGGGTAAGCTTATGTCTTATGGAGGCCGGCTGGTCCTGATAAATTCGGTATTGACTAGTCTACCGATGTTTCTTCTATCATTCTTTCAAGTGCCTATAGGGGTGCGGAAGAGATTAGATTTCTATCGATCACGCTTCTTCTGGCAAAGTGATGAGACCCGGAGGAAATATAGATTAACAAAATGGGATATTATATGCAGACCTAAAGATCAAGGGGGTTTAGGAGTTGAAAACTTAGAAGTTAAGAATAGATGCCTACTTAGCAAATGGCTATACAGGTTATCTACGGAGACCGATGGAATGTGGATACAAATTTTGAGAAATAAGTATCTACAATCCAAGACTCTAGCACAGGTTTCAGCTAGACCCAATGACTCGCCATTCTGGAAAGGATTAATGAATGTGAAAGCGTCCTTTTTTCAGCGAGTTAAATTTCTGGTTGGTAACGGTACCATGACCAGATTTTGGGAGGATACGTGGCTGGGGGAGGCACCGCTGGCTATACAATATCCCACATTATATAATATTGCTACACGCAAGGCAGATTATGTTTCCACAGTACTACAGTCCATACCCCTTAATGTTCAATTCAGACGAAATCTAGTGGGTCAGAGATGGAACTCATGGTTACATCTGGTCAGACGTTTGATGGATGTGCAACTCTCTGATCACCAAGATCGAATTCATTGGAAATTAACCACGAGTGGTTCTTTCTCGGTGAAGTCGATGTATATGGATTTAATTAACCATGGACCCCTATCAAGGTCGTTGCATATATGGAAGATAAAAGTTCCGTTACGTATTAAAATTTTCATGTGGTTTGTGCACAAGGGTGTCATATTAACAAAGGATAATCTGATCAAACGTAACTGGAACGGAAATGCTACTTGTTGCTATTGCGGTCACAATGAAACAATTCAACACCTCTTTTTAGATTGTCCACTAGCAAAATTACTTTGGTGCACAATTCAGATAGCTTTTAATATTCAAGCACCAATGAATATCAACATGCTTTTTGGGGCGTGGCTCGACGGAGTCGACGCAACACTAGCTAATCATATACGCATTGGCATTAGTGCATTATTTTGGGCTATCTGGAATACTAGAAATGATATAATTTTCCAAGGCAAGAAACTTAATAATTTTTTGCAAGTCATATACAGAGCAACGTCATGGATCCATATGTGGTCATTACTCAACCATGTGGACAACAGGGAGCATATGGATATTGGGTGCAACCGATGGGAGACGGTCGCACGGGCTATCTTCAGCCGGTTTGGATGGCGAGCTGTTAATAGGCTAGGTGTGTAGGCATCGTAGTCTATTGGTGACGCCGGATGAGGCTTTTTATTGTACGTTCTTTTACTTTTATGGCTCACACTGTGTGGCCTTTACCAACTTGAGACATTGAGACTTTTTTTGATTTCTAATAATATGGCTGTATGCATCGTTCTCGATGCAGAGGCCGGGGGCTTCGTTCCTCCTTCTCCAAAAAAAAAATCTTCCTGTTGATTGGATGCTTGACTCCACGGTGCCAATCTGCTGGGTGCTGACAAGACATGTTCTTGGTTTGTGCGGCGGAATCAACTTCTTGGTTTCGATTAGCTTTCGTTCTTCCCAAATGTGCAATTGATGGACCGCTCCGTGCAGTGGCGGCGCGACGAGTCCACGGCAGGCGGCGGCGGTGTAGGCCGTGCTTCGACAGGAGTTAGCGACTCTGGTCCGGTGAGCCCGAGCGCAAGGAGGCCGATCTTGGGAGAGGAAGGGGACCCCGGCGCGGGAAGCGGCGGAGGCGGAGCTCCGCCGAGGGCGGCCAAGAAGCTATCCAACCCGTATCCGGCGGCCGTCGATACGTCCAGCAAGGTCGGTTGAAGTTCTTTGTTTCTCGATGTTCATCTTCCTGTTGATTGGATTGGCTTTTGTTCTTCCCAAATGTGCAATTGACGGACCGCTCCGTGCAGTGGGGGCCCGACGATTCCACGGCCGGCGGCGGCCCGGACGCGAGGAGGCCGGCTGAGGCAGAGGGCGCCTACCCTGGCGCGGGAAGCGGGGGAAGCGGAGCGGAGCCGACGGCGGCATCACAGCCGCACGGCGACACTTACAAAAAGGTGAATTGGAACAGAATCTGCATTTTCTTTGTTATGCTGCTTTTGTTATTGGTTGGATTACTCCAGTGGTGCGAATTAATCGGAATCCAAGTTTCCGGCTGTTGATTGGATTATTTTTTCTCAAAAAAATGTGCAATTGATCAACTCTGTTCTTTCTTGTTGTTGCCTCAGCTCCGACGTTCTGTGGCGCTTAACAAGAGAATCGCGAGCAGAAAGGAGCAGTGGGAAGCTGAAGACTCTTCCTCCTCCTCTTCCGGCTGTGTCAACCCCAACACCAACAGGGCAGCTCAGGCTCGGGCCAGCACACAGGGGCAAGGCCGGAGCAAGTACAAGCCTGCCGGATACTGCTGGCGGTGGTGCCGGGAGCGCCGCGGCAGGGAGATCGCGGAGCCCCTTCTCCACATATGCACCTGCAGCAGGTGTGGCGGCGGCTGCATTGTGTGCAGCAGCACCATCAGCGCCGTCACACCCGTGCTGGACATGGAAGGGGAGTCCCACGTTCTCAAGTGCCTGCTTGCCACGTCTCCCGGCTGGAGCAGGCAGGCAGAGTGCCCTGGTCTGAGCCCAGTCAGACGTCCGCTGGAGTCAGTTCTCTCCGCCCGTCGCCAGAAGCCTCTGGGAACAACAAAGCGATGCGACGATTGCAGGGCCGCCGCCGACTGGGCGGTGTCGTGCTGCGGGGCACATCTGTGCTCTGTTTGTCTGGAGCTCGGATACAGAAGCAGGCACGGGCCATGTGCCGCAGACGGAGCCCCGGGCATCCTCGATTCACGCAGCGTTGACCTCGACGAGGACAACGGCAGCTTCTACTGCAACAATGCAAGCAGGTTCCTGGTAAGGGAGCAGAGGGGTTCGGTTCTTCACCCGGCAGAGGTGTTTGAGGTTAGGTTCTACACCTGCTTCACTGATCTGCACGCCCGCGGGCATGCTCCGCCCCGCCGACGGGTTGTGCTGTACCACGTTTCTCCTAGTGGGCAATCTGTTCGATTGTGCCACTTTGAATTTGACTCCTCGCAGGGATGATTTAGAGCTCTGCTACTGCACGTAAGTGTCAGAGTTCTCGTCGCTAACTCTGTTACTGGAAACAAAAGACTAGTCTTGCTGTAATATATACACTCTTTCTGTGTTGCTTATGCAGCGAGTATGCCTGTCCTGCTGTTGTTTGAGCCGAGCCGCCTGCTCGCTAAGCTTCTTTGCACTAATTTGAAGTTTTGTCGTGGGTATTCCTCATTTTTAATACACAATTGATCGTGTGTTGCAATGGGATTCTAATACTAATTTGAATTGATTTATGAGAATATAAATACTAATGCGATTGTGCAGTCAAAACATGATTTTATTTGGTATAATAAACACTTGTTCATTACCAAAGAAAACGGAATTTTGTTTGGTAAGTAGATAAGTTTAGCCTGTGTAAAAACCAATGTGGGAAGAAAAATAAATCAAAAATAGGGAGAGGGCGGGAGAATGTATGTAAGGTCGGAGGAACGATGAGCGCAAAAACCTTACATCCTTTTCAAGCTGTAAAGATTTAGATCAATTCCAACGGCATTCACCAAATGTGCCCCCCTGCTTGTTCGTCGACACGTCCGGGTGTGTCCGCGGACACCCCTTGCTTGTCTGCCGCCGTCAGGTACCCAACAGTGCACCTCCACCCCCCCCCCCCCCCACCACTTGCCCGCCCCATCCCCTCATGTTTTTTTTCTTCTCAAATACAATCTTTACACTTGATATTGAAATAATTCAAACACAAATATTACAAAGCAACAATATTTCAAATGTAAATGTGACAATTCAAACATAAAGTTTCCAAATTGCAAGTTTAAATTCAATTTATTCATTTTTATTTAAGAGTTAAATGCACAGAACCACCACATCTGTGTCACGATTAGCGGAAAACCACCACTTTACGATTTGTGACATTTCGCACCGAACCGAAATTCTGACAGTGGCAAAAAACACTGAGTAAAAAAATGACCTCGTTTTGACGTGGCCGATCCCGAGCCAGTGGGCAGCGGTGACGGCGCGGCGTTAAACGCCGTTAACGTCGTCATTTTTTCTTCAGTGCGCGGGACGAAGATGCTGGGTCGGGCCGAGGACCAAGTGTTGGTGTCCTCGATTAGGGGGTGCTTGCCACGTTGGCCCGCCGGTTATGGGCCGGGCCGAGGACCCACCGAAGATTGATGAATGGGGCCATGTAGGCCCTGGCCCTCGGCGTAATCAAGATGAAGATCTCCTCGAAGCTTGGCGTACACTTCAAACGTATTCGAGCGATGGGCATATTTATCCATAGATTGTAATCGACCATGTGTAAAGCTAGATATCCCCGGTGCCTATATAAGCCGTGGGGTTTAGTCTGTAGAGTCACGATTACAAGGTTTTAGAGTTTAGAACTCCTATACGATCTCGAGGTAGATCATACTGTACTCTGTACCCGATTACAATCTATATATCAGAAGCAGGACGGTTTTACCTCATCAAGAGGGCCCGAAACATGAGTAAACATCATGTCCCTATTGTCATGCTTACCATGAAATCTGAAGTTCGGTCAATGCTCGGATCAGGCCGCTGGTCAGCACTTTGCAAAACAGAGTCTTTTTGTAAGTCGAGTATGCTTCAATATATTTATTTTTGAGGAAATGCTTCAATAGAACTTTCATTGAGGCAGCAAATGCAGGTGCTGCGTGCTCCGTTCACGGTAGGAGTAGCGCTGAGTCTGAGTTTTTTTTTCTTTTTTTGAGCAGCTGAGAAAAATCTAGTATGTTGTGTCTGTGACTGACTTTTTTTTTTTGGAGAAATGTGTCCATGAGTGAGTGATGGGCTGCAGCGGCCTCCTGCTGGAAACAGGCCGACGCACATGTGGGCTGTGCCAGGTTTCTCTTTTTCCCTTTCCGCTTTTGCTGCGCGCACTGTTGAGTCACTCCGCTCCTCTCCCTTTAGTCCCACCTCGCTAGTTTACACGCAGGAACACCTGCTTAAATACTTGACTGGAGGGTAAGCTGTGACGAGCTCAGTCCTGATAGCTTGTTACCCATATGGGGCCATTAAGGTGGTGTGGATGTTTACTTGTGTTGTAACTTTGCTGGCTTGCCACGTTCCAAGTTGGTAGTGGGCTGGGTGGCTAGAGCGTAAGCTTCGGCCTCTCAGGTCCTGACGCGGCAGGCACCATGGCCCAGTAACCACCATCTTTTTTCAATTAATTTTCTTATACACTTTTTTAGAATCTTTCAATTAAATAAATTGTTTAATTTTTTTATATTGTATTCATTTTTTTAATCGCTACCTCATTTTATACTGGATTCTGAACTTTCCCATACTCAAAGTTCTCCCATGTATGTTTCTCATTTAATACATTCAAATTAGGAAAATGTTTAAAAACAGTCCTATGGTTCTTGGGCTTTGTCATCCGTGCCTGGTGCCGTGTGATTGCACGTGATTGTGTGGCATGCAGCGTTTGTCTATCCCCCCCCCCCCCCCCCCCACGTGAACACCTATCTGAACTTTCCCACTAACCACCATCTATTTTCAATTAATTTTCTTATACACTTTTTTAGAATCTTTCAATTAAATAAATCGTTTAATTTTCTTATATTGTATTCATTTTTTTTAAATCGCTATCTCATTTTATACTGGATTCTGAACTTTCCCATACTCAAAGTTCTCCCATGTATGTTTCTCATTTAATACATCCAAAGAACAGCACTGAGTTTGGCTGTTGCCGAAAATGTCTGAGGAGCAGGCGGACGCCGAACCCCCACCTACCCCGCCATTAATTCCTGCTTCCTCGCCATTAGAGCTCGACCCTGCCATCATCCTCGCCTCCCCACCTGCCCGCACCACCCAATTCCCATTTACTACTTCAATTCCGTCGAGAGATGCCGGGTGGATCCCATCTCCGCGGGGTGCGCCAACGGGGGGTGAGGACCACGGCAGCCGCCGATGGAGCTGCCGCTGCTCGACCGTGCCCTCCCGGCGGTTCGACTGGAGATGCGGCGGGTGGTCGCCGCCAAATTCCCCAACCCCTATCAGTGGGGGGAGATCAGCGTGCGCATCGTCAGGAACTCGACGTTTGCGGAGCGCGCGCAGGTCTCAGGCGAGGATGGCTGCGACGCCATGGAGTTCATATTCTGGGCCATGGTGGAGGCCGACTCGACGGATCCAGCAACGGCGTGGAAGTGGCGCGAGTTCAAGGCGGAGAGAACCATCTAGCTCAACGTTCGTCGTCCTCGGGTGGGAGCTCTGGCCTTCCCTCCTCCGGGTGTGCTCCCTCCCGGGGTGGATTCCCCCGCCCCAAACTGACCAGCGCTGCGGCTGGTGCGGTTGGGGCCGTGCACCTCCCTCACCGTGCTAGCTCACGACCTCGTCGCGGAGACCTTGAGCCTCCCTGGTTGGGTGACCGCGGCGAAGTTCCCTCAGGTGCACGTTTGGTTCCCCGCGGTAGGATTTCTGTCCATGTCAACCGCGGTTGCTCTGGGTTTTCCCACCTGTCATCCTCTGATTCGGTTAAATGCGTTGAGTTTGTTGATAGGTAGAGCTTGTGCTCTGTTTCTCCGGCGGTCGATTCTGGTCCGATTTCTTCTGTCTCGGGCGCTCGCCCACCTGGAACTCCGACAGGTGGCGGTGGCCCCGTTGCCACGTCCCTTCCACCAATCAGATGCACGCGAGTGAAAACGCCTTCTCAAAAACCGTCTTCCACCTTTGATGACGCGGATGAGACAGTGGCTAGGGTTTTTGGACAGCTTTGGTCCATTCCCTCCCCTCGCCGTCGCGCCCATCCCCCTCGCCCCGCTACCTACACTCTCGGATGGCTACAGAAAGATCTTGCTCGCTCGGGGTGTTTTTCTCCTGTTGATTTCTTCCCAGTAGATAAAATCCGTCCCTTCGATCCTACTCCGGTTGACCTCAAAATCATCAGAGAAGGGACCGGAGTGGGTTCCAAATATTTCGCTCAGGCTGTGGTCATGGCGGACAAGGCACCGCAGGCGGGGGCACAGAAGCAGCGCGCTCCTCAGGTGCGCAAAGCTCCTGCTAGGCGACAGCAGGGAGGTGTGGGGGGTCGGCCCGCCAATCCGGCTGGCCCTCCTAAAGCTGCTGCGCCACGCCAAGCTCCGCCGGCTGCAGCAGCACCTCCACCGCCTGTTCCACCTGCACTGACCGTGCAGATTCTCGACGAGCGCTACAAGGACATGGTATGTTTCACCTGCGGCGGCCCTGGACATTATGTTGGCAACTGTATCGAAGCAAAAAATGGTTTTATCTGTGGGCTGGAGGGACACAACGTTAACAACTGCTCAGCTTGGGCTCAGCCGCACCCTGTTGCTACTTTCTTTGGCAGTTCTGCGTTAGGCCTAGGGTTCTATCATATTGATGCTCCGGTGGGACGGGAGGCTAACTGGCTTAACTTCAGAAACTGTGGAGAGGTGCAGATTGTGAAAGGAGAGATAAATCAAGCTGATCTGATTAAGAATTTATCTGGTATTTTCTGTAAAAATAAACAGTGGCCGTGGCAAGTTAGGACTCTGTCAGATAAGAGGTTCCTGGTTAGATTCCCCCCATGGAAAAAAGTGGATGAGCTGATAGAATTTCCTGCTTTTGATCTGCCTATCAATGGGGTATCTGTGACAGTGGAGAAGTGGACTGGAGATATTGATCCTTTCAGTGAGTTAATTGAAGCTTGGGTTGTTGTGGAAGGGCTCTCTTCTAAATGGTGCACATGGAAAGTTTTCTCTCAGATTGCTTCATGCTTTGGTATATTGGTTGATGTTGATTGGAATGGACTGATGAAGAGCTTCTATGAGAAAGTGAGGATCAAAATTGCTTGCAGAAATCCAGCCAAGATACCATTTGAAAGAATCATGGAGATGAGGAAGAAGCTGTACATTCTATCCTTTACTGTGGAGGGCTTTGAGCAGATTGGAGCTGATGATCCTAATGATGACAGTGGACCTACTGACATCTCTATTGATGGGGACATTAAGGAACTGGATGATGAGGATGTGGATAAAGATATTTTGGAGGATGGTGATGAGGAAATTGATGATCTAGACCTAGCTAATAAGGCTATCAACTCTAAGACCCCACCTGCCTCTAAAAGATCAGTCAATGGTGACAATATCACCTTTCATCCTTCTGCTCTTTTGGAGGCTTGTTGTTCTCCTATAAGAGAAACTGCTGCTGATATTAACAAGACAGTAACATGTGTGAGTGATGCCACAATCCCCTTTACAGAAGCTATCAAATTCTTGGGTGACTCTGCTGAGGAAGTTGGTTCTTTAATCACCTCTCCTTCACATGATACTCAGAATGTTGAAGTCCCTTCCAGTGGTGATTCTCCTGTCTCAATACAGAAAACTTACTGTTCTGAACTGTTGAGGGATATCGACAGTTCTGGTTCTGATACTGCAAGCGAAATTGAGGATTCTGAAAATGAGATGGATACTTTTGAAGCTCCCGTGATCAATTGTTTAAAGATGTTGGGACTGGAGATCAAAGAAGATCAGGTGGCTCCTGCTAGCAGACCTCCCCCTCCTGCTGTTAAGAAAACCTGCACCAACAAGTGGGGGCCAATGGTTGCACAGAGGCCCAGCACCAGAACTACAAACAGGCAAAACATGATTGAGGAAGCTGCTGCTTATAAAATGAGGAAGAACCTGGAGGTCCCTGCTACTTTTAAAAGTAAGTCTTTTACTAATGAATCTTGCTCTACTTTGGAGGCTTATGCCTCTGCTGTTAATATCAAAATTGGTAATTCTGATGCTGATAAATCTGCAATCATTAATGACATTATTAGAGATGAAACTGAAAAATGCCTTGAATTTGCATCTCAAAACCCTGAAATATCACTGCCTGATGACTTGAATGACGATGTGTGTGACCATAATGGAGTTTGTACTCCAGTAAAATGCTGTTCTAGCTCTAACAAACCAAGGGGCACTGCTGGTTCTGTTAGCAGCCCAGAACATGCTGCTAAAGGTGGGCTTTATAGCCTTTCTCACCCTTTCAAAATTCCATGATAGGTATCTTTTGGAATATAAGAGGTTTGGGGCAAAAAGGTAAACTACAGTGCCTGTCTGATCTTGTGAATAAGTATAAACCTGATTTTTTGGGTTTTCAAGAAATAAAACGAGAGACTATATCTGACTCTTTTTTAAATGTCCTAGCTGGTTCTATTCCTTATATGTGGCATATATTACCTGCTGTGGGTTCTGCTGGTGGCATACTTGTTGGAATTAACTCCTGCTCTTTTGAGCTTATTGGTGTCATTTCCAAGAAGTATTGCAATATTATGACCCTCAGAAACAAAACTGATGGCTTCTGCTGGCACTTGGTAGTAGTTTATGGTACAGCTTATGATGTGGATAAAGTAGATTTTATTGCTGAGTTACATGAAGTTATGGGTGGGTTATCTCATCCTGTCTTATTTGGTGGAGATTTTAACTTAGTAAGGGAAGCTAAGGAGAAGTCTTCTGGTAATGTTAATAATTCTTGGGCCTTCCTTTTTAATGACTGGATAAATAAGTGGGGGCTCATGGAAAATAAGCTAGCTAATAGGGTTTATACCTGGAGCAATCATCAAGATAATCCTCTATTTGCAACTATTGATAGAGTTTTCTCTTCTACTGAGTGGGATAGTCATTTCCCCCTAACCACCTTATGTGCCTTGCCTAGGGTGGGCAGTGACCATGCCCCTTTACTCTTGGATTCTGGTATGGGGGGTGCAAAACTAATAGACCATTTAAGTTTGAAAAATGGTGGTTAAGTCAACCTGAGTTTAATGCTCTGGTTGAGAAAATTTGGGCTACTCCATCCCCTTTTAGCTCTGCTATTGAAACTTGGCAATTCAAGGCCAAATTGTTTAGGCGGCAGGTGAAAGGATGGAGTATCAACTTGGAGGCTGCTATGAAGAAAAAGAAGAAAGATTTGTTGCAAGAGTTTGACATCCTGGATGTTTTCTCTGAACAAAACAGGATTTGTGCTGAGGATGTCCTCAGGATGAAAGAAATTAGAGAAGAACTCCAGGAAATTTGGAAGAAAGAGGAGACTGCCATGTGGCAGAGATCTAGGGACAGGAAAATTCTTGAAGGGGATAGAAACATAGCATATTTTCATGCTGTTGCTAACCAACGTAGGAGAAAAAACCAGTTATCTGTCCTGGAAGGTGCTGATGGTCCTGTTTACTCCCCTAAAGATATGCTGGATGTAGCAACTAACTTTTATAAAAATCTTTTTGGATTTGAACCAAAACCGAACATCCACTTAGGTGACCATTTTTGGTCTGCTGATGAACTTGTTACTGATGCTGAGAATGAGTTACTTGAAAAACCATTTTCAGAGGAAGAAATCAAGGAAGCCATCATGGGGTCGTATGCTAGTGGTGCACCTGGCCCAGATGGGCTCTCCTTTTTATTTTACCAACATTTTTGGGAAATCATCAAAGGGGATTTTATGGCTCTGGTGAGAGATTTTGAAAATGGGACCTTGGACATACAGAGACTTAACTACTCTATTGTCACTCTTATCCCAAAAGAGCCTGATGCTAGGCATATGAGGAAATTTAGACCTATTTGCCAGAGTAACTGCTCAGTGAAAATTTTCAGCAAAGCCATGACTAACAGAGTCTCTCCTGTGGGTCACCGGCTGCTCTCCCCGTGCCAAATTGCTTTTGTGCGTGGTAGGTTTATTTTAGAGAGCGTAGTTACTGCCCATGAAGCAATCCATGAGGTGCATAAGTCGGGTGAGCCTGGGGTTGTCCTCAAGTTAGACTATGAAAAAGCTTACGACCGAGTGAACTGGGATTTCCTAGTTGAAATGCTAACCTCTAGGGGTTTTGGAGCGAAATGGATAAGGTGGATTTTATCCATTTTACAAAAAAGTTCTTTTTGTGTCAAAATAAATGATGTATTAGGTTCTTATTTTGTGGGGGGGGGGGAAGGTTTAAAGCAGGGTGATCCCATCTCACCCATGCTTTTTAACCTTGTTGTGGATGTGTTTTCTCGTATGCTTGCTAAAGCGATTAATGGTAATATTATCGCGGGGATTATTCCCCATGTCATTCCTCGAGGTCTGATCAGCTTGCAGTACGCTGATGATACGATCTTGTTTTTAGATCCGAATCCTGAATATGCTAAGAACCTTAAGTGGTTGCTTGCTTGTTTTGAAAGACTGTCTGGCTTAAAAATTAACTATGATAAATGTGAATTGGTGCCTGTTAACCTGAATGATACAGATGCTAAAACTTTATCACAAATCTTTTGATGTAAAGTGGGGGATTTCCCTCTTAAGTACCTTGGGGTTCCATTACATTACCTGAAGTTGAGAAGAGAGGACATCCAACCTATCATTGACAAAGTTATTAAACGTATTTGGGGTTGGAAAGGCAGGCTGCTCAGTTATGAATCTAAGCTGGTCCTGCTTAAGTCGTGCATTGTTAGTATCCCGATGTATTTGATGTCGGTTATCAAGTTCCCTAAATGGGCCATTAAAGCAATTACCTCGCAAATGGCACATTTTTTCTGGGGGAATCTTGGGGATGAGCATAAATATCACCTAGCTAACTGGGGCTTTATCTCACAAAAAAGGGCCTTTGGTGGCTTGGGTGTCCCCAATCTGAGAGATTTTAACATGGCTTTATTAGCCTCATGGTCTAAGAGATATTTTCAGGACAGTGATAAAGATTGGATTAGATTGGTGGATCACAAGTATAGGACTGATAAACCTAACTTGCGGTGGTCTAAGCAGGGCGTAGGTTCACCCTTCTGGAAAGGTGTGACCTGGGCCCTTGCTGATGCAAGGCCTTTCTATCGATGGACTTTGGGTAATGGTAAACAAATTAGTTTTTGGCATGATCTCTGGGTGGGGGGTTCTTCCCTCAAAACCCAATTCTGGGATGTCTACAGTATTTGTCAGCAGCAAAATTGTGTGGTTGCACAAGTTTGGGATGGGATAAACCTGAAACTCTCTTTTAATAGGTGTGTAGATGACAAGTTTCTCTCTAGATGGCAGGAACTAATCCAAGTCATTTCTGCCAGAAAACCAAGCTGTGAGGCAGACCACCCCATCTGGATGCTGGAAGCATCAGGGGTGTACTCTGTGAGCTCTTTCTATGATCTGATCAATTGGGGTGGGGTTTCTACCCCTTTGTGGAAAAACTTGTAGAAAATCTTGGTCCCACATAGATATTTGGTGTTTTTATGGCTAGCTTTTCATAATAAAATTCTTACCAGAGATAATCTGTGCAAAAGACGTCCTGTTGAGGATATGACATGTCTATTTTGTGGTGAAAATGAATCAATCCAACATTTGTTCTTTGATTGTATAGTGGCCCAAAAAATCGGGGAAGATATTGCTGAAACTTTTGGGTTTCACTATCCCAAGGATACGACTGAGTTATCTGGTTTTTGGAGTACTAACAATAAGAAAACTGTTGTAAATATTGCTTGTGTTGCTGCCATTTGGAGCATTTGGACCATGTGTAATGATATGTTATTTCAGGGCGTGCCGTGGACAAGTACTCGTGTGATATTGGGAAAAGCCAGCTCCTTACTACATCAGTGGAAGATTCTCTGAGCGGACGATCAGTCAGTACTGTTGCGGCGCTGTCTCCTGCTCCTGGACCGTCGAAGAGGCGAGCTGCTGCGAATCGCCTGGACCGGAAGCTAGGGGCTGGCATGGTGGGCGGACTAGGTGGCTTCATGCTGAGAGCACACTCGGGCTGATCTTCCCCCGTGTGCGAGATGACATGTTGTAACAGGCCTAGTTTTCTTTCCTCCTACGTCTGGTAGTAACTAAAAGAGATGTTTAAAAGTTTGCTGAGGCCTGTGTGGTTGAACCTTTTTGCTATAGTTTCTTTTCTGATCCAGCTACTCTGGCTAGATCCGAGAGCTTTGAAATGTTGGCTTGGGTGTTTTGCCCCATTTTTAATAAAAATGGGGTGGGGGAAACCCCTTTTGATCAAAAAAACGTTTAAAAACAGTCTGATGGTTCTTGGGCTTCGTCATCCGCGTCCGGTGCCGTGTGATTGCACATGATTGTGTGGCATGCAACGTCAGTCTATCCCCCCCCCACATGAACACTTATCTGACGCCTGAAGTTGTGAATGTTTAATAGTTTCTTTTTACTTTCACTTCATGCGTTGTGCTTAACACGTGCCTACATGTAGGTGATGCTAAAAAAAATCCAAGAGGGAGCGCATAACAAGCGCCAAACAAGGATTCCAGAATACCATATTTTGACGTTGATTGTGGGCGTTCATTGAATTTTGGTACTAGCAAGCACATGAAGTCATGATTTGCTCGGATATAGCAATGCTTAGAATAGCGTCATTGATGCCTCCGTCATCGTTGTGGCCGTCGAAACATGTTGGTGCAATAGTTTGCCTCCTTATGTTTTGGAGATTGTTGACAAACAGTGAGGGACTAATGTGTTTGCTAGTGAACACAGAGTAACAGGTCCCTGTAGTCAAGAGGAGTTTGCATTAAAACTCCGAAGAATATTCCCTGCGTAGCAGTGAAAGTTATCACCGAAGTCTATGACGACAAGAGTAACCCCTCAAAATTTGCTGACGCGAAGCAATTGATTCGGTGCTTGTCCGAAGAATATGACTGCTGCCGAGAAGATTGAAGATGAAGCGAAGACGTAGCATTCATTTCGTCGTTTCTTTTCTCTTTCTTGAGTCATAGGACCACCATACTATTAAGAGGGGTGTAGCGTTCGAAGCTTTGATTCGCTGATGCTAAACCCAAATCTGATGAAAGTTGCGAGAGAAATCTCTTTGTGTTCCGAGCAAATACTTGCCAGCAAGAGACTGTGATCTTCTTCGCTGCGAGAGATTTGTCTCTGACCGAGGAGTTAGCATTACTTGCTCCTTAAATAATGTTACCGTTGCTCTTAAAATCCGACCGTTGAGAACGTGTCGGTTGGCCATTGGCTAGACCGCGTGTCCAAAATGGTCATTTCCCATCAGGGAAGGCTGCGGCTATAAATAGCCACCCCGCACCAGCGTTGTCTGGTCGCTTCTCCGTTTGATTCTGAGAAGATTGTTGAGCAACCCCCTCTTCGAGAGATTTGAGTTTAAAATCCACCGAGAGAAAACCCTAGAGCCGAAAAATTAGATAGTGGTTCAGCATCACTCGAATCTAAGTCCAGTACGCTTCGCCTATTACTCTTGAGAGCTGCAAACTCTCTAGACGGTTAGGTGTCAATTTCTTCAGAGACCAAGAGTAATTGTGGTTCTCGAAGAAGAAGTCTGTAAAGGTTCGGAGATCGCCTCAAGAATCTACCACGAGTAATCGGCATTGGTTGACAAACCAATTGTCGAGGAGAATAGGGCGAAGAGAGTTTATCTTCTGTGTTAAATCACAACCCCTCCAACCAGACGTAGTCCTTTTGCAGAAGGGCGAACTGGTCTACCAAATACCTTGTCGCCATCGAGCATCACTGGTCACCTCTGCTACTCTCCTTTACATTCGAACTATGCCATGTGACATGTTTTAATTATGCGATTTACCTCGATGCATGTTTTTAGTTTCCATTCGGTAGTCTGTATTCGCTCACTGTACGCTGTTTTCATTCATTCCGCTGCTGGGTTCCGAGAGTTTTGATATTTCCGAAGAAAATTTTAAACTCCCATTCACCCCCCTCTGGTAGACATACTTCGTTCCTACAATTGGTATCAGAGTAAGGTACTCCTTGACTCTGCTCATTTTGGTCTAACCACCTTGGAGCTTTAGTATGTCTTCAGTGAGCTACAAGTCGCACCTCAAGATTCCCATCTTCGATGGGACGGACTATCCCTTCTGGAAGGAGAAGATGAAGATCCGTCTCCGAGCTATTGATGATGATATGTGGAACGTGGTGCAGAATGGATTCGTGGTTGAAGTGCCCCAGTTCCCCACTGACCACGAGAAGAAACTCATTCAGATGGATGCTCAAGCCAAAGATGAAATTGGTGGCCATCTCTCTCGTGCTCAATTTCTTCGCTATCGTCAGTGTGAAACTGCAAAGGAATTATGGGACATTCTCGAAAAGATAAACGAGGGTGTTTCAACTCAGAAAGAAGCTCGCATCGACACTCTTCGGGCCAAGTTCAATCGGTTCAAGCGAATTGGAAATGAAAGCTGCCAGCAAACCTTCGATCGTTTGAGTGACATTGCAAATGATCTACAAGGTCTCGGCGCCAAAGACATCACTGACCACGAAGTTGTGAAGAAACTGCTTCGATCCATTGACAGTTCATTCTGCACTCTAGTTCTGATGATTCGGGAACAAGCTGATTTCAAAGTTCTCGACTCTGCTGATATCATGGAAAGGCTAAACACCCACGAAAAACAAGAAGAAGAAAAGAGAGATCTCTATGGCTCAAGTCACCGAAAAAGTCATGCTCTCAAGGCTGCGGCTGATTCTTCCTCAGAAGGAAACGTCGATGAAGATTCAGATGACCCCGAAAGGATCAGCAAGGATCTCGCATTGATCACGAAAAGATTCCAGCGCCTTCACAAGAAAAATCAGTTTAAGAAGAAAGGATCCAGCAACTCTGGCGGCTCCAAATCTTCATCAAAACCTACTGGAGAATACACCTGCTTCAAGTGCAAAAAGCCAGGACATTTCATCTCGGACTGCCCTCTCTGGGAAGCTAAAATCCGTGCCAGTGGAAGATTTGATTCAAGACACAACCATGGCAAAGGCAAGAGCAAAAGCTACGACTCCGATGATGAGAAGAAAACGAAGAAGTTCTTCAAGAAGAAGGATAGTTCCTCCAAGTCTTCGTCAAGATTGTCCTCAAGGAATCCCTCCAAGTCCTCATCCAACTACAAAAACACTTCTCGCAAGGCCAAGGCGTATATCGGCAAGGAGATGGACTCCGATGAGGAAGCATCATCTGACTCCGAAGAAGTTGATGAATCGGATGAGGATTCTGATTCCGGCATGGCTGGCATAGCATGTGCCTCTACTCCCGCATCGAACTTCTTCAAGAATCTTTCGAGTGACAACGAGTCTCCTGCGTACTGCTTCATGGCCAAAGCCTCGAAAGAAAAGGTATCCTCCAAACATCACAAGGTTCACTCCAGTGATCAATATTCTTTTGATGAGGATGACCATCCTAAACTGATCAAAATTGCTAATATGCAACAAAACTCTCTCGAGAAAATTGAGAAAACCCTCAGGAAGTCTGAAGGGTTGTTGGTTGAGGAGATGCAGAAAAATCAGTCATTGACAGAGGAGCATTCCGCTCTCGAGTCTCTAATGAAAGAACTATCAGATCGTCATGATTTTCTCTTAGCTGACCACGAAAGATTGACTTATGATTACCTGAAACGGAAACAGGAACTCGAGTCGCTGAGAGAGGCTCATGATGACTTGATCAGAGAAAATTCTCTTCTCACCCAACAACTCAAAGAAAAACCTGAGGTGTTTGTACCACCCTGCTTAAAATGCCTTGAACGCAGTAACGCTGAATCAAATGCTGAATCTTCTGTGAATGCTAACCCCTCGGTCGAGGAAAATGGTTCTGTTTCTGATGAAAATGCTAGGTTGAAGGATCTTCTTCAGACAGGAATGTTCAAGTCTCTCAAAAGGCATCAAACCCTGTGTGATGTTCTGAAGAAATCCATTCTTCACAAAAATCCCAGAAAGGAAGGTATCGGTTTCGAAAGGAAACTGAATGAGAATGGCTCCTACTGGGAACCTGATCAATATCCTCGCACTGTGTGGGTACCTTCTAAGAGCAAAACGCTCGATCCAGCTTTACTTTCGGGATATGACTCTCCTATCCCTGAATACTCATATGATGATTCTCTGGACAACTATAAGTTGTTCAAAAACCAACGTGGTGAGGCTGTTGCTCGCTATGTTGGACCAAACAGCAGGAATGGCCCCCCGAAGGAATCTATCTGGGTGCCCAGGAAAACTATCGAAGCATTACCTGTCACTAGACTACTAACCATGCAGGAAGAAAATGCTCGATATATCCTTGAAAAGATTCGACAGAATGAGTATATACTTGCCTCACCCAACCGCTATACTCATTCATCTGGAAGGAATTTCAATGCATACTCTTTCGATTATGCTCGTACTCATTCAAGTTACAATTCGTATAATTATCGAAAGAAATCATATCCTGCTCGCTCATATGTTTCGAAGCCACCTACAAAGATGTGGGTGGTTAAGAAAGCCTGATTTCTCTGCAGGACTATGTCTCCAGGTGTACCGAATGGATAATGGATAGTGAATGCACTAGTCATATGACCGGAGACAAGTCGTTGTTTGTCGACCCCAACTTAACTGCTTCATCTGAGAAGTATATTACTTTCGGCGACAACAACAAAGGGAAGGTAATTGGGTTAGGTAAAATTGCTATATCCAAGGACAAGAACATTGATGACGTTTTACTTGTTCAGTCTCTTGGATTCAATCTCATGTCAGTTGGCAAACTTTGTGATCTAGGCATGCTAGTTCTATTTTCTAAATCCAAATGCATCGTCTTTATGTCCACTAACAATTCCTTCGTTTTCGAGGGAAATAGAAAAGGTGATTTATATATTGTGGATTTCTCTAAGGGTCCCTCAGTTCGAACTTGTTTGCTTGCAAAAGCAACCGAAGGATGGCTGTGCAACCGAAGACTTGGTCATGCAGGTATGAGAAATTTGCAGACTCTCGTGAAGAAAAATCATCTCCGTGGTATTCCTGATGTAAAATTCGATAAGGATCGTCTCTGTGCTGCGTGTGAAGCTGGCAAATTGGCCAAGAAGCACCATTCGTCGAAAACAGTCATGACCACAACAAGACCACTGGAAATTCTTCATATGGATTTATTCGGGCCTCAAAACTATGCAAGTTTTGGAGGCAGTCATTATGGTCTGGTTATTGTTGATGATTTCTCTCGATACACTTGGGTATTCTTTCTCGAAGACAAAACCTGCACCCAAGACATCTTCAAAAGATTCGCCAAGAAGGCTCAAAATGAATATGATGTGCGAATTAAGCATGTCAGAAGCGACAATGGTATTGAGTTCAAAAATACTAATATCGAAGACTTTCTCGATGAAAATGGTATCACTTATGAATTCTCCGCCGCATACACTCCCCAACAGAATGGAGTTGTTGAGCGAAAGAATAGAACTCTCATTGAAATGGCGAGAACAATGCTCAGTGAGTATAAAACTCCCATTCGCTTCTGGGCTGATGCTATTAACACTGCTTGCTATGTTGTGAATCGTGTTTATCTTCACAAATTCCTTAAGAAAACCTCATATGAGCTTATCACTGGCAAGAAACCGAATGTTTCTTATTTACGTGTTTTCGGTGCACCTTGCTATATTCGTGACATGAATCATAATTCCAAGTTTGCACCCAAGGCACATGAAGGTTTTCTTCTTGGTTATGGCTCGAACTCGCATACTTACCGTGTCTATAACTCTCACCACGGGAAAGTTATGGAAACAGTAAATGTGCGGTTTGATGAATCTAACGGCTCTCAAAAGGAGCACCTGCCTAATGTCATAGATGAACCTCCGATCTCGGATGCCATTCGGCAAATGGCCATCGGGGACGTCAGGCCAGTCGAAGGAAATACACTTGACTCTTCCGATGATGATGCCCCCATAGCTCGAAGAACACGCCAATCTACTGCCGAAGAAAATGCCGCGCCGAACACAAATGGCAACCCAAATGCAAATGCCGATCAAAATGGCAATCAAGATGAAAACGGCGATACTAATGCCAATCCTGATGCTGATACTGAGGAAAATGAAAATGATCATCAAGAAGGAAATCCTATCCCATGAGTGGCAAATCGAGTTGACCCTGCATTAATCCTCGAAGATCTCGAGAATCCAGGTTACCGACCCACAACTCGCTCTCGCACTCGTTTGGCTAACTACTGTGGCAGTTTCTCCTTTGTCTCATTGACAGAACCTACCAAGTATGAAGAAGCTATGAATGATCCCGATTGGATGAATGCCATGCAAGAAGAGTTGGTGCAATTCGAATTGAATGAGGTGTGGGAATTGGTTGACAAACCGAATCCTAAGAAGCACAATATCATCGGCACAAAATGGATTTTCCGGAACAAGCAAGATGAAAATGGCATTGTTGTGAGAAACAAATCACGTCTTGTCGCTCAAGGGTATACACATGTAGAAGGTATTGATTTAGGTGAAACATATGCTCCTGTTGCTCGCCTTGAGGCAATTCGTATTCTTCTCGCTTATGCAAATTACAATGATATTCTGCTTTATCAAATGGATGTGAAAAGTGCTTTCCTTAATGGTGAAATTGATGAGGAAGTATATGTTAGGCAGCCACCTGGCTTTGAAAACCCTCAGTTTCCTAACAAAGTTTTCAGGTTGAAAAAGGCTTTGTATGGGCTGAAGCAAGACCCTCGAGCTTGGTATGACACTCTGAAGAGTTTTCTGCTCGACAAAGGGTTCAAGCCAGGATCCACTGATTCCACTCTTTTTACTCGTGCTATTGATGGCGATCTATTCGTGTGTCAAATTTATGTGGATGATATTATTTTCGGCTGTACTAACAATGCTTGCAGCATGGAATTTGGGCGAATGATGTCCGAGAAGTATCAAATGTCTATGATGGGTGAACTTAAGTTCTTTCTCGGACTACAAATTCGTTAACAGGACAATGGGATTTTCATATCTCAGGAGAAATGTTTGAGAAACTGTCTTAAGAAGTTCAAAATGCAAGATTGCAAAAAGAAGGGTTACAAAACTCCCATGTCCACAAATGGCCAGCTGGACGCAAACGTGTACGGTAAAGATTACGATCAGAAAGCTTATCATTCAATGATTGGTTCTTTGCTTTACCTATGTGCATCCAGGCTTGATATTATGTTGAGTGTTTGTATGTGTGCTCGTTTTCAAGCTGCACCGAAAGAATCGCATCACCAAGCGGTCAAGCGTATTCTAAGATATTTGGCTCGCACCCCCACCTTAGGGTTATGGTATCCTAAGGGAGCACAATTTGACCTCGTTGGATATTCAGACTCAGATTATGCAGGTGACCGGGTTGACAGGAAATCTACTTCGGGGACATGCCATATCCTCGGTAGATCATTGGTATGTTGGTCGTCAAGGAAGTAGAATTGTGTCTCGCTCTCTACGGCTGAGGCTGAATATATTGCTGCTGGCGCTTGTTGTACTCAGTTATTATGGATGAAGCATACTCTGAAGGATTATGGCATCAAGGTCAAGAAGATTCCTCTTTTGTGAGACAATGAGAGTGCGATCAAAATTGCACACAATCCTGTGCAGCACTCTCGCACCAAGCATATTGAGATCAGACATCATTTCCTACGCGATCATGTTGCTTGAGAGGATATTGTTATAAGTCACGTCAATACCGAAGAGAATCTAGCTGATATCTTCACCAAGCCTCTCGATGATAAAAGATTATGTGTGTTACGGTGTGAGCTAAATATCCTAGATTCCGCAAACGTGCAGTAAGCTGGACTCGGCACCCGTACCATCACTTCCACATCTTAGAAGGAATGGGTGCACAACACTCGAAGAGTTTGAAAATTTTGACAAAGTGAAATTTTCTTTCTGAGAGTGAATACATTAACGAAGAACTAGACTAACCGGGTGCCACGATAATTGTGCGATGCTCGGGGTCATACAGTTCTTATACGGTGGGTGACGCCACCACAATTTCTCTTCGTTGAGTTGCGTTTGAAGTTTTTGTGTTGTCCGAATGTATTTCACTCATAGCTTCTCTCTCGGGTGTTTGTGTTTATTCGTCTGAGTGAAATATCTAGGACCCTGTTTTCCCTCTATTCTATCTCTTCCAGTCTATGCTGCTCCGTTATGAATGCACAAAATTTATCTGGAAACGAAACTTTATCTGGTGTCCTTGACCACGTTAAAGTTTCGGTCCGAACTTAATCAGTTTTGGCGAAAGCCGTCCAAAATTTGGGGTTTCCCGCCCAAGTCTGGACCACGTTCTTTAGTGACGGTTGCCACGTGCTCTTCATCAACTGCCAGCTTATCAGATCCGTTGCATCGCAATCGTCCCTTGACTCTGGCCGTCCGATCAGATTCACCGGGGTGCGGCTATTTCCTCCTCGCATATAAATGCTGTGCCGCCACCCTCCTCGTTTCACTTCGCATCTTCCCCATCGCCACCTTCCGAAGCCCTACCGCCCTGCTCCTCCTCGAGCTCGACGACGTCGACCATCTTCGCCGCTTCGCTGCCGGAAAGAGGTCGCCGGAGTCATTCCTCGCCGCCGCGGATCATCTTCCTCTCCGTGCCGCCGTAGTCGCTGCACATCACCAAGTTAGGGTATGTGTAGTGCGAACTCGTTCTTCTATTCTTCCTGTTCGAGTTCGTCCGCGGTAGAATTTGCCTACTTTTTTTCTGTATTTCTCAGATCGTTACTGATAGGTAACTTGTCCGGATGTGGTTTGTAGTTGTCCCTCACATCCGAAAAATTTCAGATCTAGGGTTTGTGTTATGTCTCGTACGAACGGAATGCTTAGCACGTTCACTAGTATTTTCTTCGAACCTACTAGTTCGTTCTACACATTTCTTTCGCCCGAAACATTTCTCAAAGTCTGCATCTATCTCTTCATCAAAAACAATTTCTTTTTCAAAATCTTCGATGTGTGCCTTCGTAACCCTATTCCCATTTTCCCTCGCATCTATCTATGTTCACAGGAAAATGCAGTCAGTTGAGGATTCAGCTAAACCAGTAAGTCGGGCTGACAGAGATGATGTTATTCTGGGCACTGCTGATGAATCCAAAGATCCGAATGCTAAGGGCCCAACGGTAGGCCCATCAACCAACAAGAGAAAAAGGACCGATCAAAATGCCGTCGAGCAAGAAGAGACTGCTCCGAAGAAGAAGAGGGGTGGCAGACAGGCATACACCAACACCGCCGAATACATCTCTCATGATCGGTATGACACAATTCCAGGAGAAACCAAACATCAGAGAGATACGCGTCAACAATGGATTCGTCGTCACTGGGTGTGAAAGTGGTTCAACTATGAATTTGTTCATCCTCGGTTTGCTCAGAACTTTGCATTTCATTAACCGTGGGGTGACTACCGTGAAATTTCTCTCATCAAGGCAAATGGTCCCCAAGAAAGACCACCTCCTCCGTCAAATGCTCATGAGTCATCCCTTCGCACACCTGCATCATATCCCGATGAGCTTGCTAAGCGTCAGCGCAATGCCATCAAGCGAGCCCAGAGGGCCGAAAAGCAAAAGGCTCGTGAACAGGAAAACCTCCGCCTCCTCAAAGACGATGTGGAGAAGAAAAAGGCCGAAGGAAGATCTGAAAGTCGTTCTAAGCGCAAGCATGATCCCAGCGCTGCTGCGAAGAGAAAGAGCGCACCAAAGAGGAAAAAGGCTGAACCTGCTGATGATTTTTGAATGGATGATTCTTCGGCTGATGATGATGATCCTCCGCTCACCAAGGAAGAAGTTGCTGCTACTCTCAGCGAGGAAGTAAACATTACCACATCAACTGTGCTGCCTGATCTTCAGGTTAACTTGGTTCCAAAAGCACCACCGAAGAAGATCCCAGCTAGAAAGATCCCTGCTACCACTGTCACGATGAAGCAGCATGTGAACACAACTCCTCATCCAGATGCTATCAATTTGAAGGATTTGGTAGTTGACGCTCCTGTGAGTTCTGCCAAGCGAGGCGAAAATATTCCCAAACCTGACTCAAAGAAAATCAAGGCGCCTACTGAGAAAGTTGCTCCGCAGGCTACTGCTCCGAAGGAGAAGGTTGCTAAATTTGCGCCTACCTTGACTCAGCCTTTGGCTTCAAAGCCTTCTTCCGAGCACGTTCCTGTCCAAACTGCTCCCTCTGTCAAGTCTGATGCTCCTCATTACTATGATCACATATTTATCATGGAACAGCCCGATAAATTTGTGGACAATCCTTTCGATGGAGAAGTGGTATCCCTACCTATTCCTGCCGAAGTTATTACTCAAGCCACCTCCGTAGTTCAAGAACTGAGAGAAGATGCAGTTGAGATCAACTCTTTCTCTGCCGAGCTAATGGACATTGATGAACGCATGAAAACTGCCTCTTCAAAATTTGTCATCAAAGCGCTCGAAGACTCCTACAAGGATATCAATCGTGCCATGACTCTCCTTCGCCACCGCAGGTTACGCTTTCACACGGATCTAGATGAAATTGTTCGGAAGATCTGTGATGAACATCAAGCCAAAGTCACTGGATACAATGATCTGGTCAAGGGCCATATTGATCCAGTTGCTCAGCAAAAGAAGAAGCAATGAAAAAGAATTGCGACGAAAAATGTACCTCCTACTCCGAAAGAACCATCACCTGTTCCCCAAGTTGCTCAGTCTCCTGCTCTGAAAGAAAAATCTCCTGAGCCAGCTATTCCTTCGAACCCTCCAGTCAAAGACTCGGATGCTCCTCCCTCGCCAAGGCCAACTGAATCAGTGCCTGTGGCCTCCCCTGCTCGAGCTGATATTCCCTCGCAACAATTTGTCTCTGAGGAAGGTGAAATCCCTCGCTCCGAGCCCCAAGCTTCTCCGGCTCATGAAGCTCCAAAAGTATCGGCTTCTCCTATAGTCAAGCAACAATAGATTCCAGTCGAACAACAACCTTCAGTGAATGACTCGGCCTCAGTGCCTACAGTGATTAAACCTGCTCTGCTGCCTTCTACCTCAGCACCTCCCACAGTTGCAACACCTGCTCCGTCTCCACTGAAGTTATCCATCGACACAGCTACACGAATGCCAGATGTTGGTCCCTCCGAACGGAAATCTGTCTTTGCTCGTCGCACGGACTCGGTTGTCTATGGTGATGAATATCTTTCTCCTGAAGAAGAACTCAAATATCCATACCCTCGTGAAGAACTGCCTTTGTTCACGTCAGGCGCAGGCGCAAAAGGTCCTCTTTTCAATCGGAATGCGCATCCCAAATTCTTTCAAGCCAGTCCGTATGATGGGCCGCACACTTTAGAATCGCCCCGTTTCTGGACTAAGGAACAGGCCATCTATTACTCTCGGGTACTCTATGAGGGCAGAAAGATATTTCCTCACGAATATCTGGACATCCCTGCTATGCGCAACATTGGCTGTTTCAATCCATTGCTTCAGGATCTGGATGATTTCTGCCTCACCAAGGTCTTTGAGTTCGAGCACCCTTGGAACAGAGAGATTATTCTTCAATTCTATGCTACACTATATATCTCTGGCGATGAATCTGATAGCTCCAAATGGGTTATGGAATGGATGACCGAAGGGAAATGCATCAAATGCACTTCAACGGATTTTGTCTCGCACTTCCATTTCCCACGCTTTGAGCATGGTGACACTAAAATTCAGGTTCATAACATTGATGTTATATCAGATGAAATTTTTCGATGCATAATGGATCAAGAAAAGATTCGTGACTACACTGGTCCTCCACGTCCTGAGCATTTAACCTTCGACAATCAGACGCTATTCCACATGCTCTCCTACACCATTTGCCCTCTGGCTGGTATGAATCCGGACAAGTCCATCTCAGATGTTCTTCGCAATACTATATATGCAATCTTTGAGCGATACATTTTCGATGTGGAAGACATGTTCCTACGCATTCTGAAGGATTCTGCTCAATATCCCTTCTGCATCAAAGTGTTTGCGCCATGGATCCAGAAAGTTGTTGATCATGCAATGCGCACAGTGTACCTTGCGAAGGAAAGCCATAAGAGCTTCATTCCTCCTGTTCGCGATACTTTGAAAGTCATGGATGATATCTCTTCGGGCAAATCGCCCGCATCAAGCTCCCAAGACTATCACAAGCAATTTGATGGGCCTCGTCTGCCTCACCGCGACCGAAAGATTTCGCCTCAACCTCCATCGCAACTCGAAGTTAGTTTGCGTACACAACAACTGCTACTGCAACATATAGCTGAGGATCGTCGCGAGAAAGAACACCTCGCCTCCGAGCTGAATGCTCTCAACAATCGCACAAGGATAATGCATCTGATAGCTGATGAAAACAAGAAGAGACTCTGGAAATTGCTTCGCAAGTTCTTCACCGAGAAACAACTCCTGAATGTCAATCTCCAAGAGCTCTACGACTATATTGAGAAAGGCTTCACTGTCGAAGATTTTCAAGATCGAAGTACCCCTCCTCTGCCTGCTCGTGAGCCTATAACAGATCTTCTTAGATCTTCTTCCTCTCAAGCTTCGCAAACTGCTTGACGAATCTGAAGCCACCTCACCGACAGAGAAACCTGCCGAAGGCAATATGCATTCCCGTGTTCCTCCTGTGGCCACTCCAAGTATTCCCTCGTCTGCTCAGCCCCAAGCTATTATTCCTGAAGGAAAATCTGTTGCTGCTGAAGACGAAGACAATCCCGTCACTTCCGAAGAGGAACTCACCTCGGACAGCTCGTCTGGAGATGCCACCGATTCAGCCAAGCTCTGCGTTTCTTCACTCATGTTATTCATCACCTTTTTGACACTTGTTGACAAAAAGGGGGAGAATTACATCGAGTCTCGATAGATTTGCTTTCGGTGTTTCGTTTGATTTTGGTTTCGTGCGAGTTTGCAACTTCTGGTTTAAGCTTATCCGTACTATGTTGTAAAACTCGATAACTTCTGTGTTGTAATGCTTATTACCCCTGCTGCTGCACTATTTCTCTCGCAGCATTTGTCTTGCAGGTGGAATTATTATCAAAAGTTATATTTGATTGCACTACGATCTCGATGGATCATATCTCATCAGTGCGAATCAATGTCTCGAATGATTGAAATTTCCTCCATATACTTCAATTCTTGCAGGAGAATTTATCTCATATCTTTCTTCCCTGCATACATTTAGGGGGAGTCTATTTCTTCTTCGAGCAAAGTAACACTTACTCACACTTGTTGGAATTGCTTTTTACTTATCTATCTTCACTTCGATGATTATCTGTTTTGTCATCAATCGTCCAAAAAGGGGGAGATTGATGGTGCAATAGTTTGCCTCCTTATGTTTAGGAGATTGTTGACAAACAGTGAGGGACTAATGTGTTTGCTAGTGCACACAGAGTAACAGGTCCCTGGAGTCAAGAGGAGTTTGCATTAAAACTCCGAAGAATATTCCCTGCGTAGCAGTGAAAGTTATCACCGAAGTTTATGACGACAAGAGTGACCCCTCAAAATTTGCTGATGCGAAGCAATTGATTCGGTGCTTGTCCGAAGAATATGACTGCTGCCGAGAAGATTGAAGATGAAGCAAAGACGTAGCATTCATTTCGTCGTTTCTTTTCTCTTTCTTGAGTCATAGGACCACCGTACTATTAAGAGGGGTGTAGCGTTCAAAGCTTTGATTCGCTGATGCTAAACCCAAATCCGATGAAAGTTGCGAGAGAAATCTCTTTGTGTTCCGAGCAAATACTTGCCAACAAGAGACTGTGATCTTCTTCGCTGCGAGAGATTTGTCTCTGATCGAGGAGTTAGCATTACTTGCTCCTCAAGTAATGTTACCGTTGCTCTTAAAATCCGACCGTTGAGAACGTGTCGGTTGGCCATTGGCTGGACCGCGTGTCCAAAATGGTCATTTCCCATCAGGGAAGGCTGCGGCTATAAATAGCCACCCCGCACCAGCGTTGTCTGGTGGCTGCTCCGTTTGATTCTAAGAAGATTGTTGAGCAACCCCCTCTCCGACAGATTTGAGTTTAAAATCCACCAAGAGAAAACCCTAGAGCCGAAAAATTAGATAGTGGTTCAGCATCACTCGAATCTAAGTCCAGTACGCTCCGCCTATTACTCTTGAGAGCTGCAAACTCTCTAGACGGTTAGGTGTCAATTTTTCAGAGACCAAGAGTAATTGTGGTTCTCGAAGAAGAAGTCTGTAAAGGTTCGGAGATCGCCTCAAGCATCTACCACGAGTAATCGGCATTGGTTGACGAACCAATTGTCGAGGAGAATAGGGCGAAGAGAGTTTATCTTCTGTGTTAAATCACAACCCCTCCAACCAGACGTAGTCCTTTTGCAGAAGGGCAAACTGGTCTACCAAATACCTTGTCGCCATCGAGCATCACTGGTCACCTCTGCTACTCTCCTTTACATTCGAACTATGCCATGTGACATGTTTTAATTATGTGATTTACCTCGATGCATGTTTTTAGTTTCCATTCGGTAGTCTGTATTCGCTCACTGTACGCTGTTTTCATTCATTCCGCTGCTGGGTTCCGAGAGTTTTGATATTTCCGAAGAAAATTTTAAACTCCCATTCACCCCCCCATCCCCCCTCTGGTAGACATACTTCGTTCCTACAAAACATATATGCCATCTCAACATCATCAGAGCAGCCGGGCTGCCGTCATAGCATCATTGAAACAAACATGCCATTGTCGCAGCACTACTACGACCGGGAAGCACAGTCGGAGCATCGTCGAAGCAATCGGACTTTCGTTGGAGCATCATCGCGGTCATCGAAGCACGCCATCGCAGCATCGCCGCGACCGTTCAAAGAGCGCCGCCGTCGCACGCCATAGCAGCATCACCGTGGTCATCAAACTTTTTTTTCCTAGTTACAAGCCCACCCTCAACTCACAAATTGGGCCCCAAGTTTTTCCTTCTCCCAGTTGCAAGTCCATTCTTGACATGCAACTGACCATCCAGTCTTTTTTATGTCCAGTTGCAAATCCACCCTTTCGACCCGCAACTGAGCCCTACCTTTTTTTTTGCCCTAGTTTCAAGTCCACCCTCAACTCGCAACTAGGCCCGAACTTCCTTTTTTTGTCCCAGTTGCAAGTCCATAATCGACACGCAATCGGATTCTATCTTTTTTCCCCAGTTGTGAGTTGAGGGTGGACTTGCAACTGGAGCCTGACATTTTTTTGGCCCAGTTGCAAGTCCATTCTCGACTCACAATTGGGTCCGACTTTTTTTTGTCTTGGTTGAAAGTCCAACATCGACATGCAACTGGTGGGAGGGGGTCACCAATACTTTGTGCCATTTGCATGTCCATCATCAACACACAACTAGCGGTCAATCATTTTTGTCCGACACAAACTTAGCTTAGTTGCATGTTCATTATTATTCACGAATGGCTACACCCTTTTGCACCAGTTGCAAACTCATGTTCGACACACAACTAGCCCAACCCCTTTGTCTTTATTTTTTCCAAGTCCACCCTCGTTATGCATTTGGCCTCGACACACAACCGACCTTTTTTCGTTCAAATCAAGTGTTTGCCATCATTTCACAAGTTTAGCAAAAACACACGAATTTTAAACTAGTTAACATTTATCCCATTTTTTAATTTGTAGCACAACTTAACATTTATAGAAATCAGACTATTAAACTCCCTTTTTCTTGCTATTTCTCCTAGCTGCTCACATTTGTTATTTTACTCGAAGACTTTTCTGTAAAAATTTCCATCGGTAACGGGTCTTTTTTTCTTTTTGATTTTTCTCTCCACCGTGCGACTTAAAAATTGTTCACCACGTTTAAAAAAAATCTCATAGTGTATTTTCAAATTTTTCATTGCATTTTAACAACAAAATGTTCATCATGTATTTTTTATAAAAAAAATCTCTCGTATCCTGAAAATGTTTTTTAAAAGTAATGAACATTTTAAAATTATTCTTAGTACCCATATGAACATCTTAAAATTATTTATAAAATGTTCATCATGTATTGTTATTTTTCGCTTTAACATACTCCCACTGTTCCATAGCGTAGTGCATACAGATTTTTGAAAAGTCAAACATCACAAATTTTAACCAAATTTGTGGAGAAAAACATTTAAAATCATTTTTTTTATAAAATCCGCTCAACACTCCAGACCCCAAACCAACTTTTTTTATAAAATAAAATCCCAACAATACCAATCACGCAGCCAAGCGGGCCACAATCCTTCTAATATACTCCTACTAGCAAAACCGAAAAGAAGAAAAAAAATTGTGAACCCGGCCGGCTTTGAGTAGCCAGCTAGCTTTCCCGCCGAAAAAGGGAACGAGTAGCCAGCTAGCTGTCGTGGTCACACTCCGTATCCGAGTGAGAGCAGAACTCGATGGGGCTCCAACAGGGAGCGTATATATATATATAGTCTAGCTTGTCCCTTGCCAATTGATGAATCAATCACGAGACGTCATGGAGCAGCCATCGCTGAAACGGAGGCATCAGACAAGAGATTCGGCGTTGCCGGAGGAGCTGGTGGTGGAGATCTTTGCTCGTCTGCCGGCCAAGTCGGCACGCCGCTTCCATCGCCTGTCACGCTCGTGGTCTGCCACACTCTCGTCGTCCTCCTTCACCGACCTCCACCTCAAGCGAGCGAATCAACGGGAAGGCCCGCCCAAGCTCCTGTTCACGACTGCGCAGTACCGCTTCCACGCATAGCGGCACGGCACTGGTTCTGTGGCGGAGCAGCTGACTGCCGGCGTCCTACCTCTCCCACGACTGGAGCCGCACTGCGCTGTCGAGGTTCTCACTGCCAAGCCATGCCATGGCCTCGTCCTGCTCCGCCGCAAGTACTTCCGCTCATCTGCATAAAGTCGTACGGATCATCTCCCTGCATGACGAAGGAACGGCAAGTTGCGAGGTCTTGCCACTCGATGGCGTGTCCGTGCATTGGAGGCCTGCCGCTCACCAGCCGGCCGCCTCGTGCAATAATCATCATGCCTCCATTGCGCGGCCAGCGGCAGCCGTGTTCTTCAGTGGACATCTGCACTTTCTCCAGCACCACCACCAGGGCCAGGGCGTCATTACCACTTTCGACGTCTCCGACGAGTCCTTCAGTTCGTTGTCGGCGCCGCCAGGACTGGAGAATGTTCCATTTGGGCTGGCCGTGTTGGATGGATGCCTGAGTGGCGACGACCCATTCTATACCTCGCGGCTCATGAGAGCAAGTGGGCAGTGGGAGCAGCTCTGCTGCATCCAGCGACATGCTTGGCGTGCACTGCTGCCGCCGTCAAAACGGGTCTATTCGCCACAGGTGTGTCGACTGTTTTTGTGATGGACCTGAACCGCAAGACGGCGGCCCCGGAGATTGTGTTGTCGCCAGTGATGCTAGGCCGCGACTTCGACGACGCAATCATGGAAAGCGAACCCCACCATACCGTGGAACTGTTAGAGGAGAGCCTGGTGTCGGTAGGCCGCACGAACGAGGAGATGATCTTCTCGTCGCCATGGAGAAAGGCTTGGTCGGATGTGCTCAAGTTGCTGCCGGCTCGTTCCGTTGCTTCACTAAGCCATGTGTGCAAAGACTGGCACGCACTGGTCAAGAGCGACAGATTCATGTAACTGCACACACTACTCCACGACGCAAACCAGAAATTGAATGTGGTGCTCCTGGAGCCATACCATGGCGTCTTCTTTCCTCTACAGCCAATGGACAAGCACCAGCAACCATCTTCTAATCGCAGAGTGGTATGTTCCTCCAAACCCGTGCACGGTCTAGTCGTCGGCAGCTGCATCGACTGGAAGGGCACTTCATGGGATTTCATCTGCAATCCAACCGTTGGTTACTACAAGCCCATATCTCAAGAGTACGACGACGAAGATGGATCCTTCTTTCCGGGAAGGATCGGGTTGGGGTACGATGCAAGGACGAAGAAGCACGTGCCGGTGCTCCTCGTCTACCGAGAGAGGAACTTTGCAACTCGGAGCTACCAGCTCGAATGCTTTGTCCAGCTCATTGATACCTCGTGTCTCTGGACTCTGATCAGCGCTCCCCCGAGGCCGGTCGCCGACATGCAGTCGGCATACGCTCGAGGTAAGCTCTACTGGATGGTGGATCCTGATATTTGCACAGAGCCTTCAAGAGGGCGATGCGAGGTGTTGGCGTTGGACGTTAGCACCAAAGAATTCCAGGTGTTGCAGGGACCTCGATGCAACTATGATCGCGTTACGTCCATCGTTGAGCTCCTAGGCAGCATTTGTGTTGTCTGCTCCGACGACAGAGCCAACACTATGTAAAGTAGGGTCTAGTATATTGTCCTTGTACACGTATTTGTATACGTATGTAATTGTAGTTGTGATCATCTATATATTGAGACGTGAGGCTGGATGTCAACCACCCACGCAAAACCCTAAACCCTGTGTTTCAACTTGGTATCAGCCAGGTCGGGCCGCCGCCGCAAGTCCCTCGCGCCGCCGCCCGCTCCTCTCTCCGCGTAGCCGCCGCGCTTCCGATCGCTGCTGCTGCGCGTGCCATCTTCCGCGTCGCCGCCGCGTCTTGCTACTTCACGTACGCGCATACGCAGGAATCCATCCAGCTGCTTGCTAGCTAGCTAGCTAGCTTTGCCCGTACGCTGCCGCCGCTTCCGATCGCTACCGCCGCGCGTGCCATCTTCCGCGACCGCCGCCGCGTTTTGCTCCGCTGCCGCCGCGCGCTGTCCCATCCGCGCCGCCGCTGCGATGTCGTCCGCCGCTATGTCCGTCGCCCAAACCGCCGGCGCCATCGTCTCTTCCCCTGTCGCCTCGATCCCCGCCGCGCTCGCCGTCCCGACGATCTCCGTCCGCCTCGGTCGCCACAACTTCATGCTCTGGGGGGGCATCACCAGCACCGTTCTTGCCGGTGCCAACCTCCACGGACACCTCGATGGCACCAAGGCGGCACCGGCCAAAACACTCGTTGTCGGCACCGGCGACGCTGCTACCACCGTCGGCAACCCAGAGTACCACCAATGGTGGGTTCAAGATCAGCGCGTCAAGGGGCTTCTTCTCACCTCCATGGATGAGGATATTGCATGCCAACTCATTGGCTGCGAGTCGGCGCATGCGGTATGGACAGCCGTCGCCGCCATGTTCGGCGCCCAGAGCCGCGCCAATGTCCGCCACATCCGGCGGCAACTTCAGTCGCTGAGGAAGGACGATCTGTCTGCCGCGGAATACATGCACAAGATGAAGGCCCTGGCCGACACTATGGCCGCCGCCGGCTCTCCGATCCGCGATGATGAGCTTATCGATCACATCCTCACCGGCCTCGGCTCCGCCTACAACTCCATCGCCGCCTCCTTGGCCGTGAGTAACACACCCATGCCCTACTCCAGTTTTTACTCATTGGTTCTGTCCTTCGAGGCGCTGCAGGCACATCAGAGTGCAGTGGAGGGGTGGTCTCCCTCCGCGAACGCCGTGTCCCGTTCGGGTTCGTACGGCGCGGGTGGACGCGCGCCCTACTCCGATCCCTATCCCTCCCACGGTGGGGGGCGCCCGGCTGATGGACATGGCCAGCCAGGGCAGAACCGCCAGGGCGGTAATGGCGGCAACACCGGCGGCCGTGACCGCAACGCTGGTTATGCCGGCAATGGCCGGCAAGGTGGAGGGGGCAACGCCGGCAACAACGGCGGAGGAGGTGGGCGTCGCAACCGCTGGCGTCCCCGGTGCCAAATTTGCAAGAATTGAGGCCATGAAGCCGACGACTGCCGCAAGCGCTATGAACAGAATCACAACTCCCGCTCCGCAAACTCGGCCTCCACCAACACCGTCGACTTCCCTTGGGTGCTGGATACCGGGGCTACGGATCACTTGACTAATGATCTTGAGTGCCTCCAGGTTCACGAGCGCTATGACGGCAAGGATCAGGTTCAGGTGGCCAATGGTGTAGGTTTGTCTATTTCACACATTGGTCATTCGCGTTTACCCGGTTCATCTCTTAAACTGCGTAACATCCTTCATGTTCCACACATCAGCCAGCATCTTCTCTCTGTTTATCGTCTTCTTTGTGATAATGACGTCTTTGCTGAATTTCACCGTCGTTTTTTCCTTGTTAAGGACAAAGCAACCAGGCGCGTCATCCTTCACGGTAGAAGTTACGGGGGAGTCTATCCGGTCCTCTTCGCTCGTGCGTCATCTTCATCGTCTCGCCGTGCCTCCTCCGGTGTTCGAGTTTCGTCGTCGCAATGGCATCAACGTCTTGGTCATCCTACAAATAATGTGGTCACTTCCATTGTTCGGAGTCATGAACTTCCGTGTTCTAGTTCCAATAATTCATCGTTAGTTTGTGATGCCTGTCAGCGTGCTAAGAGTCATCAACTCCCTTAGTCTACTTCGTTTCATATCACTACTGTACCTCTTGAATTAATACATTCAGATGTTTGGGGTCCCGCTCTTGCTTCGTCGGGAGGGTACAAGTATTATGTTAGTTTTATTGATGACTACACGCGCTTCACCTGGATTTATTTGCTTAAACACAAGTCTGATGTTGAGCAAGTTTTCTACAACTTTCAGGCTCATGTCGAACGCCTTCTGGATTATAAAATCAAGGCCGTTCAGTCCGACTGGGGTGGTGAATACCACAAACTCCATCGCTACTTTCAACGCACGGGCATCTCTCACAGAGTGTCATGTCCACATACCTCTCAGCAGAACGGTATTGCCGAGCGCAAACACCGACACTTGGTCGAGACCGGTCTTGCCTTGCTTGCGCACTCCTCCCTTCCCCTTCGGTTTTGGGATGAGGCTTTTCTTACGGCATGTTACCTCATCAACCGTATGCCCACTCCGGTTCTCAACAAGGACACACCTCTGTTCCGTCTGTTTCATGTTCAGCCCAACTACTCCTCCCTTCGGATTTTTGGGTGTGCTTGCTGGCCTAGTCTCCGCAAGTACAATGCTCACAAGCTTGAGTTTCGGTCCAAGATGTGTGTTTTCCTTGGCTATAGTCCTTTGCATAAGGGCTATAAGTGTCTTGACCGTACTTCCGGTCGGATATACATCTCTCGTGATGTTGTTTTCGACGAGACTATGTTCCCTTACTCTCAACCCGGCGTTTCGGTTGATCCTGCTTCTCTTGAACATGCACTCACTTTTCCCTCCGATGAACCGGTTCCGGATGTCCATGTGCGTAAATATGACCTGTCCTATTTGTCACCTAACTTGTCTTTTGCAGGTGATATTGCCTTGAGTTCCCCCCAGGTACCTGTTGCTGCTCCGACGCCTCCTGATGCGCCCGACGTGCATGTCCCGCCGCCCGAGGCAGGCGCGGCGCCCGATGGCGTGACCGCGGATGCGGCTGGGTCGCCATCCTCGCCCGGCGCGGCTGGGTCGCCATCCTCGCCCGGTCCGTCGCCCGGGCTGCCACCCTCGCCTGGGCCGGTCCAGCACACCATCGTCTCTCGGCCCGTGTCGCCCCTTGTTGAGGTCCCCTCAGCCGCGACACCCTCGGCCGAGCCCTCGTCGCCGTCGTCTTCTCCTACCGGCGATGCAGCTCCGGCGCATGCTATGGTTACACGCCATCGTGATCATACGCGCAAGGAGAAGTCTTACACTGATGGCACGGTTCGGTATGACCCTCACCGCCGTGCCTTCTTCGCCGCGCCGGTTTCCCATCGTGATGCTCTGGGTGAACCTGCCTGGCGTGCCGCCATGTCCGAGGAGTTTGCTGCTCTCCGTCACACTAACACATGGGTGTTGGTGCCTCGGCCACCTGGTGTTAATATTGTGAGCTGCAAGTGGATTTTCAAAACCAAGCATCGTCCGGATGGGTCTGTTGATAAGCACAAGGCTCGTCTTGTTGCTCGCGGTTTCACTCAACAGCATGGGATTGACTACGGAGATACTTTTAGCCCGGTGGTGAAGCCTGCCACGGTTCGCTTGGTTCTGTCTCTTGCTGTGTCTCGTGGTTGGAGCCTCCGACAGGTTGATGTGAGCAATGCCTTTTTACATGGGTTCTTGGCCGAAGATGTGTACATGCAGCAGCCACCTGGGTTCGAGGATGCCACTTATCCCTCTCATGTCTGCAAACTTCAGTGGTCTATTTATGGTCTCAAGCAGTCGCCTCGTGCCTGGTATGCTCGTTTGAGCCAGCGCCTTTCGCAGCTCGGTTTTGTTGCCTCCAGATCAGATGCATCTCTGTTCATCTTCTCCCAGGGTACTATACAGATATACATGCTGGTGTACGTTGATGATATTGTGATTGCTGGCTCTACCCCCGCCGTGGTGGATCGTCTTGTGCAATCGTTGTCTGCTAGCTTTCCCATCAAAGATTTGGGTCGCCTCGAGTACTTTCTTGGTTTGGAAGCATCCTTTCATTCAGGGGGCATGACCTTGACGCAGAAAAAGTATGCTTTGGATCTTCTTCATCGCGTCAACATGGAGAACTGCAAGGCCACTTCCACTCCGCTTGCTACTTCCGAGAGTCTCTCACGTCATAGTGGTGCACTACTGGGTAGAGATGACTCCTTTCGGTATCGCAGTGTGGTTGGAGCACTTCAGTATTTGACCCTCACTCGTCCTGATATCTCCTTCGCAGTGAACAAAGTGTGTCAGTTCCTGTCTCAGCCAACGGAGGATCATTGGGAAGCAGTCAAGCGTATTCTGAGATATGTCAAAGGTACGCTAGACATGGGACTACGGATTCGTAAGTCCAGATTTACTGGAGTGAGTATATTCACCGATGCAGACTGGGCAGGCTGCGTTGATGATAGGCGCTCCACTGGTGGTTTTGCTATATTTGTTGGACCTAACCTTGTATCTTGGAGCTCGAAGAAGCAACCCACAGTCTCGAGATCAAGCACCGAGGCAGAGTATAAGGCATTGGCCAATGGCGCGGCTGAAGCCATTTGGATAGACTCAGTTCTCACAGAACTTGGAGTCCCACGTCAACGCACTCCTATATTGTGGTGTGATAATTTAGGGGCAACTTACCTGACAGCGAATCCAGTGTTTCATGCTCGGACCAAACACATTGAGATTGATTTCCATTTTGTGAGAGAACGAGTAGCTGCTTGTGAACTGGAAGTCAGGTTTATTTCTACAGATGATCAGTTAGCGGATGTATTTACTAAACCCGCTACTAGACAGATGCTAGACCATTTTAGAATCAATCTGAATCTTGTATGTAGTTCAGATTGAGGGGGCATGTAAAGTAGGGTCTAGTATATTGTCCTTGTACACGTATTTGTATACGTATGTAATTGTAGTTGTGATCATCTATATATTGAGACGTGAGGCTGGATGTCAACCACCCACGCAAAACCCTAAACCCTGTGTTTCAACTCACTATGGATATATGGACCTTGGAGGAAGGAGTAGATTGGTTGTTTGGGTCATCGGAGCTCGGAGACGAGTGCTCGTCGGACGAGGCTACACCATTGGCTCTTGATCCCCAAGGTGACTGGATATTTCTCAACACAGGCAAGGAGTTGGGATATTACTACCCAAGGACAAGGACACTCACCACCATTTGCCCCATTGGACAACGCTTACATGGCATGGAGGTTATCCCAGTACTTTCCAAAGAAAGTTTGATCCGCCCGTACTGAACATATAGACCTTAGAGCATCTCTAACGGATCCACTAAAAAATAGTGGAGTATACAGCCGAGTAAAGCTTAGTTGACTATTTTTACTTCACTATTTTTTTGCCGGACCTAGACGATCTCCTAAATTTAGTGGAATAAAAACGTTTTCAGATATGATGAACATAAATTCGATTGAAAACTTATACTTAACTGAAATTCTACACATAGCTATAATATTTCACATTGCCATCAACCGAAAAATAGTCTACTTATTAAACGAAACTAAAACTTACTAATCTAGTCGCTATCACGCGCGAGCGACATCCACGTCCCCTGGACATCCCACCGACCATGGGGTCAGGGCCTGTGCCGTCGTCCTTGTCGTCGCGGAAGATTCTTCACCATTCGGTCCGGAAGCCGTCGTCGTTGCCGCCTCCCTCCTCTGCCGCCTGCACTTCCACAACCTCTATTGCCGTTGTTGTCCTTTTCGTCGCTTGACAACACAATGACCTCCCCCCCCCCCCCCCCCGGCCGCCAGCTGCTCGTACTGCGCCGCTCCGCCTCCACTCGCTCTGGGTAGAGGCGGCGGAGCTCCGCCATGTATGCCTCGTCGGAGGCCTCCGCCGCGAGCCTTTCCCTCGCCTCCCGGTCCTCCCTTGCCTCCCGCGTGGAGATCACCCCCGGCTCAACTGGATCCAGCCACGGCATCTCACCCCACTCAAAGTTTCGATGGCCCTTGACGCCGTGCAGCCGGACCGACCAAATGTCGTACTCTTTGGCGGCCTGCTCGGCGGAGTGGATGGATCCGAGCCACAATTTTTTGTGGGTGTGCCGATCTGTGAGCTAGGCCACCCACGCCCCCATGCCCGCTGCCGCACGCCGATGTACGGCCTCTGTGGCGGCGGTGGCGCGGGGAGCTCTGCGAAGCCGACAAGCCTGCCGCGGGAGGCAGATGGGACCGCGCTCGATGAGACCGATGAACTTTAAAAAAAAATCGATGAACTTTTTTCAAATTGATGAACTCATTTTAAATTTGTGAACTTTTTTAAAAATTGATGAACTTTTTTTCAAATCACTGAACTTTTCTTCGAATTCAGTGATCTTTTTTTATTTTTTTTGCGAATTTTTTTGAGTTCCTATTTTTTCTTAAAATATATTTTTTTATCAAAAAGGCAATGGTCCACCGGCCGAAAGTTGACGGTCCACTGTCAACCGGTAGACCGGTCAACCGCGAGCAGCAAATTGGGAAACCGACGCGCCCGCGAGCGAGTGGTCTCGTCCTTCTTGGGCCAGCCCACGAAGGGGCGCGCGTGGGCGCTGGTTTCCTTTACTAGTGCAGAGGGCGCCGAAGAAGAGGTCTCCACGGGCGGTACATAGGAGCTCTCGTGTACATGGCTGAGTTGAGGAAGCTGTGGCTGCTTCCGGAGTCGACAAGAAGCAGCAGGACCTGGTTGTCTGAAGATTCAGTTCCGGACAAGGCATTATGGACAAGCTTAGTTGCTCTGCGTCAGCCAGATCATTACTGTCATGTTTAACATTTCCATCACTGCTCCTTGGACTACATGCATGTAATTCAGCAGTAGCCTATCCTTCCAAAATTTACCAGTACCAAGCTTGGGTACCTCTGGTTTGTGTCCCAAATGTTCAGTACGGCGATGCTGGAAGGGACGAGGTGCCCACCGTTTGAGATCTTCAGTTACCTCCAGCTGAACTTGTGCCAATACACAGGGCGCGCTCGAAAGTTTCCGGAACCTGTGACTCCACTGCACCTCGCAATTCAGGTTTCAGGCCACGGATAAATTGGGATACAAAGAATTGCTTGTCGTAATATGGGTTGTGCACTGGAATCTGATACAAAAGCTCTTCCAACTGGTGCTGATGCTCTTCCACAACGCCGCGTTACTCGAGTGACAGTAAGGCCTTCATGTGTTTCCGATGACATCGACCGCACGAGAATTGGGAATCAGCCCCGTGTACCCCACAGCCCCTCGGTCAATACCAACTGTCACGTCCCCTTATTGCCGACGTGAGGTTCACTATGCCTGACTTGGGAGAGAAGAAGAAGAAGACATAGACGAGAGGTAGTAGGAGAGTTCAGTTTACTTTATTCTTCAGACGTGCTGTAGATTGTTTCAGTTACAGCACACAGCTTAAACACGCTGCGTGCCAACCGCTGGCACGATAACTTTCACTTAACACACACTTGCGCCACCTTATTTACGGCCGTCCTCATCGGGTGGCGCACTCCTGCATTCTTCCCCAGGCGTGACATAGATTCTCTACTTTTCGAGGCACGTCAGCACGATACAATACACGGTCACCGCCAAAGAGACGAGCAACCATATCAGCAGCAGAACTTCCTGCAGCAGTTGAGCTCAACGAGTCAGTTCAGTTCAGCAGTTCAATCTCAAGTCATCGGAATAGTTCACAGGCAACAAGGAAGAAAATAGTAGCAACATCGATATATCTTGGCAGAAATAAGTTCGAATCACATTACCGCAGGTCCGCACGCTGACGCCACCTCTGCTGGTGGATTGATGACCACATTCGCTTCAGGGGCTATCACCACCACCTGCAGCAGTTGAGCTCAACGGGTCAATTCACCATGTAAGTACATGTTCCATCTCAAGTCATCGGGGATAGTAGTAAAGCTGCAAGCTTAGCTCGTTCGTCAGGAAAATTAACAAGGGTTTTATCTGCAACCAAGCTATATATGGAAAACTATATATACACTATACAGCACCTTGGTTATGATCTACTACTAGCAGGAGATTTTCTAAAGAGAGCTATGGAAAACTATATATACAGCACCTCGTAGAGTCGCTGTGTAGCTCTAACCAATATATTAATTCGATCTGGCCAGTCCAAATTGAAACAAGAACACGTAGATAGAAAACCGAAATTAGCTCGAATCTGAACGCTTATATTAAGGACCCCGATATCTCCCGACCGTTCGGTCTGGGACATACCTGTCCCGAACAAATCGTTCGCTAGGGAACGATCAGCCTACCGAACAAAAACGTTCGGTGTGAGGGAGGGGCTGCAATGAACGATTTGTTGGCCCCACATCCCACGAGCGAACCGAACAAACAGTTCGGTACGAGGGCTCCCCTTCACGAACACTTCCATACGATAGAAGAGCATCAAAAGCACGAAGGCACTCCCAATGCCCCTACAGGGCCATTTTTATGTAAAGTGAAAAGAAAAAAAGCCCAATAGCAAATCAACTTTAGAAGCATAAAATTGGAAGCCCCGATTTTGTTTTCTATTTCTGTGACAAATAAAAAGACTAGTTTTTGCTGTACTACGAAAAAAATGCCATCTCCTTTATAAGCAGAAAAAATTGCCATGGAAAATTCCAAAGAAATGTCATTCAAGTTTGACCAATCTATTTTATGATTTGCCAAGATATAATTTTACAATGGCAAGGTTAATAACATATTTGATTCCTAAGAAAGCATCGCAAAGTTGTCATGGTAAAAATTTAGAAATACAATGGCAAAAAAATTTCCCATGATGCATACACTAAATTTGCCATGGTCCCGTACAAAATAGAAATTTGCCATGTTGCAAAAAACAAAAGAAATTTGCGATGGTACTTATAGTAAAATTGCCATGATCCATATACAAAATTTGCCATGCTCCATGAAAGTTAATTGCCATGGTCCAAAAAATAAGTAGTTTTTGCCATGTTGAAAAGAAAATTGTCGTGATACATAAAATACATTTGCCATGCTCGAACAACTTAATTTGCCATGGTCCAATAAAAATTTCCATGGTATTAAACGAGAAAACATGAGGAGTAATTTTTGTTTGTCATGGGCCATGGCAACTTTGTTGGAAATGTTTCCGTATACACTATATTTCCCATGATGCATACAGTAAATTTGCCATGGTCCCGTGCAAAATAGAAATTTGCCATGTTGCAAAAACAGAAGAAATTGGCCATGGTAATTATAGTAAAATTGCCATGATCTTTATACTGCATTTGCCATGCTCCAGGAAAAGTAAATTGTCATGGTCCCAAAAAAAGTAATTTTTGCTATGTTGAAAAGAAAAAGGAAATTGCCGTGATCCATACACTACATTTGCCATGCCCGAACAGCTTAATTTGCCATGGTCCAACAAAAAATTCCATGGTAGTAAAAAGTATTTTTGCCATGGGCCATGGAAACTTTGTTGGAAATGTTTTTGCATATCATGATTCATAGACTAAAAAATGCCATGATCCATACACTATAATTCCCATGATGCACACACTAAATTTGCCATGGTCCTGTACAATAGAAATTTGCATGTTGGAAAAAAAAGAACATATTTGCCATGGTACTTATAGTAAAATTGCCATGATCCGTATACTACATTTGCCATGCTCCATGAAAGTAAATTGTCATGGTCCAAAAAAAGTAATTTTTGCAATGTTGAAAAGAAAAAGACAATTGCCATGATCCATGAACTACATTTGCCATGCTCGAAAACTTAATTTGCCATGGTCCATTAAAAATTTCCATGGTATTAAAGTTGTCATGCTTTGTGTGAGGGAAAATTGCCATGTATGTATGCATGTTGTAAAAAAAAGCCATGACCCATAACCTACAATTGCCATGCTCCACTAACTTAAGTTTCCATGGTCATATTAAAAAGTATTTTTTTCCTTAATTGCAAAAAAGAAAGAATTTGTCATGCTCCATGAACTTAAGTTGCCATGCCCATTAGCTTATATCAATGTTGGCATTACCTGCAAAAATTGCCGTGGGATGAATTTAAAAAACGATTGCTAGGTGAAGCATGGCAAAAGATGGACCTAATATCAAACATAGCTTAGTCGTCAAAAAATGCCACACCCCCATGTTAAGTTTAGGAATTTAGAATGATTAGTTCAAAAAAATGTCATATTGCATAGACTATATTTTTCATGGATGCAAGACAAAATTTGGCACGAGACATAAGCAACAATTACCATGTAATGTTGGATTATCGTAGTATAAAAAATAGTAGATTTGCCATGACTTATGAAACATATTACCACTGAATTTGCCATGCTAGAGAACAACATGGCAAAAAGATCATAAATTTTGCCATGGCAAAACAAAGTTAGAAGTTCAAAGTTGCCATGTTCTAAAAAAAATGTAATTGCCATGGCAACATTCTTCAGATAGATAGGGCAAAAAAGACACAACACAAATGTTGTCGTCATGGAAAACTAAGCTTCAAGTTGCCATGGCAAACACACCTACAAAGCTTCTAGTTAACAAAAAACATGGTATTAAATTTTTTTAAAACATGGCAACATAAGCTTCTAGTTTCCATGGCAGATTTGTACTAAAATTTGACATGGTATTCCAATTAAAAATGCCATGTTTTTGAATGAGAAAATTGCCGAGTATGTAAATTAACACAACAATTATGAACAAAATTGCCATGGCAAATGGATATGTAAATTTGCCATGGTATTTTAATTGAAAATGCCATCCTTTGTATGAAATTTGCCATGGTGTATGGAAATTCGTATCAAAATTCATTTCAATAATTTCCACAACTATGTACTAAAACAAAAAAAAATGGTAGGTATTGATGATTGTAAATTTGCCATGTCAATTGATGAAAATTTGCCATGTTTTATTAAACATAGATATGCTTGTTCAGTTATTTGCCAACCTTGTTAATCTATAATTGCCCAGCATTGTGGAACTTAGGACTATGATAGGGGCTAGTGATATGGCAATTTTTAGTGAAAAATGATCTATGTGTCATGGCAAAAAGCATAAAAAACATGGCAAATTTGTGTATAAAAAAACAGAAAATGTCATGATGCATAGACAAAAATACTTGTTGTGATGTTGAGTAAACACGACATGGGGCACACTAGCTGTGTAGATTGGCCGTCAAATGAAGATCAATGGTTTCGGGTTCTAAAAAATTTCTACACGAGGGATCATTTCTCGCTGGTTGACCGGAAAATGTTTGTCTGCTACCAGGTTTATACTGACTAGAAGATATAAAAACGGAAATCGCTGGAGTAACTTCAGTCAGAGCCTGATCCGATTAGGTAACAGGCGCAGCCATTTGTTTTGAACCATAGAGATTTGTACCTTTCCCATGACATCGGAGCCAAGCACGAGCCCCGTGAACTCGAACTCCTTCTTGCCGCTGACGATGCAGTACCGGAGGCAAATTGTCGATCCGGTGGTCGTTCTTGCCGTCGATGTAGCCCTCGGAGGAGAAGCCCCGGATATGGCCGGCGAAGCGCGTTTCTCTCCACAGGTTCACATCTGCCGGATTCCAGCGAGCGCATCAAACAAGCTGCACTAGGGAATGCTGGGAGCTCAAAAAATGCAAACAGGAAATGGGGCTGTACGCCTGTACCTCGAGCGGCAGTACACCGTCTTCGCGCCCGTGGTGGTGGGCGGCACCTGCGAGCAAAGGACCCCCACTCCCCACGTCGACGACGCAAGCGGCAGGCGGCAGCGGCGCTGAGGAAGAGGGAGCCCGACGGGTGGTTGGAGACAGGGCAGTGGAGGACCAGTGGCGGCTCCACGGCCGTCGGAATCAGCCTGAGATGCAGAATAGCCGAGGTGCAGAGGAGCGGCCATGGAGCTTCCCGGCGACGCGTGCTCACGGGAACCTGCGGGCGGCCTAATAGGTGGCGAGGGAGAAGATGGAGGGCGCGCGGGATATGCTGGCTCGTCTGCCGGTGGCGGCGCGGCAGCCTCTGCCCACCGCCGCCCTGCCCGCAGCGCCGCAGCCTGGTGCCGCCGGACGCCGCCATATCGCTGGTGCGGAATGCAGTTTTGACATCCATTTGCCAGATCATAAAATGCGGCAATTGCTAACATGATTCGGACAGACTTAAGCATCGCTACGGGTGAGAAAGTCTCATCGTAGTCAACCCCTTGAACTTGTCGAAAACCTTTCGTGACAAGTCGAGCTTTGTAGACAGTGATATTACCATCAGCGTTTGTCTTCCTCTTAAAATCCATTTATTCTCAATGGCTTGCCGATCATCGGGCAAGTCCACCAAAGTCCATACTTTGTTCTCATACATGGATCCTATCTCAGATTTCATGGCCTCAAGCCATTTGTCGGAATCCGGGCTTATCATAGCTTCTTCATAGTTCGTAGGTTCGCTGTTGTCTAACAACATAACTTCCAGAACAGGATTACCGTACCACTCTGGTGCGGAACGTACTCTGGTCGACCTACGAAGTTCAGTAGTAACTTGATCTGAAGTTTCATGATCTTTATCATTATCTTCCTCTCTTATTGGTGTAGGCATCACGGGAACGGTTTTCTCTGATGAGCTACTTTCCAATTCGAGAGAAGGTACAATTACCTCATCAAGTTCTACTTTCCTCCCACTCACTTCTTTCGAGAGAAACTCCTTCTCTAGAAAGGACCCATTCTTGGCAACAAAGACCTTGCCTTCGGATCTGTGGTAGAAGGTGTACCCAATTGTTTCTTTAGGGTATCCTATGAAGACGCACTTCTCCGCTTTGGGTTCGAGCTTATCAGGTTGAAGCTTTTTCACATAAGCATCGCATCTCCAAACTTTAAAAAATGACAGCTTAGGTTTCTTGCCAAACCACAGTTCATACGGTGTTGTCTCAACGGATTTAGACGGTGCCCTATTTAACGTGAATGCAGATGTCTCTAATGCATAACCCCAAAACGATAGTGGCAAATCGGTAAGAGACATCATAGAACGCACCATATCCAATAAAGTACGGTTACGACGTTCAGACACACCATTACGCTGTGGTGTTCCAGGTGGCGTGAGTTGTGAAACAATTCCACATTTTCTTAAATGAAGGCCAAACTCGTAACTCAAATATTCGCCTCCGCGATCAGATCGTAGAAATTTTATTTTCTTGTTACGATGATTCTCTACTTCACTCTGAAATTCTTTGAACTTTTCAAATGTTTCAGACTTGTGTTTCATCAAGTAGATATACCCATACCTACTCAAATCATCTGTGAAGGTTAGAAAATAACGATACCCGCCGCGTGCTTCAACATTCATCGGACCGCATACATCGGTATGTATTATTTCCAACAAATCAGTAGCTCTCTCCATTGTTCCGGAGAACGGAGTATTAGTCATCTTGCCCATGAGTCATGGTTCGCAAGTATCAAATGATTCATAATCAAGAGATTCCAAAAGTCCATCAGCATGGAGTTTTTCATATTCTTTACACCAATATGACCTAAACGGCAGTGCCACAAGTATGTTGCACTATCATTATCAACTTTGCATCTCGAGTACTCAAACATTCAATCAGGATGGTCGGTTAGCTCTTATCTTTTAGAATAACTTAGTAAAAAAAAGTCAAAGTAATAAATAAAATGAATCTCCTAACTCGGTAGCCCATGAGGTTCCAATGGTTAGTTTTGGATTTTTTCAGGCAAGAAAGCAAAGAAGAAGGGAGGATTCTCTATTACCAACTTCCCCCATTGTCCTGTCCTCATTGGTCATTCATCTTTCCCGATCTAGTGCCATCGTTCTTCAAGGTGCCGGAGGGTTTTATGAATATGTGTATCACTGCGATTGAGATTCAACAAGAATAAACCATTCACAAGGGTGCATGATCACGAGGGATATTATTCATATAAACAGAATAACCATTATTCTCTGACTTAAATGAATAACCGTCTTGCAATAAACAATATCCAGATATAATGTTTTATGCTCAACGCAAGCACCAAATAACCATTATTTAGGTTTAATACTAATCCCGAAGGTATTACGAGCGTGTCGATATTGATCATATCAATCTTGGAGACACTTCCAACACATATCGTCACCTCGCCCTCAGCTAGTCTCCGTTACTCTGCAGCTCCTGCTTCAAGTTACTAATATTAGCAACTGAATCAGTATCAAATACCCAGACGCTGCTACGAGCACTAGTGAGGTACATATCAATAACATGTATATCAAATATACCTTTGTTCACTTTGCCATCCTTCTTATCCACCAAATACTTGGGGCAGTTCCGCTTCCAGTGACCAGTCCCTTTGCAGTAGAAGCACTCTGTTTTAGGCCTGGGTCCAGCTTTGGGTTTCTTCGTGGGAGCGGCAACTTGCTTGCCGTTCTTCTTGAAGTTCCCCTTCTTTCCCTTGCCCTTTTTCTTGAAACTAGTGGTTTTGTTAACCATCAACACTTGATGCTCCTTCTTTGATTTCTACCTCCGCTGATTTCAGCGTCACGAAGAGCTCAGGAATTGTCTTCTCCATCCCTTGCATATTATAGTTCATCACGAAGCCTTTATAGCTTGATGGCAGTGACTGAATAACTCTGTCAATAACACTCTCAACCGGAAGATCAATTCCCAGCTGAGTCAAGTGGTTGTGGTACCCAGACATTCTGAGTATGTGTTCACTGACAGAACTGTTCTCCTCCATTTTACAGCTAAAGAACTTGTTGGAGACTTCATATCTCTCAACCCAGGCATTAGCTTGAAATATCAATTTCAGCTCTTGGAACATCTCATATGCTCCGTGGCGTTCAAAATGCTTTTGCAGTCCCGGTTCTAAGCCGTAGAGCATGGCACACTGAACTATCGAGTAGTCATCAGATCGAGCCTGCCAGGCGTTCACAACGTCTGCAGCAGCTCCTGCAGCAGGTCCATCACCTAGCGGTGCATCAAGGACATAATTCTTCTGTGCAGCAATGAGGATAATCCTCAAGTTACGGACCCAGTCCGTGTAGTTGCTACCATCATCTTTCAACTAAGCTTTCTCTAGGAACGTATCAAAAACAGGGGAGCTACAACGCGAGCTATTGATCTACAACATAATTTGCAAAGACTACCAGGACTAAGTTCATGATAAATTAAGTTCAATTAATCAAATTACTAATGAACTCCCACTTAAATTAACATCCCTCAAGTTAACTAAGTGATACATGATCCAAATCAACTAGCCCATGTCCGATCATCACGTGAGATGGGATAGTCATCAATGGTGAACATCTCCATGTTGATCATATCTACTATATGACTCATGTTCGACCTTTCGGTCTCTAGTGTTCCGAGACCAAGTCTGTACATGCTAGGCTCGTCAAGTTTAACACAAGTATTCTGCTTGTGTAAAACTGGCTTACACCCGTTGTATGTGAACGTAGAATCTATCACACCCGATCATCACGAGGTGCTTCGAAACGACGAACTTTAGCAACGGTGCATACTCGGGGAGAACACTTTTATCTTGAAATTTAGTGAAGGGGTCATCTTATAATGCTACCGTCGTTCTAAACAAAAATAAGATGCATAAAGGATAAACATCACATGCAATCAAAATATGTGACATGATACGGCCATCATCATCTTGTGCTTTTGATCTCCATCTCCAAAGCATCGTCATGATCTCCATCGTCACCGGCTCGACACCTTGATCTCCATCGTTGCGTCGTGGTCGTCTCGCCAACTATTTCTTCTACAACTATTGCTAACACATAGCGATAAAGTAAAGCAATTACATGGTGCTTGCATTTCATACAATAAAGAGACAACCATAAGGCTCCTGCCGGTTGCCGATAAATTACAAAACATGATCATCTCATACAATAACGTATATCACATTATGTCTTGACCATATCACATCACAGCATACCCTGCAAAAACAAGTTAGACGTCCTGTACTTTGTTGTTGCAAGTTTTACGTGGCTGCTACGGGCTTCTAGCAAGAACCGTTCTTACCTACGACACAAAACCACAACGGTGATTTATCAAGTTTACTGTTTTAACCTTCAACAAGGACCGGCCGCAGTCAAATTCGATTCAACTAAAGTAGGAGAAACAGACACCCGCCAGCCACCTTTATGCAAAACAAGTTGCATGTCTGACGGTGGAACCGGTCTCATGTACGTGGACATGTAAGGTTGGTCCGGGCCGCTTCATCTTACAATACCGCCGAATCAAAATAAGACGTTGGTGGTAAGCAGTATGATGATCACCGCCCACAACTCTTTGTGTTCTACTCGTGCATATCATCTACGCATAGACCTGGCTCTGATACCACTGTTGGGGAACGTTGCATGGAAAACAAAAAATTTCTACGCACACGCAAGATCTATCCATGGAGATGCATAGCTACGAGAGGGGGAGTGTGTCTACGTACCCTCGTAGACCGTAAGCGGAAGCGTTAGAACAACGCGGTTGATGTCGTCGAACAACTTCACGATCCAACCGACCGAGCACCGAACGTACGGCACCTTCGCGTTCAGCACACGTTCAGCTCGGTGACGTCCTCGACTTCTTGATCCAGCAAGACGGCGAGGTAGTGGATGAGTTCCGGCAACACGACGGCGTGGTGACGGTGATGGTGATGCTATCTCCACAGGGCTTCGCCCAAGCACTGCGAAAATATGACCGAGGGACGGAACTGTGGAGGGGGGCGCCGCACACGGCTAAGACAATGTTGTGGCTTGTTTGGGGCTCCCCCTCTCCTCTATTTATATATGTGTAGGGGCTTGGAGTAGAAGGAATAGTGCCATGTGAACAGTACCACGTGCATAGTACACACGTGGACTTGGACTCCAAAGTCCAATCCTATTCCTACTAGGACTCTCCTTTTTTCCTTCCCTAGCTGCGTGGGCTTTTGAGGACTTGGTGCGCCTGGCTCAATAAGGCCAGGGCGCCTCCCCTTAGCCCATGCCAGCCCTTTGGGACGTGGTGGACCCACTTGTGGACTTCCGGACCCCTCCGGAATCCTCCGGAACCTTCTGGAAGCTTCCCGGTACAATACCGAAAAAACTGCACCTTTTTCCGGAACCGAAAATATGACTTCCCATATATAAATATTTACCTCTCGACCATTCCGAGACTCCTCGTGATGTCCGAGATCTCATACGGGACTCCGAACAATATTCGGTTACCAATTCACATAACTCATATAACACTATATCGTCAACGAACGTTAAGCGTGCGGACCCTACGGGTTCGGGAATGATGTAGACATGACTGAGACGCCTCTCCGGTCAATAACCAATAGCGGAACCTGGATGCTCATATTGGTTCCTACATATTCCACGAAGATCTTATCGGTCGAACCGCAATGACAACATACGTAATTCCCTTTGTCCGTCGGTATGTTACTTGCCCGAGATTCGATCGTCGGTATCTCCATACCTAGTTCAATCTCGTTACCGGCAAGTCTCTTTACTCGTTCCGTAATACATCATCCCGTAACTAACTCCTTAGTCACTTTGCTTGCAAGCTTCTTATGATGTGCATTACCGAGAGGGCCCAGAGATACCTCTCCGAAACACGGAGTAACAAATCCCAGTCTCGATCCATGCCAACTCAACGGACACCTTCGGAGATACCTGTAGAGCATCTTTATGATCACCCAGTTACGTTGTGACGTTTGATAGCACACAAGGTATTCCTCCGGTATCCGGGAGTTGCATGATCTCATGATCGGAGGAACATGTATTTGACATTCAAGAAAGCAGTAGCAATAAACAGAACGATCATATGCTAAGCTAACAGATGGGTCTTGTCCATCACATCATTCTCCTAATGATGTGATCCCGTTATCAAATGACAACTCATGTCTATGGTTAGGAAACCTTAACCATCCTTGATCAACGAGCTAGTCTAGTAGAGGCTCACTAGGGACACGGTATTTGTTTATGTATTCACACATGTATTTAAGTTTCCGGTCAATACAATTCTAGCATGAATAATAAACCTTTATCATGAACAAGGAAATATAAAATAATAACAACTTTATTATTGCCTCTAGGGCATATTTACATCACTCACAAATCATATTCATGTTCAAGATCAGAGGGGTATTGAATAGCATTAAGGATCTGAACATATAATCTTCCACCAAATAAACCAACTAGCATCTACTACAACATGTAACCAACACTACTAGCAACCCAGAGGTACCAATCTGGGGTTTTGAGACAAAGATTGAATACAAGAGATGAACTAGGGTTTGAGATGAGATGGTGTTGGTGAAGATGTTAATGAAGATTGGTCCTCCCACGATGAGAGGAACGTTGGTGATGTCGATGGCTTCAATTTCCCCCTCCCGGAGGGAAGTATCCCCGGCGGAATCGCTCTGCCGGAGAGCAAAATAGCTCCTGCCCAGGTTCTGCCTCGAGACGGCGGCGCTTCATCCTGAAAGTCTTCTCTTGATTTTTTTTCTAGGGCAAATGGCTTCATATAGCATACGGACGGGGCCATAGGCCAGCTGTGGGCCCCACAAGGCATCAGGGCGCGCCCAGGGTGGCCGTGCCCTATTGCCTTGTGGGCAACTGGTGGGTCCCCTCTGGTATTTCATTTCTCTAGTATTTTTTATGTATTCAATAAAAAACTCCGTGAAATTTCAGGTCAATTGGAGCTCTGTAGAATAGGTATCTCTGATGTGGCTATTTCAGGTCCAGAATTCCAGCTGCCGGCATTCTCCCTCTTCATGTAAATATTGCACATTAAGAGAGAAAAGACATAAGAATTGTACCATAAAGTGAAATAATTATCAGAAACATAATAAATAATAGTAGGAAATCATGATGCAAATTGGACGTATCAACTCCCCCAAGCTTAGACCTCGCTTGCCCTCAAGCGAAAAGTCAAAATCGATAATCAGGACCACATGTTTAGAGAGAGAGACGTTGATAAAAATAAAATACGGACATGGAGCATCATGATCTTTATTATAACAGCAATCTATCATCATAAAACTTCTCATGAAAAAGTGACAATTCATCCACAAGTTAAAGTATGAACCATAAACCGAATTGAAAACTAACAAACTATAATCTCAGTCACTGAAGCAATTGCAATTCATCAAATTATCAGAAAGAGTCTATGTAAGAGCTTTGATTAGCAAGTTCACATACTCAACTATCATTTAGTCTTCTATGATAGCTGACACTCACGTCATACTTATGGAGTAAAAGTTTCAGTCGAACACATAGAAAGATAGGGGCTTATAATTTCGCCTCCCAACGTATTTACCTCAAGGGTAATGTCAACAATAATAACTCATGATCACCTACATTCAACTGGATATATATGCATGGATCAATCCCTACCACATGATGTTTGCCAAAAGAGAAAATAAAAACGGAATAGAAGCGAATACTATTGACTCTTGTATGAAAGTAAATACATAAAGTAAAAGATAGGCCCTTCGCAAAGGGAAGCAGAGGTTGTCATGCGCTTTTTGTTTTTGGATGTGCAAGCTCTTAATGTAAAGGAACGTCACTTTATATTGCCCCTTGTGATAGCGACCTTTATTATGCAGTCTGTCGCTTTTATTGCTCCACCATCACAAGATCGTACAAAGCTTATTTTCCCTTATAATAAAAGTTCATACATATTTAGGAGCAATTTATATTGCTTTTGCACCGATGACAACTTACTTGAAGGATCTTATTCAATCCATAGGTAGATATAGTGGACTCTCATGGCATGAAACTGGGTTTAAGGGTTTTTGGATGCACAAGTAGTATCTCTACTTGGTGCGGATTTTTGGCTAGCAAAGATAGGGGGCAAACACCACATGTTAGAGGATCCAAAACAATATAACTTCTATGTGAATATAAGCAAACATAACCCATTACGTTGTCTTCCTTGTCCAACGTCAACTAATTGACTTAGAATATTTGATGGGGGCTCACAATCATAAAAGATGTCCAAGATAGTGTATTTATATGTGAGACCTCTCTTCCTTTATTACTTTTTCATGAATTGCTACAATGACCAATGCTATGTTTGTCAACTTCTAACAAGTTTTATCAATTATACTTCTTTTATGTGAAGTCATCACTCCCCATGGGATTCGCATATGATTTTATTCTTTCTTTATTTCTAAGATTGGATCATCAAAAGCAAAACACTCAACTCAAACTACTCTTTATTATATAACTTTCACACACGATTACATAGATAGATAGATCACAAAGCAAGCACTCGAAACTAAATCATACTAAAATTTTATTCCTCTAAATCACGAAATAACTAAGGATCGAACTAAGATAGATAGTGATGATGAAAAAGTGATGGTGATACGATACCGGGGCGCCTCTCCCAAGCTTGGCACAAGTCAAGGGGAGTGCCCATACCCATGTACTCAAGTCTCCTTCTTCGGTGATGGTGATGTGGTGGGCTTGTCCTTCAACTTCAGCAAGTACTCCAGATTACGATTGATCCTTCGAAGGGCATGATTCTGCTCTTCTAACACAATGACTTTACAAGTGAGCGAAGTATTCTGGGCACAAATTGCTTCAATAACTTTCAGTGTATCAATTTCAGATGGGGGAAATTTATCATAAAGAGTTTGCCACGAATCTCCCTTTTCTGTAGGTTCCTTCTTGTGCATGGCTTGATCTTCCTCTCCTTGAATCTGGTCCTCCGCGATCTTTCCAGGTTCCACCTCGCTGTGTCCTCCTCTCCCGATGACCACTCATAGTATACTTCGCTGAAAGGACGTTTGGCGGGTGAAGGTTGAACAATCCAGTGCTTGGTGTGGAGTCTTCGGGGAGCCATGGCGATCTAGATCTGTCAGAAAAATAGCCCAAAACAAGAACATAGGGGAAACTTGCGATACGGTGGTCAAAACATACGGGAGTATATATAAAGAATTTTTATTTTGCAAAACAAGCATACGGGAAGAAAACAAAGTCGGGAAGGCACATGTGGGGCCCACAAGGCATCACGGCGCGCCCCAGGGGGGGTCGCGCCTTGTTGCCTTGTGGGCGACACGTGGGTCCCCTCGGCTGCTTCTTATTTTTGTAATTTTTCTAATATTCCAAAACTGACAGAAATAATTTTTATGGAATTTTTGGAGTCGGTTTACTTACCGTATCACATACCTACCCCTTTTCAGGGTTCTGGAGCATTCCGGAAGGACTCTTCTATGTGCTCTTCCGGTGTAATTGTTTCAATAATATTAGTTTCAACATTAATGGGAGTACCTGAAATATAGTGCTTGATTCTTTGTCCATTCACCACTCTCGGATTATTGCCTTCAAAGTTGTTTATTTTGATGGCTCCGGAGCGATAAACTTCTTCGATGATATACGGTCCTTCCCATTTAGAGAGAAGTTTTTCTGCAAAGAATCTCAAATGAGAATTGTATAATAGAACATGATCACCTACTTTGAACTCCCATTTTTGAATTCTTTTGTCATGCCACCTTTCAACCTTTTCTTTAAACAACTTGGCATTTTCATAAGCTTGGGTTCTCCATTCATCTAAAGAGCTAATATCAAATAACCTCTTCTCACCGGCAAGTTTAAAATCATAGTTAAGTTCTTTAATTGCCCAATATGCTTTATGTTCTAACTCAAGAGGTAAATGACATGCTTTTCCATAAACCATTTTATACGGAGACATACCCATAGGATATTTATATGCAGTTCTATAAGCCCATAATGCATCGTCAAGTTTCTTAGACCAATTCTTTCTGGATCTATTAACAGTCTTTTGCAAAATTAATTTTATTTCTCTATTAGTTAATTCAACTTGACCACTAGACTGAGGATGGTAAGGAGATGCAATTCTATGGTTAACATCATATTTAGCAAGCAACTTAAGGAAAGCACCATGAATAAAATGTGAACCACCATCGGTCATTAAATATCTAGGGACTCCAAACCTTGGGAAAATAATTTCTTTAAGCATTTTAATAGAGGTGTTAGGATCAGCACTACTAGTTGGAATAGCTTCTACCCACTTAGTAACGTAATCAACAGCAACTAAAATATGAGTGTACCCATTGGATTTAGGAAAAGGTCCCATATAATCAAAACCCCCAACATCAAATGGTTCAATAACAAGCGAATAATTCATAGGCATTTCCTGACGTCTACCAACATTACCAATTCTTTGACATTCATCACAAGAAAGGACAAACTTACGTGCATCCTTGAAAAGAGTAGGCCAATAAAAACCAGATTGTAATACCTTGTGTGCAGTTCGGTCTCCCGCATGGTGTCCTCCATATGCCTCGGAGTGACACTTCCGCAGGATTTGTTCCTGTTCATGCTCAGGTACACAACGTCTAATAATACCATCTACTCCTTCTTTATATAGATGTGGGTCATCCCAAAAGTAATGTCTTAAATCAAAGAAGAACTTTTTCTTTTGTTGGTATGTAAAGCTAGGTGGTATGTATTTAGCAACAATGTAATTAGCATAGTCTGCATACCAAGGAATATTACGAGAAGCATTTATCACAGCTAATTGTTCATCAGGAAAATCATCATTAATAGGAAGTGGGTCATCAAGAACATTTTCCATTCTAGACAAATTATCTGCTACGGGATTCTCAGCTCCCTTTCTATCAACAATATGCAAATCAAATTCTTGTAGCAGAAGAACCCATCTAATAAGTCTAGGCTTAGCATCTTTCTTTTCCATAAGATATTTAATAGCAGCATGATCAGTGTGAACAGTAACTTTGGAATCAACAATGTATGATCTAAATTTATCACATGCAAACACAACTGCTAAAAATTCTTTCTCAGTAGTAGCATAATTTCTTTGAGCACTATCTAGAGTTTTACTAGCATAATGGATAACATTTAATTTATTATCAACTCTTTGTCCTAGAACATCACCAACAGCATAATCACTAGCATCACACATAATTTCAAAGGGTAGGTTCCAGTCAGGTGGTTGAACAATAGGTGCAGAAATTAAGGCTTTCTTAAGTATTTCAAAGGCTTCTACACAATCATCATCAAAAACAAATGGAACATCTTTTTGCAAGAGATTGGTAAGAGATCTAGAAATTTTAGAGAAGTCTTTTATAAACCTTCTATAGAAACCAGCATGACCAAGGAAATTTCTTATACCTTTGATATCTTTCGGACATGGCATTTTCTCAATAGCATCAACTTTAGCTTTATCAACTTCAATACCTCTTTCAGAAATTTTATGCCCAACGACTATACCTTCATTCACCATAAAGTGGCACTTCTCCCAATTCAAGACAAGATTAGTTTCTTCACATCTCTGCAAAACTCGATCAAGGTTGCTTAAGCAATCATCAAAAGAAGTTCCGTAAACGGAGAAATCATCCATGAAAACCTCAACAATCTTTTCGCAAAAGTCAGAGAATATAGCAGTCATACATCTTTGAAAGGTAGCAGGTGCATTACATAAACCAAAAGGCATACGACGATAAGCATAAGTTCCAAAAGGACAAGTAAAGGTGGTTTTCTCTTGATCTTCAGGTAACACGGGTATTTGAGAGAAACCAGAATAACCATCTAGGAAACAAAAGTGTGTATGCTTAGACAATCTTTCTAACATTTGATCAATAAAAGGCAAGGGGTAATGATCTTTTCTAGTAGCTTTATTTAATTTCCTGAAATCAATTACCATCCTATAACCAGTTACAATTCTTTGTGGGATAAGCTCATTTTTATCATTAGGAACAACGGTAATACCTCCCTTTTTAGGAACACAATGAACAAGACTTACCCATCTACTATCAGCTATGGGATAGATTATACCTTCTTCCAGAAGCTTTAATATTTCAGTTCTTACCAGATCTTTCATTCTAGGATTCAGCCTTCTTTGATGATCAACAACGGGTTTAGCATCTGGCTCCATATGAATTTTATGCTGACATAAAGTGGGACTAATGCCCTTAAGATCATCGAGAGTATATCCAATAGCAGCACGGTGCTTCTTCAGAGTTTTAAGTAATCTCTTTTCTTCATGCTCTGAGAGGTTAGCACTAATAATAACAGGATATATCTTATTTTCATCAAGATAAGCATATTTAAGAGTATCAGGTAATTGCTTTAATTCAAACACAGGATCACCCTTGGGTGGAGGTGGATCACCCAAGGTTTCAATAGGCAAATTATGTTTCAGGATAGGTGCTTGTTTAAAGAATAATTCATCTATTTCATTTCTTTCATTCATATTCATGTCATTCTCATGCTCAAGCAAATATTGTTCTAAAGGATCAGTAGGAGGCACAGCAATAGAAGCAAGACCAATAATTTCATATTTACTAGGCAATTCTTTATCATGAGGTTGTCTACGAAACTTAGAGAAATTAAACTCATGAGACCTCTCACCAAAATTAACACTAACAATTTCTTTAGTGCAATCAATCTTAGCATTAACAGTATTCAAGAAGGGTCTACCAAATATAATGGGACAAAAATCATCTTGTGGTGATCCAAGAACAAGAAAATCAGTAGGGTTTTTGATCTTACCACACAAGACTTCACCATCTCTAACAATCCCAAGTGGTGAAATAGTATCTCTATTTGCAAGTTTAATAGTAACATCAATATCTTCCATCTCAACAGGTGCAATATCATTCATGACTTCTTGATAGAGAGTAAACGGAATAGCACTCACACTAGCACCAATATCACATAAACCATGATAGCAATGATCTCCAATTTTAACAGAAATAATAGGCATGCCAACTACAGGTTTGTTATTATCTTTAGGGTCCGGCTTAGCAATTCTAGTTGCTTCATCACAGAAATATATGACATGTCCATCAATATTATCAACCAAAAGATCTTTAACCATTGCAACACAAGGTTCAACTTTAATTTGTTCAGAAGGTCTAGGTGCTCTAATATTACTCTTATTAACCACAGTTGAAGCTTTAGCATGTTCCTTAATCCTAACAGGGAAAGGAGGTTTCTCAATATAAGCAGTAGGCACAACTGGATCAACATGGTAAACAATTGTTTCTTCTTTAGCACCAACAGGTTCTTCTTTCAATTCAATAGGTGGATGATATTTAAACCATTTATCCTTAGGGAGATCAACATGAGCAGCAAAAGATTCACAAAAGGTAGCTACTATCTCAGAGTCAAGTCCATATTTAGTACTAAACTTATGAAAAGCATCAGTTTCCATAAAAGATTTAACACAATCAAACTCAAAATTTATACCTGACTCATTACCTTTGTTGATTTCCCAATCTTCATAATTGCGTTTAATTCTTTCTAGAAGATCCCATCTAGATTCAATAGTTCTCTTCATAAAGGAACCAGCAGAAGAAGTATCGAGCATGGATTGATCATTATGAGAAAGCCGAGCATAAAAGTTTTGAAGAATTATTTCTCTTGAGAGCTCATGATTGGGGCATGTGTGCAACATATACTTAAGCCTCCCCCAAGCTTGAGCGATAATTTCTCCTTCACGAGGCCAGAAATTATATATAAAATTCCGATCACGATGAACCAAATGCATAGGATAAAATTTCTGGTGGAATTCCAGCTTCAACCGGTTCCAGTCCCATGTTTCAGTATCATCACATAGCCTATACCATGTCAATGACTTTCCCTCCAAAGATAAAGGGAATACTTTCTTCTTAACTCCATCTCTGGATAAACCTGCAAGCTTAAACAATCCACAAATTTCATCCACATAGATCAAGTGCATATCAGGATGTACCGTTCTATCTCCTGCATAAGGATTAGCTACCAGTTTCTCTATCATACCCGAAGGAATTTCATAATAAATATTTTCAGTAGGTTCAATAGGTTGAGGAGCAACTCTTATTGCTTCCGGTCGAGGTGAAGATACCCCGAACAAGCCCCTCAAAGGATTACTTTCCATAGTGACAAGTGACAGTAAATTTCAGCACGTAATATAAATGTTTCCTTACCAAATTCCACTCACCAAAGGCGCTTCACTCCCCGGCAATGGCCCACAAGTATAGGGGATCAATCGTATTCCTTTTGATAAGTAAGAGTGTCGAACCCAACGAGGAACAGAAGGAAATGACAAGCGGTTTTCATCAAGGTATTCTTTACAAGTACTGAAAGTAGCGGTAACAGATAGTTTTGATAGCAAGATAATTCGTAACAAGTAACAAATAGTAACGGTAACAAAAAGTGCAGCAAGGTGCCCAATCCTTTTTGTAGCAAAGGACAAGCCGGAACAAACTCGTATAACAAGCAAAGCGTTCTCGAGGACACATGGGAATTTCATCTAGTCACTTTCATCATGTTTGTTTGATTCGCGTTCGCTACTTTGATAATTTGATATGTGGGTGGACCGGTGCTTGGGTGCTGTTCTTACTTGAACAAGCCTCCCACTTATGATTACCCCCTCTCGCAAGCATCCGCAACTACGAAAGAAGAATTAAGATAACTCTAACCATAGCATGAAACATATGGATCCAAATCAGCCCCTTACGGAATAGCGCATAAACTAGGGTTTAAGCTTCTGTCACTCTAGCAACCCATCATCTAATTACTAATCCACAATGCCTTCCCTTAGGCCCAAAGATGGTGAAGTGTCATGTAGTCGATGTTCACACGACACCACTAAAGGAAGCAACAACATACATATCGTCAAAATATCGAACGAATACCAAATTCACATGATTACTTATGACAAGACTTCTCCCATGTCCTCTCCCATGTACTTGATAACCCACAAGTATAGGGGATCAATTGTAGCTTTTTCGATAAATAAGAGTGTCAAACCCAATGAGGAGCTAAAGGTAGAATTAATATTCCCTTCAAGTTCTATCGACCACCGATACAACTCTACGCGCACTTAACGTTCGCTTTACCTAGAACAAGTATGAAACTATTTTGTAGGTGATAGGATGGGTTTGCAAGAATAAAACTAGAAGTACTTTGCGAGAATAAAACTACGAGTAATTTGCAAGATAATAAAAGTTAGTTCTTTAGTAGAAAGCTTTTGTAACACAAGAGAATGATTTGTCCCTAGGCAATCGATAACTAGACCGGTAATCATTATTGCAATTTTATATGAGGGAGAGGCATGAGCTAACATACTTTCCGTACTTAGATCATATGCACTTATGATTGGAACTCTAGCAAGCATCCGCAACTACCAAAGATCATTAAGGTAAAACCCAACCATAGCATTAAGTATCAAGTCCTCTTTACTCCCATACGCAACAACCCCCTTACTCGGGTGTAAGCTTCTGTCACTCTAGCCGCCCACTATAAGAGAATTATGAACGTATTGCAAACCCTACAACGGGAATCCCTCATGCTTGCGCGACACGGAGGGCACCATAGGACAACACCAAAATAAAACATACAACTCAAACCAATCACGATCATCAATCAACCCATAGGACAAAACAGATCGACTCAAACATCATAGGATGGCAACACATTATTGGATAATAATATGTAGCATTAAGCACCATGTTTAAGTAGAGATTACAGCGGGGAGAAGAGGTGTTACACCGCTGCATAGAAGGGGAGAGAGTTGGTGGTGACGGTGGCGAAGTTGTTGGTGCAGATCGCCGTCACGATGATTGCCCCGGCGGCGTTCCGGCGCCACTGGGTGAGAGGGGGAAAGAGCCCCCTCCTTCTTCTTCTTGCTTGGCCTCCCCCATAGATGGGAGGAGGTTTTCCCCTCTGGTACTTGGCCTCCATGGCACCCGGAGGGGCGGGAGCCCCTCCGAGATTGGATCTCTCTCTCTGTTCTCTTCTGTTTCGCGTTCCTGTTTTCTGGCCCTTCACCGTTTCTTAAATTCCCGGAGATCCGTAACTCCGATTGGGCTGAAATTTTAACATGATTTTATTCTAGATATTATCTTTCTTGCGGCGAAAGAAGGGGGTCAACCGACTTACGAGGTGCTCACGAGCCACCTGGGCGCGTTTGCCCCCCCCAGGCGCGCCCTAGTGCCTCGTGGCCACCTCGGACACCGTATTGCGTTGATTCTTCTTCCCAAAAATCACATATATTCCAAAATAAATCTCCGTAAAATTTTATCACGTTTGGACTTCGTTTGATATGGATATTCTGCGAAACAAAAAACATGCAACAAACAGGAACTGGCACTGGGCACTGGATCAATATGTTAGTCCCAAAAATAATATAAAATGTTGCCAAAAATATGTGAAAGTTGTAGAATATTGGCATGAAACAATCAAAAATTATAGATACGATGGAGACGTATCAGCATCCCCAAGCTTAATTCCTGCTCGTCCTCGAGTAGGTAAATGATAAAAAAGATAATTTTTGATGTGGAATGCTACCTAGCATGATCTTGATCATGTAATATAATCATGGCATGAATATTAAGACATGAGTGATTCAAAGCAATAGTCTATAATTTGATATAAAAACATCAATACTCAGGCATCCCAACAAACAATCATGTCTTTCAAAATAAAAATGCTAAAGAACGCTATCCCTACAAAATCATATAGCCTTGTCATGCTCCATCTTCTTAACACAAAATATATATCATGTACTACCCCGGTGTCAGCCAAGCAATTGGTTCATACTTTTTAACGCGCTTCAGCTTTTCAACCCCCACGCAATACATGAGCGCAAGCCATGGATATAGCACTATGGGTGGAATAGAATGCGGTGGTAGAGATTAATATGGAGAAGACAAAAAGGAAGAAAGTCTCACATCGACGCGGCTAATCAACGGGCTATGGAGATGCCCATAAATTGATGTCAATGCAAGGAGTAGGGATTGCCATGCAACAGATGCACTAAGAGCTATAAGTGTATGAAAGCTCAAACTGAAAACTAAGTGGGTGTGCATCCAACTTGCTTGCTCAAGACCTCGGGCAATTGAGGAAGCCCATCATCAGAATATACAAGCTAAGTTCTATAATGAAAAATTCCCACTAGTATATGAAAGTGACAACATAGGAGACTCTCTATATGAAAAACATGGTGCTACTCTGAAGCACAAGTGTGGTAAAGGATAGTAACATTGCCCCTTCTCTCTTTTTCTCTCATTTCATTTCATCATTTTTTTTCTCTTTTTTTCTTATTTTTCTTATTTTTCTTGGGCTCTTTTTGGCCTCACTTTTTTTCTTTTTTTTTTATTTTGTCCGAAGTCTCATCCCGACTTGTGGCGGAATCATAGTCTCCATCATCCTTTCCTCACTGGGACAATGGTCTAATAATGAATAATGATGATCATCACACTTCTATTTACTTACAACTCAAAAAATTATAACTCGATACTAGAACAAAGTATGACTCCATATGAATGCCTCTGGCAGTGTACCAGGATGTGCAATGATCTAGCGTAGCAAAGATATCAAAAAACGGACAAGCCATGAAAATATCATGCTAGCTATCTTACGATCATGCAAAGCAATATGACAATGAATGCTCAAGTCATGTATATGATGATGATGGAAATTGCATGGCAATATATCTCGGAATGGCTATGGAAATGCCATAATAGGTAGGTATGGTGGCTATTTTGAGGAATATATAAGGAGGCTTATGTGTGATAGAGCGTATCATATCACGGGGTTTGGATGCACCGGTGAAGTTTGCACCGACTCTCGAGGTGAGAAAGGGCAATGCACGGTACCGAAGAGGCTAGCAAATTGCGGAAGGGTGAGAGTGCGTATAATCCATGGACTCACATTAGTCATAAAGAACTCACATACTTATTGCGAAAGTTTATTATCCCTAGAAGCAAAGTACTACTACGCATGCCCCGAGGGGGGAGGTTGGTAGGAGTTAACCATCGCGCGCCCCCGACCTCCACGCAAAGGAAGACAATCAATAATAAATCATGCTCCAACTTCTTAGCATAACGAGAGACTATACGTGCATGCTTCGGGAATCACAAACCTTAACACCAATATTCCTACTAAACCACAATCATTCACTAGTACCTCCCACATATTACCATCTCTATATCGCAAAACTATTGCAAGGAATCAAACATATCATATTCAGTGATCTACAAGTTTTATGTAGGATTTTATGACTAACCATGTGAATGACCAATTCCCGTTGACTCTCTAAACAGATATAAGTGAAGCATGAGAGTTTAATTATTTCTACAAAAGACCATGCTCTAATAAATATAAGTGAAGCAAAAGAGCATTCTACAAATAACGGTTTTCTAGATGAAGAGAAACAGGCATCCAAACTTCAAATGATATAAGTGAAGCACATGAAGCATTCTATAAAGCCATACTCAAAAGATATAAGTGAAGTGCAAAGAGCATTCTATAAATCAACCAAGGACTATCTCATACCAGCATGGTGCATAAAAGAAAGGGGAAAAATAAACACAAAAGATGCTCCAAGAATTTACGCATATCATGTGAACAAAACAAAAACCGAGACATACCAATAATTGCTGAATAAAGATGGGATGCCTTCCGGGGCATCCCCAAGCTTAGACGCTTGAGTCTCCTTGAATATTTACTTGGGGTGCCTTGGGCATCCCCAAGCTTGAGCTCTTGCCTCTCCTCATTCTTCTCATATCAATACCTCCTCGATCTTTGAACACTTCATCCACACAAAACTTAACAAAACCTTCGTGAGATCCGTTAGTATAATAAAGCAAATCACTACTTTAAGTACTGTTGCAAACCCATTCATATTTTATTTTTGCATTATACCTACTATATTCTAACTTCTCCATGGCTTATACCTTCCAATACAATCCATAGTTTCATCAAAACAAGCAAAACAATGCATCAAAAACAGAACAGTCTGTAGTAATCTGAACATTGTCCATACTTCTGTAACTCCAAAAATTCTGAAAAATTAGGACAAAATAAACAATTTTCATATAAGTACCGTGTAAAAATTTCAGAATTTTTGCACGTTCCAGTAAAAAATGTAAATTCACGCACTACAGCAAAAGTTTCTGTTTTTGCACCGCACATACCAAACAAGCAATTTAAACATCCTAACGGTAAATCTTGGCACATTATTTTTATAATACAATGGATTTGTACAAGGGGATAATTATTTTTGTTGAAAAGTTTCCATAATTCAAGATTTGCAAAGTTTCCATGGGCATGAACAAAGTTCAAGGAGCTCCCCCACTTCAACGGTGCTCGTCTTTCTTACTTTCACTTTTCTTTTTGAAAAAGTTTTAGGTTCCCCTCTATATTTTTTTTAAACTTTATAAAAGCACTCAATAGAAATAAATGACTCTCTAAAACTTTCAGGTTGTCTCCCAGGCAGCGCTTTCTTTAAAGCCATTAAGCTAGGCATAAAGTGCTCAAGTAATTGATCCACCCGGATCCCAAGGTATATCAAAGCCAATTTTAATTAACAATGATTTGTAATTTAGTAGTGAGCACCAAGCAACATATATCGTGAAATGACAAAGTCTAACTCTCTTCCTATGCATTGGCATGTCATAAAAGAACAATTCATGCACATCAAGTAAAGGCCAATACATAGCATAAACAGTTTCTTGCAATTTTATCGTATTAGAAACATAGAGAGGCGGAGATGTAGTTCCTCTCTCATAATAATTGCAATTAGGAGCAGCAAGCACATGCATATTATATCCATCAAAATTATCACGTGCAATAGTAAAACGCAACCCATCAATATAATCCTGAATAAGAGCAAACTTCTCCGATATAGTGTAGTTGGGAGAATTCAAAAAGATAATAGGACTATCATGTGTGGGTGCAATAGTAACAATTTCATTCTTAACATAAGGAACTATAGCAAGTTCATCTCCATAAGCATAATTCATATTGGCATCATGGCCACAAGCATAGCAAGCATCAATTTCATCAAAAAGGGATATTTCGAACGAATCCAAGGGATCATAGCAATTATCATAGCATTCATCCTTCAGTAAACACGAAGGGAAATTAAACAATGTATGGGATAAAGAGTTACTCTCATCAGAAGGTGGGCACGGGTGATCAATCCGCTCTTCCTCCTTTTGTTCTTCGCTCCCCTCCTCAATTTTTTCATCTAATGAGCTCACAGTGTCATCATTTTCTTCTTCCATAGGTTCCTGCAAAATATTAGTCTCTTCTTGGACAGTGGAAGTGTCCTTAATATATTCTTTCACATAAGCATTAGAAGCATAGTTTTCATGGCAATATTTAAGTATGGCAAAATTTTCAGATTTGTAAAGAGTAGCATCATACTTTTCAATCAAAGAAGCAATTTCATAAGCACCCTTAAAAGCAACAAATTCTTCAATTTGTTCAATATCATAGTAACTATAAACACCTTTAGCATAAGAAGATACGATTCCATTATCACTAAACTCACATTGGTAGGGAAGGTGTTTCTTAGGGTCTTCAGAACAACAAGTAAAATCATGTATTTCGCACAAATTCCAAGCATAGCAATTCAAAGTATTAATATGATGCCATAAGAGTTTCCCTTTTTGAGACAAGCGGTGTCGCACAAAATAAGCATGCTCATTTAATGATTTTCCCTCAACTAAGCTAGTTGGGTTTTCAGCACGAGCACAAAGGGATCGAAGATGATCCAAGTAGAAAGCTTCAGCAGTATGATAGATTTTGGGTGGTTCTTCAACCATTGGTTTAGCAGGTACAACTATTTTTTTTGGTATTTTACGTTTCCTACCCATAACTAAAGATAGAAAACAAGGGCACAAAATAAAAACTACTTAGTGATAAAGCAAACAAGCACACACGAGAATATCAACCCCACGCTATTGCTCCCCGGCAATGGTGCCAGAAAAAGGTCTTGATAACCGACAAGTATAGGGGATCAATTGTAGCTTTTTCGATAAATAAGAGTGTCGAACCCAACGAGGAGCTAAAGGTAGAATTAATATTCCCTTCAAGTTCTATCGACCACCGATACAACTCTACGCGCACTTAACATTCGCTTTACCTAGAACAAGTATGAAACTATTTTGTAGGTGATAGGATGGGTTTGCAAGAATAAAACTAGAAGTACTTTGCGAGAATAAAACTACGAGTAATTTGCAAGATAATAAAAGTTAGTTGTATAGTAGAAAGCTTTTGTAACACAAGAGAATGATTTGTCCCTAGGCAATCGATAACTAGACCGGTAATCATTATTGCAATTTTATATGAGGGAGAGGCATGAGCTAACATACTTTCCATACTTAGATCATATGCACTTATGATTGGAACTCTAGCAAGCATCTACAACTACCAAAGATCATTAAGGTAAAACCCAACCATAGCATTAAGTATCAAGTCCTCTTTACTCCCATACACAACAACCCCCTTACTCGGGTGTAAGCTTCTGTCACTCTAGCCGCCCACTATAAGAGAATTATGAACGTATTGCAAACCCTACAGCGGGAATCCCTCACGCTTGCGCGACACGGAGGGCACCATAGGACAGCACCAAAATAAAACATACAACTCAAACCAATCACGATCATCAATCAACCCATAGGACAGAACAGATCGACTCAAACATCATAGGATGGCAACACATCATTGGATAATAATATGTAGAATTAAGCACCATGTTTAAGTAGATATTACAGCGGGGAGAAGAGGTGTTACACTGCTGCATAGAGGGGGAGAGAGTTGGTGGTGACAGCGGCGAAGTTGTTGGTGCAGATCGCCGTCACGATGATTGCCCCGGCGGCGTTCCGGCGCCACCGGGAGAGAAGGGGAGAGAGCTTCCCTCCTTATTCTTCTTGCTTGGCCTCCCCCCTAGATGGGAGGAGGTTTTCCCCTCTGGTCCTTGGCCTCCATGACACCCGGAGGGGCGGGAGCCCCTCTGAGATTGGATCTCTCTCTCTGTTCTCTTCTGTTTCGCGTTTCTGTTTTCTGGTCCTTCACCGTTTCTTAAATTCCCGGAGATCCGTAACTCCTATTGGGCTGAAATTTTAACACGATTTTCTTCCGGATATTTTCTTTCTTGCGGCGAAAGAAGGAGGTCAACCGACTTACGAGATGCTCACGAGCCACCAGGGCGCGTTTGCCTCCCCTGGTGCCTCGTGGCCACCTCGGACACCGTCTTGCGTTGATTCTTCTTCCCAAAAATCACATATATTCCAAAATAAATCTCCGTAAATTTTTATCGCGTTTGGACTTCGTTTGATATGGATATTCTGCGAAACAAAAAAGATGCAACAAACAGGAACTTGCACTGTTCACTGGATCAATATGTTAGTCCCAAAAATAATATAAAATGTTGCCAAAAATATGTGAAAGTTGTAGAATATTGGCATGAAACAATAAAAAATTATAGATACGACGGAGACGTATCAGTCCTCAAGAACAAAAGTAACTACTCACAAATCATATTCATGTTCAAGATCAGAGGGGTATTGAATAGCATTAAGGATCTGAACATATAATCTTCCACCAAATAAACCAACTAGTATCAACTACAAGATGTAATCAACACTACTAGCCACCCACAGGTACCAATCTGAGGTTTTGAGACAAAGATTGAATACAAGAGATGAACTAGGGTTTGAGATGAGATGGTGCTGGTGAAGATGTTGATGAAGATTGGTCCTCCCACGATGAAAGGATCGTTGGTGATGTCGATGGCTTCGATTTCCCCCTCCCGGAGGGAAGTATCCCCGGCGGAATCGCTCCGCCGGAGAGCAAAATAGCTCCTGCCCAGGTTCCGCCTTGAGACGGCGGCGCTTCGTCCCGAAAGTCTTCTCTTGATTTTTTTTCTAGGGCAAATGGCTTCATATAGCAGAAGGAGGGGGCCAGAGGCCAGCCGTGGGCCCCACAAGGCATCAGGGCGCGCCCAGGGGGCCCGCGCCCTGTTGCCTTGTGGGCAACTGGTGGGTCCCCTCTGGTATTTCTTTTCTCCAGTATTTTTTATATATTCAATAAAAAATCTCCGTGAAATTTCAGGTCAATTGGAGCTCTGTAGAATAGGTATCTCTGATGTGGCTATTTCAGGTCCAGAATTCCAGCTGCCGGCATTCTCCCTCTTCATGTAAATCTTGCAAATTAAGAGAGAAAAGGCATAAGAATTGTACCATAAAGTGAAATAATGATCAAACACATAATAAATAATAGTAGGAAATCATGATGCAAATTGGACGTATCAGTCATCGTCATCGCCGTAGCCCTCTAATAACGAACCAGCAGCACTAAGCATCGGTGACTGCACTGAATGCATGGACTGTTGCGACTGGTTGCCGACTGCAGTATAGTAAAACATGTAAAATTGATTTGCAAACCTACAATGTTTAATAGAATGTACAAAGTAGTGTTACCTAGTTCCATTTGATGATGCCAGGAAGAGCTCCCTGGTTGTGAAGGAGGTGGTTGAGGCCAGGACGAGCTCCCTGGTTGTGAAGGAGGTGGCTGCTGCCAGGACGAGCTCCCTGGTTGTGAAGGAAGTGGTTGATGCCAGGACGAGCTCCTTGGTTGTGAAGGAGGTGGCGGGGGTGTAGCCATTCGCCGCGGTTCTGAACGCTGCACAGAGGGACGTGGCGGACGATGTGCTGGACGAGGAACTGCAACATCCGAAGATCGTCTACATGTAACAGCTGCATAAATCCCTCATAGCTTCTCATCAAAACGCCTCAACCATGAGAGGTGCTCTGGCTGTGGGATAGTATCCCCCCTCTCAACCCGCCACATTAAAGCGGAAACCTCCTCTCGCGCCTCGACTGTCAAGTCACTCTATACACGAAGAGTTAATCAATTGTATATGTTCAGGTTATGATAAAACTACCCATATGAGAACCATGGCACGTACCGCGTGGTGTCTAATTCCCACAACAGCGGTAGTTGGGTACATATCGCTGGTGAGAGGGGCTTCCATCTGATCAGGAGCAGCTGATGGAACCAAGTAGATCCTCGTTGTATGCCGGTAACACTACAGATACAACCCGAACTTGTCCCAGTCAAAGGGCCGAACCTCATCCCAGATATTTGTCGGTGCGGTAGTCCATTCCTGAACATAAGGGCTAATGCTCTGAACCCAAACAGCCATGGACTTGTTTCCTCCTACGCGACTGTACCTGAGATTGACATGCGCGTTACATGGTTAGCTATATTCTGAATGCAGTGCTAACAACTAAATTAGTATTACTTACTTGTGCACGTGTGCTGGTATGTGTGGAATAACTGGAATTTCAGGCTCTTGGCATAGACCGAACTGTCTCATCACCCTATGAAGAGCCATCTCCTCAACCGTCACGTCGAACACCAAATTGGCCTTGGTTATCCAATAGTGCCGATCTCTAGTGCACAAGTCATATATCCCAACTGGATACCTAGATGTAATAGTCTGATACGAGTAGGGCTCCCGGATAACTAGATCCTCATGCAAACTATCAAACTGCGCCGTGAAGGACGAGTAGCAGCCCCTCACCTGGGTATGCGCAAACTGTCTCTGTACATGACAACAAATAAACATTAGTAATACTATTGCATGGCAAGAAATAATTGAATGAATTGTTACGTAATATAAAAGTACCTCTCTCCGTGCCCAAACAGATCCCATAGTAGGCAAGTCGCCGATAGCAGGCACGTAAGCCCCTGCTATGTCCTCCATCCCAAAAGGTCTATCAACGTAGACATAGGGTCGTCCAATAGGGAATCTCTCGTATGACCAGAGCTGCAACAATAGTGGACATCCAACCAGACCTGATTTTCTAGACTTCAACAAGCAAGCATTGCACAGGCCTCTGTACGTAGTTGCTAACACGGCAGAACCAAAACTCCTCTGCACAATGTCCCCAGGGCAACGTGCGTCAGCTATCTCTCGTGCAATACCGATGATTCATGCATCGACAGTGGTCACATGGTTCTCCGTGAACATGGTCTTGCCGAACAACCAAAGAATATATGCCTCTAGGGATCGATCAATCTGTGCCTCTGACAACTCAACTGCGGGGTATCCTAACGAGACAATCTACATACAAACCAAATGATTGTGTCAACTATTTAGTGAGGGCAACTATAAAAACAACATTTCACTGGTCGTGAAGGTTACCTGAAACTGGCTCAACCACCTAAAACGAGGCCCGTGAGGATCGTCGTCTAAGCCCATAGCAGTTGGCACCGCAGCTAGAAAACGGGCCTGCATCATTGCTAGCCAGCCAGGTTCTGCCTCTAAAGGACCTATGGCAGCACCGGCCAAAGGTAATCCCAACAAGTAAGACACATCCTGTAAAGTAGGTGCCATCTCTCCCCAGGGAAAGTGAAACGTATGTGTCTCTGGTCTCCATCTATCTACTAAGCAGGTAAGAAGTGACCTGTCATAAGAGAAACAATTCACTTGCCTCTTGCGTAACTGCATTGGTTCACCTTCCTCATCCAAGTCCGGATGTTCAACCCACTCATGCAATGTACCCTCAACCAGCCGTGCCAAGGGTAGAAGTCCAGCTCAACTTAACCTACAAAATAAAGAGGATGCAACATACAGTTAGCGGGTATGAAAAGTATGTCAAACCTGTAAGATTGTAAGTCATTATATGTACACATACCTATTAACCCATAAAGGGTGTATCATCCAGTTAGACTTTGGGGTGCGAGTGACCAACACGTCTAAGTTCTTGCCCGCTTCCATAAGTGTGGCCCGGTGACCTCTATTGATCGTACTATGAAGCAACAGATACAAAGACATATCTGCAATTAAAACATAGTCCAGACATATTACAAACTAAAACATAGTCCAGACATATTACAAATTAAAACATACTCCGACATATTACAACTTAAAACATAGTCCAGACATATTACAAAATAAAACATAGTCCAGACATATTACAAATTAAAACATAGTCCGACATACTACAACTTAAAACAACATTTTCTCGTAGTCCAAACATATTACAAATTAAAACATAGTCTGACACATAATAATAGGTATCACGTAGTCCTCACATATTATATAGCTTGTGAGTTATTGCTTCCTCGTCCTCCCCTTCGGCCTCGACTGCTTCGACCACGTCCGCCTCTTGCTCCTGTTGTCGCACTTGTCGATGTGGAAGCACCGTCTTTCTTGAGGTCGGGACAATATTTCATCCTATGCCCATAAGCCGCGCATAGCAAACATTGTCTGGTTGCTCCACCAGCTTCAGATTGGTCCATATCATTTCGGATGCGACGGACATTACGTCTACCCCTACTTGTTCACCGAAGAGCTGGATCCGGGATGTATACTCTCTCACCGTCGTTTACCTTGTTGAAATTGCCGACAACTCTAAACCCTGTCATCTCACCGGTCCATGGGTTGAGTACTGCCAATTTTAAATAGTATGGGGACACGAAGGAGATGGCGTCCAACTCAATATGGCCACAGGCAGCTGATACGTCTCCGTCGTATCTACTTTTCCAAACACTTTTGCTCTTGTTTTGGACTCTAATTTGCATGATTTGAATGAAACTAACCCGGACTGACGCTGTTTTCAGCAGAACTACCATGGTGTTGTTTTTGTGCAGAAATCAAAGTTCTCAGAATTGGATGAAACTTTTTGGAGTTTTTTTATGGAATATATAAAAAATACTGGCGCAAGAATCAACAGAAGAGGGGCCACTTGCTGCCCACAAGGCAACAGGGCGCGACCCCCCCTGGGGCGCGCCCTGATGCCTTGTGGGGCCCACAGGTGGCCATCTGACCTAATTCCAACGCTATAAATTCACTTTCCTAGAGAAAAAAAATAAGAGAAGAAGTTTCATCGCGTTTTACGATACGGAGCCGCCGCCGCCTCCTGTTCTTCATCGGGGGGGCTGATCTGGAGTCCGTTCGGGGCTCCGGAGAGGGGGATTCGACGCCGTCGTCATCATCAACCATCCTCCATCACCAATTTCATGATGCTCACCACCGGGCGTGAGTAATTCCTCCGTAGGCTTGCTGGACGGTGATGGGTTGGATGAGATTTATCATGTAATCGAGTCAATTTGTTAGGGCTTTGATCCCTAGTATCCACTATGTTCTGAGAGTGATGTTGCTATGACTTTGCTATGCTTAATGCTTGTCACTAGGGCCCGAGTGCCATGATTTCATATCTGAACCCTTTAGGTTTTCATGAATATATTTGTGTTCTTGATCCTATCTTGCAAGTTATATGCACCTATTACATGTTATGATCCGCATACCCCAAAGTGACAATAATTGGGATTCTTTCTGGTGATTACCGTAGTTTGAGGAGTTCATGTATTCACTATGTGTTAATGCTTTGTTCCAGTTCTCTATTAAAAGGAGGCCTTAATATCCCTTAGTTTCCTTATGGACCCCGCTGCCACGGGAGGGTAGGACAAAAGATGTCATGCAAGTTCTTATTATAAGCACGTATGACTATTTACGGAATACATGCCTACATTACATTGATGAATTGGAGCTATTGTGTATCGCCCTAGGTTGTGACTGTTATATGATGAATGTCATCCAACATAATTATCATCACTGATCCAATGCCTACGACTTTCTCATATCGGTTTCCGCTAAGTTACTCTGTTGCTACTGCTATCAAAACTATCATACTACTGTGCTACTAAATACTTTGCTGCAGATATTTTATCTCCAGGTGTGGTTGAATTGACAACTCAACTGCTAATACTTGCAAATATTTTTTGGCTCCCCTTGTGTCGAATCAATAAATCTTGGTGAAATACTACCCGCGAAAACGGTTGCGATCCCCTATACTTGCGGATTTATATATGTTGATCACTATGAAGAATTTGAAAGACTCTAAGGCCAAGATCGTTCCCTCTAAGACTAGTGGAGGTAAGGAACTGCCATCTAGCTCTGCACTTGATTCACCTTCTGTTTTAAGTAAGCTTGCGACACCACCACCTGTTATGCAATCTGATATGTCGCAAGTGATTGATGATACTACTTCTGCTATTGATGATACTCATGATGATGCTAGTACTATGCTTGATAATACTGTGCCGCTAGGTGGATTTCTTGATGAACAACTTGCTAAAGCTAAAGAAATTGAGCATGCTGAAATTAATGAAACTTCTGAAAATTATGAATCACCTATTATGCCTAGTCCTCCCACTAGAACTGAAACAACTGATGAACATGTTTTTGATAGGGAGACAGCTAGAGCAATTCTTGCTTGTAAGGATAGAGATGAAGTTAAAACTTTGCTTTCTGAGTTGAAAGAAAAATCCTTGAGGGAGAGAATGAAATATGATCCTAAGTTTGCTACCTCTCCTATATTTGTTACTGATAAGGATTATGAATTCTTTGTCGATCCTGAGTCAATTACTTTGGTTGAATCTGATCCTTTTCATGGTTATGAAACTGAAACTGTAGTGGCACACCTTACTAAATTGAATGATATTGCCACTTTATTTGCTCATGGGGAAAAAATTCGCTATTACTATATTCTTAAGTTGTTTCCTTTCTCGTTAAAAGGTGATGCTAAGAAATGGTTTAATACTCTTGCTCCTGGTTGTGTGCATAGTCCCCAGGATATGATATATTACTTCTCTGAAAAATATTTTCCTGCTCGTAAGAAACAAGCTACCTTACAGGAAATATTTAACTTTGTGCAAATTGAAGAAGAGAATCTCCCTCAAGCTTGGGGGAGGCTTCTCCAATTACTTAATGCTTTGCCTGATCATCCTCTTAAGAAAAATGAAATACTTGATATCTTTTACAATGGACTAACCGATGCTTCTAGGGACTACCTAGATAGTTGTGCTGGTTGTGTTTTCAGGGAACGAACAGTTGGACAGGCTGAAGAACTATTGAATAATATATTGAAGAATGATAATGAGTGGACACTTCCTGAACCACCTCCTAAGCCAACTCCGAAGAAGAGAGGTATTCTATTCCTCAGTCCAGAAGATATGCAAGAAGCTAAGAAATCCATGAAAGAGAAGGGTATTAAATCTGAAGATGTTAAGAATTTACCACCTATTGAAGAAATACATGGTCTCGACACCCCGACATAGGTAGTAGAGGTAAATTCTCTCCATAGATTCGATGAAGGTGATATTCCTTATACTAAATCTGCTAGCCAGTGTTTGGATGAATTTGATAACTACATTGTTAAGCAAGAGAATTTCAATATGCATGTCACCAATCAATTAAAAAGAAATGCCATCATGATTGATCGCTTGAGTGATTTGATGTTTAGAATTGCTAATGCTATTAAAGGTTTAAGTAAACATGCTTCTATGGTTCAGACTCAGTTAGAGCAAGTAACTAAGTCACAAAATGATTTGCTTAATGAGATGAATAATAAGATGAATGATTGTGCTGTAAGAGTTGTGGTAGAATGACTCAGGAACCTCTATATCCTGAAGGTCATCCTAAAAGAATTGAACAAGATTCTCAAAGAGTTAATATTGATGTACCTAGTCCATCTAAGAAGAAAAAGAAAAAGAAAAATGATAGGACTGTGCATGCTTCTAGTGAACCTAAGGTAGAAAAACCTCCTGAGAATTATAATGATATTTCTATTTCTGATGCTGAGACACAATCTGGTAATGAACATACACCTAGTGAAAATGATAATGATAATGATAATGAAAATCATAATGATGTTCATGTTGATGCTCAACCAGATAATGATGTAGAAATAGAACCTGCTGTTGATCTTGATAACCCACCTCCTAAGAATAAAAGATATGATAAAGTGATTTTGTTGCTAGAAAACATGGAAAGGAAAGAGAACCATGGGTTCAAAAACCTATGCCTTTCCTACTAAACCATCTAAGAATAAAGACGAGGAAGATTTTGAGAACTTTGTTGAAATACTTAGGCCTGTCTTTGTGCGTACTCGCTTGATTGATATGCTGAAGATGACTCCTTATGCTAAATATATGAAAGATATTGTCACAAATAAAAGAAAGATACCTGAAGCTGAGATTTTCACCATGCTTGCAAATTATTCTTTTAAGGGTGGAGTACCTAAGAAACTAGGAGATCCAGGAATACCCACTATACCATGCTCCATTAAAAGAAATTATGTCAAAACTGCTTTATGTGATTTGGGAGCCGGTGTTAGTGTTATGCCTTTCTCTTTATACAAAAGACTTGATTTGAATAAGCTCACACCTACTGAAATATCTTTGCAAAAGGCTGATAAATCAACTGCTATACCTATTGGAAATTGCGAGGATGTACCCGTTGTTGTTGCAAATGTTACTATCTTAACAGACTTTGTTATACTTGATATGCCCGAGGATGACAATATGTCGATTATCCTTGGTAGACCCTGTTTGAACATTGCAGGGGCTGTTATTGATTGCAACAAAAGCAAGGTTCCTTTCCATGTCAATGGTAATGAGCATACGGTTCATTTTCCGAAGAAGCAAACTTCGGTGAATGGTATAAATATTATCGAGAAAACTTCTACAATCACTATTGGAGGATTCAAATTTCCTCTTCTTTCTGTCAAAAAGAAATATGAAGTTCTCATTGTTGGGCAAATGCATATCCCCGTTGAGGTAACCTAGTGTTATACGAAAATTCTTCGGTTTCATGTCACTCAGAAATAGTTTGTTAATAAGACTTGATCAACCTTATTAATGTATTCTTTTTGAGGGGTATGTGGTCGATGAATTTAGTAAGCACAACTTTCTATACCTACCTTTTGCTCTCTGTTAATTAAAGTTAATAAAGTAAAAATGCCTTGATTATCCTGTTTTCTGAATTATCCGTGCAATAAAAAATGACCCAAAAATAAAAGTGCTCAGAATGCAGTAAAATTTTAACATGATTTTTTCTGGAATATATAAGAATTTTTGGCACTGAGAACAACCCAGGGGGGGTGCACCTGTTGCCCACAAGGCAACAGGGCGCGGCCACCCCCCAGGGCGCGCCTAGATGGCTTGTGGGCCCCATAGGGACCCACTCACTTATCTCTTCAGCCCACTTCATCTCCTACCTCCAGAAAAAATCGTGGTAGCTCTCTCTCTCGTGTTCTTGCTCCCAAACCTGAGATTTTTTATCTCTTTGCTCGGAGCTTCGTTTCCGAAACTGTTTTGAGGGATTGCTCCATGGTATGTGACTCTCCCATTGCTCCAATTAGTTTTTGCTTTAGTGGATTGTATTTTGCATAAATTGCTGCTATTGGTGCTACTGAAAATGAGCTTGCATGTTGAATTCTTTGAGTTCTAAGTAGTTTGAATGCTTGATATAGCCTCTAAGCACTTATATGAGTAGTTGCTATCAATTTTGTGAAGTTTTGTTAACATATTTTTGTGGCCCAAAAAATTTCAGAAATTTGTTCTTAGGAAAATGAACTTCCTTCGGAGAGGTTCCTCGAGCCGGAGCTCCAAGGGTGTCCCTTTGGGATGCCCCGGACCTTGACCTCAACATTCCGCGCAGGACGGAGGTTCAACCATGCGAGTGGCCACACAACCCCTTCATGAACGAAGCCAGATTTCGCCAAGAGTTCGCGCAATTTGTCGCGAACGCCGGGCTGACCGACTTCCTCGTAGATGAGTGTGACCAGCACCACATCCTTACAAATTCCTTTGTGCAAAATTGTTATTTCATGCCTAGGCTTGCTATCCCCATGGTGCGTTTCGATTTATATGTTGAACATCATGAGTTGACGCTAGATGAGTTTTGTGAAATATGCTTGATCCCTTCTGATGGGAGTTTGAGGGAGCCTCGACCTGAGGAGTTCGAGGGCTTCCTTCGCACTTTGACTGTGGGAGAATTTAGGGGCGTGTCGAAAGCCCGTGTCACTAGCTTGCATTTTCCTGCCGTACACTACTTCGCTCTATTTATAGGGAAATGTTTGATTGCTAGGGAGGAAGGTGGTACGCTCAGTGCCCCTGACCTTGCCATCTTGCGTCATGCTATTCACAGCGATAACACTTTTAGTTTGGGCGCTATCATTGCACGCCGTCTGCACACCAACAGGACTAAGGGTAAAGTCCATGGTGGTATTTATGCTTCGCGTTTCGCGAAACACTTTCATGTTGCTATTCGCCCAAATGATTATTTGCTGCCTAAGGTTTATTTAGACCAACAGTGTATGATTGATCACCACTTTATTGATGAGCCTGAACCTCCTCACTATATTCGTTATAACCTGGTTTTCAGCGAGATAACTCGCGATATTATTCCGTTGCCTGCACCCTCTTTGTTTGATTCTCATGCCAGGAACGGATACACCGTCATGCCGGCAGACATAACAGCTTACAGGAATGAGTTAGCTGCCGCGGAGAACGAGGCCCAGCAGTGGGACGCTCAGGTGCCTCCGCCTCAGTACTATCCGCCCGGTCTTGATGGATACTACGGGTGGTGATTACCAGGCTAGGCCAAAAGCCTAAGCTTGGGGGAGTACGTATTTCTCACCGACATTACATTCATGATTACACATTCATTCCAGTTGTCGGTGTTCATCCTTTTTCATTGTATTATCCATGTTAGTTTAATTTCTTTTTCTGCTTTCTTCTTGTGTGTTCAGAAAACTTTCGAAAATCCAAAAAAAAATTTAGATATAGTTTCTCTCTTGCTCAGTTAGATCTCAGTATTAAAAGAAAACCCCAAAAGATTTCTCGTTTCTTCTTTTGCTTGTTGGGAGTTCTCCCGTGTAAATAGTTTTTCTCGTTTTTGTTTTTCCTCTTTAATTTGCTCTTTTCAGAAAAACTAAAAACTCTAAAAATATTTTAGTATGTTTCTCTGAATTTCTCTTCTTTTTGTTGAGTTGTCGAAGGGAGAAGACCACGATGAAAATGTTGAGTGGCTCTCATATGCTTTGTTGTTTATCTAACAAAGAGCCAATTTTACCTTGTCTTCTCCTTTGAATAAAATGTTTGCAGATTCCAGCTTAGTCCACGGCACTCTTGCACTATTATTATTTTCATATCATTCGGTCATGCAAGTGAGAGGCAATGATGACGATATCTGATGAAGTGATTGTGGCAAAGAAAAGCGGGTATGAACTCTTTCTGTTTTTGTTTTTATAAATATGTTTAACTCAGTACCCATGATTCAGCATATTATGAGTAAACATGTTTGTGATGACAATTAGAGATTATAGTTGCTCATGCCATGCTTAAGTAGCTAGGAGTGGATAATGATGTATTTTAGATGTCAACATGCATTAAAATGGTTATGATGTAGTATGTTAATATGGTATCCTCCTTTGAATGTTTCGAGTGGCTTGACTTGGCACATGTTCATACATGTAGTTGATTCAAAACCAACATAGCCTCCATGATATTTATGTTCAGGGTGTTTATATCCTACTCATGCTAGTGTTCAATGTTAATTATTCTCAATGCATGATTATGACCGTTTTCGCTCTCTAGTTGGTCGCTTCTCAATCTATTTGCTAGACTTCACTTGTACTAAGCGGGAATACTGCTTGTGCATCCACAATCCTTAAACCAAAGTTGTTCCAGATGATTCCACCATATCTACCTATATGCGGTATTACTCTGCTGCTCCAAGTAAATTTGCATGTGCCACCTCTAAACATTCAAACGAACATATGTTTTGTGTGCCCGTACCGCTCATGGAGCGACAGGGAGCGGTCAATATCTTCCATGCTAAGCGGGTTATTCTCGAGATGGGTGTTTATTCATCTGTCATTGCACGAGAGAGGCTGGTATAAAGGATGCCCAGTCCTATAAAAAATGATGAAATGATGAAAATGAAAAATTATACAATGAAACAAACTCCCCCGGATTGTTGTTGGTATGGAGGGCACTCGAGGATTCGGCTAGCCATGGCATGTGATTGTATGGTGGAGGGGGAGTAAAACTTTACATTTCCGTTTGGGAACCGCTTATAATGTGTTTAGCATGGAAGATATTGAAAACTCTCGGTCGTAACGTTGACAGGAAAGGCATGCCTCTCAAAATTGTTTTCATCTCTGACTTAAGCTTCGAGCTCTGGCACCTCTGCAAATCAATGCTTCTATCTGCGAAGGGCCTATCTATTTACTTTAATGTATTTACTTTATGCTATTTTACTTTTATTGTTGAGTCTCACCTTCTTGCACTAAACGCCAATCCTGAGAGCACTATTGTCATTCTTATGCATTGAGTATAGTTAATGTTGTGTGCATCATGACTGAATCTCTTCTGCCCTGAATTACAATGTTTAGTCGCTGCTTGAACTTTGGAGGTGCTCTGCATTTATGTTTTGCGGTCTCAGAAAGGGCTAGCGAGATACCATGTTATCATATTATATCATGATTTTTTTGACAAATTGTTGGCATTGGAAATATGTTATTATTGCTCTCTAGTTGATTATGCCATTGATATGAGTGAATATAATTTCTAAGTGTTATCATGTGCATGGTTAGTTCATGATCTTTGCTGAAAACCTGGGTGCTATTTAAGCTTATATATGGATACAAGAACAAAAGAGTTCGTAAAAGTTTTTCTTTATCATTTTCAGTTTGTCAACTGAATTGCTTGAGGACAAGTAACGAGTTAAGCTTGGGGGAGTTGATACGTCTCCGTCGTATCTACTTTTCCAAACACGTTTGCTCTTGTTTTGGACTCTAATTTGTATGATTTGAATGAAACTAACCCGGACTGACGGTGTTTTCAGCAGAACTACCATGGTGTTGTTTTTGTGCAGAAATCAAAGTTCTCAGAATTGGACGAAACTTTTTGGAGAATTTTTATGGAATATATAAAAAATACTGGCGCAAGAATCAATAGAAGAGGGGCCACCTGCTACCCACAAGGCAACAGGGCGTGACCCCCCCCCCGGGGCGCGCCCTGATGCCTTGTGGGGCCCACGGGCGGCCGTCTGACCTAATTTCAACGCTATATATTCACTTTCCCGGAGGAAAAAAATAAGAGAAGAAGTTTCATCGTGTTTTACGATACGGAGCCGCCGCCACCCCCTGTTCTTCATCGGGAGGGCTGATCTGGAGTCCGTTCGGGGCTCCGAAGAGGGGGATTCGACGCCGTCGTCATCATCAACCATACTCCATCACTAATTTCATGATGCTCACCATCGGGCGTGAGTAATTCCTTCGTAGGCTTGCTGGACGGTGATGGGTTGGATGAGATTTATCATGTAATCGAGTCAATTTGTTAAGGCTTTGATCCCTAGTATCCACTATGTTCTGAGATTGATGTTGCTATGACTTTGCTATGCTTAATGCTTGTCACTAGGGCCCGAGTGCCATGATTTCAGATCTGAACCCTTTATGTTTTCATGAATATATTCGTGTTCTTGATCCTATCTTGCAAGTTATATGCACCTATTACATGTTATGATCCGCATACCCCAAAGTGACAATAATTGGGATTCTTTCCGGTGATTACCGTAGTTTGAGGAGTTCATGTATTCACTATGTGTTAATGCTTTATTCCGGTTCTCTATTAAAAGGAGGCCTTAATATCCCTTAGTTTCCTTATGGACTCCGCTGCCACGGGAGGGTAGGACAAAAGATGTCATGCAAGTTCTTATTATAAGCACGTATGACTATTTACGGAATACATGCCTACATTACATTGATGAATTGGAGCTATTGTGTATCACCCTAGGTTATGACTGTTATATGATGAATGTCATCCAACATAATTATCATCACCGATCCAATGCCTACGACTTTCTCATATTGATTTCCGCTAAGTTACTCTGTTGCTACTGCTATCAAAACTATCATACTACTGTATTACTAAATACTTTGCTGCAGATATTTTATCTCCAGGTGTGGTTGAATTGACAACTCAACTGCTAATACTTGCAAATATTCTTTGGCTCCCCTTGTGTCGAATCAATAAATCTGGGTGAAATACTACTCGTGAAAACTGTTGCGATCCCCTATACTTGTGGGTTATCAGCAGCCAACACATGTGAGCAAGGCAGGTGCAACAACTTCGGTTTGTTGCATGTACACTCCCACATTGGATAAAATTCCGTTCCAATTTTTACCTCGTGCGTCTTCACCTCATTTGTAGAATCAAAACCATCGGTAGGTAGCTGAACCTCATACCTCATTTCCTGATTACCTACGAGTCTGACAGTATGCTTCTTTGCTTTCTCTATCTTCTTTGCCATGTACTCCATGACACGGCTACAATAAGGTGTGTTGGGATTATCTGCAATATGCTTCTTTGCTAACTCGTGCCTTTCTCTGAAATATCTCAAAGTGCCATGGAATACAGCCTCCACAATAACTGTGAGTGGCAATGCTCTATTACCTCTGAGTACAAAGTTATACACCTCTGCAAGGTTGGTTGTCATGTGGCCATACCTAGCTCCATGGGTGTCATGCAGTAAAGACCAATTCACAGGAGGCTCTTTCTCTATCCATTGAGAAAAATTCTTTATTGCCCTCCCCTTCTTTCTTTTAGTATTAGGAGGGTCAATTGCTGGCAAGTCACAGAGACCTACTGGCTCCTCTAGCTCCGCGATGATTGTTGCTAATGCTACCTGATCTGCTTCCATTTTCTTTCTGGCACGGACCTGCTTCTTAGTAAACTCATCTAGTTTTGACCCAAAAAAAATCGAAATACACTAGTTTTTTTGAAAGTACACATTGATCATACATGAACGACCCCATTGGCTAAGAACTAATTAAGAAACAACTAGCGATATACACTAAGGGCTATATGTTCTACCCGGTAAGAGCTCGGGGGGAAATTAACACTAATAAATTGTGAAGACGAAGATGCATCAAGTGATGAAGATGATGAGAGAAGGCAAGCCCCCAACTCTGTTGCCGGTTCAAGAAAATTGGTTGATGGAAGGAAGTATGCAAAAGATAACAAAGGGAAGAATGCGATGAGAGTTGAGAGGCTATGTTTCACGTACTTTGCCCTATGCGTTTTTTGTTTGTGTTGATGCACTTTGATTGTGGTTTGCATTTGAACTTGATATGTCGATTTGAGTTGAACTTCTATGTGCATTTGAAGCTCACTTTGATATATGTGGTGATGCACTATGTTGACTATGCTTGTGTGTTGAAATTCTAACAATAGTTTATCAGTTTTAGTTCATCATTTCCTTCAAATATATGAATTTGTGAACAAAATATGCCGTGCGGCTGCCGCATTTTTGGGATGCTGTTGGACCGGCGCTGCCCTAAAATAGGGCAGTTGTTGGAAACGGCAGTATTTCGTGCCCAAAAAATACACTTTTGCGTGACCTAAAATTTACTCTGGTCGCTTTTTGCTGCCCTAAAATAGGTCAGGTGTTGGAGATGCTCTCATGCTGACTGAGTACACCAAGCCGTGGTATCCCCAGCCCACCAGGGTTCAAATCCTGGTGCTCGCATTTATTTCTGAAATTATTTCAGGATTTCCGGCGATGCACATTCAGTGGGAGGAGACGTTCCCGTCGACGACGAGGTGCCTACGGTGACTTCGTAAATTTCAAGATGATATGCCGGCTCAGTCTCTCGGAGGTGCTCATAGGGGTAGGGTGTGCGTGTGTGCGTTCATAGGGGTGTGTGTATGCGCGTGTATATGAGCGCTTGCGTCTGTACTGTGTTCAAAAAAAAAAAACAATTTCAGGCGATTGAGATATAGACGGCCCCTAAAATCGTCGCTGGAAAGTGCACTTAGTAATGTTAAGCATTACACCGGGAATGCAGGAAAAAAACCGAAATACACTAAATCCGCTGAGAAGTACAGAAAAACGTCTATCGAAAAGCACGCAGAGTAAATGTTCGTGGCTTCAGTTTTTTGAAGTACACATTGATCTTACATGCACGACCCCATTGGATAAGAACTAATTAAGAAACAACTAGCAATATACACTAAGGTCTATATGTTTTTTTTTTTTTCGAGGAACCAGCAGGAGCTCTGCCTTTTCATATAGAAGAAGAAGAATTGACCAGTTAATAAGGAAAACTGGCCGAAAACCGAAACAACAACGACACACACGCCGACCCCGAGGCCATGCACCAAACGAGCCGCCGGCTCCGTCGCCCTAGCAACCGGAGCCGACACCCTACAACCATATCCGAAGCCGCTGCTCCGACATCCACGCCAGCCCCGAGGCCGCGCTCCAGACGAGCCGCCTACTCCGTCGCCCGAGCAACCGAAGTCGACACCCTGTAACCCCTATCCGGAGCCGCCGCTCCGACTTACAATTAAAAACAACACACGCCGACCCCGAGGCCGCGCACCGGCGAGCCGCCCGCTCCGTCACCCGAGCAACCGAAGCCGACACCCTACAACCATCTCCGGAGCCGCTGCTCCGACATCCACACCGGCCGCGAGGCCACGATCCAGCCGAGTCGATGGCTTTGCCGCCCAAGCGACCAAAGACAACACCAAACGCAAAGGAGATCTCCGGAGCCGCCGCTCCGACTTCCACACCGGCCCCGAGGCCGCGCAGACACCTGGCCGACGACAAAACTCCAAAGCCACCAGAACTGACGAAGGACCCGACCTCCAAAGGCATCGCCCCCAAGGAGGAAGCGACCGAACGCATCGATGCCCGCTGCGGCCAAGGCCGAAGCTTAGGTTTTCACCCGGAATTCGACTGAGACGACAAGGGAGGTGAAGGGGCTCCACACGACGACGCCTCCAAGGAGGGAAACGACGTCCAAAGACGCCGTCGACGCCGGCATCAACCGAGGTCACGCTAGGCTTTCGCCCGGAGCTCACCAAACCCAATGCCACCGCAGCCTGCCGACGTCGCTCGCAAGAAACCAAGATGAGCCAGAGAGCTCGCCGCCGCCAACCACCAGTCACCACAGCCGGTAGAAGCCACCGAGGCACCTCAAGCTGCCGCAGCCGCCCCGCTCCAATCGCCTATTGCAGCGCCGCCGCGCTGCCATCGTCCACACCACCTCAGCGGGGAAGAAAACCGGCCGCAGACCTCCGCACGAAACCACAGCGGCCAGATCCGCGCAGCCACCAGCCTCCTCCCAGCCGACGCCCGCCTCCACGCCAGATCCGGGCGCGAGGGCCCGGATCCGCCCACGTCGGACCACCCCGAGCAGAGGGAGCACGGCGCCATGGCCACCTCCACGCGCGCCCGTTGCACGCCCGTCGTCGCTGCGCGCGCCCGCCAAGCGCCAAGACCCGACACGCCCAATGCCGCTGCCGCGCCGCCCGTGGCCACCGCCACGCCGTCCACCTCACGGGCCACCAGAGCCGCGCCGGCCCGCGCCGGAGCCGCGCCCGCGCGACGCGGCAGCCCGCTCCAGCTCGCCAGATCTGCCCGCGAGCCTACCTGCGAGAAGCCCCGCCGCCACCTTCCCTGGAGCTGGCCCGGACTTCGCCAGCGAGCTCCTCAGGCGACGGCGAGGTGAGGAGGAGGGGGAGGGGTTGCGGTGGAGGTGGCGCCGGAGGGATCCCCCCGTGTCGCCAGAGAGGAGGCGACGCGGGGGCGCTTTAGGTCTATATATGTTTTGTATGGACAGATCAAACTTTCTTTGGAGAGTACTGGGATAACCTCCATGCTATGTAAGCGTTGTCCGATGGGGCAAATGGTGGTGAGTGTCCTTGTCCTTGGGTAGTAATATCCCAACTCCTTGCCTGTGTTGAGAAATATCCAGTCACCTTGGGGATCAAGAGCCAATGGTGTAGCCTCGTCCGATAAGCACTCGTCCCCGAGCTCGATCCGATGACCCAACAACCAATCTACTCCTTCCTCCAAGGTCCATATATCGATAGCGTTGGCTTCGTCGTCGGAGCAGACAACACAAATGCTGCCTAGGAGCTAAACGATGGACGTAACGCACTCATAGTTGCATCGAGGTCCCTGCAACACCTCGAATTCTTTGGTGCTAACGTCCAACGCCAACACCTCACATCGCCCTATTGAAGGCTCTGTGCAAATATCAGGATCCACCATCCAGTAGAGTTTACCTCGAGCGTATGCCGGCTGCATGTCGGCAACCGGCCTCGGGGGAGTGCTGATCAGAGTCCAGAGACACGAGGTATCAATGAGCTGGACAAAGCATTCGAGCTGGTAGCTCCGAGTTGCAAAGTTCCTCTCTCGGTAGACGAGGAGCACCGGCACGTGCTTCTTCGTCCTTGCATCGTACCCCAACCCGATCCTTCCCGGAAAGAAGGATCCATCTTCGTCGTCGTACTCTTGAGATATGGGCTTGTAGTAACCAACGGTTGGATTGCAGATGAAATCCCATGAAGTCCCCTTCCAGTCAATGCAGCTGCCGACGACTAGACCGTGCACGGGTTTGGAGGAACATACCACTCTGCGATTAGAAGATGGATGTTGGTGCTTGTCCATTGGCTGTAGAGGAAAGAAGACGCCATGGTAGGGCTCCAGGAGCACCACATTCAGTAATTTCTGGTTTGCGTCGTGCAGTAGCGTGTGCAGTTGCGTGAATCTGTCGCTCTTGATCAGTGCGTGCCAGTCTTTGCACACATGGCTCAGTGAAGCAACGGAACGAGCCGGCAGCCACTTGAGCACATCCGACCAAGCCTTTCTCCATGGCGACGAGAAGATCATCTCCTCGTTCGTGCGGCCTACCGACACCAGGCTCTCCTCCAACAGGCCCACGCTATGGTGGGGTTCGCTTTCCATGATTGCATCGTCGACGTCGCGGCCCAGCATCTCCGGCGAGAACACAATCTCCGGGGCCGCCGCCTTGTGGCCGAGGTCCACCACGAAAACAGTCGACACACCGGTGGCGAACATAACCTTCTTGTTGTGGCCGCCGTCGTGGTATATTTCGAGCGGATAGACCCATTTTGACGGCGGCAGCAGTGCACGCCAAGCATGTCGCTGGATGCAGCAGAGCTGCTCCCACTGCCCACTTGCTCTCACGAGCCGCGAGATATAGAATGGGTCGTTGCCGCTCAGAGAAAGTCCATTATAATGGGCACACAGGCATCCATCCAACACGGCCAGCCCGAATGGAACATTCTCCAGTCCCGGCGGCGCCGACAACGAACTGAAGGACTCGTCAGAGACGTCGAAAGTGGTGATGACGCCCTGGCCCTGGTGGTGGTGCTGGACAAAGTGCAGATGCCCATTGAAGAACACGGCTGCCGCTGGCCGCGCAACGGAGGCATGATGGTTATTGCACGAGGCGGCCGGCTGGTGAGCGGCAGGCCTCCAATGCACGGACACGCCGTCGAGCGGCAAGACCTCACAACACGCCGTTCCTTCGTCATGCAGGGAGATGATCCGTACGACTTTATGTTGCTTCGCTTTGGAGCTGTAACCCAGGCCGTAGGCCACTAGGCTGTTGTTGCTGTGGCGCCGCCGCCGCCCGAACATGATCTTGGACGGTATCCCGCTGTCCGGGAGAAGCGAGAGCTGGCCGGTACACGGGTTGCACAGGTAGTGGCCACGGAAGTACTTGCGGCGGAGCAGGACGAGGCCATGGCATGGCTTGGCGGTGAGCACCTCGACAGCGCAGTCCGGGTCTAGCCGTGGGAGAGGTAGTACTCTCTCCTGTAAAGAAATATATAAGCGTTTAAATCATTATAAAGTAGTGATATATACGGAGAATGGCGTTGCAAAGACCGACCTCCATGGAGCTCGTTCTGCAAAAAAAAATTAAAATATATTTAGAAGTTTCAAAAAATGTCCAACTTTTTTCTACAAATACATATGCATATTCTTCAAGTATGTATAAAATTTCATCAACTTTTTTTTTTTTGAGCGGTAAACCAGCCTTTTATTAACTCGGAGTGCGGTTTACAGGGATGACAAAAGGGTCGTGGGGTGAAACAAGCCACAAATGGCGACCCGCATCTAAAGACGAAGAAAATTTAGCTAAACTATGTGCATCAAAATTTAAACTACGACCTTCAAAAATGACCTCGCAACTCGTGAATTCCTTGGATCGTTCTACGATCTCCTTAATTATAGCACTATATCGTCCCTCCGTGCCAGTCTTGATCTCTTGCACAACTGCCTTGCAATCACATGCGATGACCACTCTAGTTAGAGATAAATCGAGAGCAAGAGCCAAAGCTTCACGGCATGCAAGCGCTTCTAGCGTCGCTGGGTCAGTAATACCCCTGAAAACCATTGCCGATGAGCCAAGAAAATTTCCCATATGATCCCGGCAAACTGAAGCCGCTGCACCACTCAAACCATCTCTTGAAAAACCTCCGTCAACTTGTATTTTTGCTGCTCCTTGGCTGGGCGCGATCCACCTGAGTGCACCCCTCGTCCTTGTTATTTCATGCGTCGTTGCTTGCTGCATATTCCTCGCTGGTGATTGCAGTGAGTTTAGCTCAGCTATGAAGCTGATTACAAAGGCATGTGTTGCATGCGGACTCTGCAGAATCCCATCATGTATAGCCTTACGCCTTGCCACCCAGATTGCCCACAACGTGACTACCAATTTGATCATAGTAGCATGTGGTAGTTCTTCCATTAGTGCGAACAGCCATTGTTTGGCGTCTGTAGAGGTCGAGGCTTGTACATATTCTGCCACATCCTCATCGACCAAGGCCCAAACACATCGAGCTACTGAACATTCTAAAAGGGAGTGCCTCCAAGAGTCTTGCATCCCACATAATTGGCAGCAATCCCTCTCTGCCATGTTCCTTGTGTGGCGGACGTCCTCCGTAGGAATAGAATGCTTGGCCAATCTCCATAAAAAATTCCGTATCTTTCCCGGCACCTGGACTGACCACAGAGACGTCCATGCCTTTGCTTCCGTCTCAAAATATGAGGACCCTGCATTCCCCTCCAGCCAGTTTCCCCTTCGTCGTTTCGTATCAACTAACATGCGATAGGCTGACCGAACCGAGAAGATGCCGTTCCTTTCATAATTCCATGCCCATTGGTCCTCCATCGGCCGCGTACAAAGCGGTATGCTGAGAATAGCATTTGTATCTGCTGCTATAAAGACCTGGTCCATGACCACTCTATTCCATGTCGCGTTTGTGTGATCTATTAACTAATTTGATTATTTGCATGCTACACAAAAAAGACAAATATCTAGCCCAAATACAACAAAAGAAAAGCCCATTTTAATATGTGTATTTGTCTTTTTTGTGTACATCACATATGAATGTATATGTTCATGAAATTTTGTACATGTATACTACAAATATATGTCTACACGTATACTTTGTTTCAGATTTTTTTGAGATGTGGAAAAAGTAATTTTGCTGAAAAAAAAAGTAAAGAGCTCAATGAAGCTCGGCCTCTGCAGGCACTTTTCGGATATATATGCTCTTAGAGCATCTCCAACCGGCGCGCAAAGTGCGGCGCACTAAAAACCAGTTTACAGCGCGGCCGCGGTCGTTTTTTGCGCGCCGCGGAGCGCTGGCTCCAGCGGCCGCTGCAAAAAACAGCGCGCGCGCCGCTCCAGCAGACGCGCTATATTTTGTACTACTCGTTGTCTTCTTCTTCTACTCCGACTCGATATACATTCGACTCCGACTCGGTACTCATCATAGATAAACGATACATAGATAGATAATTATACATAGGTAGTTCATAGCGTAGATAGTTTTCGCATAGATAGATAAAAAAAAGATATTACAACTACTCGTCGTCCTCCTCCTCCTCCGACTCCGACTCCGTGATGTCCTCCTCCGACGTCTCGATGAAGGCGTCAACATACCGATCGTCGTTGGAGTCCCAGGACGACGCTTCCCCTAGCGCAATGTTGAACTCAGCGGCCCGCTTCCGCGCACGCCTGTCCTCGCGATAGGCGGCTCGCAACGCCCTCTTCTCCTCCCTCTCCGCCCTCCTTTGCACGTAGAACTGCTGCTCGTTGATGATGTCTTGCGGGAAGCGTTGGCGCCACTGCTCCATGGCTTCCTCGTCCATCTCGGCGATGCCGAGGCGGTGTTGCCGCCTCCGGTTTTGGCGGCGTTCCTCGTCGGTGACCAGCCGCGGCGGAGGCGCGAGCGCAATCGCCCGCTCCCGCGTCGGCACGTCGGGGAAGTTCATCTCCCGACGAGGCCGCCGGAGGCGCCACGCCGACGCGTCGTACGCGCGGGCGGCCTCGTGGGCGCTGTCGAAGGTGCCGAGGCTGAGGCGCATCTCGCCGGACCGGATCTCAGCGGAGAAGGCGCCGGAGGGGCGCGCGCGGACGCCGCGGTAGCCCGAAGCTCCCCGGCGGCGCGGCGGCGGCGAGGCGAGAGAGCGGCGGACAGAGCGCTGGAGAGAGCGCCGGACAGAGCTGTTTTTTATAACGCGCGCCGGACACCGCGCGCCAAAACTAGCGCGCGCCCGGCCGCTTTTCCCCGCGCGCGCGCAATCCTTTCCCGCGCGCCTGATTTTCCCGCGCCCGCTGGAGCGCGCGAAACCGCGCCGCGCGCGCTAAAGCCCACTTTTACCGCGCGCGCGAGTTTTTTACGGTCACTGTTGGAGATGCTCTTATATTCGCTTATAGATAGAGGAAGTATAATAGTTAGGATTTTATAAATGAAAATTTGGTTTGGCGTGTGGAGTGTTGAGCGGAATAAAAAATCGATCTATATGTGTGGTCCGTGAGTGAGGATCAAGGGCAGTCACTGTACACTATAATAAACAGATAGATCCTTCTCCTGTGATCCCTACGGGTTTCTTTGTACTCCCTCGGTTTCTTTTTAGTCTGCATATAGAATTTGGTCAAAGTCAAACTATACAAAGTTTGACCAAATTTATATCAAAAGAGATCATCATTTACAATACTAAAGCTATATGCTATGAAAATTAATTTCATGATGCATCTAATAATATTGATTTCATACTGTGAATGTTGATATTTTTTCCTATAAAGTTAATCAAAGTTTATGAAGATTGACTTTGACCGAATTTTATATGCAGACTAAAAATAAACAGAGGGAGTATGTTAAAGCGAAAGAAAAAAAATACATGATGAACATTTTATAAATAATTTTAAAATGTTCATTTGGGTACTAAGAATAATTTCAAAATGATCATGACTTTTAAAAAACATTTTATAAAAATACATGATAAACATTTTGTTGTTAAAACGCGGTGAAAATTTTGAAAATACACTATAAGATTTTATTTAAAATGTGGCGAAATTATTTTAAGTCGCTCGGTGGAGAAGAAAATCAAAAAGGAAAAAGAAAGAGACCCGTTATCGATGGAAATTTTTACAGGAAAGTCCTCGAGTAAAATAACAAATGTGAGCAGCCAGGAGAAAGAGCAAAAAAAAAGGAGTTTAATAGTCTGATTTCTATAAATGTTAAGTTGTGCTAGAAATAAAAATTGTGATAAATGTTAACCGGTTTAAAATTCGTGTGTTTTTGCTAAACTTGTGAAAGATGACAAACACTTGAATTGAACGAAAAAAGGTCGGTTGTGTGTCGAGGCCAAATGCATAACGAGGGTGGACTTGAAAAAAAAAAGACAAAGGGGTCACGCTAGTTGCGTGACGAACATGAGCTTGCAACTGGTGCAAAAGGGTGTAGCCATTTGTGAACAGTAATAATGAACATGCAACTAAGCTAAGTCGTGTAGGAAAAAAATGGTTGACCCCAGTTGCGTGTGGTGGACTTGCAAATGGCATAAACTATTGTTGGGCCCCTCCCACCAGTTGCATGTCGTTGTTGGACTTTCAACTAAGACAAAAAAAAGTCTGACCCAATTGCGAGTCGAGAATGGACTTGCAACTGGGCCAAAAAAAATGTCAGGTCCTAGCATGTCCACCCTCAACTCACCATTGAGGGAAAAAAAAGATAGAATCCGGTTGCGTGTCAATTATGGACTTGCAACTGGGACAAAAAAGGTAGCTCGGGCCTAGTTGCGAGTTGAGGGTGGACTTGAAACTAGGGCAAAAAAAAGTAGGGCCCAATTGCGGGTCAAAAGGATGGATTTGCAACTAGACATACAAAAGAGTGGAGGGTCAGTTGCATGTCAAGAATGGACTTGCAACTGGGAGAACGAAACACTTGGGGACCAATTTGTGAGTTGAGGGTGGACTTACAACTAAAAAAAAAAGGTTCAATGACCGCGGCGATGTTGTGTTGGCATGCGATGGCGGCGTTCTTTGAACGGTCGCTGCGATGGCATGCTTCGATGACCGCGGCGATGCTCCGACGAAAGCCCAGTCGCTTTGACGGTGCTGTGACGGCGTGCTTCCCAGTCTTTGCAGTGCTGCGCGACAATGGCATGACTATTTCAACGATGCTACGACGGCAGTCAGGTTGCTCCGATGATTTTGTGATGGCATATATGTTTCGACGGCCACGGCGACGACGGGGGCATCAATGACTAAGCATTGCTATATCCGAGCAAATCATGACTCCATGTGCTTGCTAGTACCAAAATTCAGTGAACACCCACAATCAACGTCAAAATATGATGCTCTGGGATTCTTGTTTGGCGTTAGCTATGTGCTTCCTCTTCAAATTGTTTGTAGCATCACCTACCTGTGTAGGCACGTGATAAGCACTACGGGTGAAGTGCAAGTAAAAAGAATCTGTTAAACAGTCGACGCATCACGATAGGTGTTCACGTGAGGGGATAGACACACGTTGCACACCACACAATCCCATGCAATCACACGGCGCCGGACGCAAATGACAAAGCCCAAGAATCATCGGACTGTTTTTAAATGTTTTCTAATTTGAATGTATGAAGTGAGAAACATACCTGGAGAACTTTGAGCATGGGAAAGTTCAGGATCTGGTACAAAATGAGGTTGCAATTTAAAAAAATGAATACAGTATAAGAAAATTAAAGGATCTTTTTAACTGAAAATTCTAAAAAAGTGAATACAGTATAAAAAATTAAAGGATCTTTTTAATTGAAAGATTATAAAAAATTAAATGATTTATTGAATTGAAAAAAAGATGGTGGTCTGTTATGGAGGGGCCCTAGGCCAAAGTGGGCCGTTTTCCTAATTTGAATGTATTAAATGAGAAACATACATGGGAGAACTTTGAGCATGGGAAAGTTCAGGATCCGGTACAAAATGAGGTTGCAATTTTAGAAAATGAATACAATATAAGAAAATTAAAGGATCTTTTTAATTGAAAGATTATAAAAAATTAAAGGATTTATATAATTGAAAAAAAGATGACGGTCTGTTATGGAGGGACCCTAGGCCAGAGTGGGCCCATGGTGCAGCGGCCTGTTATCCTTCCACCGTTGAAAGCGGGCAGTGACCGCTGCTCTGTGAAACCAGCCTAACGTGGTGCCTGCCGCTTCAGGGCAGCTTTCGCTCCAGCCACTACCAACTTGGAACGGGCAAGCCAGCAAGGTTACAACACAAGCCCAGGCCCAGAATCCGCACCAAACATCCACACCACCTTAATGCCCCCACATGGGTAACAAGCTCTCGTGACTACTAAGCTCGGCGATGCTAACGCTCCACCCGAGTGATGGAAATATGCCCTAGAGGCAATAATAAAGTTGTTATTATTTTATATTTCCTTGTTCATGATAAAGGTTTATTATTCATGCTAGAATTGTATTGACCGAAAACTTAAATACATGTGTGAATACATAAACAAATACCGTGTCCCTAGTGAGCCTCTACTAGACTAGCTCGTTGATCAAAGATGGTTAAGGTTTCCTAACCATAGACATGAGTTGTCATTTGATAACGGGATCACATCATTAGGAGAATGATGTGATGGACAAGACCCATCCGTTATCTTAGCATATGATCGTTCTGTTTATTGCTACTGCTTTCTTGAATGTCAAATACATGTTCCTCAGACCATGAGATCATGCAACTCCCGGATACCGGAGGAATACCTTGTGTGCTATCAAACGTCACAACGTAACTGGGTGATCATAAAGATGCTCTATAGGTATCTCCGAAGGTGTCCGTTGAGTTGGCATGGATCGAGACTGGGATTTGTCACTCCGTGTTTCGGAGAGGTATCTCTGGGCCCTCTCGGTAATGCACATCATAAGAAGCTTGCAAGCAAAGTGACTAAGGAGTTAGTTACGGGATGATGTATTACGGAACGAGTAAAGAGACTTGCCGGTAACGAGATTGAACTAGGTATGGAGATACCGACGATCGAATCTCGGGCAAGTAACATACCGACGGACAAAGGGAATTACGTATGTTGTCATTGCGATTCGACCGATAAGATCTTCGTGGAATATGTAGGAACCAATATGAACATCCAGGTTCCGCTATTGGTTATTGACCGGAGAGGCGTCTCAGTCATGTCTACATCATTCCCGAACCCGTAGGGTCCTCACGCTTAACGTTCGTTGACGATATAGTGTTATATGAGTTATGTGAATTGGTAACCGAATGTTGTTCGGAGTCCCGGATGAGATCCTGGACGTCACGAGGAGTCTTGGAATGGTCGAGAGGTAAAGATTTATATATGGGAAGTCATATTTTGGGTTCCGGAAAAAGGTGCAGTTTTTTCGGTATTGTACCGGGAAGCTTCCAGAAGGTTCCGGAGGATTCCGGAGGGGTCCGGAAGTCCACAAGTGGGTCCACCACGTCCCAAGGGCTGACATGGGCTAAGGGGAGGCGCCCTGGCCTTTTTGGGCCAGGCGCACCAAGTCCTCAAAAGCCCACGCAGCTAGGGAAGGAAAAAGGGAGAGTCCTAGTAGGAATAGGATTGGACTTTGGAGTCCAAGTCCACGTGTGTACTATTCACGGTTACTGTTCACGTGGCACTATTCCTTCAAATCCAAGCCCCTACACATATATAAATAGAGGAGAGGGGGCGCCCCAAAGGATACACAACATTGTCTCAGCCGTGTGCGGCGCCCCCCTCCACAGTTCCGTCCCTCGGTCATATTTTCACAGTGCTTGGGCGAAGCCCTGCGGAGATAGCATCACCATCACCGTCACTACGCCGTCGTGCTGCTGGAACTCATCCACTACCTCGCCGTCTTGCTGGATCAAGAAGTCGAGGACGTCACCGAGCTGAACGTGTGCTGAACGCGGAGGTGCCGTACGTTCGGTACTCGGTCGGTTGGATCGTGAAGTTGTTCGACGACATCAACCGCGTTGTTCTAACGCTTTCGCTTACGGTCTACGAGGGTACGTAGACACACTCCCCCTCTCGTAGCTATGCATCTCCATGGATAGATCTTGCGTGTGCGTAGAATTTTTTTTGTTTTCTATGCAACGTTCCCCAACAGTGGCATCATGAGCCAGGTATATGCGTAGATGATATGCACGAGTAGAACACAAAGAGTTGTGGGCGGTGATCGTCATACTGCTTACCACCAACGTCTTATTTTGATTCGGCGGTATTGTAAGATGAAGCGGCCCGGACCAACCTTACATGTCCACGTACATGAGACCGGTTCCACGGACAGACATGCAACTTGTTTTGCAAAAGGTGGCTGGCGGGTGTCTGTTTCTCCTACTTTAGTTGAATCGAATTTGACTGTGGCCGGTCCTTGTTGAAGGTTAAAATAGCAAACTTGATAAATCACCGTTGTGGTTTTGTGCCGTAGGTAAGAACGGTTCTTGCTAGAAGCCCGTAGCAGCCATGTAAAACTTGCAACAACAAAGTAGAGGACGTCTAACTTGTTTTTGCAGGGTATGCTGTGATGTGATATGGTCAAGACATGATGTGATATACGTTATAGTATGAGATGATCATGTTTTGTAATTTATCGGCAACCGGCAGGAGCCTTATGGTTGTCTCTTTATTGTATGAAATGTAAGCGCCATGTAATTGCTTTACTTTATCGCTATGCGTTAGCAATAGTTGTAGAAGCAATAGTTGGCGAGACGACCACGACGCAACGATGGAGATCAAGGTGTCGAGCCGGTGACGATGGAGATCATGACGATGCTTTGGAGATGGAGATCAAAAGCACAAGATGATGGCCATATCATGTCACATATTTTGATTGCATGTGATGTTTATCCTTTATGCATCTTATTTTGCTTAGAACGGCGGTAGCATTATAAGATGATCCCTTCACTAAATTTCAAGATAAAAGTGTTCTCCCCGAGTATGCACCGTTGCTAAAGTTCGTTGTTTCGAAGCACCTCGTGATGATCGGGTGTGATAGATTCTACGTTCACATACAACGGGTGTAAGCCAGTTTTACACAAGCAGAATACTTGGGTTAAACTTGACGAGCCTAGCATGTACAGACATGGTCTCGGAACACTGGAGACCGAAAGGTCGAACATGAGTCATATAGTAGATATGATCAACATGGAGATGTTCACCATTGATGACTATCCCATCTCACGTGATGATCGGACATGGGCTAGTTGATTTGGATCATGTATCACTTAGTTAACTTGAGGGATGTTAATTTAAGTGGGAGTTCATTAGTAATTTGATTAATTGAACTTAATTTATCATGAACTTAGTCCTGGTAGTCTTTGCAAATTATGTTGTAGATCAATAGCTCGCGTTGTAGCTCCCCTGTTTTTGATACGTTCCTAGAGAAAGCTTAGTTGAAAGATGATGGTAGCAACTACACGGACTGGGTCCGTAACTTGAGGATTATCCTCATTGCTGCATAGAAGAATTATGTCCTTGATGCACCGCTAGGTGATGGACCTACTGCAGGAGCTGCTGCAGACGTTGTGAACGCCTAGCAGGCTCGATCTGATGACTACTCGATAGTTCAGTGTGCCATGCTCTACGGCTTAGAACCGGGACTGCAAAAGCGTTTTGAACGCCACGGAGCATATGATATGTTCCAAGAGCTGAAATTGATATTTCAAGCTAATGCCCGGGTTGAGAGATATGAAATCTCCAACAAGTTCTTTAGCTGTAAGATGGAGGAGAACAGTTCTGTCAGTGAACACATACTCAGAATGTCTGGGTACCACAACCACTTGACTCAGCTGGGAATTGATCTTCCGGTTGAGAGTGTTATTGACAGAGTTCTTCAGTCACTGCCACCAAGCTATAAAGGCTTCATGATGAACTATAATATGCAAGGGATGGAGAAGACAATTCCCGAGCTCTTCGCGATGCTGAAATCAGTGGAGGTAGAAATCAAGAAGGAGCATCAAGTGTTGATGGTTAACAAAACCACTAGTTTCAAGAAAAAGGGCAAGGGAAAGAAGGGGAACTTCCAGAAGAACGGCAAGCAAGTTGCCGCTCCCACGAAGAAACCCAAAGCTGGACCCAGGCCTGAAACAGAGTGCTTCTACTGCAAAGGGCCTGGTCACTGGAAGCGGAACTGCCCCAAGTATTTGGCGGATAAGAAGGATGGCAAAGTGAGCAAAGGTATATTTGATATACATGTTATTGATGTGTTCCTCACTAATGCTCGCAGTAGCGCCTGGGTATTTGATACTGGTTTGGTTGCTCATATTTGTAACTCGAAACAGGAGCTACGGAATAAGCGAAGATTGGCTAAGGACGAGGTGACGATGCGCGTCGGGAATGGTTCCAAGGTTGATGTGATCGCCGTCGGCACGCTACCTCTACATCTACCTTCAGGATTAGTTTTAGACCTCAATAATGGTTATTTGGTGCCAGCGTTGAGCATGAACATTATATCTGGATCTTGTTTATTGCGAGACGGTTATTCATTTAAGTCAGAGAATAATGGTTGTTCTATTTATATGAGTAACATCTTTTATGGTCACGCACCTTTTGTGAATGGTCTATTCTTGTTGAATATCGATCGTAGTGATACACATATTCATAATATTGATGCCAAAAGATGCAAAGTTGATAATGATAGTGCAACATACTTGTGGCACTGCCGTTTAGGTCATATTGGTGTAAAGCGCATGAAGAAACTCCATGCGGATGGACTTTTGGAATCTCTTGATTATGAATCATTTGATACTTGCGAACCATGCCTCATGGGCAAGATGACTAAAACTCCGTTCTCCGGAACAATGGAGCGAGCTACTGATTTGTTGGAAATAATACATACCGATGTATGCGGTCCGATGAATGTTGAAGCACGCGGCGGGTATCGTTATTTTCTAACCTTCACAGATGATTTGAGTAGATATGGGTATATCTACTTGATGAAACACAAGTCTGAAACATTTGAAAAGTTCAAAGAATTTCAGAGTGAAGTAGAGAATCATCGTAACAAGAAAATAAAGTTTCTACGATCTGATCGCAGAGGCGAATATTTGAGTTACGAGTTTGGCCTTCATTTAAGAAAATGTGGAATTGTTTCTCAACTCACGCCACCTGGAACACCACAGCGTAATGGTGTGTCTGAACGTCGTAACCGTACTTTATTGGATATGGTGCGTTCTATGATGTCTCTTACCGATTTGCCACTATCGTTTTGGGGTTATGCATTAGAGACAGCTGCATTCACTTTAAATAGGGCACCGTCTAAATCCGTTGAGACGACACCATATGAACTATGGTTTGGCAAGAAACCTAAGTTGTCGTTTCTTAAAGTTTGGGGATGCGATGCTTATGTGAAAAAGCTTCAACCTGATAAGCTTGAACCCAAAGCGGAGAAGTGCGTCTTCATAGGATACCCTAAAGAAACAATTGGGTACACCTTCTACCACAGATCCGAAGGCAAGGTCTTTGTTGCCAAGAATGGGTCCTTTCTAGAGAAGGAGTTTCTCTCGAAAGAAGTGAGTGGGAGGAAAGTAGAACTTGATGAGATAATTGTACCTTCTCTCGAAAGAAGTGAGTGGGAGGAAAGTAGAACTTGATGAGATAATTGTACCTTCTCTCGAATTGGAAAGTAGCTCATCAGAGAAAACCGTTCCCGTGATGCCTACACCAATAAGAGAGGAAGATAATGATAAAGATCATGAAACTTCAGATCAAGTTACTACTGAACTTCGTAGGTCGACCAGAGTACGTTCCGCACCAGAGTGGTACGGTAATCCTGTTCTGGAAGTTATGTTGTTAGACAACGGCGAACCTACGAACTATGAAGAAGCTATGATAAGCCCGGATTCCGACAAATGGCTTGAGGCCATGAAATCTGAGATAGGATCCATGTATGAGAACAAAGTGTGGACTTTGGTGGACTTGCCCGATGATCGGCAAGCCATTGAGAATAAATGGATTTTTAAGAGGAAGACAAATGCTGATGGTAATATCACTGTCTACAAAGCTCGACTTGTCGCGAAAGGTTTTCGACAAGTTCAAGGGGTTGACTACGATGAGACTTTCTCACCCGTAGCGATGCTTAAATCTGTTCGAATCATGTTAGCAATTGCCGCATTTTATGATTATGAAATCTGGCAAATGGATGTCAAAACTGCATTCCTTAATGGTTTTCTCAAAGAAGAGTTGTATATGATGCAACCAAAAGGTTTTGTCGATCCTAAGGGTGCTAACAAAGTGTGCAAGCTCCAGCGATCCATCTATGGACTGGTGCAAGCATCTCGGAGTTGGAATATACGCTTTGATGAGGTGATCAAAGCATATGGTTTTGTACAGACTTACGGTGAAGCCTGTATTTACAAGAAAGTGAGTGGGAGCTCTGTAGCATTTCTAATATTATATGTGGATGACATATTGTTGATTGGAAATGATATAGAATTTCTGGATGGCATAAAGAGATACTTGAATAAGAATTTTTCAATGAAAGACCTCAGTGAAGCTGCTTATATATTGAGCATCAAGATCTATAGGGATAGATCAAGACGCTTGATAGGACTTTCACAAAGCACATACCTTGACAAAGTTTTGAAGAAGTTCAAAATGGTCAGTCAAAGAAAGGGTTCTTGCCTGTCTTGCAAGGTGTGAAGTTGAGTCAGACTCAATGCCCGACCACGGCAGAAGATATAGAGAAAATGAAAGTCATTCCCTATGCCTCAGCCATAGGTTCTATTATGTATGCCATGCTGTGTACCAGACCTGATGTGTGCCTTACCATAAGTTTGGCAGGGAGGTACCAGAGTAATCCAGGAGTGGATCACTGGACAGCGGTCAAGAATATCCTGAAGTACCTGAAAAGGACCAAGGACATGTTTCTCGTTTATGGAGGTGACGAAGAGCTCGTCGTAAAGGGTTACGTCGATGCAAGCTTCGACACTGATCCGGATGACTCTAAGTCACAAACCGGATACGTATTTATATTAAATGGTGGAGCTGTCAGTTGGTGCAGTTCCAAGCAGAGCGTCGTGGCGGGATCTACGTGTGAAGCGGAATACATAGCTGCTTCGGAAGCAGCACATGAAGGAGTCTGGATGAAGGAGTTCATATCCGATCTAGGTGTAATACCTAGTGCATCGGGTCCAATGACAATATTTTGTGACAACACTGGAGCAATTGCCATAGCCAAGGAGCCCAGGTTTCACAAGAAGACCAAACACATCAAGAGATGCTTCAACTCCATTCGTGAATATGTCAAGGATGGAGCAATAGAAATTTGCAAAGTACACACGGATCTGAATGTGGCAGACCCGTTGACTAAGCCTCTTCCACGAGCAAAACATGATCAACACCAAGACTCCATGGGTGTTAGATTCATTACTATGTAATCTAGATTATTGACTCTAGTGCAAGTGGGAGACTGATGGAAATATGCCCTAGAGGCAATAATAAAGTTGTTATTATTTTATATTTCCTTGTTCATGATAAAGGTTTATTATTCATGCTAGAATTGTATTGACCGGAAACTTAAATACATGTGTGAATACATAAACAAATATCGTGTCCCTAGTGAGCCTCTACTAGACTAGCTCGTTGATCAAAGATGGTTAAGGTTTCCTAACCATAGACATGAGTTGTCATTTGATAACGGGATCACATCATTAGGAGAATGATGTGATGGACAAGACCCATCCGTTAGCTTAGCATATGATCGTTCTGTTTACTGCTACTTCTTTCTTGAATGTCAAATACACGTTCCTCAGACCATGAGATCATGCAACTCCCGGATACCGGAGGAATACCTTGTGTGCTATCAAACGTCACAACGTAACTGGGTGATCATAAATATGCTCTATACGTATCTCCGAAGGTGTCCGTTGAGTTGGCATGGATCGAGACTGGGATTTGTCACTCCGTGTTTCGGAGAGGTATCTCTGGGCCATCTCGGTAATGCACATCATAAGAAGCTTGCAAGCAAAGTGACTAAGGAGTTAGTTATGGGATGATGTATTACGGAACGAGTAAAGAGACTTGCCGGTAACGAGATTGAAATAGGTATGGAGATACCGACGATCGAATCTCGGGCAAGTAACATACCGACGGACAAAGGGAATTACGTATGTTGTCATTGCGGTTCGACCGATAAGATCTTCGTGGAATATGTAGGAACCAATATGAGCATCGAGGTTCCGCTATTGGTTATTGACTGGAGAGGCATCTCAGTCATGTCTACATCATTCCCGAACCCGTAGGGTCCGCACGCTTAACGTTCGTTGACGATATAGTGTTATATGAGTTATGTGAATTGGAAACCGAATGTTGTTCGGAGTCCCGGATGAGATCCCGGACGTCACGAGGAGTCTCGGAATGGTCGAGAGGTAAAGATTTATATATGGGAAGTCATATTTTGGGTTCCGGAAAAAGGTGCAATTTTTTTTGGTATTGTACCGGGAAGCTTCCAGAAGGTTCCGGAGGATTCCGGAGGGGTCCGGGAGTCCACAAGTGGGCCCACCACGTCCCAAGGGCTGGCATGGGCTAAGGGGAGGCGCCCTGGCCTTTTTGGGCCAGGCGCACCAAGTCCTCAAAAGCCCACGCAGCTAGGGAAGGAAAAAGGGAGAATCCTAGTAGGAATAGGATTGGACTTTGGAGTCCAAGTTCACATGTGTACTATTTACGATTACTGTTCACGTGGCACTATTCCTTCTACTCCAAGCCCCTACACATATATAAATAGAGGAGATGGGGCGCCCCAAAGGATACACAACATTGTCTCAGCAGTGTGCGGCGCCCACCTCCACAGTTCCGTCCCTCGGTCATATTTTCGCAGTGCTTGGGCGAAGCCCTGCGGAGATAGCATCACCATCACCGTCACCACGTTGTCATGCTGCCGGAACTCATCCACTACCTCGCCGTCTTGCTGGATCAAGAAATCAAGGACGTCACCGAGCTGAACGTGTGCCGAACGCGGAGGTGCCGTACGTTCGGTACTCGGTCGGTTGGATCGTGAAGTTGTTCGATGACATCAACCGCGTTGTTCTAATGCTTCCGATTACGGTCTACGAGGGTACGTAGACACACTCCCCCTCTCATAGCTATGCATCTCCATGGATAGATCTTGCGTGTGCATAGAAAAAATTTTGTTTTCCATGCAACGTTCCCCAACACCGAGTATTTAAGCTGGTCTTCCTGTTTGTAAACAAGCGAGGTGGGACTAAAAGAGGGGCTGAAGTGGAGCGCCAGCAAACGGAAGATAGGAGAGCTCTTGGACGATGTGGAACGCCTCTCCACCGCTCGAACTCAAAAAACTTTTCACGCTTCGCTGGTCACGCCTCTCCACTGCCTCTGCCGCGCGTCGACGTCTCCGATGCCCCCAGCCTTATCCATGCACGCGCGCTAGCTCGAACCCAAGCACCGCACCGGCGCTCCCACATGAAGCCGGCGGCCGTAGCCCGCTCGTTGGAATGCCATTGTTAATGTAAGCTAAGCTTCCCCACCCAGCGCTCCGAGCCGATGCCGCTCGCCGAAATTTCCCTCGCGCCTCTTTTCGTGTCCCCTCTCGCGCCTCCCTCTCCCCGTGGCAGCGTTGCTTTTGGTGCAGTAGAGGCTGCGAGAAGGCCGTGCACGCTACGGCGAGTGCGGTGCTCGGCCGCAGCGGCGCCGGTGGAGGCGGGGACGCCGGCGAGCGGTCCCGCGCGACCCTGCTCTGGAGGGTGGCCAGGCTGCCCATCTACTCCGTGGCGCTCGTGCCGCTCACCGTGAGTTCCCTGCGACTGCAAATTCCTCCCTCCCCATTGCCGATGTACCTTGTTGTCGCAGCTGTGTCAGAATCGTTCTGCAATTCAGCTTTTGATGTGCTGCCTGCAAATCAGAATGATCAGAGCTATGGCGAGAACAAGCCAAATTGGGAGATTGCACACCATTTAGCGCTATGCAACAATCAACACCTCACATGTTTGCATTTGCAGTTGCTTGCAGGCAGGGACTGCTGCTGCTTATAACCATGCGGGGTTGTTCTTCGCCAGGCGCTACTTTGGCCTCTTGGCTGCTGCTATCCTTGTGATCACCTGGCTCAATCTGAGGTAAAACTCACATACAGAAACATACTACAACATACATTCTGACAAGTAAAACGATGCTGATATCAATAGCACCGTTCAACCATTCATTCCCCAGTTCTGAACATATTGTATTTTTACTACACTGCAGCAATGACGTTTATGAGAAACATACATGGGAGAACTTTGAGCATGGGAAAGTTCATGATCCGGTACAAAATGAGGTTGCAATTTTAGAAAATGAATACAATATAAGAAAATTAAAGGATCTTTTTAATTGAAAGATTATAAAAAATTAAAGGATTTATATAATTGAAAAAAAAATGATGGTGGGACCCTAGGCCAGAGTGGGCCCATGGTGCAGCGGCCTGTCCTGTTATCCTTCCACCGTTAAAAGCGGGCAGTGAACGCTGCTATGTGAAACCAGCCTAACGTGGTGCCTGCCGCTTCAGGGCCTGAGAGGCCGCAGCTTTCGCTCCAGCCACCCAACCCACTACCAACTTGGAACGGCCAAGCCAGCAAGGTTACAACACAAGCCCTGTCCTAGAATCCGCACCAAACATCGACACCACCTTAATGCCCCCACATGGGTAACAAACTCTCGGGACTACTAAGCTCGGCGATGCTATCGCTCCACCCGAGTATTTAAGCTGGTCTTCCTGTTTGTAAACAAGCGAGGTGGGACTAAAAGTGGGGCTCAAGTGGAGCGCCAGCAAACCGCAAGATAGGAGAGGTCTTGGACGACGTGGAACGCCTCTCCGCCGCTCGAACTCAAAAAACTTTTCACGCTTCGCTGGTCACCCCGCCCACTGCCTCTGCCGCGCGTCGACGTCTCTGATGCCCCCAGCCTTATCCATGAACGCGCGCTAGCTCGAACCCAAGCACCGCACCGGCGCTCCCACATGAAGCCGGTAACCGTAGCCCGCTCGTTGGAATGCCATTGTTAATCTAAGCTAAGCTTCCCCACCCAGCGCTCCGAGCCGATGCCGCTCGCCGGAATTGCCCTCGCGATTCTCCTCATCTCCTCTCTCGTGCCTCCCTTTCCCCGTGGCAGCGTTGCTTTTGGTGCAGCAGAGGCCGCGAGAAGGCCGCGCGCGCTACGGCGAGTGCGGTGCTCGGCCGCAGCAGCGTCCGGCGGAGGCGGGAACGCCGGCGAGCTGTCCCGCGTGACCCTGCTTTGGAGGGCGGCCAAGCTGCCCATCTACTCCGTGGCGCTCGTGCCGCTCACCGTGAGTTCCCTGCGACTGCAAATTCCTCCCTCCCCATTGCCGATGTGCCTTGTTGTCCTCGCTGTGTCAGAATCATTCTGCAATTCAGCTGTTGATGTGCTGCCTGCAAATCAGAATGATCAGAGCTATTGCGAGAACAAGCCAAATTGGGAGATTGCACACCATTTAGCGCTATGCAACAATCAACACCACACACATTTGCATTTCTGGTTGCTTGCAGGTTGGGACTACTGCTGCTGATAACCATGCAGGGTTGTTCTTCGCCAGGCGCTACTTTGGCCTCTTGGCTGCTGCTATCCTTGTGATCACCTGGCTCAATCTGAGGTAAAACTCACATACAGAAACATACTACAACATACATTCTGACAAGTAAAACGATGCTGATATAAATAGCACCGTTCAACCATTCATTCCCCAGTTCTGAACATATTGTATTTTCACTACACTGCAGCAATGACGTTTATGAGAAAAATACATGGGAGAACTTTGAGCATGGGAAAGTTCATGATCCGGTACAAAATGAGGTTGCAATTTTAGAAAATGAATACAATATAAGAAAATTAAAGGATCTTTTTAATTGAAAGATTATAAAAAATTAAAGGATTTATATAATTGAAAAAAAGATGATGGTGGGACCCTAGGCCAGAGTGGGCCCATGGTGCAGCGGCCTGTCCTGTTATCCTTCCACCGTTAAAAGCGGGCAGTGAACGCTGCTATGTGAAACCAGCCTAACGTGGTGCCTGCCGCTTCAGGGCCTGAGAGGCCGCAGCTTTCGCTCCAGCCACCCAGCCCACTACCAACTTGGAACTGGCAAGCCAGCAAGGCTACAACACAAGCCCTGTCCTAGAATCCGCACCAAACATCCACGCCACCTTAATGCCCCCACATGGGTAACAAACTCTCGGGACTACTAAGCTCAGCGATGCTAACGCTCCACCCGAGTATTTAAGCTGGTCTTCCTGTTTGTAAACAAGCGAGGTGGGACTAAAAGAGGGGCTGAAGTGGAGCGCCAGCAAACGGAAGATAGGAGAGCTCTTGGAAGACGTGGAACGCCTCTCCGCCGCTCGAACTCAAAAAACTTTTCACGCTTCGCTGGTCACCCCGCCCACTGCCTCTGCCGCGCGTCGACGTATCCGATGCCCCCAGCCTTATCCATGCACGCGCGCTAGCTCGAACCCAAGCACCGCACCAGCGCTCCCACATGAAGCCGGCAGTCGTAGCCCGCTCGTTGGAATGCCATTGTTAATCTTAGCTAAGCTTCCCCACCCAGCGCTCCGAGCCGATGCCGCTCGCCGGAATTGCCCTCACGCCTCTCCTCGTCTCTCCTCTCGCGCCTCCCTCTCCCTGTGGCAGCGTTGCTTTTGGTGCAGCAGAGGCCGCGAGAAGGCCGCGCGCGCTACGGCCAGTGCGGTGCTCGGCCGCAGCGGCGTCCGGCGGAGGCGGGGACGCCGGCGAGCTATCCCGCGCGACCCTGCTCTGGAGGGCGGCCAGGCTGCCCATCTACTCCGAGGCGCTCGTGCCGCTTACCGTGAGTTCACTGCGACTGCACATTCCTCCCTCCCCATTGCCGATGTGCCTTGTTGTCGCCGTTGTGTCAGAATCGTTCTGCAATTCAGCTGTTGATGTGCTGCCTGCAAATCAGAATGATCAGAGCTATGGCGAGAACAAGCTAAATTGGGAGATTGCACACCATTTAGCGCTATGCAACAATCAATACCTCACACGTTTGCATTTGCGGTTGCTTGCAGGTAGGGACTGCTGCTTATAACCATGCGGGGTTGTTCTTCGCCAGGCGCTACTTTGGCCTCTTGGCTGCTGTTGTCCTTGTGATCACCTGGCTCAATCTGAGGTAAAACTCACATACAGAAACATACTACAACATACATTCTGACAAGTAAAACGGTGCTGATATCAATTGCACTGTTCAACCATTCATTCCCCTGTTCTGAACATATTGTATTTTTACTACATTGCAGGAATGACGTTTATGAGAGACATACATGGGAGAACTTTGAGCATGGGAAAGTTCAGGATCCGGTACGAAATGAGGTTGCAATTTTAGAAAATGAATACAATATAAGAAAATTAAAAGATCTTTTTAATTGAAAGATTATAAAAAATTAAAGGATTTATATAATTGAAAAAAAGATGATGGCGGGACCCTAGGCCAGAGTGGGCCCATGGTGCAGCGGCCTGTCCTGTTATCCTTCCACCGTTGAAAGCGAGCAGTGAACGGTGCTATGTGAAACCAGCCTAACGTGGTGCCTGCCGCTTCAGGGCCTGAGAGGCCGCAGCTTTCGCTCCAGCCACCCAGCCCACTACCAACTTGGAACGGGCAAGCCAGCAAGGTTACAACACAAGCCCAGGCCCAGAATCCGCACCAAACATCCACACCACCTTAATGCCCCCACATGGGTAACAAGCTCTCGTGACTACTAAACTCAGCGATGCTAACACACCACCCGAGTATTTAAGCTGGTCTTCCTATTTGTAAACAACTGAGGTGGGACTAAAAGGGGGACTGAAGTGGAGCCCCAGCAAACGGAAGATAGGAGAACTCTTGGACGACGTGGAACGCCTCTCCGCCGCTCGAACTCAAAAAACTTTTCATGCTTCGCTGGTCACCCCGCCCACTGCCTCTGCCGCGCGTCGACGTCTCTGATGCCCCCAGCCTTATCCATGCACGCGCGCTAGCTCGAACCCAAGCACCGCACCGGCGCTCCCACATGAAGCCGACGGCCGTAGCCCGCTCGTTGGAATGCCATTGTTAATCTAAGCTAAGCTTCCGCACCCAACACTCCGAGCCGATGCCGCTCGCCGCAACTGCCCTCGCGCCTCTCCTCGTCTCCCCTCTCGCGCCTCCCTCTCCCCGTGGCAGCTTTGCTTTTGGTGCAGCAGAGGCCGCGAGAAGGCCGCGCGCGCTACCGCGTGTGCGGTGCTCGGCCGCAGCGGCGTCCGGAAGAGGCGGGGATGCCGGCGAGCTGTCCCGCGTGACCGTGCTCTGGAGGGCGGCCAAGCTGCCCATCTACTCCGTGGCGCTCGGGCCGCTCACCGTGAGTTCCTTGTGACTGCAAATTCCTCCCTCCCCATTGCCGATGTGCCTTGCTGTCGCCGCTGTGTCAGAATCGTTCTGCAATTCAGCTGTTGATGTGCTGCCTGCAAATCAGAATGATCAGAGCTATGGCGAGAACAAGCCAAATTGGGAGATTGCACACCATTTAGCGCTATGCAACAATCAACACCTCACACGTTTGCATTTGCGGTTGCTTGCAGGTAGGGACTGCTGCTGCTTATAACCATGTGGGGTTGTTCTTCGCCAGGCGCTACTTTGGCCTCTTGGCTGCTGTTGTCCTTGTGATCACCTGGCTCAATCTGAGGTAAAACTCACAAACAGAAACATACTACAACATACATTCTGACAAGTAAAACGGTGCTGATATCAATAGCACTGTTCAACCATTCATTCCCCTGTTCTGAACATATTGTATTTTTACTACACTACAGCAATGACGTTTATGAGAAACATACATGGGAGAACTTTGAGCATGGGAAAGTTCAGGATCCGGTACAAAATGAGGTTGCAATTTTAGAAAATGAATACAATATAAGAAAATTAAATGATCTTTTTAATTGAAAGATTATAAAAATTTAAAGGATTTATATAATTAAAAAAAGATGATAGTGGGACCCTAGGCCAGAGTGGGCCCATGGTGCAGCGGCCTGTCCTGTTGTCCTTCCACCGTTGAAAGCGGGCAGTGAACGCTGCTATGTGAAACCAGCCTAATGTGGTGCCTGCCGCTTCAGGGCCTGAGAGGCCGCAGCTTTTGCTCCAGCCACCCAGCCCACTACCAACATGGAACGGGCAAGCCAGCAAGGTTACAACACAAGCCCAGGCCCATAATCCGCACCAAACATCCACACCACCTTAATGCCCCCACGTGGGTAACAAGCTCTCATGACTACTAAGCTCGGCGATGCTAACGCTCCACCCGAGTATTTAAGCTGGTCTTCCTGTTTGTAAACAAGCGAGGTGGGACTAAAAGAGGGGCTGAAGTGGAGCGCCAGGAAACGGAAGATAGGAGAGCTCTTGGACGACGTGGAACGCCTCTCCGCCGCTCGAACTCAAAAAACTTTTCACGCTTCGCTGGTCACCCCGCCCACTGCCTCTGTCGCGCGTCGACGTATCCGATGCCCCCAGCCTTATCCGTGCACGCGCACTAGCTCGAACCCAAGCACCGCACCGGCGCTCCCACATGAAGCCGGCGGCCGTAGCCCGCTCGTTGGAATGCCATTGTTAATCTAAGCTAAGCTTCCCCACCCAGCGCTCCGAGCCGATGCCGCTCGCCGGAATTGCCCTCGCGCCTCTCCGCGTCTCCCCTCTCGCGCCTCCCTCTCCCCGTGGCAGCGTTGCTTTTGGTGCAGCAGAGGCCGCGAGAAGGCCGCGCGCGCTACGGCGAGTGCGGTGCTCGGCCGCAGCAGCGTCCGGCGGAGGCGGGGACGCCGGCGAGCTGTCCCGCGCGACCTGCTCTGGAGGGCGGCCAGGCTGCCCATCTACTCCGTGGCGCTCGTGCCGCTCACCATGAGTTCCCCGCAACTGCAAATTCCTCCCTCCCCATTGCTGATGTGCCTTGTTTTCGCCGCTGTTTCAGAATCATTCTGCAATTCAGCTGTTGATGTGCTATCTGCAAATCAGAATGATCAGAGCTATGGCGAGAACAAGCCAAATTGGGAGATTGCACACCATTTAGCGCTATGCAACAATCAACACCTCACACGTTTGCATTTGCGGTTGCTTGCAGGTAGGGACTGCTGTTGCTTATAACCATGCGGGGTTGTTCTTCGCCAGGCGCTACTTTGGCCTCTTGGCTGCTGTTGTCCTTGTGATCACCTGGCTCAATCTGAGGTAAAACTCGCATACAGAAACATACTACAACATACATTCTAACAAGTAAAACGGTGCAGATATCAATAGCACTGTTCAACCATTCATTCCCGTGTTCTGAACATATTGTATTTTTACTACACTGCAGCAATGACATTTATGAGAAACATACATGGGAGAACTTTGAGCATGGGAAAGTTCAGGATCCGGTACAAAATGAGGTTGGAATTTTAGAAAATGAATACAATATAAGAAAATTAAAGGATCTTTTTAATTGAAAGATTATAAAAAATGAAAGGATTTATATAATTGAAAAAAAGATGATGGTGGGACCCTAGGCCTGAGTGGGCCCATGGTGCAGCGGCCTGTCCTGTTATCCTTCCACCGTTGAAAGCGGGCAGTGAACGCTGCTATGTGAAAGCAGCCTAACGTGGTGCCTGCCGCTTCAGGGCCTGAGAGGCTGCAGCTTTTGCTCCAGCCACCCAGCCCACTACCAACTTGGAATGGGCAAGCCAGCAAGGTTACAACAAAAGCCCAGGCCCAAAATCCGCACCAAACATCCACACCACCTTAATGCCCCCACATGGGTAACAAGCTCTCGTGACTACTAAGCTCGGCGAAGCTAACGCTCCACCCGATTATTTACGCTGGTCTTCCTGTTTGTAAACAAGCGAGGTGGGACTAAAAGAGGGGCTGAAGTGGAGCGCAGCAAACGGAAGATAGGAGAGCTCTTGGACGACGTGGAATGCATCTCCGCCGCTAGAACTCAAAAAACGTTTCACGCTACGCTGGTCACCCCGCCCACTGCCTCTGCCGCGCGTCGACATCTCCGATGCCCCCAGCCTTATCCATGCACGCGCGCTAGCTCGAACCCAAGCATCGCACCGGCGCTCCCACATGAAGCCGGCGGCCGTAGCCCGCTCGTTGGAATGCCATTGTTAATCTAAGCTAAGCTTCCCCACCCAGCGCTCCGAGCCGATGCCGCTCGCCGGAATTGCCCTCGCGCCTCTCCGCGTCTCCCCTCTCGCGCCTCCCTATCCCCGTGGCAGCGTTGCTTTTGGTGCAGCAGAGACCGCGAGAAGGCCGCGCGCGCTACCGCGAGTGCGGTGCTCGGCTGCAGCGGCGTCCGACGGAGGCGGGGACACCGGCGAGCTGTCCCGCGCGACCCTGCTCTGGAAGGCGGCCAAGCTGCCCATCTAGTCCGTGGCTCTCGTGCCGCTCACCGTGAGTTCCCTGCGACTGCAAATTCCTCCCTCCCCATTGCTGATGTGCCTTGTTGTCGCCGTTGTGTCAGAATCGTTCTGCAATTCAGCTGTTGATGTGCTGCCTGCAAATCAGAATGATCAGAGCTATTGCGAGAACAAGCCAAATTGGGAGATTGCACACCATTTAGCGCTATGCAACAATCAACACCTCACACGTTTGCATTTGTGGTTGCTTGCAGGTTGGGACTGCTGCTGCTTATAACCATGCGAGGTTGTTCTTCGCCAGGCGCTACTTTGGCCTCTTGGCTGCTGCTGTCCTTGTGATCACCTGGCTCAATCTGAGGTAAAACTCACATACAGAAACATACTACAACATACATTCTGACAAGTAAAACGGTGCTGATATCAATAGCACTGTTCAACCATTCATTCCCCTGTTCTGAACATATTGTATTTTTACTACACTGCAGCAATGACGTTTATGAGAAACATACATGGGAAAACTTTGAGCATGGGAAAGTTCAGGATCCGATACAAAATGAGGTTGCAATTTTAGAAAATGAATACAATATAAAAAAATTAAAGGATATTTTTAATTGAAAGATTATAAAAAATTAAAGGATTTATATAATTGAAAAAAAGATGATGGTGGGACCATAGGCCTGAGTCTGCCCATGGTGCAGCGGCCTGTCCTGTTATCCTTCCACCGTTGAAAGCGGGCAGTGAACGCTGCTATGTGAAACCAGCCTAACGTGGTGCCTGCCGCTTCAGGGCCTGAGAGGCTGCAGCTTTTGCCCCAGCCACCCAGCCCACTACCAACTTGGAACGGGCAAGCTAGCATGGTTACAACACAAGCCCAGGCCCAAAATCCGCACCAAACATCCACACCACCTTAATGCTCCCACATGGGTAACAAGCTCTCGTGACTACTAAGCTCAGCGATGCTAACGCTCCACCCGAGTATTTAAGCTGGTCTTCCTGTTTGTAAACAAGCGAGGTGGGACTAAAAGAGGGGCTGAAGTGGAGCGCAGCAAACGGAAGATAGGAGAGCTCTTGGACGACGTGGAACGCATCTCCGCCGCTAGAACTCAAAAAACGTTTCACGCTTCGCTGGTCACCCCGCCCACTGCCTCTGCCGCGCGTCGACATCTCCGATGCCCCCAGCCTTATCCATGCACGCGCGCTAGCTCGAACCCAAGCATCGCACTGGCGCTCCCACATGAAGCCGGCGGCCGTAGCCCGCTCGTTGGAATGCCATTGTTAATCTAAGCTAAGCTTCCCCACCCAACGCTCCGAGACGATGCCGCTCGCCGGAATTGCCCTCGTGCCTCTCCTCGTCTCCCCTCTCGCGCCTCCCTCTCCCCGTGGCAGCGTTGCTTTTGGTGTAGCAGAGGCCGCGAGAAGGCCGCGCGCGCTACCGCGAGTGCGGTGCCCGGCTGCAGCGGCGTCCGGCGGAGGCGGGGACACCGGCGAGCTGTCCCGCGCGACCCTGCTCTGGAAGGCGGCCAAGCTACCCATCTACTCTGCGGCGCTCGTGCCGCTCACCGTGAGTTCCCTGCGACTGCAAATTCCTCCCTCCCCATTGCCGATGTGCCTTGTTGTCCTCGCTGTGTCAGAATTATTCTGCAATTCAGCTGTTGATGTGCTGCGTGCAAATCAGAATGATCAGAGCTATTGCGAGAACAAGCCAAATTGGGAGATTGCACACCATTTAGCGCTATGCAACAATCAACACCACACACGTTTGCATTTCTGGTTGCTTGCAGGTTGGGACTACTGGTGCTGATAACCATGCGGGGTTGTTCTTCGCCAGGCGCTACTTTGGCCTCTTGGCTGCTGCTGTCCTTGTGATCACCTGGCTCAATCTGAGGTAAAACTCGCATACAGAAACATACTACAACATACATTCTGACAAGTAAAACAGTGCTGATATCAATAGCACTGTTCAACCATTCATTCCCCTGTTCTGAACATATTGTATTTTTACTACACTACAGCAATGACGTTTATGAGAAACATACATGGGAGAACTTTGAGCATGGGAAAGTTCAGGATCCGGTACAAAATGAGGTTGCAATTTTAGAAAATGAATACAATATAAGAAAATTAAATGATCTTTTTAATTGAAAGATTATAAAAATTTAAAGGATTTATATAATTAAAAAAAGATGATAGTGGGACCCTAGGCCAGAGTGGGCCCATGGTGCAGCGGCCTGTCCTGTTGTCCTTCCACCGTTGAAAGCGGGCAGTGAACGCTGCTATGTGAAACCAGCCTAATGTGGTGCCTGCCGCTTCAGGGCCTGAGAGGCCGCAGCTTTTGCTCCAGCCACCCAGCCCACTACCAACATGGAACGGGCAAGCCAGCAAGGTTACAACACAAGCCCAGGCCCATAATCCGCACCAAACATCCACACCACCTTAATGCCCCCACATGGGTAACAAGCTCTCGTGACTACTAAGCTGGGCGATGCTAACGCTCCACCCGAGTATTTAAGCTGGTCTTCCTGTTTGTAAACAAGCGAGGTGGGACTAAAAGAGGGGCTGAAGTGGAGCGCCAGGAAACGGAAGATAGGAGAGCTCTTGGACGACGTGGAACGCCTCTCCGCCGCTCGAACTCAAAAAACTTTTCACGCTTCGCTGGTCACCCCGCCCACTGCCTCTGTCGCGCGTCGACGTATCCGATGCCCCCAGCCTTATCCATGCACGCGCACTAGCTCGAACCCAAGCACCGCACCGGCGCTCCCACATGAAGCCGGCGGCCGTAGCCCGCTCGTTGGAATGCCATTGTTAATCTAAGCTAAGCTTCCCCACCCAGCGCTCCGAGCCGATGCCGCTCGCCGGAATTGCCCTCGCGCCTCTCCGCGTCTCCCCTCTCGCGCCTCCCTCTCCCCGTGGCAGCGTTGCTTTTGGTGCAGCAGAGGCCGCGAGAAGGCCGCGCGCGCTACGGCGAGTGCGGTGCTCGGCCGCAGCAGCGTCCGGCGGAGGCGGGGACGCCGGCGAGCTGTCCCGCGCGACCTGCTCTGGAGGGCGGCCAGGCTGCCCATCTACTCCGTGGCGCTCGTGCCGCTCACCATGAGTTCCCCGCAACTGCAAATTCCTCCCTCCCCATTGCTGATGTGCCTTGTTTTCGCCGCTGTTTCAGAATCATTCTGCAATTCAGCTGTTGATGTGCTATCTGCAAATCAGAATGATCAGAGCTATGGCGAGAACAAGCCAAATTGGGAGATTGCACACCATTTAGCGCTATGCAACAATCAACACCTCACACGTTTGCATTTGCGGTTGCTTGCAGGTAGGGACTGCTGTTGCTTATAACCATGCGGGGTTGTTCTTTGCCAGGCGCTACTTTGGCCTCTTGGCTGCTGCTGTCCTTGTGATCACCTGGCTCAATCTGAGGTAAAACTCGCATACAGAAAGATACTACAACATACATTCTGACAAGTAAAACAGTGCTGATATTGTTGGGGAACGTTGCATGGGAAACAAAAAAAATTCCTACGCACACACAAGATCTATCCATGGTGATGAGCATCTACGAGAGGGAGAGTAAATCTACATACCCTTGTAGATCGCTAAGCGGAAGCGTTTAAGAAACGCGGTTGATGTAGTCGAACGTCTCCGCGATCCAAATCGCAAGTCGTTCCTCGATCCGATCACGAACTAGCGCCGAACGGACGGCACCTCCGCGTTCAACACACGTACGGCTTGATGACGCCTTCACCTCCTCGATCCAGCGAGCGATGGTGAAGTAGTGGTTGAGTTCCAGCAGCACGACGGCGTGGTGATGGTGGTGAGGAACAATCTCTGCAGGGCTTCGCCAAGCGCTACGGAGATTATGACGGAGGAACTAGAGGGTTAGGGTTGCCGCACACGGCTTGGGGAAATCTTGATGTCTCCCGTGTGCTAGCCCTGCCCCTCTATTTATATGTTGAGCCTTGGGGTCTAAACTTGGAGTAAAAGCCTCCTCCAGGTCGGTTTTGCCCGCACAAGGTCGGTTTGGCCTGCAGGGAAAGAGTCCAACTCGGATCCCTGCAGTACCGTGCACAAGCGGTAGTACCGCTTTACACAAGCGGTAGTACCGCTTGGGCGGTAGTACCGCTTCACACAAGCGGTAGTACCGCTTTACACAAGCGGTAGTACCGCTTGGGCGGTAGTACCGCTTCACACAAGCGGTAGTACCGCTTGTGCGGTAGTACCGCTTCACAAAACGGTAGTACCGCTTACGCGGCAGCAAAACTACTTTTTGCACTTTCCAATACCTCGTGGGCTTTATCCCTTTGGCCCATATAAAGTGTTGCTGCACCCGAACACTTCGGTAAACATCCGGAACCCATTCCGGTGAACTCCGGAACTCTTCCGGAGATCAAAACACTATTATCACATATATCAATCTTTACCTCCGGACTATTCCGGAGATCCTCGTCATGTCCGGGATCTTATCCGGGACTCCGAACAACCTTCGGTCACCAACATAATAACTCAACTATACTAATCGTCACCAAACGTTTAAGTGTGTAGACCCTGCGGGTTCGAGAACTATGTAGACATGACCGAGACACCTCTACGGCCAATAACCAATAGCGGGACCTGGATGCCCATATTGGCTCCTACATATTCTACGAAGATCTTTTATCGGTCGAACCTCTATGTCAAGGATTCAGTTAATCCCGTATGCTGTTCCCTTTGTTCTTCGGTATGTTACTTGTCCGAGATTCGATCGTCGGTATCTCTATACCTAGTTCAATCTCGTTACCGGCAAGTCTCTTTACTCGTTCCGTAATACAAGATCTCGTGGCTAACACTTTAGTCACATTGCTTGCAAGGCTCATTGTGATGTTGTATTACCGAGTGGGCCCTGAGATACCTCTCCGTCACACAGAGTAACAAATCCCAGTCTTGATCCATGCCAACCCAACAGACACCCTCGGAGATACCTGTAGAGCACCTTTATAGTCACCCAGTTACGTTGCGACGTTTGATACACACAAGGTACTCCTCCGATGTCAGGGAGTTGCATGATCTCATGGTCATAGGAACAGATACTTGACATGCAGAAAACAATAGCAATAAACTGACACAATCAAATGCTACGTTCTTAGTTTGGGTCTTGTCCATCACATCATTCTCCTAATGATGTGATCCCGTTATCAAATGACATCTCATGTCAATGGCTAGGAAACCTTAACCATCTTTGATCAACGAGCTAGTCAACTAGAGGCTTACTAGGGACACAGTGTTGTCTATGTACCCACACATGTATTTGAGTTTCCAATCAATACAATTATAGCATGGATAATAAACGATTATCATGAACAAGGAAATATAATAATAACCAATTTATTATTGCCTCTAGGGCATATTTCCAACAGTCTCCCACTTGCACTAGAGTCAATAATCTAGTTCACATCACTATGTGATTTACATTGTAATGAATCGAACACCCATGCAGTTCTGGTGTTGTTCATGTTTAGCCCTTGGAAGAGGTTTAGTCATCGGATCTACAACATTTAGATCCGTGTGTACTTTGCAAATATTTATGTCGTCCTCCTTGATGTAATCGCGGATGGAATTGAAACGTCGCTTTATGTGTCTGGTCCTCTTGTGAAATCTTGGTTCCTTGGCTAGAGCAATGGCACCAGTATTATCACAAAACACAGTCATTGGGTTAAGCGCACTAGGCACTACTCCAAGATCTGTCATGAACTCCTTCATCCAGACACCTTCCTTCGCCGCCTCCGAGGCAGCGATGTACTCCGCTTCGCATGTAGAATCTGCTACCACGCTTTGCTTGGAACTGCACCAGCTAACCGCACCCCCATTAAGAATAAATACGTATCCGGTTTGCGACTTAGAGTCATCCGGATCAGTGTCAAAGCTTGCATCGACGTAACCCTTTACGACGAGCTCTTGATCACCTCCATAAACGAGAAACATGTCCTTAGTCCTTTTCAGGTACTTCAGGATATTCTTGACCGCCGTCCAGTGTTCCATTCCTGGATCACTTTGAAACCTTCCGACCATACTTATGGCAAGGCTGACATCGGGTCTTGTGCACAGCATTGCATACATGATAGAGCCTATGGCCGAAGCATAGGGGATGACACTCATCTTTTCTCTATCTTCTGCAGTCACTGGGCATTGAGTCTTACTCAACTTCACACCTTGCAATACAGGCAAGAACCCCTTCTTGGACTGATCCATTTTGAACTTCTTCAAAACTTTGTCAAGGTATGTGCTTTGTGAAAGTCCTATCAAACGTCTCGATCTATCTCTATAGATCTTGATGCCTAATATGAAAGCAGCTTCTCCTAGGTCCTTCATTGAAAAACTCTTGTTCAAATATTCCTTTATGCTTTCCAGCATTTCTATATTGTTTCCAATCAGTAATATGTCATCCACATATAATATTAGAAACGCTATAGAGCTCCCACTCACTTTCTTGTAAATACAAGCTTCTCCGTAAACTTGTATAAACTCGAACGCTTTGATCACCTCATCAAAACGAAGATTCCAACTCCGAGATGCTTGCACCAGTCCATAAATGGATCGCTGGAGTTTGCAAACTTTGTCAGCATTCTCTGGATCGACAAAACCTTCTGGTTGCATCATATACAACTCTTCCTTAAGGTAACCGTTAAGGAACGCTGTTTTGACATCCATCTGCCAAATTTCATAATCGAAAAAGGCAGCTATTGCTAACATGATTCTGACGGACTTAAGCATCGCTACGGGTGAGAAGGTCTCATCGTAGTCAACTCCTTGAACTTGTGAAAAACCCTTTGCCACAAGTCGAGCTTTATAGACGGTGACATTACCGTCCGCGTCCGTCTTCCTCTTAAAGATCCATTTGTTCTGAATGGCCTTACGCCCTTCAGGTAATACTTCCAAAGTCCAGACTTTGTTTTCATACATGGATCCCATCTCGGATTTCATGGCCTCTAACCACTTCTCGGAATCCGGGCCCATCATCGCTTCTCCATAGCTCGTAGGTTCATCGTTGTCTAACAACATGACCTCTAAGACAGGGTTGCCGTACCACTCGGGAGCAGTACGCGTCCTTGTCGACCTACGAGGTTCGATAGCAACTTGATCCAAAGCTTCATGATCATCATCATTAACTTCCTCGTCAGCTAATGTAGGCTCCACAGAAACATCTTTCTGCACTGCGCTACTCTCAGGTTGAAGTAAAGGTTCAACAACCTCATCAAGTTCTATCTTCCTCCCACTCAATTCTTTCGAGAGAAACTCTTTCTCAAGAAATGTTCCGTTTTTAGCGACAAACACTTTGCCTTCGGATCTGAGGTAGAAGGTATACCCAACTGTCTCTTTTGGGTATCCTATGAAGACGCATTTCTCCGCTTTGGGTTCCAGCTTTTCAGGCTGAAGCTTTTTGACATAAGCATCACATCCCCAAACTTTAAGAAACGACAGCTTTGGCTTCTTGCCAAACCAAAGTTCATATGGCGTCGTCTCAACGGATTTCGATGGTGCCCTATTTAAAGTGAATGCAGCTGTCTCTAATGCATAACCCCAAAACGATAGTGGCAAATCGGCAAGAGACATCATAGATCGCACCATATCCAATAAGGTTCGATTACGACGTTCGGACACACCATTACGCTGTGGTGTTCCAGGCGGTGTCAATTGTGAAACAATTCCACACTGTCTTAAGTAACTGCCAAACTCATAACTCAGATATTCTCCTCCTCGATCAGATCGTAGGAATTTAATCTTCTTGTTACGATGATTCTCAACTTCACTCTGAAATTGTTTGAACTTTTCAAATGTTTCAGACTTGTGTTTCATTAAGTAAATATACCCATATCTACTTAAGTCATCAGTGAAGGTGAGAAAGTAACGATAACCACCGCGCGCCTCAATACTCATCGGACCGCACACATCAGTATGTATGATTTCCAATAAGTCACTTGCCCGTTCCATTGTACCAGAGAACGGAGTTTTAGTCATCTTGCCCATGAGGTATGGCTCACATGTGTCAAGTGATTCAAAATCAAGTGACTCCAAAAGTCCATCAGCATGGAGCTTCCTCATGCGTTTTACGCCAATATGACCTAAACGGCAGTGCCACAAGAAAGTGGTATTATCATTATCAATTCTACATCTTTTGGCATCAATGTTATGAACATGTGTATCATTACTATCGAGATTCAATAAGAATAAACCCCTCACATTGGGTGCATGACCATAAAAGATATTACTCATATAAATAGAACAACCATTATTCTCTGATTTAAATGAGTAACCGTCTCGCAATAAACAAGATCCAGATATAATGTTCATGCTTAACGCAGGCACCAAATAACACTTATTTAGGTTCATCACTAATCCCGACGGTAATCGAAGAGCGAGCGTGCCGACGGCGATCACATCAACCTTGGAACCATTTCCCACGCGCATCGTCACTTCATCCTTTGCCAGCCTCCGTCTATTCTGCAGTTCCTGTTTAGAGTTGCAAATATGAGCAACCACACCGGTATCAAATACCCAGGCACTACAACGAGGGTTGGTAAGGAACATATCAATAACATGTATATCATATATACCTTGTTTGTTGTTGGCCGCCTTCTTGTCAGCCAAATACTTGGGGCAGTTCCGCTTCCAGTGTCCAGTTCCCTTGCAATGAAAGCACTCAGTTTCTGGTTTGGGTCCAGCCTTGGGTTTCTTCACGGGAGTAGCAACTGCTTTGCCACCCTTCTTGGATTTACCCTTCTTACCCTTGCCATTTTTCTTGAAACTAGTGGTTTTATTGACCATCAACACTTGATGCTCCTTCTGAATTTCAGACTCAGCGGCTTTCAGCATCGCAAACAGCTCGGCGACTGACTTGTTCATCCCGTGCATGTTATAGTTCAACACGAAGCTCTTGTAGCTAGGTGGCAATGATTGAAGAACTCTGTCAGTGATAGCCTCTGGCGGAAGGGGCATCCCCAATTCAGCCAGACGGGTGGAGTACCCAGACATTCTGAGCACGTGATCACTGATAGACCCGTTCTCCTCCATCTTGCAAGCATAGAACTTATCGGAGATCTCATATCTCTCGATCCGGGCATTCTTCTGAAAGATAAACTTCAACTCCTGGAACATCTCATATGCTCCATGACGTTCAAAACGTCTTTGAAGTCCCGGTTCTAAGCCATACAATAATGCACATTGAACTATTGTGTAATCATCAGAACGAGCCTGCCAGGCGTTCACAACGTCTAGAGACTCAACTGGAGCGGGTGGATCACCAAGCGGTGCATTAAGGACATAAGCCTTCTGGGAAGCCGTAAGGATAATCCTTAGATTACGGGCCCAGTCCACAAAGTTACTTCCATCATCTTTCAACTTAGCTTTCTCTAGGAACGCATTAAAATTCAGGGGTGCTACCGCGCGAGCCATGATCTACAACATAAATATAGCAAAGACAACTTAGACTATTGTTCAAGATAATGAGTTTAATTAATCATATTACTTAAAAACTCCCACTCAAATTGACATCCCTCCGGTCATTCGAGTGTAACATGATCCAAATCCACCAACTCAAGTCCGATCATCACGTGAGTCGAGGTGGTTTCAATGGTGAACATCTTCATGTTGATCATATCTACTATATGACTCATGTTCGACCTTTCGGTCTCTTGTGTTCCGAGGCCATGTCTGTACATGCTAGGCTCGTCAAGTTTAACCCGAGTGTTCCGCGTGTGCAACATGGCTTGCACCCGTTGTATGTGAACGTGGAGTCTATCACACCCGATCATCACGGCGTGTCTCGAAACGACGAACTTTCGCAACGGTGCACACTCGGGGAGAACACAATTTATCTTGAAATTTAAGTGAGGGGTCACCTTATAATGCTACCGTCGTCCTAAGCAAAATAAGATGCATAAAAGGATTAACATCACATGCAAATCATAAGTGACATGATATGGCCATGAACTTGTGCTTTTGATCTCCATCTCCAAAGCACCGGCATGATCTCCATCGTCACCGGCATGACACCATGATCTCCATCATCTTGATCTCCATCAACGTGTCGCCATAAGGTTGTCGCGCCGACTGTTGCTTCCACGACTATTGCTAACGTTTAGCGATAAAGTAAAGCATTACATAGCGCTTAATGATTGACACGCAGGTCATACAATAATTAAAGACAACTCTATGGCTCCTGCCAGTTGCCGTACTCATCGACATGCAAGTCGTGATATTCTATACAACACATGATCATCTCATACATCACATATATCTCATCATGTAATTGGCCATATCACATCACAACATACCCTGCAAAAACAAGTTAGACGTCCTCTAATTGTTGTTGCAAATTTTACGTGGCTGCTACGGGTTTGCAAGAACCGTTCTTACCTACGCAAAACCACAACGTGGTGTAGTGATTGCTTTTTGATCTTCTAAAAGAACCCTCTTCATTGAAATCGATTCAACTAAAGTGAGAGAGACAGACACCCGCTAGCCATCTTTATGCAACAAAATTACATGTCAGTTGAAGGAACCTGTCTCGCGTAAGTGTACGCGTAATGTCGGTCCGGGCCGCTTCATCTCACAATACCGCCGAATCAAGTATCAACTAGTAACGGCAAGCAATATGTATACACCCACGCCCACAACTCGTTTGTGTTCTACTCGAGATCTCATCTACGCATAGACCTAGCTCGGATGCCACTGTTGGGGAACGTTGCATGGGAAACAAAAAAATTTCCTACGCACACACAAGATCTATCCATGGTGATGAGCATCTACGAGAGGGAGAGTAAATCTACATACCCTTGTAGATCGCTAAGCGGAAGCGTTTAAGAAACGCGGTTGATGTAGTCGAACGTCTCCGCGATCCAAATCGCAAGTCGTCCCTCGATCCGATCACGAACTAGCGCCGAACGGACGGCACCTCCGCGTTCAACACACGTACGGCTTGATGACGCCTTCACCTCCTCGATCCAGCGAGCGATGGTGAAGTAGTGGTTGAGTTCCAGCAGCACGACGGCGTGGTGATGGTGGTGAGGAACAATCTCTGCAGGGCTTCGCCAAGCGCTACGGAGATTATGACGGAGGGACTAGAGGGTTAGGGTTGCCGCACACGGCTTGGGGAAATCTTGATGTCTCCCGTGTGCTAGCCCTGCTCCTCTATTTATATGTTGAGCCTTGGGGTCTAAACTTGGAGTAAAAGCCTCCTCCAGGTCGGTTTTGCCCGCACAAGGTCGGTTTGGCCCGCAGGGAAAGAGTCCAACTCGGATCCCTGCAGTACCGCGCACAAGCGGTAGTACCGCTTTACACAAGCGGTAGTACCGCTTGGGCGGTAGTACCGCTTCACACAAGCGGTAGTACCGCTTGTGCGGTAGTACCGCTTCACAAAACGGTAGTACCGCTTACGCGGCAGCAAAACTACTTTTTGCACTTTCCAATACCTCGTGGGCTTTATCCCTTTGGCCCATATAAAGTGTTGCTGCACCCGAACACTTCGGTAAACATCCGGAACCCATTCCGGTGAACTCCGGAACTCTTCCGGAGATCAAAACACTATTATCACATATATCAATCTTTACCTCCGGACTATTCCGGAGATCCTCGTCATGTCCGGGATCTTATCCGGGACTCCGAACAACCTTCGGTCACCAACATAATAACTCAACTATACTAATCGTCACCAAACGTTTAAGTGTGTAGACCCTGCGGGTTCGAGAACTATGTAGACATGACCGAGACACCTCTACGGCCAATAACCAATAGCGGGACCTGGATGCCCATATTGGCTCCTACATATTCTACGAAGATCTTTTATCGGTCGAACCTCTATGTCAAGGATTCAGTTAATCCCGTATGCTGTTCCCTTTGTTCTTCGGTATGTTACTTGTCCGAGATTCGATCGTCGGTATCTCTATACCTAGTTCAATCTCGTTACCGGCAAGTCTCTTTACTCGTTCCGTAATACAAGATCTCGTGGCTAACACTTTAGTCACATTGCTTGCAAGGCTCATTGTGATGTTGTATTACCGAGTGGGCCCTGAGATACCTCTCCGTCACACAGAGTAACAAATCCCAGTCTTGATCCATGCCAACCCAACAGACACCCTCGGAGATACCTGTAGAGCACCTTTATAGTCACCCAGTTACGTTGCGACGTTTGATACACACAAGGTACTCCTCCGATGTCAGGGAGTTGCATGATCTCATGGTCATAGGAACAGATACTTGACATGCAGAAAACAATAGCAATAAACTGACACGATCAAATGCTACGTTCTTAGTTTGGGTCTTGTCCATCACATCATTCTCCTAATGATGTGATCCCGTTATCAAATGACATCTCATGTCAATGGCTAGGAAACCTTAACCATCTTTGATCAACGAGCTAGTCAACTAGAGGCTTACTAGGGACACAGTGTTGTCTATGTACCCACACATGTATTTGAGTTTCCAATCAATACAATTATAGCATGGATAATAAACGATTATCATGAACAAGGAAATATAATAATAACCAATTTATTATTGCCTCTAGGGCATGTTTCCAACAGATATCAATAGCTCTGTTTAACCATTCATTCCCGTGTTCTGAACATATTGTATTTTTACTACACTGCAGCAATGACATTTATGAGAAACATACATGGGAGAACATTGAGCATGGGAAAGTTCAGGATCCGGTACAAAATGAGGTTGCAATTTTAGAAAATGAATACAATATAAGAAAATTAAAGGATCTTTTTAATTGAAAGATTATAAAAAATGAAATGATTTATATAATTGAAAAAAAGATGATGGTGGGACCCTAGGCCTGAGTGGGCCCATGGTGCAGCGGCCTGTCCTGTTATCCTTCCACCATTGAAAGCGGGCAGTGAACGCTGCTATGTGAAAGCAGCCTAACGTGGTGCCTGCCGCTTCAGGGCCTGAGAGGCCGCAGCTTTTGCTCTAGCCACCCAGCCCACTACCAACTTGGAATGGGCAAGCCAGCAAGGTTACAACAAAAGCCCAGGCCCAAAATCCGCACCAAACATCCACAGCACCTTAATGCCCCCACATGGGTAACAAGCTCTCGTGACTACTAAGCTCGGCGATGCTAACGCTCCACCCGATTATTTACGCTGGTCTTCCTGTTTGTAAACAAGCGAGGTGGGACTAAAAGAGGGGCTGAAGTGGAGCGCAGCAAACGAAAGATAGGAGAGCTCTTGGACGACGTGGAACGCATCTCCGCCGCTAGAACTCAAAAAACGTTTCACGCTACGCTGGTCACCCCGCCCACTGCCTCTGCCGCGCGTCGACATCTCCGATGCCCCCAGCCTTATCCATGCACGCGCGCTAGCTCGAACCCAAGCATCGCACCGGCGCTCCCACATGAAGCCGGCGGCCGTAGCCCGCTCGTTGGAATGCCATTGTTAATCTAAGCTAAGCTTACCCACCCAGCGCTCCGAGCTGATGCCGCTCGCCGGAATTGCCCTCGCGCCTCTCCGCGTCTCCCCTCTCACGCCTCCCTCTCCCCGTGGCAGCGTTGCTTTTGGTGCAGCAGAGGCCGCGAGAAGGCCGCGCGCGCTACGGCGAGTACGGTGCTCGGCCGCAGCAGCGTCCGGCGGAGGCGGGGACGCCGGCGAGCTGTCCCGCGCGACCTGCTCTGGAGGGCGGCCAGGCTGCCCATCTACTCCGTGCCGCTCGTGCCGCTCACCATGAGTTCCCCGCAACTGCAAATTCCTCCCTCCCCATTGCTGATGTGCCTTGTTTTCGCCGTTGTTTCAGAATCATTCTGCAATTCAGCTGTTGATGTGCTATCTGCAAATCAGAATGATCAGAGCTATGGCGAGAACAAGCCAAATTGGGAGATTGCACACCATTTAGCGCTATGCAACAATCAACACCTCACACGTTTGCATTTGCAGTTGCTTGCAGGTAGGGACTGTTGTTGCTTATAACCATGCGGGGTTGTTCTTCGCCAGGCGCTACTTTGGCCTCTTGGCTGCTGTTGTCCTTGTGATCACCTGGCTCAATTTGAGGTAAAACTCGCATACAGAAACATACTACAACATACATTCTGACAAGTAAAACGGTGCTGATATCAATAGCACTGTTCAACCATTCATTCCCGTGTTCTGAACATATTGTATTTTTACTACACTGCAGCAATGACATTTATGAGAAACATACATGGGAGAACATTGAGCATGGGAAAGTTCAGGATCCGGTACAAAATGAGGTTGCAATTTTAGAAAATGAATACAATATAAGAAAATTAAAGGATCTTTTTAATTGAAAGATTATAAAAAATGAAAGGATTTATATAATTGAAAAAAAGATGATGGTGGGACCCTAGGCCTGAGTGGGCCCATGGTGCAGCGGCCTGTCCTGTTATCCTTCCACCGTTGAAAGCGGGCAGTGAACGCTGCTATGTGAAAGCAGCCTAACGTGGTGCCTGCCGCTTCAGGGCCTGAGAGGCCGCAGTTTTGCTCCAGCCACCCAGCCCACTACCAACTTGGAATGGGCAAGCCAGCAAGGTTACAACAAAAGCCCAGGCCCAAAATCCGCACCAAACATCCACACCACCTTAATGCCCCCACATGGGTAACAAGCTCTCATGACTACTAAGCTCGGCGATGCTAACGCTCCACCCGATTATTTACGCTGGTCTTCCTGTTTGTAAACAAGCGAGGTGGGACTAAAAGAGGGGCTGAAGTGGAGCGCAGCAAACGAAAGATAGGAGAGCTCTTGGACGACGTGGAACGCATCTCCGCCGCTAGAACTCAAAAAACGTTTCACGCTACGCTGGTCACCCCGCCCACTGCCTCTGCCGCGCGTCGACATCTCCGATGCCCCCAGCCTTATCCATGCACGCGCGCTAGCTCGAACCCAAGCATCGCACCGGCGCTCCCACATGAAGCCGGCGGCCGTAGCCCGCTCGTTGGAATGCCATTGTTAATCTAAGCTAAGCTTACCCACCCAGCGCTCCGAGCTGATGCCGCTCGCCGGAATTGCCCTCGCGCCTCTCCGCGTCTCCCCTCTCACGCCTCCCTCTCCCCGTGGCAGCGTTGCTTTTGGTGCAGCAGAGGCCGCGAGAAGGCCGCGCGCGCTACGGCGAGTACGGTGCTCGGCCGCAGCAGCGTCCGGCGGAGGCGGGGACGCCGGCGAGCTGTCCCGCGCGACCTGCTCTGGAGGGCGGCCAGGCTGCCCATCTACTCCGTGCCGCTCGTGCCGCTCACCATGAGTTCCCCGCAACTGCAAATTCCTCCCTCCCCATTGCTGATGTGCCTTGTTTTCGCCGTTGTTTCAGAATCATTCTGCAATTCAGCTGTTGATGTGCTATCTGCAAATCAGAATGATCAGAGCTATGGCGAGAACAAGCCAAATTGGGAGATTGCACACCATTTAGCGCTATGCAACAATCAACACCTCACACGTTTGCATTTGCAGTTGCTTGCAGGTAGGGACTGTTGTTGCTTATAACCATGCGGGGTTGTTCTTCGCCAGGCGCTACTTTGGCCTCTTGGCTGCTGTTGTCCTTGTGATCACCTGGCTCAATTTGAGGTAAAACTCGCATACAGAAACATACTACAACATACATTCTGACAAGTAAAACGGTGCTGATATCAATAGCACTGTTCAACCATTCATTCCCGTGTTCTGAACATATTGTATTTTTACTACACTGCAGCAATGACATTTATGAGAAACATACATGGGAGAACATTGAGCATGGGAAAGTTCAGGATCCGGTACAAAATGAGGTTGCAATTTTAGAAAATGAATACAATATAAGAAAATTAAAGGATCTTTTTAATTGAAAGATTATAAAAAATGAAAGGATTTATATAATTGAAAAAAAGATGATGGTGGGACCCTAGGCCTGAGTGGGCCCATGGTGCAGCGGCCTGTCCTGTTATCCTTCCACCGTTGAAAGCGGGCAGTGAACGCTGCTATGTGAAAGCAGCCTAACGTGGTGCCTGCCGCTTCAGGGCCTGAGAGGCCGCAGTTTTGCTCCAGCCACCCAGCCCACTACCAACTTGGAATGGGCAAGCCAGCAAGGTTACAACAAAAGCCCAGGCCCAAAATCCGCACCAAACATCCACACCACCTTAATGCCCCCACATGGGTAACAAGCTCTCATGACTACTAAGCTCGGCGATGCTAACGCTCCACCCGATTATTTACGCTGGTCTTCCTGTTTGTAAACAAGCGAGGTGGGACTAAAAGAGGGGCTGAAGTGGAGCGCAGCAAACGAAAGATAGGAGAGCTCTTGGACGACGTGGAACGCATCTCCGCCGCTAGAACTCAAAAAACGTTTCACGCTACGCTGGTCACCCCGCCCACTGCCTCTGCCGCGCGTCGACATCTCCGATGCCCCCAGCCTTATCCATGCTCGCGCGCTAGCTCGAACCCAAGCATCGCACCGGCGCTCCCACATGAAGCCGGCGGCCGTAGCCCGCTCGTTGGAATGCCATTGTTAATCTAAGCTAAGCTTACCCACCCAGCGCTCCGAGCCGATGCCGCTCGCCGGAATTGCCCTCGCGCCTCTCCGCGTCTCCCCTCTCACGCCTCCCTCTCCCCGTGGCAGCGTTGCTTTTGGTGCAGCAGAGGCCGCGAGAAGGCCACGCGCGCTACGGCGAGTACGGTGCTCGGCCGCAGCAGCGTCCGGCGGAGGCGGGGACGCCGGCGAGCTGTCCCGCGCGACCTGCTCTGGAGGGCGGCCAGGCTGCCCATCTACTCCGTGGCGCTCGTGCCGCTCACCATGAGTTCCCCGCAACTGCAAATTCCTCCCTCCCCATTGCTGATGTGCCTTGTTTTCGCCGTTGTTTCAGAATCATTCTGCAATTCAGCTATTGATGTGCTATCTGCAAATCAGAATGATCAGAGCTATGGCGAGAACAAGCCAAATTGGGAGATTGCACACCATTTAGCGCTATGCAACAATCAACACCTCACACGTTTGCATTTGCAGTTGCTTGCAGGTAGGGACTGTTGTTGCTTATAACCATGCGGGGTTGTTCTTCGCCAGGCGCTACTTTGGCCTCTTGGCTGCTGCTGTCCTTGTGATCACCTGGCTCAATTTGAGGTAAAACTCGCATACAGAAACATACTACAACATACATTCTGACAAGTAAAACGGTGCTGATATCAATAGCACTGTTCAACCATTCATTCCCGTGTTCTGAACATATTGTATTTTTACTACACTGCAGCAATGACATTTATGAGAAACATACATGGGAGAACATTGAGCATGGGAAAGTTCAGGATCCGGTACAAAATGAGGTTGCAATTTTAGAAAATGAATACAATATAAGAAAATTAAAGGATCTTTTTAATTGAAAGATTAGAAAAAATGAAAGGATTTATATAATTGAAAAAAAGATGATGGTGTGACCCTAGGCCTGAGTGGGCCCATGGTGCAGCGGCCTGTCCTGTTATCCTTCCACCGTTGAAAGCGGGCAGTGAACGCTGCTATGTGAAAGCAGCCTAACGTGGTGCCTGCCGCTTCAGGGCCTGAGAGGCCGCAGCTTTTGCTCCAGCCACCCAGCCCACTACCAACTTGGAATGGGCAAGCCAGCACGGTTACAACAAAAGCCCAGGCCCAAAATCCGCACCAAACATCCACACCACCTTAATGCCCCCACATGGGTAACAAGCTCTCGTGACTACTAAGCTCGGCGATGCTAACGCTCCACCCGATTATTTACGCTGGTCTTCCTGTTTGTAAACAAGCGAGGTGGGACTAAAAGAGGGGCTGAAGTGGAGCGCAGCAAACGGAAGATAGGAGAGCTCTTGGACGACGTGGAACGCATCTCCGCAGCTAGAACTCAAAAAACGTTTCACGCTTCGCTGGTCACCCCGCCCACTGCCTCTGCCGCGCGTCGACATCTCCGATGCCCCCAGCCTTATCCATGCACGCGCGCTAGCTCGAACCCAAGCATCGCACCGGCGCTCCCACATGAAGCCGGCGGCCGTAGCCCGCTCGTTGGAATGCCGTTGTTAATCTAAGCTAAGCTTCCCCACCCAGCGCTCCGAGCCGATGCCGCTCGCCGGAATTGCCCTCGCGCCTCTCCGCGTCTCCCCTCTCGCGCCTCCCTCTCCCCGTGGCAGCGTTGCTTTTGGTGCAGCAGAGGCCGCGAGAAGGCCGCGCGCGCTACCGCGAGTGCGGTGCTCGGCTGCAGCGGCGTCCGACGGAGGCGGGGACACCGGCGACCTGTCCCGCGCGACCCTGCTCTGGAAGGCGGCCAAGCTGCCCATCTACTCCGTGGCGCTCGTGCCGCTCACCGTGAGTTCCCTGCGACTGCAAATTCCTCCCTCCCCATTGCTGATGTGCCTTGTTGTCGCCGCTGTGTCAGAATCGTTCTGCAATTCAGCTGTTGATGTGCTGCCTGCAAATCAGAATGATCAGAGCTATTGCGAGAACAAGCCAAATTGGGAGATTGCACACCATTTAGCGCTATGCAACAATCAACACCTCACACGTTTGCATTTGTGGTTGCTTGCAGGTTGGGACTGCTGCTGCTTATAACCATGCGAGGTTGTTCTTCGCCAGGCGCTACTTTGGCCTCTTGGCTGCTGCTGTCCTTGTGATCACCTGGCTCAATCTGAGGTAAAACTCACATACAGAAACATACTACAACATACATTCTGACAAGTAAAACGGTGCTGATATCAATAGCACTGTTCAACCATTCATTCCCCTGTTCTGAACATATTGTATTTTTACTACACTGCAGCAATGACGTTTATGAGAAACATACATGGGAAAACTTTGAGCATGGGAAAGTTCAGGATCCGATACAAAATGAGGTTGCAATTTTAGAAAATGAATACAATATAAAAAAATTAAAGGATATTTTTAATTGAAAGATTATAAAAAATTAAAGGATTTATATAATTGAAAAAAAGATGATGGTGGGACCATAGGCCTGAGTCTGCCCATGGTGCAGCGGCCTGTCCTGTTATCCTTCCACCGTTGAAAGCGGGCAGTGAAAGCTGCTATGTGAAACCAGCCTAACGTGGTGCCTGCCGCTTCAGGGCCTGAGAGGCCGCAGCTTTTGCTCCAGCCACCCAGCCCACTACCAACTTGGAACGGGCAAGCTAGCATGGTTACAACACAAGCCCAGGCCCAAAATCCGCACCAAACATCCACACCACCTTAATGCTCCCACATGGGTAACAAGCTCTCGTGACTACTAAGCTCAGCGATGCTAACGCTCCACCCGAGTATTTAAGCTGGTCTTCCTGTTTGTAAACAAGCGAGGTGGGACTAAAAGAGGGGCTGAAGTGGAGCGCAGCAAACGGAAGATAGGAGAGCTCTTGGACGACGTGGAACGCATCTCCGCCGCTAGAACTCAAAAAAAGTTTCACGCTTCGCTGGTCACCCCGCCCACTGCCTCTGCCGCGCGTCGACATCTCCGATGCCCCCAGCCTTATCCATGCACGCGCGCTAGCTCGAACCCAAGCATCGCACCGGCGCTCCCACATGAAGCCGGCGGCCGTAGCCCGCTCGTTGGAATGCCATTGTTAATCTAAGCTAAGCTTCCCCACCCAACGCTCCGAGACGATGCCGCTCGCCGGAATTGCCCTCGCGCCTCTCCTCGTCTCCCCTCTCGCGCCTCCCTCTCCCCGTGGCAGCGTTGCTTTTGGTGTAGCAGAGGCCGCGAGAAGGCCGCGCGCGCTACCGCGAGTGCAGTGCCCGGCTGCAGCGGCGTCCGGCGGAGGCAGGGACACCGGCGAGCTGTCCCGCGCGACCCTGCTCTGGAAGGCGGCCAAGCTACCCATCTACTCCGTGGCGCTCGTGCCGCTCACCGTGAGTTCCCTGCGACTGCAAATTCCTCCCTCCCCATTGCCGATGTGCCTTGTTGTCCTCGATGTGTCAGAATCATTCTGCAATTCAGCTGTTGATGTGCTGCCTGCAAATCAGAATGATCAGAGCTATTGCGAGAACAAGCCAAATTGGGAGATTGCACACCATTTAGCGCTATGCAACAATCAACACCTCACACGTTTGCAGTTGTGGTTGCTTCCAGGTTGGGACTGCTGCTGCTTATAACCATGCGGGGTTGTTCTTCGCCAGGCGCTACTTTGGCCTCTTGGTTGCTGCTGTCCTTGTGATCACCTGGCTCAATCTGAGGTAAAACTCACATACAGAAACATACTACAACATACATTCTGACAAGTAAAATGGTGCTGATATAAATAGCACTGTTCAACCATTCATTCCCCTCTTCTGAACATATTGTATTTTTACTACACTGCAGCAATGACGTTTATGAGAAACATACATGGGAGAACTTTGAGCATGGGAAAGTTCAGGATCCGGTACAAAATGAGGTTGCGATTTTAGAAAATGAATACAATATAAGAAAATTAAAGGATCTTTTTAATTGAAAGATTATAAAAAATTAAAGGATTTATATAATTGAAAAAAAGATGATGGTGGGACCCTAGGCCAGAGTGGGCCCATGGTGCAGCGGCCTGTCCTGTTATCCTTCCACCGTTGAAAGCGGGCAGTGAACGCTGCTATGTGAAACCAGCCTAACGTGGTGCCTGCCGCTTCAGGGCCTGAGAGGCCGCAGCTTTCGCTCCAGCCACCCAGCCCACTACCAACTTGGAACGGGCAAGCCAGCAAGGCTACAACACAAGCCCAGGCCCAGAATCCGCACCAAACATCCAGACGTCCTTAATGCCCCCACATAGGTAACAAGCTCTCGTGACTACTAAGCTCAGCGATGCTAACGCTCCACCCGAGTATTTAAGCTGGTCTTCCTGTTTGTAAACAAGCGAGGTGGGACTAAAAGAGGGGCTGAAGTGGAGCGCCAGCAAACGGAATATAGGAGAGCTCTTGGACGACGTGGAACGCCTCTCCGCCGCTCAAACTCAAAAAACTTTTCATGCTTTGCTGGTCACCCCGCCCACTGCCTCTGCCGCGCGTCGACGTCTCCGATGCCCCCAGCCTTATCCATTTACGCGCGCTAGCTCGAACCCAAGCACCGCGCCGGCGCTCCCACATGAAGCCGGCGGCCGTAGCCCGCTCGTTGGAATGCCATTGTTAATCTAAGCTAAGCTTCCCCACCCAACGCTCCGAGCCGATGCCGCTCGCCGGAATTGCCCTCGCGCCTCTCCTCGTCTCCCCTCTTGCGCCTCCCTCTCCCCGTGGCAGCGTTGCTTTTGGTCCAGCAGAGGCCGCGAGAAGGCCACGCGCGCTACGGCGAGTGCGGTGCTCGGCCGCAGCGGCGTCCGGCGGAGGCGGGGACGCCGGCGAGCTGTCCTGTGTGACCCTTCTCTGGAGGGCGGCCAAGCTGCCCATCTACTCCGTGGCGCTCGTGCCGCTCACCATGAGTTCCCTGTGACTGCAAATTCCTCCCTCCCCATTGCCGATGTGCCTTGTTGTCGCCGCTGTGTCAGAATCGTTCTGCAATTCAGCTGTTGATGTGTTGCCTGCAAATCAGAATGATCAGAGCTATGGCGAGGTTGTTCTTCGCCAGGCGCTACTTTGGCCTCTTGGCTGCTGCTGTCCTTGTGATCACCTGGCTCAATCTGAGGTAAAACTCACATACAGAAACATACTACAACATACATTCTGACAAGTAAAACGGTGCTGATATCAATAGCACTGTTCAACCATTCATTCCCCTGTTCTGAACATATTGTATTTTTACTACACTGCAGCAATGACGTTTATGAGAAACATACATGGGAGAACTTTGAGCATGGGAAAGTTCAGGATCCGGTACAAAATGAGGTTGCAATTTTAGAAAATGAATACAATATAAGAAAATTAAAGGATCTTTTTGATTGAAAGATTATAAAAAATTAAAGGATTTATATAATTGAAAAAAGATGATGGTGGGACCCTAGGCCAGAGTGGGCCCATGGTGCAGCGGCCTGTCCTGATATCCTTCCACCGTTGAAAACGGGCAGTGAACGCTGCTATGTGAAACCAGCCTAACGTGGTGCCTGCCGCTTCAGGGCCTGAGAGGCCGCAGCTTCCGCTCCAGCCACCCAGCCCACTACCAACTTGGAACGGGCATGCCAGCAAGGTTACAGCACAAGCCCAGGCCCAGAATCCACACCACCTTAATGCCCCCACATGGGTAACAAGCTCTCGTGACTGAGCTCGGCGATGCTTACCCTCCAGTCGAGTATTTAAGCTGGTCTTTCTGTGTCAGAGACGCTGGCCATTGACGTTGATAGTGACTTTAGTCCCACCTCGGATATGGGTGGTGGCTAGGACCACCTTATAAGGAAGAGTGCCACACTTCCTTCAGGCTAGTCTTTTGGGATGTGGTGGGCTCTTTGCTTGTAGTGGTGTGTCCGATGCGCACCGGAAACGTCCGAACATATGTCGGAGGTTGGGAGCTGGGCCTGGGACGCTAACAATTGGTATCAGAGCTGGGCCCCAGTCCGCCCTGTTTAGGGGGATGGGGTGTCAGAGACGCTGGCCATTGGGCGTTGCCAGTGACTTTAGTCCCACCTCGGATATGGGAGGGGGCTAGGATCACCTTATAAGGAAGAGTGCCACACTCCCTTCAGGCTAGTCTTTTGGGATGGGCCACTGCTACGCGTCATCCGACTGATTTCCAGAGGAAATCGGCCGGGTCGGGAGCCGTTCGATCCGTCCCGAGTAGCCGCTGGATCGGTCAATGCAACGCCGGGTCGTTCTCTCCCACGCGCGTACACATGCTTTGCTTCCTTTTCTCCTCTGGGTCGTCGTCTGCCTCGCAGCCGCTGGTCGCCAGCTTCACCTGCCACACCCCCGTCTCCCCTTGCAGCAGCCGTCGACGAGCACTGTATTGCAGCACCGCAGTCCACAGCCGCCGACGACCGCTGCATCAAGCACCATCAGCCTTCTCTGCATCATCGTGAGCGCTTCATCGCAGCTCCGGCAACGCTGCGTCGCAGCACCAACGGCCGCCTGCGAAGTTGCATCGAAGCACCAGTTCCTCCCCTGTAGAGCTGCCAGCGCCGACGACAGCTGCGTTGCAGCACCAACAGTTGCCGGCAAGCGCTGCATTGCATCTCCGGCAACGCCGACCAGCACCGAGTCGCAACGCAGCTCCGAGAGCCGCCGGCGAGCGCTCCATTGCAGCACGGCGAGAGCTGCAACGCAGCTCCGAGAGCTGCCGGTGAGCGCTCCATTGCAGCTAGGCGAGAGCTCGAACGCAGCTCTGAGAGCCGCCGGCGAGCGCTGCATCCCAGCTACGGTGCCGCTTTGCAACTTCGCGAGTGCTGCGACCTCTCCGTTTGCAGCAGGGCCACGTCCTCGAGCGGCGGTACGGCGAGCGCGTATCAGCAGTGACGCTAACCTCACAGCTCGCGGCAGCGGGTGGTCGACGTTGTGTAGCGGGTGGAAGGCCTCGAATGCTACTGGACTGCGTCGGCCTGTTTCCAGCAGGCTCAGTACACTAAAAAGAAAGGTAGAATTTTTAGTTACCTCAAGAAAAAGTGCTGCTAAAAAAAACCGCAAGAAAAAGTAGAATTTTCTCAGACTCAGCGCTACTCTTCCCGTGAAAGGAGCACGCAGCACCGTTTGCTGGCTCAGTGAAGTACAAAAACTGTCTTTGCAAAGGGCTGATCCAAGAAGCAAAGGAACTCCGGCGACATGTTCCCGTACGTTGACAAACTCTAGCGCGAGCGCTGACCGGTCGAACTTCAGTTTTCATGGCAAGCGTGACACGACCGGGAAATGTACATCTCCGGGACAGTGAATGTCCAGTCGTGTAACTAGTGCGAAATGCGTGGCTGCCAGCCAGACTAACGCCGGCAATGGGACACACGGGGAATGGCCACCGGAGCGCGCGAGCCCAGGCCCAGCCGCGGCTGCGTTTCACTTCACTTGCAGGCAAAGCCGAAAGGGCAAAACACAACACACGCGGAGCCCAGCAAACGGAAGATAGCATAGCAGCTCTTGCTTGATCATGGACGACGTGGAACGCGTCTCCGCCGCTCGAACTCAAAAACCTTTCTCGCTTCGCCCCGCCCACTGCCTGCCGCGCGTCGACGTCTCCGATCCCCTCAGCCTTATCCATGCACGCGCGCTAGCCCAAACCCAAGCACCGCACCGGCGCCCGCGGCCAGCTCGATGGAGATGGAATGCCGCTCAGCGCTCCGAGCCGATGCCGCTCGCCGGAATTGCCCTCGCGCCTCTCCTCGTCTCCCCTCTCGCGCCTCCTTCTCCCCGTGGCAGCGTTGCCGTCTCTGCAGAGCCCGCGAGAAGGCGCCGCGCGCTACGGCGAGTGCGGTGCTCGGCCGCAGCGGCGTCCGACGGAGGCGAGCTTTCCCGCGCGACGCTGCTCTGGAGGGCGGCCAAGCTGCCCATCTACTCCGTGGCGCTGGTGCCACTCACCGTAAGTTCCCCGCGGCTGCAAACTCCTCCCTCCCCATTGCCGATGCAGGCCCTTGCCAATGCTTCGTCCTGCAATTCAGAATTGTATAACCTCTTAGTGTGCTGGCATGCAAATCAGAATGAGTACTGACCGCAGCTATGGCGAGAACAAGCCAAATTGGAAGATTACTACACCACATTTGGTGGTGGTATGAAACTACGATCACCTTACACATTTGCATCGGCGGTTGCTTGCACTTGCAGGTAGGGAGTGCTGCTGCTTATAACCATGCGGGCTTGTTCTTCGCCAGACGCTACTTTGGTCTGTTGGCTGCTGCTGTCCTTGTGATCACCTGGCTCAATCTGAGGTAAAACTCACACACAGAAACATACTACAACATACATTCTGACAAGTAAAACGATGCAGATATCGAAAGCAGTGTTCAACCATTCATTCCCCTGTTCTGGACTTACTGTATTCTGACTCTGCTGCAGCAATGACGTTTATGATTCAGATACTGGAGCTGATAAGAACAAGAAAGAATCTGTCGTCAACATTGTTGGCAGGTACTGCACATTTCCAGTACCGAGCAGTAGTAACATTCTAAATGCTTGCATACCTCTATTCAGAAATGAAACATTTTACAGTGTAACCTGCTGTGCAGTCGAGCAGTGACACAATATGCAGCAAACGTTTCTCTTCTGCTCGGCTTTGGAGGGCTATTTTGGGCCTTTGCAGAAGCAGGGGACGTCAGGTTCATCATTTTGGTGCTGTGTGCTATCCTATGTGGTTATGTTTATCAGGTAAAATCTTCTGCCCTTTTTTAGGGAAGCTTTGCGTTTCTCTTGTTTCCACATCACGATGGCACGATATATTTGCCATTTGGTGATAAATTATCGGTTCTCGCGTCTAAAGCAAGCCAGATACATTTTAGTACTTTAAACTGTATTTCACTTACCTTCTGTATTTCAGTTAATTTGGCAGAATGAAATTGTGCTTTAATGTTTTTCATCTTATCCATGTGCATTTTCGCAGTGCCCTCCGTTCCGGTTAAGTTATCGTGGCCTAGGCGAACCATTATGTTTTGCTGCATTTGGCCCATTGGCGACATCAGCATTCTACTTCTCAAACAGCAGCAGAAGCATTTCAAGGTACACTCTAGAACAACTAGTTCTCTAGTTATCAACTAATGCGTGTATAGTCACCACTTTAGAGTGTTAAAGGATGGATGCTCTATCTTAATTTCTCTACAAAAATGTAAGGATCCACTCATAGCTAAACAGTTTTCTTGAAATGTTGGAATTCTATCAGCGGGGCTGTGCTTCTCCCTCTCAGCAAAACAGTCATAGCTTCATCCATTCTTGTTGGGTTGACAACCACCCTGATACTCTTCTGCAGCCACTTTCACCAGGTATGAAATTCACACACCTGAAATATATGATCGATGCAGTAATTTTATATCTGTGAAAGGATCATTAGCTGACGAACTCTGATTATCTGTAGATTGACGGAGACAGGGCTGTTGGGAAGATGTCTCCCCTGGTATTCCACTCTCTCTCTCTCTTTTCAGCACATCTGATTTCACTTATGTACAAATAATCAGTACTACGTAGTTAGACATATAAGTTGTTTGTTTGTGAATCTGTAAACAGGTAAGAATTGGCACCAAAATAGGCGCGACACTAGTGACCCTCGGGATCGGCATGCTCTACACTCTCTTGGTGGCTTTCGGCATAAGCAGATGCCTCCCACAATCCTGCATTGTAAGCTAATGATCCATACTGCTGCTCTTAAGAAAACTACCCCAAAACTCAGCTCTCACCTCAGATGCCATTGCTACCGTATCACAGGTCCTTAGCGCCCTGACTCTCCCTCTGGGCAAATGGATTGTGGACTATGTGCAGAGAAACCATGATGTAAATGATCCTTCCTTTTTTTTGCTCTGTTTTTTCTTTTCCTTTTTGAGTTTCACACTAACAGTGGTTGAAGTTGTCAAATGCAGGATGACACCAAGATCTTCATGGCCAAGTATTACTGCGTGCGGCTGCACGCCTTGTTCGGGATGGCGCTGGCTTCCGGTCTGGTGTTGGCCAGGAACGGCATACTTGCCTGACAGACAGACAGATGGGCCACCATTGACAGTTGACAGTTGATCCAGAGAAATGCTTCTTATTGCAGTCTCGCAGATGGAGTAAAACACACACATCTTTTACAGCCAAATGCAATATAGGAGTACCAGCTGAAGGCGGACAGATTGGGCAAGCAGAGGTTCAGAGGCCAGTTGGTTTTCTGGCTCTAGCTTAGTAGTACTGTAGTACAGTAGCCTCTAGCATCCCGTGATCTAGGTTTCTTTTCTCCAAGCAAAGAGAAAGCCCAGCAGGGCTATAGCTTGGCGTGCTCGTACTAGAGCTAGATCGCCGTTTGCTTCTGCAGCAGGATATGAATTGAATTCAGGACGGGACAAGTCAGTCAGGACTCAGGACATGCTCCGGCCCTCTACTGATGGACGGACGGACCGCCATTACTTCCCTCTTTACCACCAGCAGAGGCAGAGACTGGTGGTGGTAGACCAGCTGGCTGTTGGTAGTACGGCGCGCAGGCCAACTTGTTGGTGCCTATCCATCCCACCTTCGCATGCTTGCTTTTATGTTTGTATCATTGGCCCCCAGATCTCAAATTCTGAGTAGAGCAGAACACACACACGGGGTGCTATGTCAGTCAGGATTTGTAATTGCAGACTGTGCAGTATCGTACTACTGCAGCATATTTATCTTTTTTTTTTCGAAACGGAGCAGCATATTTATCTCACTGTCCAAAATCACAGATTCATGTTGCCAAACAAAATGGTTGCTGGTAGCATAAGCCTGAATAAGGAAGATTATTACACCAGGAACCGGTGGTGAGACTGAGACCATACGGGAGGCACGAGCTGGAAGAGAAGAAAATGACAGGCACAAAATTATTGCATCGCAGACCAGAGACCACCACGCCGGCATCCTTCCTTCCTTCTCAACGCATCACTTTCCGACTGTACTTATCCTTTCGAAAGCTAGCCGACGACAGAAATGGGCATCTGTGGTTCTCACTTCTTCCTTTCCAATCAGACCGACGCGAGCTAGAGTTCCTTCATTCCTAAGTTGAGAATATCTCACCGCGCGCTTGAAGCAGCTCGAATCTGTTCTGTTCACCCCCAACAATCCACATCCACCAAGAAAAACCTAAAGCAGCAGCACCTCTTTCTGTTACAATGTCGACAGCCCTGATACTTGTGCACTAATTCGCTGCAATGTCAGATTTTCTAAAAGCAAAAATGGCAAGAGGTGAAGAACTCTGGCCATTGGCCAAACCAGCAATCTCATAAGATGTTTTGTGTATCGAGGAATCAGCAACTATTGAATCCAGACCCATTTCTCACTTTTGCAACCTAGTAGTTTTCAGTCAGATTAGAAGAGAGCGATTACAATGTACTCGAGTCGAAAGCAACACAAGAAGCATGATTTCTGCATCACTGAGCTCACTCACTGTTGGTAGGAAATACAATGAGGGGGGGCTGTCACTGCTAATAGATCATGCAATCTGTAGGGTGCGCACCCTGAAAAGCCTATACCAGCCATGATAAACAAATGAAAACCCATGATTAACAAGAGAAAAGGGCAAAACCAAACGGCGATGTATCACCAAACATCCTTTACAACCCATGTGAACATAATTAGATGGCCCATGGTGTAGCCACAAAACAAAAACAATGTCCACATCACACCAGAAATCCAAGCCTAATTGTATAGTAGTCGCCTACGAACAAAATCTGTCAATAGTGATGATCCAAATACCAATCAGTCAACAAAGACCAGGTCTAAACCGGAATTCAGGTATGCGACCAAGCTTAGATTAGAGCAGCTTCAAAGCCTCAGTGGCACAAAGAGAGTAAAGCTAGTGCTGTGCTCCTACAGAACATTTCCAAGAGCAGCCAAGCAGAGCAGAAATGGCTAATAACTTTGAATATCATATATCATAACATCATCCATAACATGTCCTAAACAAATTTGCATATAAAGGTTTGGGTTTGCCACTACATATAGCATAAGCTTGTTACAAAAGAATTTGGCCAAACATGAACAAGTCATCCTTTGTCAAACACAGCATGCTCCATATACACCAAGAAAATATTAAGGTAGGTAAGGTAGAACACGCTACAAAAAAAGAATTGAGATTGGATTTTAAGGCGAAGCTAACACATTGTAATTGTATTGCTGCTTCGTCCCCTTCCCTCGCCGCCGCCGCCGCCTCCCCAGATCTGTCTCCTAGGCCGGCCATATCTACACATCGGAAGCAGCAGCGGCGGCAGATGTTGTTTCTTGGTCACGGGTCGCGGACGCGGGGGCTGGTGGCCGGCATGGCCACGCCGGGAGAAGTCGGCGCCCGCGGCGAGTGGAGGCAGCCGAACCCCAGCGGCGATGTGGGCACGAGGATCGGCGACGGCATCCCGCGGAGCCGGCGCATGTAGGCCGAGATGGGGGACTCCGCCGACATGCAGACCGAAGGGAGCGCCGGGAGAGGGGAGAGCGTCGGCTGGGCCGGCGACGGCAGGATGGCCGCCGGGCGGGGCGGGGCCAGCGGCGGCGGCCGGATGCGGTGGAGCCGGGACGGGATGGCCGACAGCGGAGGCGGAGGCGGAGGGGCCATGATGGGGCGCGGAGGCGGAGGGGCCATGACGGGACGCGCCGGCGGCGGGGCCGCCGGGGCCTGGGGAGGCAGGAGGTGGGAGGGGGAGCCGGTGAGCTTCTGGACGACGTCGCGGAAGTCGGACTTGTCGATGTTGTAGACGGGGGGCTGGGGCGGCGGGTGGTCGGCCGGGGCGGGAGCGGATGGGGGAGGATGCGTCGGGGCCAGGAGCGGAGGGGACATGCGGGAAGGCAGCGACGGCGGAGGGGAGGAAGGCGCTTTCATGGAGGAGGAAGAGGAGGAGGAGATGGAGGACTGCTTGGAGATCTTGTAGGAGGATTTGTTGAGGGCTCGGAGGGCGGCGGTGGAGGAGGCCGCGGAAGTCGGCGGGCGGTTGGGGTTGTCCATGACCGGAGGACGGCGGCGGGGGGCGGAGACCGGGGGAGAGTGAGGTGGGGAGGAGTGGGAGATGGGGATTTGGGGGCAGTGGGAAAGGGAGGCGAGGGGGCGATGGCCGATGGGATCTTCTCTGTCTGTCTTCTGCCCAAGCCAAGCCAAGCCAAGCCAAAGCAAAAGAGAGGCTGCCTGCCTACGCGAGCAGACTGACTGGGGCCTGTGGCTGGTTGATGATGAGCGAGCTGTTGGTGACTGGTGCTGCTCAGCACCCAACGTTTTGCTTCCTTTTATTTATTTTTCTATTTTTGGATAAAACTAAAACCTCGATTACTCTCTTTCTTTAGGTGGTATATGTATATAGTATATGCAATGCTCATCTCCAAAAACGTAATGCAATAACCAAAGGCACATGAGTGGCTCGGCTAGGAGATTTTTCAAGATTTAAACTTACCAACAGAATCACATGATTTCTCGCTCACTCTGCTCATTTAATTTGCCGCATAAGCGTTGTCGTTTCTCGTTAATGAGCAAACTATTCGGTATACCCGAAAAGTTAAAGCATTGGCGGCGTAGAAAATCACACGCACGTGCACTCCTTCGGATCATTAATCAACGCTCATGCCATTCCCGCATGGAATCATTCTCGCTTGTCATTGAGAATCTAAACCGTGCATTGGTGAGTTAGGGTTTCCTCTAGAACATGGCATTGCGGCACAAAAATTTCGAAGCACAATTCGGAGAATTCGTTTGTGTGCTAGGGTTTCCTCTGGAACATGGCATTGCGACACAAAACCTTCAAAGCAAAAGTTGGAGAATTTGTTTGTGTGCTCTAGATTTAGACTCCAAGATTTGCAATCTCCAGGAGAAAGTGAAGCTCACTATAGGTGGTGAGGTGACATTAGTGCTAGGCCTAACTTTTCTTCTTCCTTTTGCCTCACACGATGTTGCTTTCCAATCTCAATCTACCACTAAATTCTTTTGTAACTTTCTATGAGGAGAAGATCGAGCTAGCAGCCATGGTACTGTGCGCGGGAGCCGGAGATAGGGGCCTGACACGACCATGCCAAGCATAGGAGTGGCTCGGTTACGATATTTTGAGTATCTGAATTGACCAACATAATCACTTGATTTTCTCGCTCATTCTACTCCTTTAATTTCTCTCATAAGCGACACCATCCTCTCGTTAGTGACCACATATTTGGTCTACATAGGCTTAAGGTAGAGGCGCCAAAAATCACTCCCGCATGCAACAGTGGCGGCGCCAGCCTCAAGAATCTGTGGGGCCAATGGAAGTTTTTTGATTTTTTTCTTCATGGTGACACAGTAAATGAACAGTACTTCTAGGTTTTTTTCCAAAAAAAATGTGGGGTCGGCTGACCCCATAGCTTACACGTAGGTTCTTCGTTGACGTGCAATCCTTCCGCGCACTTCGAGTTCCGGTCATTAGTTGTCACTCACGTCATTCTCGCATGCAGTCCTCAATGCTCGCTTGCATGACATGGCCAATAGTAATTGAGGAACTAACCCATGCGTTGATCAAATATGGTTTTCTTCTGATCATTACATAGCGGCACAATACTTTCATAGAAAAAAATATTAAAGAATTTGTCCGTGCACTCTAGATTTAGATGCCAAGATTTGAAATCTCCAACAACAAGCTAAGCTCATTATCTGAGTGGGGGCGTTACAAGTTGGTATCAGAGCTGACCCTCGCGGTTACACGGATGTTTGCGGGTCAGGTGCGCGGTCATATTGTGCATGACGTTTGTGACCCGTCGTGGCACACGGCATGGCACATGTGCCGGACTGCTCGCACAGACGTATGTGCCAAGAGGGAACGCTCCTGTGGCCCGACGAGGACGTCAGTTTCTCTGAGTGGGGGTGTATGTGATAGCCTGGCTTAATAGGGATGATAGACTACTCATATCAATAAGGAATTCCTTCTTTTCCGGGAGCCCATTCGGAAAGAACTCCAAAGTTAAGCGTGCTCAGCTTGGAGTAATTTCAGGATGGGTGACCGACCGGGAAGTTGGTCCCGGGTGCGCATGAGTGAGGACAAAGTGCGCAGGAAAGACTAGTATTGATCTGTGAGGCCAGTCTAGATCTCGCCAGGAGTAACGACCACCGGCGGGTGTGTCCGGGGCGTTACATGGTGCTAGTGCTAGAGCTAACTCTTCTTCCTCCTTTATATCTCACGATGTTGCTTTTTTATCTCAATCTGCCGCCAAATTATTTCGTAGATGCCAGTGAAGAAAAGATGAGGTCGTTGACCATGTTGACATGTCACATACAACGGCAAGGGGTTGACATGGTTGTGGCATGTGGTTGTGAAAGATCAAAGGTGTCGACTATAATGGAGTGAATAGACGAGTATTATTTTTACACTTTTCTTACTTGATTTTAGAGAATGCGGATAAACAAGTTCAAAGAAATGCAACTAAGAGACACACTCTATATGATAAGCAAATCTAGCAAGCTAAATTACTCCATGCACAAATAAAGTGTTATGATAGATATTAGCAACATGGGCACGGAGACGATAATGTATCCCCAAGTTAACATCCTTCGAGGGACGCTAGACTCCGTGGAGAGGCGTAGGCCAAACAAAGCACCTATCAACACAAAAGTCTCGCCTTCTTTTTCCTTGATCCTTGGTAAACAAAGTTCATGCTCAACTACTAAGGGTAGGTCTTGAAGTGACCTCCAACATTCACAAACTATGGTGCTACTGCAAATCAGAAGCTCAACACCGACCGCCTAGGAGTCTCCAACCTCCAAGAGTAACGAGATCAAGGGGGGCTCTTTCGGTCAAAGAAAGGGGGAGCAAAAATAATCAACAAATGGAGGCTTGGTAGAGCGGGGAATAACAATGGGACTGGGGCCCAAAGTTAGCTCGAAGGGCTAACTCTACTTCGTGGGGGAGAAGGGTATTTTTAAGGTAGGGGGAACTAGTTGTCTTGTGTAATAACTTCACATCTAGACGGTCCGAGTGAACATGGAACCAAGAATCAAAACAGTGAACTATGTTTAGATGCTTGGGAAATGGCATGCCCAAGGCAAGCTTCTAGTGCAAATTGTCTGGGCCCAATATTGAGCGACCTCGGGGGCAGTGGTCGGATGATGAGCTGGATGGTCTAGTGATGTGGCTTCACCCCAAGCCCGACCCCGACCTATGTCTATACTCGAGATGGTGCATGCAACACCCCAGACTATCCGGAGCCCAAGACCAAGGCATTTCAAACACTCGCTCAAATGATGATACATCCCTCGTCGCAACCAAGGTTTAGAATTTTGAAATGGCAAAAATCTGTTGATCCTCAAAATGGTCTGAATTTCGAAAATCATTTTAGACCAATCAATGCAATTCTTGTTTTAATTTGAACAATTTTAAATTTAAACAACTAGATAACATAAAACATAGCGCACAATCAACATAACACCAGTTCCATCTAGATGGCCGGTCCAATATGAATGTAGCAACTAGCCTGTGTTCGAATCTCATCTAGGTCATACTGTTGCCAAAATTATTATATGATGCAAAATACCCAAAATGTGAGGGTCACATGGTTCGAACCCGAACCCATGACCAAGATATTAATAGCAGATTGATCTACCGCTTGGCTACGAAAAGACTAGTGATATTCAACTATTCAAGGCAATCTTATCATACGAAAAGACTACGATATAGATCCAGATTGCCCAGCTCTGACTGACCATGACCATATGAATTGTATTTTCTTCTGGTGGCTTTCGCGTTCGGCTTAGGTCTTTTGGGGCTTTATGGTGGCAACATATATAGGAATAGCAAGAAAATATTTTCGCTATTCTCATTCACTCTTAATAACGCAGCTTTCCGTGTTGGACCAAAGATGATATCACAAGATGATCACAATATAACATGATTAAAACAACCTTTAAGGAGACACACTTTTCTTTCTTTTCTTTTTGGGTGGTAGTGGATGCTTGGAAACCTTCACTCTGGGGACTATGATCTGCTTTGCGCTCAGGGATGATCTACTTCATATGTTTGAAGCTTGATTTGAGGGGGAGTTAGACTTTTTTAGATCAAATTTTTCTATGATTACTTTCATTCCTAAAGAGAGTGATGCTAGAGCCATGAAGAACTTTAGACATCTTAGTTTACTTAATTGTTGCTTTAAGATCTTTACTAAGCTCCTTAACAAGGGATTATCTCTGGTTATTAGGAGATTGGTCTTTGAGTGACAGTCTATATTTTGCCGTCGAGGGTCGACAGGAAGACAAAGCGTCGAGGCTCGACGGTTGGCTGTCTTTGCATTCCGCGCAACCGAGCTCTCGACCATGACATGCTCATGAACCTTGTCGAGGTACCGACCTATCTGGCTCACCTCTTTCGTAGGCATTATCGCATGTGTAGATCTCTTTTTGCTCGCATCGTTGAAACTTGTGAGCAAAATTGTTGTTTTTTCACTTGCCGGAGGAATGCCGCAAGTTTGCTTGGGTTTAGTTCATACCAAAAGATATCGGCAGCAATGAGAGTGATAGCATATGGCATTCCGGCTGACTACACGGTGAGTATATTCGCATTGGAGAAGATACCGCGCTCAAATGTGTGCGGGTGTATGCCAAGGTTTTGATCCGGGTTTTTGGTCCCGATTATCTTCGAGCTCCCAATGAGGAGGACACAAAAAGATTGATGGCGATGAATGAAGCAAGAGGATGGCCGTGCATGCTTGGGAGTGTGGATTGCATGCATTGGAGGTGAAAGAATTGCCCTACGGCTTAGGCCAGGCAATACACCGGCCATAAACGTGATCCCACTATTTTGCTCGAAGCCGTGGCCTCGCATGACTTGTGGTTTTGGCATCACTTCTTTGGATTGAGAGGTTCCCTATATCAATGTATTGCAGAGATCACATTTTTTTGCTCGGTTTGCTAGTGGAGATGCTCCGGCTTGCAACTACACCGCCAATGGACATGATCGTATCATGGGGTATTATCATGCCGACGGTATCTATCCTTCATGGTCAACATTTGTGAAGACCATCAGCAAGCCAAATGGGAAGAAGCAAACTATTTATACCCAAGCACAAGAAGCATGCCAAAAGGATATCGAGATGGCATTTGGCATGTTGCAAACTCGGTTTGCCATTGTTTGTGGTCCTGCTCGCTTCTGGGATAAGAAATCCCTCTCAGATATCATGACTGCATGTGTAATTTTGCACAACATGATTATCGAGGATGAGAGGGATTTAAACTTAGAGTTTTTCTATGACAATATTGGTAGTCGTGTCAAGCCTCACAGGAACCCGGATCGGATCCTTGCATTTCTGGAGACCTTCCGGTAGATTGAGGACAATGCCACACACACCCAGCTCTGTGATGATCTCATTGAGCACCAGTGGCATCTGTATGTGAGACAGACTCCTATTTTATTCATTTGATCTTATTTGTATTCATGTGTGATTTGAAAGATTATTTTCCTTCTGGACCATTCGTTATTGTTTTATTATTCGGATTTGAACATTTGTTATAATTGAGATGATTATTTTATTGTGAGATGCTACAACATTAATAAGTTTGATTTATATTGTTGTTATATTAAGATTATGTTGTTCAAAATCATAAATTTGCCTAAAACCCGAAAACAGTTTTGATGTACCGCAGGGGCTCGGGCGAAACAGATCCCATAAACTCGTCCAAAAGTGAGAAGCAATGGTCATCATTGCACCCTTTATGAAGGTTATTGACTGCCATTATGAATCTTCTCTGCTTATGATAAGTAGAGAAGGTTCATAATCATTGTCAATATCCCTCACAAAAAGGAGTGACTCTTTTTCTTCAAAGGTGCAGTGTGAAGTCCGGCGGCGGAGGGCAAGGTCCGGCGCAAGGGTGAAGGAGGAGGTAGCAGACGTTCGACACAGAGGAGCAAGTGAAAAGGGGTCGGTCGGAGGGGGATTTGATCACTTTTTGTTGGGGTCGGGCTGTCAGTTCCGACATGGCGGGCGCGCCCAGGCCGCCCTAGATCTGGGTGGGATATGAGGGGTGCCGGCCAGTCCGGACGTTTGAGGCACCCGTTTAGGTCGTTATTTTTTTAAACAATCATTGACCGGGCGTCCGCCCGGTCGTTTGAGGAGGGTTTGAGGCGCCCGACTATAAATGCTCTAACAAGGTGCAAAAGCGTGCATCATTTATTGGAACCAAACAATTTGCGATATTGCCCATGGAGAGGTGGCCTCACTAACCTTGATTAAGCCTACATCTCCATGGCGGGTTTCACCCGAAGAATGTACTTTGTTTTCTTTAGCTTTGAATTGTACTCGTTATTGTTTTGAGCTAGGCTTGCTTTTGAGTTCCAATGGACTGCCGGTGTGTGGGCAAGGCCTACCGTATCTTGTAAGGTCTAAACCTTGTATTACATATTTCATTTGTATACGATGCAAAAAAAGAAAAAGATTTCATTTGTATGGAAATGGGACAAAAGTTCTAACTCCACAATGGACATATTAAGCTCGTATTCAGTGACCTTATTGCCATGGCGCCACGGTGGATCCTAGCCCTTGCCGGTGGGAGGGCTCTGTTTTTAGATGTTTCTTTGAGTTTTGTTAGGGTTTGTATACTACTCAGGAAGACGAAACGGCGGCGGCTCCCTGAAGATGGAATGAGGTTCTCCCCGCCTAGCCCTCGCCCCGGTGGTGTGTCTAGCATCGTCGATGGGCATGTGGAGGTGTGTCTCCAGCGGATCTGTCCTTGTGGATTTGCTCGGACCTGGTCGTAATTCGTCTACGCTCGTGTGTCTTCAGGTTGGATCCTTCAGATCTACATTACTCTTTAACGGCGGTGGTTGTTGTTCTGCTGCGTTAGTCCTACGAGGGTTTAACACAATGACTTCCCGACTGTCTACTACAACAAGTTTTGCTCGGCTCCGGCGAGGGAGGGGAGATGATGGCGGCGCGCCTTTGGCTCACGTGTGTGCTTGTAGTCGTTGCTAGATAGTCTACGGATCTGGATGCAATTTTTATTATTTCTGATGCTCGTTATACTGCCATGATTGAAGATGAATATATTGAAAGTTTTATAAAAAAAGCACCTACCAAGTACAGTCGCTCTAAATCAAGCAGCACACGGCCTATAGGTTCCATGGCCCAAGAGAGAAGCTAAGCAATCACGTCATCCATTAGAGCATCTACAGCCGAAGGTTGCAAATTTAGGCCCTCAAACGTCCGCGGACGCGCCCGCGGACAGTGACCGGGCAGGCCTCAAATTTTACCATTTGCAACCACGTACCCTATTTTCGAAACACCTTTTACATGCAGGGCCATGCACGACCATCATCCCGCCCGGTCTTGGGCCGTTTTGGCTATCAAAACACACCGAAAATTGCTCATACTTCAGATTTTCACATCCGTATTAGTCACACCTCGCCGCGGGATGAGCTAGTCGACTGGCTTAAATAGCCTTGTTGTCCAGAAGCGATAAGCTTCTGACATCATTGCATCCTTTGTTATGAAGATAGAATGTGACTATGAATCTTCTATGACAAGCATAGAAGATTCATAGTCAGGGTCTATCTGCTTGACAAGGGAAACATTCATGTCAGTATTGCTTTTTTTGAATCAAAATGTCTCGATACAACTCAATGAATAAAAATAAAAATCTCCTGTCATTGAATAGGGGTATCAACGTATATGAACAAGACGAACTTGACACTCGATGAACAATCATCAATTGATGAAATGCAATCTAGTGTCAAGTTGTCTCGTTCACAAGCGAGAATTGATTACCTATGCAACAACAGAGAAGCTTGCCGCCATCCGCCGGCGTGGCTATTTAAGCCGGTCGGCGTCCGGCTCGCACGGCGATGCGGGACTAAATTTGGGTGCAACAACAGAGATAGGAAGGAGCTTCGGTCGTTGCAGGTGAGACCGTGTGGACCTGCAGCGGGGGCGGCGGACGCGCCCGGGCGCCCTGCTACTTGTAGTCTGCGTTGGTATTTCCCCGAAGAGGAGAGGATGATGCAGTACAATAGAGATAAGTATTTCCCTCAGTTAAGAACCAAGGTTATCAATCCAGTAGGAGAACCAAGCAAAATTCCGTTAAGTGCACCTGCACACACAAGAGCAAACACTTGCACCCAACGCAAATAAGAGGGTTGTCAATCCTCTTAGCGGTTATTTGCAAGGATTAAATCTTATCGAGGTAAATAGATAAACTAAACTACTAATTAAAATAAAAGTAAATAAATTGCAGCAAGGTATTTTTAGGTTTTTTATATAATAAAGATAGACCCGGGGACCATAGTTCTCACTAGAGGCTTCTCTCTTGAGCACATAGACATACAGCGGGTAAACAAATTACTGTTGGGCAATTGATAGAAAAGCAAATAATTATGACAGATTCATGGCAATGATCATGTATATAGACATCACGTCCGAGACAAGTAGACCGACTCCTGCCTGCATCTACTACTATTGCTCCACCCATCGACCGCTATCCAACATGCATCTAGGGTATTAAGTATGAAACCGAGTAACGCCTTAAGCAAGATGACATGATGTAGAGAAGCAAATTCAAGCAATATGAATAAACCCCATCTTTTTATCCTTAATGGCAACAATACAAATACGTGTCATGTCCCTTTCTGTTACTGGGATTGAGCACCGCAAGATTGAACCCATCACAAAGCACCTCTCCCATTGCAAGATAAATCAATCTAGTAGGCCAAACTAAACCGATAAATCGGAGAGAAATACAAAGCTATAACAATCATGCATAAAAGAGTTCAGAGAAGACACAAATATTTCTCATGAATAATCTAATCATAAACTCACAATTCATCAGATCCAAACAAACACACCGCAAAAGAAGATTACATCGGATAGAACTCCAAGAACATCGAGGAGAGCATTGTATTGAAGATCAAAGAAAGAGAAGAAGCCATCTAGCTACTAGCTATGGACCCGTAGGTCTGTGGTAAACTACTCACACTGTTGGGGAACGCAGCAGAAAACAAAAAAATTCTGACCTACGCACCAGCCCAGGACCACTATGAAGACTGCATACAAGGTTTCGATCCGATCGTTACCGACTCGTAGCGCAACGGAAGTAGAGTCGATGTAGATCGTCAGTGCAGATCCCCGCAGCTAGGATTTACAACCTCCCAACTGCGAGGATGTACTCCCTCATCTGCCCCTCGGACAGTCCCTCAGACAGCCCTCCGGGAGGCGGTCGGACAGTCCCCCAGACGGTGTCATGGACAGCCCTTCAGGAGGCACTCTCGAACTCGGACAGTAACTCGGACAGCCCTTCGGGAGGACCCTCGAACATCCCCTCGGGCAAAAGATCGAACCTACGACATCTCTATGGGGTTGCACACATACGGTGTCATCTATCCGGCAGGGCTTCGCCGTCCAGAACTAGTTCCCACCGGAACCCAGACAGCCTTTCGGCTCTGCGAAACTATTTCGTGTGAGGGAGAGAAGAAGCCAGATCATTGCATGGCATAATGTATGAGAGAAAGAGTGTGTTTTGGGCAGCCCCCTCCACCCCTATTTATAGGCCAAGCCCAAGGGTGGCTTCTCCAAGAAGCCACTAGGGGAAAAATACCAAAAGGCCCTCAAGGTGGCTTCTCCAAGAAGCCACCAAAAAGTGCTTTTCACTATTCACGGAAACATTTTTCCGCGACCGTTAAATCCGAAAATATTTCTGTAGGTCTTAGAATAATTCTAGTACCCACTAAAATAATTTTGGACGCGTTCCGAAACAATTCCGGATTAGTGATTTTCATCTGCGAAAAGCAACCAAAGCGGTTCCGGCAGCTCCGGAACATTTCCGGGTTTTTTCTCCGGAAAAATCCCAGAAGTTCCCAGAACAATTCTAGCACCCTCCAAGAATTTCCAGGTGTGTGCCGAAACCAATTTGACTTAATGGTATACTATGAAACAACTTTTCGGTTTTACCGAAACTATTCCAGTGTTCTCTCTCCGGAACTTTTCCGTTGTCTCCGAAACTTTTCCGGTGACTTTCTCTCAGACTCCCTGTCTAGTATTCAGCAGATAGATGACCCTTAAGCGCGTGACCCTATAGGTTCGGTGAAGTAAAGACATGACTCGGAACACTTTCCGATCAATGATCAACATCGGAGCCGTGGACACCCATATTGACCCCTATACCCACACGAATAAATATTCGAGTGAACCTCCAGTTGCCGTGTGCAATTCCTGTTGCTTCGCGATATGTTACAAATACCCGAGGTGAGATTTATCGGCATCCCCGTGGATCAACACTTGTCCACAATGCCAGTTACCTCGTTACCGGTTTTGTTCTCTTTTCTCGTTCCCATGTTCCGGCATCCCTGTGATCAAATCACATTGTGTCTGGCCAGACGATGATGGATACCGTAACATCGAGAGGGCCCAAATAATATCTCTCCATCGTCGGAGGAGCAAATCCCAATCTTGAGCTATCAAGTCCCTTGACATACTTTTTCATGAACCCGTAAGCCGCCGTAATAGCCACCCATTTACGGATGACGTTTAACAAACCCCAAAGTTCATGAAGCAAGCATGAAGAAACTTGATACTCTCATGGTCTAAGGAATTATGCAAACGTTAACTTTCTCTGTGTTATTAACCATTAACTTGTGATGAATGTATCTCATAGCATAACATCAATCGGGTCGATTCAACACAAGTGTTCTTGTAACATCGTGTCCTCAAAGTTGTCGGCATAGTCATGCCCATGATCAGGAAACCAGAACCATCATGCAACACTTGAGCTAGTCTTAGAGGCCAGACTAGGAATACATTTTACCGTTTATTATTCCACACATGCATATGAGTTTTCCTCCGAGCCTCGTGGTTATTGCAGACTCGAGAACCATAGCAGTTACAGCACGGAATATAAACATAACTATAAACATGGAGATAAACAATAACATTTATTATTGCCTCTAGGGTATATCTCCTACAGACTCCCACTTGCACTAGAGTCAATAATCTAGTCAATGCTAATGCACTTTACACCTATGGCATACCGAGGTAAAAATGCTTCGCTTGTGGTATAGTTTGATGTCCAACGGATCTGACAACTTCAGTTCCGTGTGTATCTTTGCATCTCCTCGCGTTTTCACGCTTTCACAAAATTCATATTTTGTGTGGACTTGGCTTTGTATATATGTGAATCACGGGTCAAACCTTGATTCCTCAGACTGAGCTATGGAGCAACTATCTGCAATAGTGTCCCATTGACCAAACCCTTGGAACCATACTAAGTTCATGAATGAACTATATGATTCAACATCTTCTTTGTCGCTTCCAAAGCATCAACATACTTAGCCATTTGTAATAGAATTTGCCACAGTAACCTGTTTGGAACAATTTCCAACTTACCGTGCCACCATATCATGTATTACACAAAACCCTTAATTTAAATCGAAAATCGCTTGGAGCATTGATGAAGACTGTATCGATGTAACCTTTTACAACGAACTCTTCATGATCTCCGCTTGCAAGAAAACATATCATCAGTGCTACTTTAGTACTCAATGACCCTTTTTCACTGTTGTCCCATGATCAGAACTTTTATCACTATGGTATCTATACTCGAAACAACTTGGGAGTATTGGACATATCTGGTTGTCTTACATACCAAGGAATACATGATTAATCCAAACACAAAAGTGTGTGCAATCTCCATCATGTATTTTGCTCATCAGTGTTTTAGGACACCGGGTCTTGCAAAACTCTTTCCATGTGACTTCGGCAAGAATCACTCCTTGGCGTTCTTATGCTAAATGGTTTTTGCATCTTGTCAATATGTATTTTTGGCTTTAGCCTATTAGGCAATTCTATCTCCGTAGATAATTATGCCTAACATCAAGGCTACTTAGCCCAAGCACTTCATCGAAAAACTATTTTCAATGAAGTCCTAATTCGTGTCAAGAAATTTATATTATTTCCAATCAACAATGTGTCAAGCACACAAGGTTTTTAGAAATAATATTATGCTCCCACTTACTTTCTTGTAACCACAAGCATCTTTATTATCCATTGATGAAATCAAACTCTTTTGACTATTTTAACAAAAACAAAGATTCCAACTCCATTTTGCTCTCTTCTGTCCATTGCTGGAAATCTGAAGTTTGCATACTCACCAGCATCCTCTGGATCGACAAAACACTTTGGACTGTATCACATACAAGTCCTAGTTTGTATTTCCATTTCATGGAAATTCTTTTGGCATCCATGTTTCATATCTCATGTTTGAAATATGTATTAATTGCTAGTTTAACCCGAACCGACTTTAAGCATCGCTACGGTGAGACAACCTCATCGTAGTCAACTCCTTGAACTTGTTATTGCAACAAGTTGAGCTTTATGGATAAAACATTTTATCCACATCAGTTTATAGTTCCATTAATGTTTGTTAGACTCTAAGTCTTTCGAAGGGTTTATCAAGATATAATCTTGAATCATTTATGTGGAAACTATCTCGGATTATATTGGCTTTTAGCCAATTCCGGAGTCAGGGTCCATCAACACTTCCTTGTGTATCGTAGGTATACTGTTGTCTAACAACAATATCTTGTTTGCGCACCTGAGAGGTTTGCACGAGTTTTGCCTACGTGGTTCAGCTGCAAGTTCGACCGAAGTCCATACATCTCATGTAAAGGCTTCCGTATCAGTTGCAGTAGGAAACTCTGGAATTACTTCCAAGGTTTCTTTCCTTTGACCTGATGACAAAGATGTTATTATCTCGTCGAGTTGCACTGTCCTCCCACTCACCTTTTTGCAAGAAACATTTTCTTCAAAATCACACCGTTCTTTGTGGCAAACATTTTTGCCTCGGTACTGTGAGGGAGGAATACCCAATAAATTAGGATAACCTACAAAGTAGCACTTGTCTGATTTGGAATAGGTTTGTAAATATTTTACACAAGCCCCATATTCCAAATGTTAAGAAAAGACAAAGCATGGTTGGGCTTACCATACCATGGCGTCATTTCAACAGATCTGATGGCGCTCTTTTCAGTGTAAAAGCCGCAGTCTCTAAAGCATTACTTTAAAAGGGATAATGGCAAATTGATTTATGTCATCTTTGATCTTACCATGTCATAAATGGTTTGAATACACCTTCACAGACATTCCACTCACAGTGGTGTTCCGGGAGGTGTAAGTTATGAAACTCTTTTCACAACTCATCAGACATTCGCTAAACTTGTAACTCAAATATTCCTTTCCGCAATCAAATTGCAGAAACATAATTTTCTTGTTACAATAATTTCTACTTCATTTTGAAACCTTTTGAATGACTTCAAAAGATCCAGACTTGCGTCTCATCAAGTAAATATCCATATATCCACTTAAGTCATTTCTGAAGATAGATAAATCCACTGCTAGCAACAACATTTATCGGACTACATACATCAAAATGTATGATCACCAATAAGTTTGTTGCTCGTTCCTTATGGCCCATGAACGGTATTTCAGTCACTTCACTTTTCGGAGGAAAGTTGCAAGTGTTAGATGATTCATAATCAAACGACTTCAAAATCCATCATTATGGAATTTCTCCATGGGGGTTTCTCCAGTGTGACCAAATGCAGTGCCACACATGTGTGGTATTCTTTTAGTCTTGCGACATTTAGCGTCAGTGTTATGGATGTATCATATTACCATCAATATTCATAACATACGTCCCATCCCTGATGGAAGTATGGCCCTTATGTTATTCATAATATTGAACAACAATTGTTCTTTTATGAACAACACTCTTGCAACAAACATTATGCAAATGGGCTAGAGTGTATAAAACTCTAAAATGAATTATGAAAGTAAATACAGAGGTAATGTATTATTATCAATATTCATAACATACATCTCATTCATAATGAAAGTATGGCCCTTATGTTATTCATAACACCGAACATCAAAAGTTCTCTTATGAACAACCTTCTTGCAAGATACCTTATGCAATGGGCTAGAGTGTATGAAACTCCAAAAATGAATTATGAAAATAAATACGTAGGTAATACACCGATGGAAGGTATAGTGACATTTACTATGTTCCCAGCGCATATCTAAACCTCACTCCGGCAAGTCTTTTAGGCCGTAGTAGTTCTTGCATCGAGTCGCAGCAGAATGCAATCGAGCGGGTATCTTTGTGATCAACTCACAATACCCAAGAATTAGTGACTAACAATTTAATCACAATTCCCAAGAACTATTTCTTTGACTAGCCTTCTATACATCAATAGCTTGTATGACTTTCATACATGAGCTGGACATTTCAGTCTTCTCTCTTTTTGCCTTTATACTTCTAACAGTTTAACTTTCAGTATTTCTCCTACTCTCAGAAGAAGCACTCAACTTAAGAGTGGCGTTAGCCCCGGACTTCCTAGGTGTGTAAGTCACACTAACACCCTTTGGACATTTCCTTTCTCTTTAAGTTGTTGTTTTATTCACCTTTCATCATATGACAGGCGTTCTTCTGGATCCCTCTCTTATCAGTCAAATGCATAGTAAACACTTTACTAATAATTTGCAAAACAAACATTTGCTTTGGATATCCCATATCTTCTAGCCTTTATTTGTATCTGAAACTAATTTTCAGTTCCATGAATATCACATAGCTATCCCAAACTTTTGAAGTTCGGGTCTCATGGAAGCAAACATATTGCACTTGACCGTAACGGAATTCTAGCTTTTGGATCGAAGGACGAGAGTCACATTATCCATAGCATTAGCGGGAGAATACCAAAAGCATGCGATAGGACAAAGTCCTTCTCGGCACTCTTGAGGACAATCCTCACATTACGTTACCAACCATAAAGTTTTAACCAGATATATAACAGCTATTCAATTTTAATAGGGAAGGTGGAAACGCAAGCCTTTATTCTACAACTATTATGCAAATTTCACTTAGACAAAGTTCATAATTAATTTGCACTGAGAATTAATTCTAAGGTGCGCTCCCACTCAAATCAATATCTCCCATAATTGATTGTGAGTGATACAAGACCCATATTACAATTCAACGTCAAGGATGCATCCAGCTCAAGTGACGAGAATTGCAATCGGTAGGCCAACTTGCCAATCACATCTCTATGTGACTCTTGTTCATCTTTCGATGGGCGTGTTCAGAGCTCAGGACGATCAAGCCAGAACGTCAAGACAACCAAGTGATATCGCTGCGAGGTCTCAACTCACCCGCCTCACACTTCTCTAATCGTTCGTACCCATGCATCCATGTGATACCCCGAAGAGATAGGTGCCGTGACGGTGCTACACTTGGGAGAACACTAACTACTTGATTTTTTTTTGAGAGATCACCCTAATAAAAAGCGACTACCGCACAATCAAAAGGGTGCATCATAAGGGATAAACATCTCAGGCATTTCATAATAGCATGATATGGTATAGCCCTTTCTGACGAAGAAGTCTTTCATTTCTTCATCTTTGGCATTCGCGTCGGTGTTTCACCTTTGCGAAGTTCGCCACCACCTTCTCGATGCACCAGATAATATTGCTATTGATGGAAATATGCCCTAGAGGCAATAATAAAGTTGTTATTATTTTATATTTCCTTGTTCATGATAAAGGTTTATTATTCATGCTAGAATTGTATTGACCGGAAACTTAAATACATGTGTGAATACATAAACAAATACCGTGTCCCTAGTGAGCCTCTACTAGACTAGCTCGTTGATCAAAGATGGTTAAGGTTTCCTAACCATAGACATGAGTTGTCATTTGATAACGGGATCACATCATTAGGAGAATGATGTGATGGACAAGACCCATCCGTTAGCTTAGCATATGATCGTTCTGTTTATTGCTACTGCTTTCTTGAATGTCAAATACATGTTCCTCAGACCATGAGATCATGCAACTCCCGGATACCGAAGGAATACCTTGTGTGCTATCAAACGTCACAATGTAACTGGGTGATCATAAAGATTCTCTACAGGTATCTCCGAAGGTATCCGTTGAGTTGGCATGGATCGAGACTAGGATTTTTCACTCCGTGTTTCGGAGAGGTATCTCTGGGCCATCTCGGTAATGCACATCATAAGAAGCTTGCAAGCAAAGTGACTAAGGAGTTAGTTACGGGATGATGTATTACGGAACGAGTAAAGAGACTTGCCAGTAACGAGATTGAACTAGGTATGGAGATACCGACGATCGAATCTCGGGCAAGTAACATACCGACGGACAAAGGGAATTACGTATGTTGTCATTGCAGTTCGACCGATAAGATCTTCGTGGAATATGTAGGAACCAATATGAGCATCCAGGTTCCGCTATTGGTTATTGACCGGAGAGGCGTCTCAGTCATGTCTACATCATTCCCGAACCCGTAGGGTCCGCAGGCTTAACGTTCGTTGACGATATAGTGTTATATGAGTTATGTGAATTGGTAACCGAATATTGTTCGGTGTCCCGGATGAGATCCTGGACGTCACGAGGAGTCTCGGAATGCTCGAGAGGTAAATATTTATATATGGGAAGTCATATTTTGGGTTCCGGAAAAAGGTGCAGTTTTTTTCGGTATTGTACCGGGAAGCTTCCAGAAGGATCCGGAGAATTCCGGAGGGGTCCGGAAGTTCACAAGTGGGTCCACCACGTCCCAAGGGCTGGCATGGGCTAAGGGGAGGCACCCTGGCCTTATTGGGCCAGGCGCACCAAGTCCTCAAAAGCCCACGCAGCTAGGGAAGGAAAAAGGGAGAGTCCTAGTAGGAATAGGATTGGACTTTGGAGTCCAAGTCCACGTGTGTACTATTCACGGTTACTGTTCACGTGGCACTATTCCTTCTACTCCAAGCCCCTACACATATATAAATAGAGGAGAGGGGGCGCCCCAAAGGAGACACAACATTGTCTTAGCCATGTGCGGCGCCCACCTCCACAGTTCCGTCCCTCGGTCATATTTTTGCAGTGCTTGGGCGAAGCCCTGCGGAGATAGCATCACCATCACCGTCACCACGCCGTCGTGCTGCCGGGAATCATCCACTACGTAGCCGTCTTGCTGGATCAAGAAGTCGAGGACGTCACCGAGCTGAACGTGTGCTGAACGCGGAGGTGCCGTACATTCGGTACTCGGTCGGTTGGATCGTGAAGTTGTTCGACGACATCAACCGGGTTGTTCTAACGCTTCTGCTTACGGTCTACGAGGGTACGTACACACACTCCCCCTCTCGTAGCTATACATCTCCATGGATAGGTCTTGCGTGTGCGTAGAAAAATTTTGTTTTCCATGCAACGTTCCCCAACAGTGGCATCATGAGCCAGGTCTATGCGTAGATGATATGCACGAGTAGAACACAAAGAGTTGTGGGCGGTGATCGTCATACTGCTTACCACCAACGTCTTATTTTGATTCGGCGGTATTGTAAGATGAAGCGGCCCGGACCAACCTTACATGTCCACGTACATGAGACCGGTTCCACCGACAGACATGCAACTTGTTTTGCATAAAGGTGGCTGGCGGGTGTCTGTTTCTCCTACTTTAGTTGAATCGAATTTGACTGTGGCCGGTCCTTGTTGAAGGTTAAAACAGCAAACTTGATAAATCACCGTTGTGGTTTTGTGCCGTAGGTAAGAACGGTTCTTGCTAGAAGCCCGTAGCAGCCACGTAAAACTTGCAACAACAAAGTAGAGGACGTCTAACTTGTTTTTGCAGGGTATTCTGTGATGTGATATGGTCAAGACATGATGTGATATATGTTATTGTATGAGATGATCATGTTTTGTAATTTATCGGCAACCGGCAGGAGCCTTATGGTTGTCTCTTTATTGTATGAAATGCAATCGCCATGTAATTGCTTTACTTTATCGCTATGCGTTAGCAATAGTTGTAGAAGCAATAGTTGGCGAGACGACCACGACGCAACGATGGAGATCAACGTGTCGAGCCGGTGACGATGGAGATCATGACGATGCTTTGGAGATGGAGATCAAAAGCACAAGATGATGGCCATATCATGTCACATATTTTGATTGCATGTGATGTTTATCCTTTATGCATCTTATTTTGCTTAGAACGACGGTAGCATTATAAGATGATCCCTTCACTAAATTTCAAGATAAAAGTGTTCTCCCCGAGTATGCACCGTTGCTAAAGTTCGTCATTTTGAAGCACCTCGTGATGATCGGATGTGATAGATTCTACGTTCACATACAACGGGTGTAAGCCAGTTTTACACAAGCAGAATACTTGGGTTAAACTTGACGAGCCTAGCATGTACAGACATGGTCTCGGAACACTGGAGACCGAAAGGTCGAACATGAGTCATATAGTAGATATGATCAACATGGAGATGTTCACCATTGATGACTATCCCATCTCACGTGATGATCAGACATGGGCTAGTTGATTTGGATCATGTATCACTTAGTTAACTTGAGGGATGTTAATTTAAGTGGGAGTTCATTAGTAATTTGATTAATTGAACTTAATTTATCATGAACTTAGTCTTGATAGTTTATTTGCATATCTATGTTGTAGATAAATGGCCCGTGCTACTGTTCCGTTGAATTTTAATGCATTCCTAGAGAAAGCTAAGTTGAAAGATGATGGTAGCAACTACACGGACTGGGTCCGTAACTTGAGGATTATCCTCATTGCTGCACAGAATAATTATGTCCTTGATGCACCGCTAGGTGATGGACCTGCTACAGGAGCTGCTGCAGACGTTGTGAACGCCTGGCAGGCTCGATCTGATGAGTACTAGATAGTTCAGTGTGCCATGCTCTACGGCTTAGAACCGGGACTGCAAAAGCGTTTTGAACGCCACGGAGCATATGAGATGTTCCAAGAGCTGAAATTGATATTTCAAGCTAATGCCCAGGTTGAGAGATATGAAGTCTCCAACAAGTTCTTTAGCTGTAAGATGGAGGAGAACAGTTCTGTCAGTGAACACATACTCAGAATGTCTGGGTACCACAACCGCTTGACTCAGCTGGGAATTGATCTTCCGGTTGAGAGTGTTATTGACAGAGTTCTTCAGTCACTACCACCAAGCTATAAAGGCTTCGTGATGAACTATAATATGCAAGGGACGGAAAAGACAATTCCCGAGCTCTTCGCGATGCTGAAATCAGCAGAGGTAGAAATCAAGAAGGAGCATCAAGTGTTGATGGTTAAAAAAACCACTAGTTTCAAGGAAAAGGGCAAGGGAAAGAAGGGGAACTTCAAGAAGAACGGCAAGCAAGTTGCCGCTCCCACGAAGAAACCCAAAGCTGGACCCAGGCCTGAAACAGAGTGCTTCTACTGCAAAGGGACTGGTCACTGGAAGCGGAACTGCCCCAAGTATTTGGCCGATAAGAAGGATGGCAAAGTGAGCAAAGGTATATTTGATATACATGTTATTGATGTGTTCCTCACTAATTCTCGCAGTAGCGCCTGGGTATTTGATACTGGTTCGGTTGCTCATATTTGTAACTTGAAACAGGAGCTACGGAATAAGCGAAGATTGGCTAAGGACGAGGTGACGATGCGCGTCGGGAATGGTTCCAAGGTTGATGTGATCGCCGTCGGCACGCTACCTCTACATCTACCTTCGGGATTAGTTTTAGACCTCAACAATTGTTATTTGGTGCCAGCGTTGGGCATGAACATTATATCTGGATCTTGTTTATTGCGAGACGGTTATTCATTTAAAGTCAGAGAATAATGGTTGTTCTATTTATATGAGTAACATCTTTTATGGTCACGCACCTTTTGTGAATGGTCTATTCTTGTTGAATCTCGATCGTAGTGATACACATATTCATAATATTGATGCCAAAAGATGCAAAGTTGATAATGATAGTGCAACATACTTGTGGCACTGCTGTTTAGGTCATATTGGTGTAAAGCGCATGAAGAAACTCCATGCGGATGTACTTTTGGAATCTCTTGATTATGAATCATTTGATACTTGCGAACCGTGCCTCATGGGCAAGATGACTAAAACTCCATTCTCCGGTACAACGGAGCGAGCTACTGATTTGTTGGAAATAATACATACCGATGTATGCGGTCCGATGAATGTTGAAGCACGCTGCGGGTATCGTTATTTTCTAACCTTCACAGATGATTTGAGTAGATATGGATATATCTACTTAATGAAACACAAGTCTGAAACATTTGAAAAGTTCAAAGAATTTCAGAGTGAAGTAGAGAATCATCGTAACAAGAAAATAAAGTTTCTACAATCTGATCGCGGAGGCGAATATTTGAGTTACGAGTTTGGCCTTCATTTAAGAAAATGTGGAATTGTTTCACAACTCACGCCACCTGGAACACCACAGCGTAATGGTGTGTCCGAACGTCGTAACCGTACTTTATTGGATATGGTGCATTCTATGATGTCTCTTACCGATTTGCCACTATCGTTTTGGGGTTATGCATTAGAGACAGCTGCATTCACGTTAAATAGGGCACCGTCTAAATCCGTTGAGACGACACCGTATGAACTATGGTTTGGCAAGAAACCTAAGCTGTCGTTTCTTAAAGTTTGGGGATGCGATGCTTATGTGAAAAAGCTTCAACCTGATAAGCTCGAACCCAAAGCGGAGAAGTGCGTCTTCATAGGATACCCTAAAGAAACAATTGGGTACACCTTCTACCACAGATCCGAAGGCAAGGTCTTTGTTGCCAAGAATGGGTCCTTTCTAGAGAAGGAGTTTCTCTCGAAAGAAGTGAGTGGGAGGAAAGTAGAACTTGATGAGGTAATTGTACCTTCTCTCGAATTGGAAAGTAGCTCATCAGAGAAAACCGTTCCCGTGATGCCTACACCAATAAGAGAGGAAGATAATGATAAAGATCATGAAACTTCAGATCAAGTTACTACTGAACTTCGTAGGTCGACCAGAGTACGTTCCGCGCCAGAGTGGTACAGTAATCCTGTTCTGGAAGTTATGTTGTTAGACAACGACAAACCTACGAACTATGAAGAAGCTATGATAAGCCCGGATTCCGACAAATGGCTTGAGGCCATGAAATCTGAGATAGGATCCATGTATGAGAACAAAGTGTGGACTTTGGTGGACTTGCCCGATGATCGGCAAGCCATTGAGAATAAATGGATTTTTAAGAGGAAGACAGATGTTGATGGTAATATCACTGTCTACAAAGCTCGACTTGTCGCGAAAGGTTTTCGACAAGTTCAAGGGTTTAACTACGATGAGACTTTCTCACCCGTAGCGATGCTTAAGTTTGTACGAATCATGTTAGCAATTGCCGCATTTTATGATTATGAAATTTGGCAAATGGATGTCAAAACTGCATTCCTTAATGGTTTTCTCAAAGAAGAGTTGTATATGATGCAACCAGAAGGTTTTGTCGATCCTAAGGGTGCTAACAAAGTGTGCAAGCTCCAGCAATCCATCTATGGACTGGTGCAAGCATCTCGGAGTTGGAATATACGCTTTGATGAGGTGATCAAAGCATATGGTTTTGTACAGACTTACGGTGAAGCCTGTATTTACAAGAAAGTGAGTGGGAGCTCTGTAGCATTTCTAATATTATATGTGGATGACATATTGTTGATTGGAAATGATATAGAATTTCTGGATGGCATAAAGGGATACTTGAATAAGAATTTTTCAATGAAAGACCTTGGTGAAGCTGCTTATATATTGGGCATCAATATCTATAGGGCTAGATCAAGATGCTTGATAGGACTTTCACAAAGCACATACCTTGACAAAGTTTTGAAGAAGTTCAAAATGGATCAGTCAAAGAAAGGGTTCTTGCCTGTCTTGCAAGGTGTGAAGTTGAGTCAGACTCAATGCCTGACCACGGCAGAAGATATAGAGAAAATGAAAGTCATTCCCTATGCCTCAGCCATAGGTTCTATTATGTCTGCCATGCTGTGTACCAGACCTGATGTGTGCCTTGCCATAAGTTTGGCAGGGAGGTACCAGAGTAATCTAGGAGTGGATCACTGGACAGCGGTCAAGAATATCCTGAAGTACCTGAAAAGGACCAAGGACATGTTTCTTGTTTATGGAGGTGACGAAGAGCTCGTCGTAAAGGGTTACGTCGATGCAAGCTTTGACACTGATCCGGATGACTCTAAGTCACAAACCGGATACGTATTTATATTAAATGGTGGAGCTGTCGGTTGGTGCAGTTCCAAGCTGAGCGTCGTGGCGGGATCTACATGTGAAGTGAAATACATAGCTGCTTCGGAAGCAGCACATGAAGGAGTCTGGATGACGGAGTTCATATCCGATCTAGGTGTAATACCTAGTGCATCAGGTCCAATGACAATCTTTTGTGACAACACTGGAGCAATTGCCATAGCCAAGGAGCCCAGGTTTCACAAGAAGACCAAACACATCAAGAGACGCTTCAACTCCATTCGTGAATATGTCGAGGATAGAGACATAGAAATTTGCAAAGTACACAAGGATCTGAATGTGGCAGACCCGTTGACTAAGCCTCTTCCACGAGCAAAACATGATCAGCACCAAGACTCCATGGGTGTTAGATTCATTACTATGTAATCTAGATTATTGACTCTAGTGCAAGTGGGAGACTGATGGAAATATTCCCTAGAGGCAATAATAAAGTTGTTATTATTTTATATTTCCTTGTTCATGATAAAGGTTTATTATTCATGCTAGAATTGTATTGACTGGAAACTTAAATACATGTGTGAATACATAAACAAATACCGTGTCCCTAGTGAGCCTCTACTAGACTAGCTCGTTGATCAAAGATGGTTAAGGTTTCCTAACCATAGACATGAGTTGTCATTTGATAACGGGATCACATCATTAGGAGAATGATGTGATGGACAAGACCCATCCATTAGCTTAGCATATGATCGTTCTGTTTATTGCTACTGCTTTCTTGAATGTCAAATACATGTTCCTCAGACCATGAGATCATGCAACTCCCGAATACCGAAGGAATACCTTGTGTGCTATCAAACATCACAACGTAACTGGGTGATCATAAAGATGCTCTACAGGTATCTCCGAAGGTATCCGTTGAGTTGGCATGGATCGAGACTGGGATTTGCCACTCCGTGTTTCGGAGAGGTATCTCTGGGCCCTCTCGGTAATGCACATCATAAGAAGCTTGCAAGCAAAGTGACTAAGGAGTTAGTTACGGGATGATGTATTACGGAACAAGTAAAGAGACTTGCCGGTAACGAGATTGAACTAGGTATGGAGATACCGACGATCGTATCTCGGGCAAGTAACATACCGACGGACAAAGGGAATTACGTATGTTGTCATTGCGGTTCGACCGATAAGATCTTCGTGGAATATGTAGGAACCAATATGAGCATCCAGGTTCCGCTATTGGTTATTGACCAGAGAGGTGTCTCAGTCATGTCTACATCATTCCCGAACCCGTAGGGTCCGCAGGCTTAACGTTCGTTGACGATATAGTGTTATATGAGTTATGTGAATTGGTAACCGAATATTGTTCGGTGTCCCGGATGATATCCCGGCATCACGAGGAGTCTCGGAATGGTCGAGATGTAAAGATTTATATATGGGAAGTCATATTTTGGGTTCCGGAAAAAGGTGCAGTTTTTTTCGGTATTGTACCGGGAAGCTTCCAAAAGGTTTTGAAGGATTCCGGAGGGGTCCGGAAGTCCACAAGTGGGTCCACCACGTCCCAAGGGCTGGCATGGGCTAAGGGGAGGCGCCCTGGCCTTATTGGGCCAGGCGCACCAAGTCCTCAAAAGCCCACGCAGCTAGGGAAGGAAAAAGGGAGAGTCCTAATAGGAATAGGATTGGATTTGGAGTCCAAGTCCACGTGTGTACTATTCACGGTTACTGTTCATGTGGCACTATTCCTTCTACTCCAAGCCCCTACACATATATAAATAGAGGAGAGGGGCACCCCAAAGGAGACACAACATTGTCTTAGCCATGTGCGGCGCCCACCTCCACAGTTCCGTCCCTCGGTCATATTTTCGCAGTGCTTGGGCGAAGCCCTGCGGAGATAGCATCACCATCACCGTCACCACGCCGTCGTGCTGCCGGAACTCATCCACTACCTCGCCGTCTTGCTGGATCAAAAAGTCGAGGACGTCACTGAGCTGAACGTGTGCTGAATGCGGAGGTGCCGTACGTTCGGTACTCGGTCGGTTGGATCATGAAGTTGTTCAACGACATCAACCGCGTTGTTCTAACGCTTCCGCTTATGGTCTACGAGGGTACGTAGACACACTCCCCCTCTCGTAGCTATACATCTCCATGGATAGATCTTGCGTGTGCGTAGAAAATTTTTGTTTTCCATGCAACGTTCCCCAACAGCTATCTCTATAGCTAATAAAATATAGTGCATTACAGATGGTTGACACGCAGGTCATTAAAGTGACAATCATATGGCTCCAGCCATCATGCCGAATCATGACACGCAGGTCATGTTAATAATTTTACATCATATAGTCATCTCATACATAATCAAATTAATATGACAACTGCTATACCACATCACATGCACATCCTACAAAACCAAGTTAGACGCCTCTAATCGGTTTATGCAAAATTTTATTTTTCGTGGCTTCTAAGGTTTCGAAACAAACCGAAGCTACCAACGTTTATCATCAAGTATGATAATCCAAGTCGCTAGATCAACATTGCGGGGTGTATGAAACACGAGATAATAAAATCTCGAGCCCCATACTAAACTTCGTCATACGCATGACCCCCGTGCAGATCATATCTGCATTGCCCTTTCGTCTGCGAAATTTCATCTTTCTTTTAACTATGGTGGAATTCAATGAACTGTTAGCACTTCGTTGATCAATCAAGATCGCGGATTGCCAGAACTTTGAAACTCCACCATGCCATTATCAAGATCAGAAATACGCAAATTTCAGGGAAGCAACTAGAACATCGGGTAACAGATTTCATCTGCTACCCGCACAAATAATTTTCAGTAATAGAACTCATCTACCACAAATTATATTGTGCAACACCCATACATCTCTATGTATTCTAGATCGTAACCTACATCTACGCATAGCACGGCTCTGATACCACTGTTGGGGAACGCAGCAGAAAACAAAAAATTTCCGACTTACGCACCAGCCCAGGACCACTATGAAGACTGCATACAAGGTTTCGATCCGATCGTTACCGACTCGTAGCGCAGTGGAAGTAGAGTCGATGTAGATTGTCGGTGCAGATCCCCGCAGCTAGGATTTACAACCTCCCAACCACGAGGATATACTCCCTGATCTGCCCCTCGGACAGTCCCTCGGACAGCCCTCCAGGAGGCGGTCAGACAGTCCCCCGGACGGTGTCACGGACAGCCCTTCGGGAGGCACTCTCGAACTCGGACAGCCCTTCGGGAGGACCCTCGAACAGCCCCTCGGGCAAAAGATTGAACCTACAACCTCTCTATGGGGTTGCACACATACGGTGTCATCTATCCGGTAGGGCTTCGCCGTCCAGAACTAGTTCCCACCGGAACCCAGACAGCCTTTCGGCTCTGCGAAACTATTTCGTGTGAGGGAGAGAAGAAGCCAGATCATTGCATGGCATAATGTATGAGAGAAAGAGTGTGTTTTGGGCAGCCCCCTCCACCCCTATTTATAGGCCAAGCCCAAGGGTGGCTTCTCCAAGAAGCCACTAGGGGAAAAATACCAAAAGGCCCTCAAGGTGGCTTCTCCAAGAAGCCAGCAAAACGTGCTTTTCACTATTCATGGAAACATTTTTTCCCGACCGTTAAATCTGAAAATATTTCTGTAGGTCTTAGAATAATTCTAGTACCCACTAAAATAATTTTGGACGCGTTCCGAAACAATTCCGGATTAGTGATTTTCATCTGCGAAAAGCAACCAAAGCGGTTCCGGCAGCTCCAGAACATTTCCGGGTTTTTTCTCTGAAAAAATCCCAGAAGTTCCTAGAACAATTCTGGCACCCTCCAAGAATTTCCAGGCATGTGCCGAAACCAATTTGACTTAATGGTATACTCCGAAACAACTTTTCGGTTTTACCGAAACTATTCCGGTGTTCTCTCTCCGGAACTTTTTCGTTGTCTCCGAAACTTTTCCGGTGACTTTCTCTCAGACTCCCTGTCTAGTATTCAGTAGATAGATGACCCTTAAGTGTGTGACCCTATAGGTTCGGTGAAGTATAGACATGACCCGTAACACTTTCCGATCAATGATCAACATCGGAGCCGTGGACACCCATATTGACCCCTATACCCACACGAATAAATATTCGAGTGAACCTTCAATTGCCTTGTGCTATTCCTGTTGCTTCGCGATATGTTACAAATACCCGAGGTGAGATTTATCGGCATCCCCGTGGATCAACACTTGTCCACAATGCCAGTTACCTCGTTACCGGTTTTGTTCTCTTTTCTCATTCCCGTGTTTCGGCATCCCTGTGATCAAATCACATTGTGTCTGGCCAGACGATGATGGATACCGTAACACCGAGAGGGCCCAAAGAATATCTCTCCATCGTCGGAGGAGCAAATCCCAAACTTGAGCTATCAAGTCCCTTGACATACTTTTCCATGAACCCGTAAGCCGCCGTAATAGCCACCCATTTACGGATGATGTTTAACAAACCCCAAAGTTCATGAAGCAAGTATGAAGAAACTCGATACTCTCATGGTCTAAGGAATTATGCAAACGTTAACTTTCTCTGTGTTATTAACCATTAACTTGTGACGAATGTATCTCATAGCATAACATCAATCGGGTCGATTCAACACAAGTGTTCTTCTAACATCGTGTCCTCAAAGTTGCCGGCATAGTCATGCCCATGATCAGGAAAACAGAACCATCATGCAACACTTGAGCTAGTCTTAGAGGCCAAACTAGGAATACATTTTACCGTTTATTATTTCACACGTGCATATGAGTTTTCCTCCGAGCCTTGTGGTTATTGCAGACTCGAGAACCATAGCAGTTATAGCACGGAATATAAACATAACTATAAACATGGAGATAAACAATAACATTTATTATTGCCTCTAGGGTATATCTCCTACACACACATCATCGGAAGGGCAGCAAGGTTGATGTAGAAGCCCTCCGTGATCGATTCCCCCTCTGGCAGAGTACCGAAAAATGCCTCCAGATGGGATGGCGGAAGAACAGAGTCTTGTGGCAGCGGAAAAGTTTTCTCTTCTGGCTCTCTGGGGGTTTCCCAATATTTGTGAATTTATAGAAGTGGAATTAGGTCAAACAAAGTCACGTGGGCCCCACAAGGTACCACGGCGCCCCCCCTGGGGCGCGCCCTAGTGCCTTGTAAAGCCTCTGTGAGGCTTGTGGCCTCCTCCCAAAGCTTCCCAGGTTTCTTTTGTCCAGAAAAAAATCTCCAAAACATTTTGTGGCATTTGGACTTCATTTGGTACTGTTTCTCTGAAAAGCCAAAAACAAGCAAAAAACAGCAACTGGCACTAGGCACTGGGTTAATAGGTTAGTCCCAAAAAATGATATATAATTGCATACAATTGCATATAAAAACATCAAAGATTGATATTATAATAGCATGGAACAATCAAAAATTATAGATATGTTGGAGACGTATCAAGCATCCCCAAGCTTAATTCATGCTCGTCCTCGAGTAGGTAAATGATAAAAACAGAATTTTTGATGTGGAATGCTACCGATCATGTTTCATCATGTAATCTCTCTCTTACGGTATGAATAATAAGATCCAAATGATTCAAAGCAATAGTCTATAATTTGATATTAAGACATCAATACTCAGGCATACTAGCAAACAATCATGTCTTTCAGAGTAAAAATGCTAAATAACGTTATCCCTACAAAATCATATAATCCTGTCATGCTCCATCTTCTTCACACAAAGTATTTATCATGCACAACCCCGGTTTTAGCCAAGCAATTGGTTCATACTTTTAACGCGCTTCAGCTTTTTTAACTCCCACTCAATATATGAGCACAAGCCATGGATATAGCACTATGGGTGGAATAGAGTATGGTGATAGAGATAAATAGGAGAAGTCAAAAATGGAGAAAGTCTCACATCAACGAGGCTAATCAACCGGCTATGGAGATGCCCATCAATTGATGTCAATGAGAGGAGTAGGGATTGCCATGCAATGGATGCACTAAGAGTTATAAGTGTATGAAAGCTCAACATGAAAACTAAGTGGGTGTGCATCCAACTTGCTTGTGATGGAAATATGCCCTAGAGGCAATAATAAAGTTGTTATTATTTTATATTTCCTTGTTCATGATAAAGGTTTATTATTCATGCTAGAATTGTATTGACCGGAAACTTAAATACATCTGTGAATACATAAACAAATACCGTGTCCCTAGTGAGCCTCTACTAGACTAGCTCGTTGATCAAAGATGGTTAAGGTTTCCTAACCATAGACATGAGTTGTCATTTGATAATGGGATCACATCATTAGGAGAATGATGTGATGGACAAGACCCATCCGTTAGCTTAGCATATGATCGTTCTGTTTATTGCTACTGCTTTCTTGAATGTCAAATACATGTTCCTCAGACGATGAGATCATGCAACTCCCGGATACCGGAGGAATAGCTTGTGTGCTATCAAACGTCACACCATAACTGGGTGATCATAAAGATGCTCTACAGGTATCTCCAAAGGTGTCCGTTGAGTTGGCATGGATCGATACTGGGATTTGTCACTCCGTGTTTCGGAGAGGTATCTCTGGGCCCTCTCGGTAATGCACATCATAAGAAGCTTTCAAGCAAAGTGACTAAGGAGTTAGTTACGGGATGATGTATTACGGAACGAGTAAAGAGACTTGCCGGTAACGAGATTGAACTAGGTATGGAGATACCGACGATCGAATCTCGGGCAAGTAACATACCGATGGACAAAGGGAATTACGTATGTTGTCATTGCGGTTCGACCGATAAGATCTTCGTGGAATATGTAGGAACCAATATGAGCATCCAGGTTCCGCTATTGGTTATTGACCGGAGAGGCGTCTCAGTCACGTCTACATCATTCCCGAACCCGTAGGGTCCGCACGCTTAACGTTCCTTGACGATATAGTGTTATATGAGTTATATGAATTGGTAACCGAATGTTGTTCGGAGTCCCGGATGAGATCCCGGACATCACGAGGAGTCTCGGAATGGTTGAGAGGTAAAGATTTATATATGGGAAGTCATATTTTGGGTTCCGGAAAAAGGTGCAGCTTTTTCGGTATTGTACCAGGAAGCTTCCAGAAGGTTCCGGAGGATTCCGGAGGGGTCCGAAAGTTCACAAGTGGGTCCACCACGTCCCAAGGGCTGGCATGGGCTAAGTGGAGGTGCCCTGGCCTTATTGGGCCAGGCGAACCAAATCCTCAAAAGCCCACGCGGCTAGGGAAGGAAAAAAAGGAGAGTCCTAGTAGGAATAGGATTGGACTTTGGAGTCCAAGTCCACGTGTGTACTATTCACGTGGTACTGTTCACGTGGTACTATTCACGTGGTACTGTTCACGTGGCACTATTCGTTCTACTCCAAGCCCCTACACATATATAAATAGAGGAGAGGGGGCGCCCCAAAGGAGACACAACATTGTCTTAGCCGTGTGCGGCGCCCCCCTCCACAGTTCCGTCCCTCGGTCATATTTTCGCAGTGCTTGGGCGAAGCCCTACGGAGATAGCATCACCATCACTGTCACCACGCCGTCGTGCTACTGGAACTCATCCACTGCCTCGCCGTCTTGCTGGATCAAGAAGTCGAGGACGTCACCGAGATGAACGTGTGCTGAACGCGGAGGTGCCGTACGTTCGGTACTCGGTCGGTTGGATCGTGAAGTTGTTCGACGACATCAACCGCGTTGTTCTAACGCTTCCGCTTACGGTCTACGAGGGTACGTAGACACACTCCCCCTCTCGTAGCTATGCATCTCCATGGATAGATCTTGCGTGTGCGTAGAATTTTTTTTGTTTTCCATGCAACGTTCCCCAACAGTGGCATCATGAGCCAGGTCTATGCGTAGATGATATGCACGAGTAGAACACAAAGAGTTGTGGGTGGTGATCGTCATACTGCTTACCACCAATGTCTTATTTTGATTCGGCGGTATTGTAAGATGAAGCGGCCCGGACCAACCTTACATGTCCACGTACATGAGACCGGTTCCACCGTCAGACATGCAACTTGTTTTGCATAAAGGTGGCTGGCGGGTGTCTGTTTATCCTACTTTAGTTGAATCGAATTTGACTGCGGCCGGTCCTTGTTGAAGGTTAAAACAGCAAACTTGATAAATCACCGTTGTGGTTTTGTGCCATAGGTAAGAACGGTTCTTGCTAGAAGCCCGTAGCAGCCACGTAAAACTTGCAACAACAAAGTAGAGGACGTCTAACTTGTTTTTGCAAGGTATGTTGTGATGTGATATGGTCAAGACATGATGTGATATACGTTATTGTATGAGATGATCATGTTTTGTAATTTATCGGCAACCGGCAGGAGCCTTATGGCTGTCTCTTTATTGTATGAAATGCAAGCGCCATGTAATTGCTTTACTTTATCGCTATGCGTTAGCAATAGTTGTAGAAGCAATAGTTGGCGAGACGACCACGACGCAATGATGGAGATCAAGGTGTCAAGCCGGTGACGATGGAGATCATGACGATGCTTTGGAGATGGAGATCAAAAGCACAAGATGATGATGGCCATATCATGTCACATATTTTGATTGCATGTGATGTTTATCCTTTATGCATCTTATTTTGCTTAGAACGACAGTAGCATTATAAGATGATCCCTTCACTAAATTTCAAGATAAAACTGTTCTCCCCGAGTATGCACCATTGCTAAAGTTCGTCGTTTTGAAGCACCTCGTGATGATCGGGTGTGATAGATTCTACGTTCACATACAACGGGTGTAAGCCAGTTTTACACAAGCAGAATACTTGGGTTAAACTTGACGAGCCTAGCATGTAGAGACATGGTCTCGGAATACTGGAGACCGAAAGGTCGAACATGAGTCATATAGTAGATATGATCAACATGGAGATGTTCACCATTGATGACTATCCCATCTCACGTGATGATCGGACATGGGCTAGTTGATTTGGATCATGTATCACTTAGTTAACTTGAGGGATGTTAATTTAAGTGGGAGTTCATTAGTAATTTGATTAATTGAACTTAATTTATCATGAACTTAGTCCTGATAGTCTTTGCAAATTATGTTGTAGATCAATAGCTCGCGTTGTAGCTCCCCTGTTTTTGATACGTTCCTAGAGAAAGCTAAGTTGAAAGATGATGGTAGCAACTACACGGACTAGGTCCGTAACTTGAGGATTATCCTCATTGCTGCATAGAATAATTATGCCCTTGATGCACCGCTAGGTGATGGACCTGCTACAGGCGTTGTGAACGCCTGGCAGGGTCGATCTGATGACTACTCGATAGTTCAGTGTGCCATGCTCTACGGCTTAGAACCGGGACTGCAAAAGCGTTTTGAACGCCACGGAGCATATGAGATGTTCCAAGAGCTGAAATTGATATTTCAAGCTAATGCCCGGGTTGAGAGATATGAAGTCTCCAACAAGTTCTTTAGCTGTAAGATGGAGGAGAACAATTCTGTCAGTGAACACATACTCAGAATGTCTGGGTACCACAACCACTTGACTCAGCTGGGAATTGATCTTCCGGTTGAGAGTGTTATTGACAGAGTTCTTCAATCACTACCACCAAGCTATAAAGGCTTCGTGATGAACTATAATATGCAAGGGATGGAGAAGACAATTCCCGAGCTCTTCGCGATGCTGAAATCAGCGGAGGTAGAAATCAAGAAGGAGCATCAAGTGTTGATGGTTAACAAAACCACTAGTTTCAAGAAAAAGGGCAAGAGAAAGAAGGGGAACTTCAAGAAGAACGGCAAGCAAGTTGCCGCTCCCACAAAGAAACCCAAAGCTGGACCTAGGCCTGAAACAGAGTGCTTCTACTGCAAAGGGACTGGTCACTGGAAGCGGAACTGCCCCAAGTATTTGGCGGATAAGAAGGATGGCAAAGTGAGCAACGGAGCTGCAGAGTAACGGAGACTAGCTGAGGGTGAGGTGACGATATGTGTTGGAAGTGTCTCAAAGATTGATATGATCAATATCGACACGCTCGTAATACCTTCGGGATTAGTATTAAACCTAAATAATGGTTATTTGGTGCTTGCGTTGAGCATAAAACATTATATCTGGATATTGTTTATTGCAAGACGGTTATTCATTTAAGTCAGAGAATAATGGTTATTCTGTTTATATGAATAATATCCCTCGTGATCATGCACCCTTGTGAATGGTTTATTCTTGTTGAATCTCGATCGTAGTGATACACATATTCATAATATTGATACCAAAAGATGCAAAGTTGATAATGATAGTGCAACATACTTGTGGCACTGCCGTTTAGGTCATATTGGTGTAAAGCGCATAAAGAAACTCCATGCGGATGGACATTTGGAAATCTCTTGATTATGAATCATTTGATACTTGCAAACCATGCCTCATGGGCAAGATGACTAAAACTCCGTTCTCCGGAACAATGGAGCGAGCTACTGATTTGTTGGAAATAATACATACCGATGTATGCGGTCCGATGAATGTTGAAGCATGCGGTGGGTATCGTTATTTTCTAACCTTCACAGATGATTTGAGTAGATATGGGTATATCTACTTGATGAAACACAAGTCTGAAACATTTAAAAAGTTCAAAGAATTTCAGAGTGAAGTAGAGAATCATCGTAATAAGAAAATAAAGTTTCTACGATTTGATCGCGGAGGCGAATATTTGAGTTACGAGTTTGGCCTTCATTTAAGAAAATGTGGAATTGTTTCACAACTCACGCCACCTGGAACACCACAGCGTAATGGTGTGTCCGAATGTCGTAACCGTACTTTATTGGATATGGTGCGTTCTATGATGTCTCTTAACGATTTGCCACTATCGTTTTGGGGTTATGCATTAGAGACAGCTGCATTCACGTTAAATAGGGCACCGTCTAAATCCGTTGAGACGACACCGTATGAACTATGGTTTGGCAAGAAACCTAAGCCGTCGTTTCTTAAAGTTTGGGGATGCGATGCTTATGTGAAAAAGCTTCAACCTGATAAGCTCGAACCCAAAGCGGAGAAGTGCGTCTTCATAGGATACCCTAAAGAAATAATTGGGTACACCTTCTACCACAGATCCGAAGGCAAGGTCTTTGTTGCCAAGAATGGGTCCTTTCTAGAGAATGAGTTTCTCTCGAAAGAAGTGAGTGGGAGGAAAGTAGAACTTGATGAGGTAATTGTACCTTCTCTCGAATTGGAAAGTAGCTCATCAGAGAAAACCGTTCCCGTGATGCCTACACCAATAAGAGAGGAAGATAATGATAAAGATCATGAAACTTCAGATCAAGTTACTATTGAACTTCGTAGGTCGACCAGAGTACGTTCCGCACCAGAGTGGTACGGTAATCCTGTTCTGGAAGTTATGTTGTTAGACAACGGCGAACCTACGAACTATGAAGAAGCTATGATAAGCCCGGATTCCGACAAATGGCTTGAGGCCATGAAATCTGAGATAGGATCCATGTATGAGAACAAAGTGTGGACTTTGGTGGACTTGCCCGATGATCGGCAAGCCATTGAGAATAAATGGATTTTTAAGAGGAAGACGGATGCTGATGGTAATATCACTGTCTACAAAGCTCGACTTGTCGCGAAAGGTTTTCGACAAGTTCAAGGGATTGACTACGATGAGACTTTCTCACCCGTAGCGATGCTTAAGTCTGTCCGAATCATGTTAGCAATTGCCGCATATTATGATTATGAAATCTGGCAAATGGATGTCAAAACTGCATTCCTTAATGGTTTTCTCAAAGAAGAGTTGTATATGATGCAACCAGAAGGTTTTGTCGATCCTAAGGGTGCTGACAAAGTGTGTAAGCTCCAGCGATCCATCTATGGACTGGTGCAAGCATCTCAGAGTTGGAATATACTCTTTGATGAGGTGATCAAAGCATATGGTTTTGTATAGACTTACGGTGAAGCCTGTATTTACAAGAAAGTGAGTGGGAGCTCTGTAGCATTTCTAATATTATATGTGGATGACATATTGTTGATTGGAAATGATATAGAATTTCTGGATGGCATAAAAGGATACTTGAATGAAAGACCTCGGTGAAGCTGCTTATGTATTGGGCATCAAGATCTATAGAGATAGATCAAGACGCTTGATAAGACTTTCAATGAGTACATACCTTGACAAGATTTTGAAGGAGTTCAAAATGGATCAGTCAAAGAAGGAGTTCTTGCCCGTATTGTAAGGTGTAAAGTTGAGTAAGACTCAAAGCTCGACCACGGCAGAAGATAGAGAGAGAATGAAAGTCATTCCCTATGCCTCAGCCATAGGTTCTATAATGTATGCCATGCTGTGTACCACACCTAATGTGTGCCTTGCCACGTGTCTGGCAAAGGGGGTACAAGAGTGATCCAGGAGTGGATCACTGGATCCAGGAGTGGATCACTGGACAGCGGTCAAAATTATCCTTAGTAACTAAAGGACTAAGGAAATGTTTCTCGATTATGGAGGTGATAAAGAGTTCGTCGTAAAGGGTTACGTCGATGCAAGCTTTGAAACCAATCTGGATATCTCTGAGTAGCAAACCGGATACGTATAATGGAGCAGTCATTTGGAATAGCTCCAAGTAAAGCGTGATAGCAACATCTACAGTATGACATAAGGATTTGCAAAGTACACATGGGTCTGAATATTGCAGACCCATTGACTAAAATTCTCTCTCACGAGCAAAACATGATCACACCTTAGAACTCTTTGAGTGTTAATCACATGGTAATGTGAACTAGATTATTGACTCTAGTAAACTCTTGGGTGTTAATCACATGGCGATATGAACTAGATTATTGACCCTAGTGCAAGTGGGAGACTGATGGAAATATGCCCTAGAGGCAATAATAAAGTTGTTATTATTTTATATTTCCTTGTTCATGATAAAGGTTTATTATTCATGCTAGAATTGTATTGACCGGAAACTTAAATACATGTGTGAATACATAAACAAATAGCGTGTCCCTAGTGAGCCTCTACTAGACTAGCTCGTTGATCAAGGATGGTTAAGGTTTCCTAACCATAGACATGAGTTGTCATTTGATAACGAGATCACATCATTAGGAGAATGATGTGATGGACAAGACCCATCCGTTAGCTTAGCATATGATCGTTCTGTTTATTGCTACTGCTTTCTTGAATGTCAAATACATGTTCCTCAGACCATGAGATCATGCAACTCCCGGATACCGGAGGAATACCTTGTGTGCTATCAAATGTCACAACGTAACTGGGTGATCATAAAGATGCTCTACAGGTATCTCCGAAGGTGTCCGTTGAGTTGGCATGGATCGAGACTGGGATTTGTCACTCCGTGTTTCGGAGAGGTATCTCTGGGCCCTCTCGGTAATGCACATCATAAGAAGATTGCAAGCAAAGTGACTAAGGAGTTAGTTACGGGATGATGTATTACGGAACGAGTAAAGAGACTTGCCGGTAACGAGATTGAACTAGGTATGGAGATACCGACGATCGAATCTCGGGCAAGTAAAATACCGATGGACAAAGGGAATTACGTATGTTGTCATTGCGGTTCGACCGATAAGATCTTCGTGGAATATGTAGGAACCAATATGAGCATCCAGGTTCCGCTATTGGTTATTGACCGGAGAGGCGTCTCAGTCATGTATACATCATTCCCGAACCCGCAGGGTCCGCACGCTTAACGTTCGTTGACGATATAGTGTTATATGAGTTATATGAATTGGTAACCGAATGTTGTTCGGAGTCCCGGATGAGATCCCGAACGTCACGAGGAGTCTCGGAATGGTCTAGAGGTAAAGATTTATATATGGGAAGTCATATTTTGGGTTCCGAAAAAAGGTGCAGTTTTTTCGATATTGTACCAGGAAGCTTCCAGAAGGTTCCGGAGGATTCCGGAGGGGTCCGGAAGTTCACAAGTGGGTCCACCACGTCCCAAGGGGTGGCATGGGCTAAGAGGAGGCGCCCTGGCCTTATTGGGCCAGGCACACCAAATCCTCAAAAGCCCACGCAGCTAGGGAAGGAAAAAAAAGGAGAGTCCTAGTAGGAATAGGATTGGACTTTGGAGTCCAAGGCCACGTGTGTACTATTCACGTGGTACTGTTCTCATGGTACTGCTCACACGGTACTGTTCACGTGGTACTATTCACATGGTACTGTTCACGTGGCACTATTCCTTCTACTCCAAGCCCCTACACATATATAAATAGAGGAGAGGGGCGCCCAAAGAGACACAACATTGTCTTAGCCGTGTGCGGCGCCCCCCTCCACAGTTCTGTCCTTCGGTCATATTTTCGCAGTGCTTGGGCGAAGCCCTGCGGAGATAGCATCACCATCACCGTCACCACTCCGTCGTGCTGCCAAAACTCATCCACTACCTCGCCGTCTTGCTGGATCAAGAAGTCGAGGACGTCACCGAGCTGAACGTGTGCTGAACGCGGAGGTGTCATACGTTCGGTACTCGGTCGGTTGGATCGTGAAGTTGTTCGACGACATTAACCGCGTTGTTCTAACGCTTCCGCTTACGGTCTACGAGGGTACGTAGACACACTCCCCCTCTCGTAGCTATGCATCTCCATGGATAGATCTTGCGTGTGCGTAGAACTTTTTTTGTTTTCCATGCAACGTTCCCCAACAGCTTGCTCATGAAGACCTCGGGCATTTGAGGAAGCCCATCATCGGAATATACAAGCCAAGTTCTATAATGAAAAATTCCCACTAGTATATGAAGGTGATAAAATAGGAGACTCTCTATATGAAAAACATGGTGGTACTCTAAAGCACAAGTGTGGAAAAAGATAGTAACATTGCCCCTTCTCTCTTTTTCTCTCATTTATTTTTTTATATTTTTTTCTTTTTTTTCTTTATATTTTTTTTCTCTTTTTTTTCATGGCTATTTTCGCCTCTTATTTTTTTTCTATTTTTTTTCGTCCGGAGTCTCATCCCGACTTGTGGGGGAATCATAGCCACCATCATCCTTTCCTCACTGGGACAATGCTTTAATAATGATGATCATCACACCTCTATTTAATTACAACTCGATACTAGAACAAAAAATATGACTCTATATGAATGCCTCTGGCAGTGTACTATGATGTGCAATGATGCTAGCGTAACATGTATAAAAATGATGAACGGTGGCTGAGTCACAAATACTATGTCAGCTATATGATCATGCAAAGCAATATGACAATGATGATGTGTGTCATAAAAATGAAACGGTGGAAGTTGCATGGCAATATATCTCGGAATGGCTATGGAAATGCCATGATAGGTAGATATGGTGGCTGTTTTAAGGAGGATATAAAGAGGCTTATGTGTGATAGAGCGTATCATATCACGGGGTTTGGATGCACCTGCGAAGTTTGCACCAACTCTCGATGTGAGAAAGGGCAATGCACGGTACCGAAGAGGCTAGCAAATTGCGGAAGGGTGAGAGTGCGTATAATCCATGGACTCACATTAGTAATAAAGAACTCGCATACTTATTGCGAAAGTTTATTAGCCCTCGAAGCAAAGTACTACTACGCATGCCCCTAGGGGGGAGGTTGGTAGGAGTTAACCATCGCGTGCCCCTGACCGCCACACAAAGGAAGACAATCAATAATAAATCATGCTCCAACTTCTTAGCATAACGACAGATCATACGTGCATGCTTCGGGAATCACAAACCTTAACACAATTATTCTTACTAAACCACAATTATCTACTAATACCTCCCTATATTACCATCTTAATATCGTAAAACTATTGCAAGGAATCAAATTTATCATATTCAGTGATCTACATGAAAGTTATTATTATATCCCTCTTGAATACCTATCATATCAGAACCAAATTCATAACCCGTGCATATTACCATTGCTATCATAAGACTCTCAAAAAGATATAAGTGAAGCATGAGAGTGCAACTATTTCTTTAAAATATCATCACCGCCGTGCTCTAAAAGATATAAGTGAAGCACTAGAGCAACTGCCTAGCTCAAAAGATATAAGTGAAGCACATAGAGTATTTTAACAAATCACGAATAATGTGTGTCCCTCTCAAAAAGGTGTGTTCAGCAAATATGATTGTGACAAACTAAAAAGCAAAACAAAGCAAACAAACTATTTCACAAGATGCTCCAAGTAAAACACATATCATGTGATGAATAAAAATATAGCTCCAAGTGAGTTACCGATAGATTGTAGACGAAAGAGGGGATGCCTTCCGGGGCATCCCCAAGCTTAGACGCTTGAGTCTTCCTTGAATATTACCTTGGGGTGCCTTGGGCATCCCCAAGCTTAGTCTCTTGCCACTCCTTATTCCTTTGTCCATCGTAGTCTCACCCAAAACTTGAAAACTTCAGCACACAAAACTCAACAGAAACCTCGTGAGATCCGTTAGTATAACAAACAAATCTTTAACTTTAGGTATGGTAGTAAATTGATTCATATTTAATATTGGCATAATGCTATTGTACTCCAACTTCTCCATGACTAATACCCCCCGATACGATCCATAGATTCATCAAAATAAGCAAACTATGCAACAAAAACAAAATCTGTCTAAAACAGAACAGTCTGTAAAGATATATTTAAAAGCCATACTTCTGTAACTCCAAAAATTCTGATAAATTCGGACAACGTGGGAAATTCATATACCAATACTGTATAAAAATTTCAGATTTTTCTGACGCTCCAGTACAAAATTAAAATTCCAGCACTGGACGCAAAACTTTCTGTTTTCCAAACAGCATCAATTATACTATCTTCCAAATCATCCCAAAGGCATTACTTGGCACAAACACTAATTAAAACATAAAAACATAAAAACATAATCATAACAGAAGCTATAATCATGCAAACACTCAAGAACAGTAAGTAAAAGCAAAAATTTATTTTATTCATTGGGTTGCCTCCCAACAAGCGCTATTGTTTTATGCTCCTAGCTAGGCATAATGTATAGTTTCAAGTGTTGTCATCCTTGGTTTCCAACTCAATCACACATCCATTTTTTCTAGTAGATTTAACATAGGTGTTTCTCATCATCACACTTCTAGGCACAAAATCAAGAATTTTATTTTTATGAATAGGTTCCTTAATTATATCAATGAAATTGGGACGCACGCTAATCATTTTAAGATCCTCGTTCCTTTTACTAGAAGTATCACCCTTCACCTTAGGAACATACATAAACTTTCAATTTTTATTTGGAGGAGTCCTATCAATGTTTTTAGTGGAGGAAAAGGCGGAACCCAATTTGTTGATAATTTCTTCTAGCTTATCAATTCTAGCGGAGCTTTGGTCTATTCTTTCGTTAATTATTGGTTCCTTTTCCTTTAAGGTTTTCAAAGCAATCCCCACCTTGGAACCGAATTGAGTAATATGATTGTGGACCTTTTTATCTAAATGTTCAAGATGTTCGATAGTAGGCATTTTGTTTACTATAGCTTCTAACATTTGCATAACATGCTCCAAAGTTAATGCCGTTTCATTAATAATGATAGGGGGTGAACCCACTAAATTTCCCATAGCATTGAGAGCATCCAAAGTGGGACACATCAAGAAATTCCCTCCGGTAATAGTGTCAAGAACAAATCTATACCAAGTAGTGATTCCCACATAAAAATTTCGAAGAAAAACGGTAGTGGATTGCTTACGAGTTGATCTATTTTGAGCATTGCAAATTCTATACCAAGCATCTTTTAAATTCTCTCCTCCCCTTTGTTTAAAATTAAGTACTTCATTTTCAGTGGTGGTAGTAACGAGCAAAGAACTAGCCATAATGGTAAAGCAAGCAAGCAATCAAGCAAAAAAAATATTTTTGTGTTTTTAGAAAAAAAATTAGAAGTGGGGGAGATGAAAATGAGAGGCAAATGAAAATAAAAGGTAAATAAAATAAATGCAAGTGATTGATAATTTGTGCGAAGGTACTTGGTAATTTTGATGATGTCTCCCCGGCAACGGCGCCAGAAATTCTTCCTACTACTTGTAGTCTGCGTTGGTATTTCCCTGAAGAGGAGAGGATGATGCAGTACAGTAGAGATAAGTATTTCCCTCAGTTAAGAACCAAGGTTATCAATCCAGTAGGAGAACCAAGCAAAATTCCGTTAAGCGCACCTGCACACACAAGAGCAAACACTTGCCCCCAACACAAATAAGAGGGTTGTCAATCCTCTTAGCGGTTATTTGCAAGGATTAAATCTTATTGAGGTAAATAGATAAACTAAACTACTAATTAAAATAAAAGTAAATAAATTGCAGTAAGGTGTTTTTAGGTTTTTTTATATAATAAAGATAGACCCGGGGACCATAGTTTTCACTAGAGGCTTCTCTCTTGAGCACATAGACATACAGTGGGTAAACAAATTACTGTTGGGCAATTGATAGAAAAGCAAATAATTATGACGGATTCATGGTAATGATCATGTATATAGGCATCACGTCCGAGACAAGTAGACCGACTCCTACCTGCATCTACTACTATTACTCCACCCATCGACCGCTATCCAGCATGCATCTAGGGTATTAAGTATGAAGCAGAGTAACGCCTTAAGCAAGATGACATGATGTAGAGAAGCAAATTCAAGCAATATGAATAAACCCCATCTTTTTATCCTTAATGGCAACAATACAAATACGTGTCATGTCCCTTTCTGTCACTGGAATTGAGCACCGCAAGATTGAACCCATCACAAAGCACCTCTCCCATTGCAAGATAAATCAATCTAGTAGGCCAAACTAAACAGATAGATCGGAGAGAAATACAAAGTTATAACAATCATGCATAAAAGAGTTCAGAGAAGACTCAAATATTTCTCATGAATAATCTGATCATAAACTCACAGTTCATCGGATCCCAACAAACACACCGCAAAAGAAGATTACATCGGATAGAACTCCAAGAACATCGAGGAGAACATTGTATTGAAGATCAAAGAGAGAGAAGAAGCCATCTAGCTACTAGCTATGGACCCGTTGGTCTATGGTAAACTACTCACACATCATCGGAAGGGCAGCAAGGTTGATGTAGAAGCCCTCCGTGATCGATTCCCCCTCCGGCAGAGTACCGGAAAAGGCCTCCAGATGGGATCGCGGAAGAACAGAGGCTTGCGGCAGCGGAAAGGTTTTCTCTTCTGGCACTCTGGGGGTTTCCCAATATTTGTGAATTTATAGAAGTGGAATTAGGTCAAACGGAGTCACGTGGGCCCCACAAGGTACCATGGCGCGCCTCCCTGGGGCGCGCCCTAGTGCCTTGTGAAGCCTCCGTGAGGCTTCTGGCCTCCTCCCGAAGCTTCCCAGGTTTCTTTTGTCCAGAAAAAAATCTCCAAAAAGTTTCGTGGCATTTGGACTTCATTTGGTACTATTTCTCTGAAAAGCCAAAAACAAGCAGAAAACAATAACTGGCACTAGGCACTGGGTTAATAGGTTAGTCCCAAAAAATGATATATAATTGCATACAATTGCATATAAAAACATCCAAGATTGATACTATAATAGCATGGAACAATCAAAAATTATAGATACATTGGAGACGTATCACGCCCCCATATCCGCCCCATATTTGGGCTGGATATGAGGGGTGTCGGTATGGCCGGGCGTTTGAGGCCCGTTTGAGGCGCCTATCTGGGTTGAAATTTTGTGATCGGTCAGTGACCGGGCGGGCCGCCCGGGCGTATGAGGCGGGTTTGGGGCGCCCGGCTGTAGATGCTTTGAAGCGGACAACAGTTAAATCTGACCACTCTCCTATTTTGTTGATGAATCAAATGGAGTCGCAGAACCAACGGATAGAGAAGCTAAAACCTTTCTGATACGAAGTCATGTGGGAGCGACATGAGCAATTCCAGCCTTTTCTTGAGCAGATGTGGGGGAGTAGCAGTGCACATACAGTCGGGCAACGTAGTGACAAGCTACGTGACACCGCGGCTGCAATCCTAGGCTGGAGTACAACTTCTTTTGGTGCAGTACGTTCTAAGCTCCGCACGTTGCGGAAAAAGCTAGAGGTCGTGCGAGCTGAGCCGGACAGGGTTGTACCATCGCACGAAGAGCTCAAAACCGAACAGAGGATTATTGAACTCCAATTCCGAGAGGAAGTAATGTGGAGGCAAAGGGCAAGAATTCAATGGTTGGTCGAGGGAGACAGGAACACTCGCTTTTTTCAGCAAAAGGCCTCGAATAGGAAGAAGAAGAACATAATAACAAGGCTTCAACGGGGTGATGGGACGATCTGTGAGGATCCTGCCGAACTTGAGAATATGACTGTTGATTTTTATGAAAATCTGTATGCCACGGAAGGGGTGATTGGTATTGAGGAGGTACTCTCACATGTGCCTTGTAAAGTCACAAATGATATGAATGAAACATTATCCCATCCGTACACTGAAGCGAAAGTAAAAGTGACCCTTTTTCAAATGTTCCCGACCAAGGCGCCGGGACCGGACGGTTTTCCTGCCCACTTTTTTCAGAAGTATTGGCATTTATGTGGTGATGAGGTGACCAAGATTGTGATCAGAGTATTGAAGGGAGAGGACTCCTATGAGGAGATCAACAAAACGTTCATTGTTATTATTCCCAAGGTACAAAACCCAATTCTTCTGTCTCACTTTCGACCAATTAGCTTGTGCAACGTGATTTTTAAGATCGCTTCAAAAGTACTAGCTAACAGACTGAAGCAGTTTCTCCCTGAGATTATTTCTGAAGAGCAGCCGGCTTTCGTGCCTGGTAGACTAATTAGTGATAATGTCATTATGGCCTATGAGTGTTTACATTATATGAAGAGCAATAGAAGCAAGAAGAACTTGCATTGTGCAGTTAAACTGGACGTGCAAAAAGCTTATGATCGGCTAGAGTGGGAATATCTTGAAGCAATAATGAAGAAGCTGGGCTTCTGTAATTATTTTGTTGATGCAGTTATGCGTGGGGTGAGGACAGTAACTTTTTCGGTCTTGTTCAATGGAGGAAGCACGAGGGAATTTTCACCGAGCAGAGGCATCCGACAGGGGGACCCGATCTCCCCCTATCTTTTCCTTCTTGCAGGCGAAGGATTGTCATGTCTAATGCAACATGCATGTCGGTCTGGAGCTCTTGAGGGCATCCAGATTGCTCCTTCCGCTCCGCAAGTGAGCATGCTTTTATTTGCTGATGATTGTTTGTTATTCAGCAGGACCACTAGAGAGAAAGCTGAAATTTTGAAAGGAGTTCTGCACAAGTACTGCCAGGCGTCTGTCCAACGGATAAATAATCAAAAATCTTCCATTTATTTTGGAAAGGGGTGTCCAGCTGCAACTAGAGGTTTGGTTAAGGAAGTCTTGAATATTCAAACTGAGACCCTTGATGAGAAGTATTTGGGACTGCTGTCCGACGTGGGCCGAGAAAAGAATGGCACCTTTGCGTATATCAAAGAGCGAATTTGGAAGAGGCTGCAAGGATGGATGGAGAAGATGTTAGCAGGAAGTGGCAAAGAAATTCTCATCAAATCTATTGTACAGGCAATCCCTACATATTCCATGTCAGTCTTCAAATTACCAAGGGGTTTATGTCAAGCAATCACGTCGATGGTGTGCAAATTTTGGTGGGGCAGTAAAGCCGGTTCACGAAAACCTACCTGGGTGTCATGGGACACGATGACTATGCCTAAGTACAGAGGTGGTTTGGGCTTCCGCGACATGGAACTTTTCAACCTAGCGTTGCTAGCACGTCAAGCATGGAGGATTTGCCAAGATCCGAGTTCATTAAGCTGTCGAGTATTAAAAGCAATATATTATCCGCATGGAGATTTCCTAACTGCTGAACTAGGGAATAAGCCCTCTCAAGTGTGGCGTGCTGTGTGCGAGGGGAAGGATGTTTTGAAGCTTGGGTTGATCAAAAGGATAGGAAATGGCAGGGATACCAATGTTTGGACTGATAACTGGCTACCGAGAAATTTTAAACTGAAGCCGGTCTATGCCTTATCGCCACACCCACCAGCCAAGGTTTCTGATCTTATTATTTCAGCTACGCGGGAGTGGAATCAAGCAGCACTGAATGAGCATTTACTCCCCATGGACTCAGAAATTATCCATCAAATACCGTTAAGCCACTCAAGTTGTCAGGATCGATGGGCATGGCATTATGAAAAATCTGGAAGTATCACAGTACGCTCGTGTTACAAGCTACTTGTAGATACAAAGTTGCAGCGTGAAGCTTGGCTGAATGGGGATGCACAAAATTCAAATATTGAGAAACAAGAGAGGGGATGGAAGAAATTGTGGAAGACTAGGGTACCACCGAAGCTGCGAATGTTTGCCTGTAGATTGGCGCAAGCATCTCTCCCAACTGGTGAAGTCCGGGCTCACCGTAAAATGGCATTGTCTCCAGTATGTGAAATATGCAACGCAGCAAACGATTCTTGGCGTCACTCGCTCCTTGATTGCAACATGGCCAAAAGTGTCTGGGCACTGAGGGAGGATGATTTATCAGTACCAATCTATGGAGATGAAACCCCTGATCCGAAGGTTTGGCTTTTTGGATTGAGTGAAACTCTAACCAGTGACAAATTCATTGAGACCCTAGTCACACTGTGGGCGATCTGGTACGCTCGAAGACGAGTAATTCATGAGAAGGAGCACCAAAGCCCTTTATCCACGCATTTATTTATCACCAGATATATGGAGGAGATCGCATTTCTCAGTCCCATGCAGCAACCAAGATCGATTCAGCAACGTGTAGTACCACGATGGATCCCGCCGACCCCTGGATATATGAAGTTAAATGTTGATGCGGCGGTGCCAAAGTCGACTAATAATTGATCGTGGTTGATCGGCCTATATCCTACGGTGCAAGAAAATTCGTACTGAAAAGATGTGTCGTGCGAAAGGGGGGCGCGAGACGGCGAGAGCCTAAAGACGAGCCATCCGATAGATTACACGACGAGGAGAGAGGGTTACGGCCGGGCCGGGCCATGTGGAGACGTAATCGGGTGTCTCCTTTTCTTTTCTTTATTAAAATAAAACTCCAGTTGCTTTCCAGACTTTTTAAAATTATCAGGGCAACGACAGCACGCACGGGAAGCTGCTGCTTTGACCCAAAGCTTGTCTTTGACCGGGAGAAGGGCAGGAGCGTCCATTCGAATTTAATTGAGTGGAGTTTTAAACGGAAACGAAAACGACGCGCAAGCAAAGAATGGTGGCGCATGTGCGTCGATCCGCTGGTGTTTATCGTCGCGGCAATTTGGGTTCATTCAACGTGAGATATTTGATGTCATGAGCGCATTATTTCTCTGACAGTAACGCCTAATCCTTATCCTTGTGGCGAATAGCCAGAGACTGCAAACGCGTCCTTGTCAGTTACGTCCGTAATATTTGCGGAAAAGAAGAGGGGAAAACCGTTACATCCGTAAGATTTGCGCAAAAAACGAATATGATTTGACTATTGGTCTGACGTGCAATTGGTAAGCCAGATGAGTTGGCGCCCACGACTTGGACGAACGCGTTCAGATTGAGAGAGATGTCGTGTGGCTCTCGCGTTAGACAGTCTCGTATCGTCGTATTTTTTTTTTCTTGAGCAGATCGTATCGTCGTAACTGATCGGAAAAACGATGAGAAATTCAGAAGGTCGTCCACAGTGCTCCTCCAATGGACTCTAAAGTATGGCCCAAAACAATACAACCTTCTAGGCCCATGCGTTACCTCAAGTTGAATTAGAGGGAGAGGAGTGGGCTAAACTGCCACGCGAATCCTATTCAGTGCTTCAGGCGCTGGTTAAACTATTTCCAATTTATGACATTTTTCAAATCTGCAAACTTTCTTCAATCCGCGAACATTTTTCAAGTTGGCGAAATTTTTTCAAATCCGCAAAAAAAACATCTGTGAACATTTTTCAAATCGGTGAACTTTTTCCAATTTAAGAACATTTTTCAAATCTGCAATCTTTTTTCAATCCATGAACATTTTTCAAGTCAGTGAACTTTTCTTTTAAAATCTGTGAAAAAATTCAAATCCACGAACATTTTCAAATCGGTGGACTTTTTTCAATCTGTGAATATTTTCAAATCCATGAAATTTTCCAAAAAAAATGAACCCACTTTTTCCTTTCAAAATCAATGGTCAACGGTCAAACAGGTCTATGGTCAACTGGTCACCCAGGTCAACCATGAAGAAGCTTCTTTTAGTCTTTTTTTAGACAAAGCTTTTTCAGTCGAAAAATCACGAAGAAGCGATCAGGCTCGTCGAGTGAAAGCTGCTCGCTCGTGTAGCTAGGCCGGTCCATGCAAGGTGGTGTGCAAGCGTTGCGTCTGCTACGTAGCGCAACGAGCGCTGACTAGGAGCTCTCAAACTGCCATGCCCTCTCCGGGCCTGCACGGTGTAGGCTCCTTACGCTCGAAATGGACCTGACCCAGCCCAACACTAATTTCAGTCTAATTGAAAAATAGAATTAGCCCAGCCCAGCATATATCAGAAATTCGCCCAAGTTTTGGGCCACTAAAGTCACATTCCCCTAAACAAAACTGTCAGATGCATCAAGTAATGACAATCAAAATTATTAAAGAAAACAACTTTTGCTAGCAGGTGAAAGATTATCGTGTCTCCTGAAACGTGCAGGTGCATCAGACCAGATTTAGGGGTATCCGGATTGCGCCATGTGCGCCAAATATACAACATCATTTGTTTGCGGATGATTGTATCATGTTTAGCACTTGGACGAGGCAAAGAGCGTTTGGGCTCTCCATGATGATGATGTTGCGCTATCGGCGATTGGCGATAAAACCGCAGATGCTAAGCTTTGGTTGTTCAGTTTGTGCAACACTGTAAGTAATCGTCGTTTGTGGGGATCTTGGTAACGTTATGGGCAATCTAGTGGGCACACCGTCGAGCTATCCATGAGCAATAATTTTAGAGTCCTCTATCAACACATTTTTTTCATTCGTCGCTATCATGAGGAGCTGGAGGTGTGTGATCATATGGCCAGTATGCCAAGTAGGCCTCGGGTTCGGGTGCGAACGAAGGCCGAGTGGACTCCGCCGCCCGGTGAAGAATCAAAGCTAAACTCATATGGTGCGGTTCCAAAACAATCTAACATGAGTGCTGTTTAAGTGGTTTGTCGTGATGATGCACAATGTTTTCAAGGGACATTTACAATTGTTTTTGAAGGTGTAACAGATTCAGCGACCCATGAAGCTCATGTCTGTAAGGAAGCAGTGGCCCTAGCCGAAGACTTGCATTTGACTATCTGAGAGTCGTCAATGAGCCGCATGACTCACTGTTCCTTGACCAATATCATATGGATATCAAGACCTGAGCGAGTCATTCTAAGTGATGTAGTTTCTCTGTGAGTGTAATGAGGAAGCACTACGAATAGTTCTGCATCCGTAGTTCTGGACCTTGTTTCTGCGAGCCTCTGGTTACTGCCTCTGTTTTTTCAAGAACATGCACAAGCGTTGCATTTCTTTTACATTAAGAAGAAAGAGAGAGGTTCATACATTACATGTGCAGGCCTACATGCACACCGACACCGTTCCGCCGTTAGGAAAAATTAAAACCAACTAGTGTACTTGAAACTTATGCCCACCATCTACCCTAGCTCTACGCCACAGGGCCATCTCTTCCTAAATGTTGGTGACTGCTACTTGTAGACTGCGTTGGTATTTTCCCGAAGAGGAGAGGATGATGCAGTATATTGTAGAGATAAGTATTTCTCTCAGTTAAGAACCAAGGTTATCAATCCAGTAGGAGAACCAAGCAAAATTCCGTTAAGCGCACATGCACACACAAAAGCAAACACTTGCACCCAACGCAAATAAGAGGGTTGTCAATCATTTTAGCGGTTATTTGCAAGGATTAATTCTGATAGTGATATATAGATAAACTAAAATACTAAATAAAATAAAAGCAAATAAATTGCAGCTAGGTATTTTTATATATGATAAAGTAGACCCGGGGGCCATAGTTTTCACTAGAGGCTTCTCTCTCGAACACATAAACATACGGTGGGTAAACAAATTACTGTTGGGCAATTGATAGAAAAGCAAATAATTATGACGGATTCATGGCAATGATCATGTATATAGGCATCACGTCCGAGACAAGTAGACTGACTCCTGCCTGCATCTACTACTATTACTCCACCCATTGACCGCTATCCGGTATGCATATAGGGTATTAAGTATGAAACAGAGTAACGCCTTAAGCAAGATGACATGATGTAGACAAAGTAAACTCAAGCAATATGATTAAACCCCATCTTTTTATCCTTAATGGCAACAATAGAAATACGTGTCATGTCTCCTTCTGTCACTGGGATTGAGCACCGCAAGATTGAACCCATCACAAAGCACCTCTCCCATTGCAAGATAAATCAATCTAGTAGGCCAAACCAAATCGATAGATCGGAGAGAAATACAAAGCTATAATAATCATGCATAAAAGAGTTCAGAGAAGACTCAAATATTTCTCATGAATAATCTGATCATAAACTCACAATTCATCGGATCCCAACAAACACACCGCAAAAGAAGATTACATCGGATAGAACTCCAAGAACACCGAGGAGAACATGGTATTGAAGATCAAAGAGAGAGAAGAAGCCATTTAGCTACTAGCTATGGACCCGTTGGTCTATGGTAAACTACTCACACATCATCGGAAGGACAGCAAGGTTGATGAGGAAGCCCTCCATGATCGATTCCCCCTCCGGCAGAGTACCAGAAAAGGCCTCCAGATAGGATCACGGAAGAATAGAGGCTTGCGGCGGCGGAAAGGTTTTCTCTTCTGTCTCTCTGGTATATTGGGAATATTTGGGAATTTATAGCGCTGGAATTAGGTCAGAAGGGGCTACGAAGACCCACAAGCCTGGGGGCGCGCCCTCCTGGCTTGTCGCCTCCTCGTGGCTCTTCTGGTCTTCTCCCGAAGCTTCGTGGGTCTCTTCTGGTGCAGAAAAAATTAATCCAAAGTTTTTTTCTCGTTTGGACTCTTTTTGATAATGATTTTCTGAAAAGGCAAAAACAAGCAAAAAACAGCAACTGGCACTGGGCACTGGGTTAATAGGTTAGTCCCAAAAAATGATATATAATGGCATATAAAACATCCAAGATTGATACTATAATAGCATGGAACAATAAAAAATTATAGATACGTTGGAGACGTATCAAGCATCCCCAAGCTTAATTCCTGCTCGTCCTCGAGTAGGTAAATGATAAAAACAGAATTTTTGATGTGGAATGCTACCTGACATGTTTCATCATGTAATCTCTCTCTTACGGTATGAATAATAAGATCCGAATGATTCAAAGCAATAGTCTATAATTTGATATAAAGACATCAATACTCAGGCATACTAATAAACAATCATGTCTTTCGAAATAAAAATGCAAAAGAACATTATCCCTACAAAATCATATAATCCTGTCATGCTCCATCTTCTTAACACAAAATATTTATCATGCACTACCCCGATGACAAGCCGAGCAATTGGTTCATACTTTTTAACGCGCTTCAGCTTTTTCAACCCACGTAATACATGAGCGCAAGCCATGGATATAGCACTATGGGTGGAATAGAGTGTGGTGGTAGAGGTAAATAAGGGGAAGTCAAAAAAATATGAAGATAGTCTCACATCAACGAGGCTAATCAACGGGCTATGGATATGCCCATCAATTGATGTCAATGCGAGGAGTAGGGATTGCCATGCAACGGATGCACTAAGAGCTATAAGTGTATGAAAGCTCAACGTGAAAACTAAGTGGGTGTGCATCCAACTTGCTTGCTCATGAAGACCTCGGGCTTTTGAGGAAGCCCATCATCGGAATATACAAGCCAAGTTGTATAATGAAAAATTCCCACTAGTATATGAAAGTGACAAAATAGGAGACTCTCTATATGAAAAACATGGTGGTACTCTGAAGCACAAGTGTGGAAAAGGGATAATAACATTGCCCCTTCTCTCTTTTTCTCTCATTTTTTTTCGTGGGCTCTTTTTGACCTCTTTTTTTTTCGTCCGGAGTCTCATCCCGACTTGTGGGGGAATCATGGTCTCCATCATCCTTTCCTCACTGGGACAATGCTCTAATAATGATGACCATCACACTTTTATTTACTTACAACTCAAAATTACAACTCGATACTAGAACAAATATATGACTCTATATGAATGCCTCTGGCAGTGTACCAGGATGTGCAATGATACTAGCGTAACATGTATAAAAATGATGAAGGGTGGCTGAGCCACAAATACTATGTTAGCTATATGATCATGCAAAGCAATATGGCAATGATGATGTGTGTCATAAAAAAAAGGGAATGGTGGAAGTTGCATGGCAATATATCTCGGAATGGCTATGGAAATGCCCTGATAGGTAGGTAGGTATGGTGGCTGTTTTGAGGAAGATTTAAAGAGGCTTATGTGTGATAGAGCGTATCATATCACGGGGTTTGGACGCACCGGCGAAGTTTGCACCAACTCTCGATGTGAGAAAGGGCAATGCACGGTACCGAAGAGGCTAGCAAATTGCGCAAAGTTGAGAGTGCGTATAATCCATGGACTCACATTAGTCATAAAGAACTCACATACTTATTGCGAAAGTTTATTTGCCCTCGAAGCAAAGTACTACTACGCATGCCCCTAGGGGGATAGATTGGGAGGAAAAGACCATCGCTCGTCCCCGACCGCCACTCATAAGGTAGACAATCAAGAATAAATCATGCTCCAACTTCCTAGCATAACGACAGATCATACGTGCATGCTTCGGGAATCACAAACCTTAACACCAATATTCTTACTAAACCACAATTATATACTAGCACCTCCCACACATTACCATCTTAATATCGCAAAACTATTGCAAGGAATCAAACTTATCATATTCAGTGATCTACATGAAAGTTTTTATTATATCCCTCTTGAATACCTATCATATCAGGACCAAATTCATAACCCGTGCATATTACAATTGCTATCATGAGACTCTCGAAAAGATATAAGTGAAAGTTTATTAGCCCTCGAAGCAAAGTACTACTACGCATGCCCCTAGGGGGGAGGTTGGTAGGAGTTAACCATCGCGTGCCCCTGACCGCCACACAAAGGAATACAATCAATAATAAATCATGCTCCAACTTCTTAGCATAACGACAGATCATACGTGCATGCTTCGGGAATCACAAACCTTAACACAATTATTCTTACTAAACCACAATTATCTACTAATACCTCCCTATATTACCATCTTAATATCGTAAAACTATTGCAAGGAATCAAATTTATCATATTCAGTGATCTACATGAAAGTTATTATTATATCCCTCTTGAATACCTATCATATCAGAACCAAATTCATAACCCGTGCATATTACCATTGCTATCATAAGACTCTCAAAAAGATATAAGTGAAGCATGAGAGTGCAACTATTTCTTTAAAATATCATCACCGCCGTACTCTAAAAGATATAAGTGAAGCACTAGAGCAACTGCCTAGCTCAAAAGATATAAGTGAAGCACATAGAGTATTTTAACAAATCACGAATAATGTGTGTCCCTCTCAAAAAGGTGTGTTCAGCAAAGATGATTGTGACAAACTAAAAAGCAAAACAAAGCAAACAAACTATTTCACAAGATGCTCCAAGTAAAACACATATCATGTGATGAATAAAAATATAGCTCCAAGTGAGTTACCGATAGATTGTAGACGAAAGAGGGGATGCCTTCCGGGGCATCCCCAAGCTTAGACGCTTGAGTCTTCCTTGAATATTACCTTGGGGTGCCTTGGGCATCCCCAAGCTTAGTCTCTTGCCACTCCTTATTCCTTTGTCCATCGTAGTCTCACCCAAAACTTGAAAACTTCAGCACACAAAACTCAACAGAAACCTCGTGAGATCCGTTAGTGTAACAAACAAATCTTAAACTTTAGGCACTGTTGTAAATTGATTCATATTTAATATTGGCATAATGCTACTGTACTCCAACTTCTCCATTACTCATACCCCCCGATATGATCCATAGATTCATCAAAATAAGCAAACTATGCAACAAAAACAGAATTTGTCTAAAACAGAATAGTCTGTAAAGATTTATTTAGAAGACATACTTATGTAATTCCAACAATTTTGAAAAATTAGGAAAACGTAAAAAATTCATATACCAATACTGTGTAAAAATTTCAGATTTTTCTGACGTTTCAGTACAGAATTAAAATTCCAGCACTGGACGCAAAACTTTCTGTTTTCCAAACAACATCAATTATACTATCATCAACATCATCCCAAAGGCATTACTTGGAACAAACACTAATTAAAAGATAAAAACACAATCATAACAGAGGCTATAATTTTGCAAACACACAAGAACAGAAATTAAAAACAAAAAATTATTTTATTCATTGGGATGCCTCCCAACAAGCGCTACTGTTTTATGCCCCTAGCTAGGCATAATGCATAGTTTCAAGTGTTGTCATCCTTCAAGTTAATTCCATAAGTAGCCCTCATAATAGATTCATAAGGTGCCTTAATTCTATTTCTAGGGAAGTGTTCCATCCCTTTCTTTAATGGAAATTGAAATCTTATATTACCTTCTTTCATATCAATAATGGCACCTATTGTTCGTAGGAAAGGCCTACCAAGTATTATAGGGCATGAAGGATTGCATTCAATATCAAGAACAATAAAATCCACGGGCACATAATTTCTATTTGCAAGAATAAGCACATCATTTATTCTACCCAATGGCTTTTTAATAGTGGAATCCGCAAGATGCAAATTAAGGGAACAAGGATCCATATCGGTGAGACCTAGCACATCACACAAAGACTTTGGTATAGTGGAAACGCTAGCACCAAGATCACATAGAGCATTACATTCATAATCTTTAATTTTGACTTTAATAGTAGGTTCCCATTCATCTTGTAATTTTCTAGGAATTGAAACTTCCAACTCAAGTTTTTCTTCATGCGCTTTCATCATGGCTTCTACAATATGTTTAGTGAAAGCTTTATTTTGTTCATATGCATTTGGTGAATTAATCATGGATTGCAACAAGGAAATACACTCAATTAAAGAACAACTATCATAATTAAAGTCCTTGTAATCCAAAGTAGTGGGTGCATTACTATTTAAAGTTTTGACCTCTCCAAACCCACTTTTTTCACTTTTTTCATTAAGATTATCACCCTCCAAGCAATTGGGAATCCTTCTATCTAAAGGTGACTCTTCTTCAGTCCCTTTTTCATCAAGTTTTATGTTACTAAATAATGATTCAATAGGAGTGACACCAATCATTTTAATATCTTCATCATTACTACGGTAGAAACCGGGTGGAATAGCTTTTTCTAGGAATTCTTGCTTAGCTCTCAACCTAGCTGTCCCTTCTTTACTTTCATTAATGGAGACATAGATAGCTTTAATAGACTCATTTATATCATGATTGGGTGGCAAAAATTTAGTTTTGAGATTTTCCACATCATGAGCAACTCTATCCATGTTCCTAGCCAATTCATCAACTCTATTCAATTTTTCTTCTATCATAGCACTGAAATTCTTTTGCGAATTAATAAATTCTTTAATATTACTTTCAAGATCAGAGGGAATCCTATTATTATTATTATATGGATTACAATAGGAATTACCATAATTATTAGAGGAATTTCTAGGAAACGGCCTAGGATTGAAATTACCCCTATAAGCATTGTTGTTGAAATTATTTCTAGAGACAAAATTCACATCAATAGCATAATTATTTTGCTCAATCAAGGTAGACAATGGCACATCATTAGGATCAATTTGAGCATTTTTACTAGCAACCAATTTCATTAGAGCATCCATCTTATCACTCAAAGTATTAATTTCTTCAACAGAATTTACCTTCTTACGAGTTGGAGTTCGTTCAGTGTGCCATTGAGAATAATTTGTCATGATATTTTCAAGAAGTTTTGTAGCTTCTCCCAATGTAATTTCCATAAAAGTACCGCCTGCGGCAGAGTCTAGCAATTTTCTAGAAACAAAGTTTAGCCCCGCATAAATTTTTTGTATGATCATCCATAAATTTAAGCCATGAGTTGGGCAATTTCTTATCATTAATTTCATTCTCTCCCCAGATTATGCAACATGTTCATGCTCATGTTGCTTAAAATTCATAATTTGATTTCTTAAAGAAATAATCTTAGCGGGAGGAAAATACTTGGTAATAAAAGCATCCTTACACTTATCCCAAGAATCAATACTATTTCTAGGCAAGGATGAAAACCAAGTTTTAGCGCGATCTCGTAGTGAGAACGGAAATAATTTTAATTTGACAATATCATTATCCATACCTTTTTTCTTTTGCATATCACAAAGCTTAACGAAAGTATTTAGATGGGATGCAACATCTTCATTAGGACTACCAGAAAATTGTTCTTTCATAACAAGATTAAGCAAAGCAGCATTAATGTCACACGACTCCACACTAGTGGCGGGAGGAGCAATAGGAGTACTAATAAAATCATTATTATTAGTATTGGAAAAGTCACACAATTTGGTATTTTCTTGAGACATCGCGACGAAGCAGGCAAACTAGCAAACAAGCAAATAAAAATATTTTTGTGTTTTTGTAAAAAAAAATTAGAAGTGGGGGAGATGAAAACGAGAGGCAAATGCAAATAAAAAGGAAAATAAAATAAATGCAAGTGGATGATAGTTTGTCCGAAGGTACTTGGTAATTTTGATGATGTCTCCCCGGCAAGGGCGCCAGAAATTCTTCCTGCTACTTGTAGACTGCGTTGGTATTTCCCTGAAGAGGAGAGGATGATGCAGTATAGTAGAGATAAGTATTTCCCTCAGTTAAGAACCAAGGTTATCAATCTAGTAGGAGAACCAAGAAAAATCCCATTAAGCGCACCTGCACACACAAAAGCAAACACTTGCACCCAACGCAAAGAAGAGGGTTGTCAATCCTCTTAGCGGTTATTTGCAAGGATTAATTCTGACAGTGATAGATAGATAAACTAAAAAACTAAATAAAATAAAAGTAAATAAATTTCAGCAAGGTATTTTTAGGTTTTTTATATATGATAAAGTAGACCCGGGGGCCATAGTTTTCACTAGAGGCTTGTCTCTCGAACACATAACATACGGTGGGTAAAAAAATTACTATTGGGCAATTGATAGAAAAGCAAATAATTATGACGGATTCATGGCAATGATCATGTATATAGGCATCACGTCTGAGACAAGTAGACCGACTCCTGCGTGCATCTACTACTCTTACTCCACCCATTGACCGCTATCCAGCATGCATCTAGGGTATTAAGTATAAAACAGAGTAACGCCTTGAGCAAGATGACATGATGTAGACAAAGTAAACTAAAGCAATATGATTAAACCCCATCTTTTTATCCTTAATGGCAACAATAGAAATACGTGTCATGTCCCCTTCTGTCACTGGGATTGAGCACCGCAAGATTGAACCCATCACAAAGCACCTCTCCCATTGCAAGATAAATCAATCTAGTAGGCCAAACCAAATCGATGGATCGGAGAGAAATACAAAGCTATAATAATCATGCATAAAAGAGTTCAGAGAAGACTCAAATATTTCTTGTGAATAATCTGATCATAAACTCATAATTCATCGGATCCCAACAAACACACCGCAAAAGAAGATTACATCGGATAGAACTCCAAGAACATGGAGGAGAACATGGTATTGAAGATCAAAGAGAGAGAAGAAGCCATCTAAATACTAGCTATGGTCCCGTATGTCTGTGGTAAACTACTCACACATAATCGGAAGGGCAGCAAGGTTGATGAAGAAGCCCTCCGTGATCGATTCCCCCTCTGGCAGAGTACCAGAAAAGGCCTCCAGATGGGATCGCGGAAGAACAGAGGCTTGCGGCGGCAGAAAGGTTTTATCTTCTGTCCCTCTGGTATATTGGGAATATTTGAGAATTTATAGCGCTGGAATTAGGTCAGGAGGGGCTACGAGGGGCCCACAAGCCTGGGGGGCGCGCCCTCTAGGCTTGTCGCCTCCTCGTGGCTCTTCTGGTCTTCTCCCGAAGCTTCGTGGGTCTCTTCTGGTCCAAAAAAAAATTAATCCAAAGTTTTTTTCTTGTTTGAATTCTTTTTGATAATGATTTTCTGAAAAGGCAAAAACAAGCAAAAAACAACAACTGGCACTGGGCACTGGGTTAATATGTTAGTCCCAAAAAAATGATATATAATGGCATATAATTGCATATAAAACATCCAAGATTGATACTATAATAGCTTGGAACAATAAATATTATAGATACGTTGGAGACGTATCATTGACTACCACTGTCGGCAGAGAGGACTTACGATAAAAAACACGACTGTCCCTCTCTAGCCAAATGAAATGAAGTGTTGTTGCGATTTCATATCTCTCTGATGCCGTGAGGGGACGACCAAAGTGACCATCGACCACCATTTTTACAGGGATCGCGTTTAATCTGGCGTGAATCTATGCAACTGAAGGGGAAGGAGAATGTTATACCAGACTTCCCGCGCATAGACACAGCCGAGAAGCATGTGGGTCACGTCCTCATCAACTTGGCAGCCGAGCTGATATTGTGCCATGTGGGGCAAGCTCCGTCTGGCGAGGCGGTCTGCCGTCCAAAGCCTATTGCGCACAGCTAGCCTGGTGAAGATTTTGATCTCCAGCGGGGCTCTGGAGTTCCATATTTTGTCCGCACAAGGGGTGAACTCCCTGCCGAACACTACAAAAAAACACTTCCGTGATGATACGTCTTTGTCATAGTAGGTCAAGTTTTCTATCATGCATGTACATCCGTGACAATTTTATGACAGAATCAAGATAGTCATGCCTGTGCTGTCGTAGAAGTGTTCCATGACAATACTGAAATTATCATCACGGAAGTGTTCACTTCCATGACGATAAATGTCGCGTCATGGAAGTGTTTTCGTCAAGGGTAACCGACACGTGGCATTCACCGTAATGGGTCGCCATTAAGCTATCGGGTTCCGGTTTGGATCCGATAACCTATTGGCAGCCCTGACCAATGATGATTTCCACGTGTAAATTTCTCATTAGTCGGCGGAACCACGTGTCAGCTCGGCATTGGGACAGATGTCATCCATTCATTGGACGCGAGACACCTATGATACATCGACACGTGGCATGGCCCAATAGTGGCCCATTTACGTTAAAAAGGCCGGCCAATTTGACTTGGTCAAAAGTAAGCGGGCCGGCCCAAGGAAAGCATGTTAACGGCATGTTCGCATACAACCCATTTACGGCCCGGGTACTCACGGCCCGTTATGGCCTTTCAAAATTCGGCCCACTAGCGCCATGTGGGCCGTGCATTATGATTTCAGCCTGTTATCACTTTTGGCCCATCTATGGCCCGTGACGTCTTTCGGCCCATATTAGGCCTTTTGTTTCTCTAGGCCCATTGACGGCCCGTGGTGATTCTGGCCCATCATGAAAAGTAAACGACTTTGAGCCCATTAAAGGCCCATGATTCAGTTGGGCCGTTTCCGGCCCGTGTTTTCTTTCGGCCTTCTAAAGGCCCATAAAAACTTGGGCTCATTTTTGGCCCTCGATTACTTACGGTCTGTTACTGGCCTGTTATGCTAATGAGCCAGATTCAGCCTGTGGTTACAATTGGCCCGTTTGTGGTCTGTTAACCCATTGGGCCATTTTTAGCCCATCATGTATTCCGGCCCATTAACGACCCATTATGACTGTCGATAGAATTAAGCCTGTGATGACTTTCGGCCTGTTAACGGCCCGTTATGCTACGGGCCCTTAAACGGAGCATTCCCACTATGGCCCATTTACGGCCCATAATGCGGTCTACTTTTGGCCCACGGATCCTATGACCCGTAGATGGCCCTTGGGCACTACAGCATGTAGCAGGCCCATGGTTACCACGGGCCATATGTGGCCCATGGTTATTGTGGCCACTAACAAACCGAGGAAAAAGATGACTACGAGGAAATAAATAAGCAAGCAACTAACGCTAGGCTATTATGGTGATTGCACACATTACGTCCACTGGGCATCAAAGTTCGCCACCCGTGCAAATATAGGGAACACCCTACACTATACAAAAATCGCTTGCTATTTTCTTCAGCCGGTCGCTGCCCGTTAAGAAATTTTGTAATGCAACAAAACAAATTACAGCCATATAACAAAAGGAGGGTTGGCATAAAAGTAAATGCACCATCAGAAGTTCAGAAGCTCGGATGATTTGACCTGACTGGTATGTTTTCATGCTGTAGTGTCTGATGGAGCACCATAAACTTCGCTGTCATTTCTCCTAGGCTCCTGAACAACATATCAAATGTCTGCTAGTCTGGTTTCAAAACCATGCATATCTTGACGACATCGAACAATGGTTGTTCTTGTTTCACAAAGGGTCTCTGTTAGGGATTGGACTTGTGTCTGGAGCACATATATATCATTCTGTCGAGCTTGCAGATCTTGTTCATGAGGCAGTTTGGATGAGGTTGCCTTAACATCCAACCCAATATTACGCAGGAAGGTGCTTTTCGCACTGTTAGTGGAGAGATACTGACCCACTGCAGCAAGAGGTGACATTGTGGTTATGGTTGCCTCATCACCTTCAGGAGGTTGTTGCGGTTCCACCATTTGTTCCATAGCTTGCTGAAAAGTTGAGTTTGTACATTAGTAGTACCAAAACAGAAGTTATTAATGAGGCAGCAAAACCAAACAGAATAGCTTTGGTTTATATACAGAACTTATTTTGGTGAACCCGTGTAAAATATTAGTTGTATTTTACTGCCAAGAACAAAATTAAACCAGGTTCCAAACATATGACCATATACCATGGCTAATGTATTGTCTATTTCTTCACATTGTATTGACAGCTAAGATAAAGAGACAAAGTTTATAATACAGTGAGCATAGTATGACATCATTCATATCACAAAACTACTGAGATCAGACAAACAGACGATTGTAACATTGTGTGCAACACGGAACTAGATTACAGATCAAGAGCAAAGGAACATCGTTCCTCTCTTTTAAACCTTGTAAAATGCAATGATACATTCAGACAACTATGTATAAAATTGAAAAAACTAATAGTCATTGGCTGCAAACCATGCAGTTCAATGCACCACAAGTCAGAGTAACCAGTAGTTCAAAGGGCCCGAGGATTAAGGACTTACTACATCGGCTTTGACTGGTGTAGTCATGCCCTTCGTCTTGCTGGTGTGACAGTCCTTGAAGATTTCCACCGCATTTGGTTCAGGTTCTTTTTGGTCCTTGCGGGCTTTCCTCTGCATTTGGAACAAGTCAATATAGAGCTGATAATATGGCACAGCCAAAAGAGTGAAACAGCAGCTAGTTACCAGAGCCTCGCAGTGTGCAATATAGCTACGAGATCCTGTCGTCTGTTGGAATTTCACTTTCGTACGGTTGGCCTTCTTCTTTGAACAATTCACCTAGAAGAAGATAGATTTGTGAGGGACATGCGTAAATAGGAGTTCAACATGTGATCTGATCACATCTATATAACATACTTGATACTTTGGATCAGACCAGTGTTTAATAAGGGCTATCTAGTCTTCATCCGTTACTTTTTCCACTAGAGATGTTTGGGCAAGTTCATTGTTAGCCTTGCCTTCAAAGTGAGTTTTCCTCAGATTATACCGATACTGTCGCAGAGCAGACTTGAAAACATGAGTGCATGCTTGTCTGGTTGCATCATCTTGACGATCCAACTTGAACCTCATCTGTTCAAAATTATAGGAGTCTCATTACCAGCAACCTAGAAAGTATGGGACAGAGCAAGACGATATTACTAAGTTCCATAAATAACCATACTTACAGATAAATGGTCGAGGAAGGTGTTAAACTGGATTTCGTCTTTGTCATTCCTGTACTGAATCCATGTTGGGAGGATATGTGCATGACACCTAACAGCAACGGCTGCCTCTGATACTAACTTGGCTGACTCTATAGCATCACGTGGCCTTTTTAAACCTGACTCAAAATGGATCTCCATTCTTCCTCCTTTAGATTTAGTTAACTTGTCGAGCATTATCCCTAATGTCTGTTTCCTCTTGCGCCTAGGTGCTAGTTCAACAACGAACGTGGGAAGTGTTAGTGTACATCAAACTGTGAGACTACATATAAAGAGTTCGTCAAAGACTACATATAAACAAGCATGCAACTGTAACTTGACTCGATCAACTACCATCTTGGTGTTGAAGCTCACAAGGTTCATCTGATCTTGCCAAGTCCTCTTGTGCCAAGAGTGCTTCGGAAGTAGTGTCAGGTGGCAAAGGAGCTTGGGAACTTGCCGCTAGCAGAGTTGACGAACGAGTAAGTCGTACACATGTTGTTACTGTGGAAGAAGGTGCTGCAACCACTAGGGTTGTCGTTGCTTGTTTCGTTCGTTTGTCTTTGGTATGTTTTGCAGGTGGTGTAGTAGGGGATACTGTGTTTGTACATTTATCTGGTGGACTTCGACCTTCTCTTGCACTATCAGTACCAGCAGAATCTGTAGAGCTGTTCCGCTTCTGTTTTCGTGACTACCAAGTAGTAACACCATCCCCTACCATTCTGTGTACCTTCCTCTCTTCTTTCCATGTCAAGTCAAACCCACGAGAAAAAGGAATAAAAATTTAGTTCTTCAGAACTAATTGATGTGTGATTCAGACGAACTGAACTTTGATGTTAGACAATCGCATGATAGGAGGATGTAATATGTACGAAAAACAGGACGGCATGAGATAATCAGACCTATGATGCTTAAACTAAGCAGAAGGCATTTCAATAAATTACAAGCAATGCAATGGAAGCTAGACACCATATGACAGATGCTACAAATATCACTCTGCCAAGTTAATAGTGTCTCGTCATAAGTGGCATTTAAACAAATGTCAAGCAGTACAAGCAATAAATCATATGCAAGATCCGAACAATATCACACTACCAAGTTAAAGGTGTTTCGTCATTTGTGATTGATGCAGGATAGACACGCACAGTACTTTGATGTTAGAACATGTAATAGACAGATGTAGTATATGAAAAAAAGGAAGACATGCCATGTTAACATGTATAATGTGTAAACTAAGTAGATGCAATTTAATCAAATTAGAAGCAATACAAGCTAGACACCATATGCAACATGCAAGCAAATATCACATTGCCAAGCTAGAGAAAGCACCTGGGATGATGGAGTAGGGTTGTTGGGCACATCATATTTACTTGGAACTTCTACTGCACTAGCAGTAAAGCAGAATCTCTAGAGCGCCTCCTTACCGGTGGCACCAGATGACCGCCATCAGCCCCTGCCTTACTTTTTTACTTCCTCACTCTTATTTTCTTTGCCTTGTCAAGTCAAACCCACAAGGAAAATGAATAAAATTCGCTTTTCAGAACTCATTGATGCATGATGCTGACGAACACTACTTTCATGTAAGGCAACCGCATGATAGGAGGATTGAATATGTAAGAAAAAAGGATAGCATTGCATATTCACACCTATGATGCGTAAACTAAGCAGCAGGCATTTCAACAAATTACAAGCAATGAAAGCTAGACACCGTATGAAAGATGCAATGAATGTCACTCTACCGAGTTAAAACTGTCTCGTCATAAGTGCCATTTCAACAAATTAGAAGCAGTACAAGCTAGAAAACAATGCAAGATGCAACCTATACCACACTCCCAAGTTAAATGTGGCTTATGATAAGTGGTTGTTGCAGGTTACACAACAGTAGTACTTTGATGTAAGAACATGGCGTGATAGACAGATATTGTATGTTCTAGAAACAGGAACACGTGTCTTATTCACAAGTATAATGTGTAAACTAAGAAGTTGCAATTCAACAAAATTAGAAGCAATACAAGCTAGACATCATATGTAATATACAACCACATATAACAGTACCAAGTTAGAGCGAGCACCTGTGATGGTTGGGTAGGGGAGATGTGCTCATCATCAACACAACTACGTTGACTGTCTATGCATGTGTTATCTTGCAAATCTTGTTTGGAGGATAGCGGAGTAGAATCTGTAGAGACCCTCCATTTCAGTTGGTCGGAAGGAGCACCATCATCCACTGCCTTGCTAATTTCCTTCCGCTTTATTGATTTTGCGTTGTCAAGTCAAACGACAAGAAAAAGGAATAAAAATCACTCTTCAGAACTCATTCATGCATGATACTGATGAACACTACTTGGATGTAAGGCAAACACATGATACAAGGATGGACTATGTACGAAAAACAGGACGGCATGGCATATTCACACCTATTTGTGTAAACTAAGCAGAAGCCATTTCAACAAATTAGAAGCAATGCAAGGTAGACACCACATGAAAGATGCAACCAATATGACTCTGCCAAGTTAAAAGCGTCTCATAATAAATGACGTTTCAACAAATTAGACGCGGTACATGCTATAAATCATATGCAAGATGCAACAAATATCAAGCGGCATATACTAAAGGTGTCTCGTCATAAGTGATTGATGCGGGATACACAAGAATAGTAGTTTTATGTAAGGACATGGTTAATAGACAGATGTAGTATGTACCAAAAATAGGAAGGCATGTCACATTAACAGGTATAATGTGTAAGTTAAGTAGAATAGCAGATGCAATTTAACCAAATTCGAAGAATTACAAGCTAGACACCATATGCAACATGCAACCACATATCACACTGCCAAGTTAGAGCAAGCACCTGTGATGGTGGTGTAGGGGAAATGCGGTCACCAACTACAGAGCTATGTTGACTATCTTCATCTAGCCTTGCTGTTTGTTGAGAATCATGTGGGGAGGATGACATTGCACTCTTTAAAAGAGTAATGCGTCTCACACTAACCCACCTGCCTGACTGTCTCATCATAAGTGATTGATGAGGGATACACAATAACATTAGTTTGATGTAAGAACATGGTTAATTGACATATGCAGTATGTACCAAAAACAGGAAGGCATGTCATATTCACAATATATGGCTAAGCAGATGCAATTTAACCAATTTAGAAGCAATATACAAGGTAGACACCATATGCAACATGCAACCACATATGACACCATGAAGTTAAAGCAAGCACCTGCGATGCTGGTGTATGGCGAATGGGGTCATCAACTACAGAGCTACGTTGACAGTCTTCATCGAATGACACTACACTCTTCTTTAGAGCATCAAACCGCGCCTTTCCAATCCTCGATGCAGACTGGAGTGACAGCTGTGTTTTCTTTTTAGAATACTGTGGTTGATATTCTGAAATACCCATGCGTAATAAAACAATAGTGAGAGAGTATGGGTGTAGTTTGTGCACAAGTAGTGCAGTGTAAAAGTATCAGATAGTTGGTGGGTCAAAAACAAATGACGACAGACATATGATAGCTCTACAACATGCATGGCACACGAAATTAGATTCTAGGCTTTTGAAATATGAGCACAGGGATGGCTGGGAAGTGCAGGTAATCCTCCAGCAAACCACCACATGTGGTCCTATGAAAATAACAATCAACTGAAAACAAATAGGTCAGTCTATTTTTTCTGCACCGTCCGATCTACAAGGAACGGGCAGATGGCCTTCATCTACCTCCCGCCAGCCACTGCTGATGATCTTCCTCGAACCGCCAGCGACCACCGGCCCAGACCCCTGCCTCCGCCGCCCCGCCCTCCCCTCGACCTCACCCCACCTCCGTGCTTGGCAGCGCCCCCCGGCCATCCCTTTAAGCCCGGCAGACCTCCTGATCGGGCGCCAGCAGCTCCTGCGCCACACACACCTCTAAGATAGACACTGAGGTGCTGATTCCCCGGCGAACAGGCGGACTAGGTGCGCCGCGCGCCTCCGCGGGTGGTGCTTCCTTTAATTGAGAATCAACTGACACTGAATTGAAATCTAGGCAGGCGATGGACCTCTAGCTAAAGTGAAATAGTAAATGGGGGTAAACCTTGTGCATCGCGAGTTACTTGGAACATCTAGTATCAGGAAGAATGTGCAGTAAGAAGTGGTCAACTAGTTTCCTTCGTGGGATGAATACCGTGCGAGCAGACATGTAAGATTTGCAAGAATAAGGGAAGAGGAGTACCAATATCAGCTTGCCATGCTGTGTCCTCCTTATGATTTTTCGACGATCTTCTTGTGGTTCGCTGGAAATCAGATGTTGTGGAGGACGGTGGAGCCTTGGACGCACCCATGGCCAAGTTGTTGAGTGTGGTGCGGTGGCCCTCTGTCGGCAGCGGAGAAGTAGATCCGAGGCGGCAAATGACGGCGTAGCGGGAACAGCTCCGGTGCGGTGGACGATTGCGACGTTGGAGCAGCAGTGGTGAGGCGCAGGACGGAGGGGTTGAAGTGGCTCGGGTACGACGCACGTCCGCGTCGTGGAGGCAGCTCTTCCTCGGCTTCAACTGCTAAGTCCTGGAAGGCGCTGCGGTTGAGGTTGCGGTGGACGATGATGTCGGGGTATCGGCTCCGGCGTGATGGAGGAGGGCGGCGGTGGATCAGTGCGATGGGGTGGCGGACGGAGGAGGCTGGGGTTTCGCAGCTGGTGGAGAGGGAGTTTTGGCGCATGGTACGTCTCCAACGTATCTATAATTTTTGATTGTTCCATGCTATTATAGTATCAATCTTGGATGTTTTTATATGCAATTGTATGCAATTATATATCATTTTTGGGGACTAACCTATTAACCCAGTGCCTAGTGCCAGTTGCTGTTTTCTGCTTGTTTTTGGCTTTTCAGAGAAACAGTACCAAATGAAGTCCAAATGCCACAAAACTTTTTGGAGATTTTTTTTCTGGACAAAAGAAACCTGGGAAGCTTCGGGAGGAGGCCAGAAGCCCCATAGGGGCTTCACAAGGCACTAGGGCGCGCCCCAGGGGGGCGCGCCGTAGTACCTTATGGGGCCCACGTGACTCCTTTTGACCTAATTCCACTTCTATAAATTCACAAATATTGGGAAACCCCCAGAGTGCCAGAAGAGAAAACCTTTCCGCCACCGCAAGCCTCTGTTCTTCCGCGATCCCATCTGGAGGCCTTTTCCGGTACTCTGCCGGAGGGGGAATCGATCACGGAGGGCTTCTACATCAACCTTGCTGCCCTTCCGATGATGTGTGAGTAGTTTACCATAGACCAACGGGTCCATAGCTAGTAGCTAGATGGCTTCTTCTCTCTCTTTGATCTTCAATACAATGTTCTCCTCGATGTTCTTGGAGTTCTATCCGATGTAATCTTCTTTTGCGGTGTGTTTGTTGGGATCCGATGAATTGTGAGTTTATGATCAGATTATTCATGAGAAATATTTGAGTCTTCTCTGAACTCTTTTATGCATGATTGTTATAGCTTTGTATTTCTCTCCGATCTATCTGTTTAGTTTGGCCTACTAGATTGATTTATCTTGCAATGGGAGAGGTGCTTTGTGATGGGTTCAATCTTGCGGTGCTCAATCCCAGTGACAGAAAGGGACATGACACATATTTGTATTGTTGCCATTAAGGATAAAAAGATGGGGTTTATTCATGTTGCTTGAATTTGCTTCTCTACATCATGTCATCTTGCTTAAGGCGTTACTCTATTTCATACTTAATACCCTAGATGCATGCTGGATAGCGGTCGATGGGTGGAGTAATAGTAGTAGATGCAGGCAGGAGTCGGTCTACTTGTCTCAGACATGATGCCTATATACATGATCATTGCCATGAATCCGTCATAATTATTTGCTTTTCTATCAATTGCCCAACAGTAATTTGTTTACCCACCGTATGTTTATGTGCTCAAGAGAGAAGCCTCTAGTGAAAACTATGGTCCCCGGGTCTATCTTTATCATATAAAAAACCTAAAAATACCTTGCTGCAATTTATTTACTTTTATTTTAATTAGTAGTTTAGTTTATGTATTTACCTCGATAAGATTTAATCCTTGCAAATAACCGCTAAGAGGATTGACAACCCTCTTATTCGCGTTGGGTGCAAGTGTTTGCTCTTGTGTGTGCAGGCGCGCTTTAACGGAATTTTGCTTGGTTCTCCTACTAGATTGATAACCTTGGTTCTTAATTGAGGGAAATACTTATCTCTACTGTACTGCATCATCTTCTCCTCTTCGGAGAAATACCAACGCAGACTACAAGTAGCAGGGCAGTTGCTCTCTCGTAATTTGTTAGAATACTCTATGTGCTTCACTTATATCTTTTGAGCTAGGCAGTTGCTCTAGTGCTTCACTTATATCTTTTAGAGCACGGCAGTGATGATATTTTAAAGAAATAGTTGCACTCTCATGCTTCACTTATATCTTTTCGAGAGTCTCATGATAGCAATGGTAATATGCACAGGTTATGAATTTGGTCCTGATATGATAGGTATTCAAGAGGGATGTCGGTGTAAAAACCGGCAGATCTCTGGGTAGGGGGTCCCGAGCTGCGGATCTCGGATCGATGGTAACAGAGACAAAGGAGACAATGTTTACCCAGGTTCGGGCCCTCTTGATGGAGGTAAAACCCTACGTCCTGCTTCTGATTATATTAATGGAGATGTATCGAGTACAGAGTTGATCTACCTCGAGATCGTAATATGTGTCTAACTTCTAAAGCTAGGTGCTCGATGTTGCGCTAATGTCCCCTACGGGCTAAACCCTATGGCTTATATACATGCCAGGGAGGGTGTCTAGGGTTACAAGGTCGGTATCTTGGAGTAAGGCGGCTGGAATAATCTTGAAGTGTACTGCAAGTCTTCGGTAGAGGCAGTCTTGATCACGTCTCCCATGTGCGACTTTCGGAGTCCATGTCGATCACGTACGGGGGCATATCGGCCCATCTGAGGAGATGGGCCGGCTAGGTTGGCACCCCCTAATCCAGGACACCGTCAGTAGCCCCTGAACTGGTCTTCGATGCCGAGGTTGACGGCCTTCACTTCCGGAGTCTTGGCTCGATAGACAAGTTCCCATGCTTTATTCCCCCGGCCAAATTTAAAGACTTCGGTCCACCCTTAGAATTCCGTTGGGGCCCAATTTTAGATTTCGAGAATCGTGCGGCCTAGGCGGCTGAGCCTCTTTATGGAGAAAATGTCGAAATGTCAGCCCCCTCTGCCCTTATTTATCAGACGCTTAACCCCTGCTGGTGACAGTTCACACTCGCCACCACAGCAAAAAATCCCCTCCCCTCTCAGGTTCAAGAGCCCGAACAATGGCGAGCGGCGAAGGATCATCAAGGTGCCCTCACGGCCCTGATAGGGGAGACTGGGGGAGCTGTTCCGTCGCGCGCCTTCAACTGGAGCGCTTGGCAACGCAAGGGTACCTGCCTGACGCGGATCTAGCCGCTACCCGTCCTGGACTGACGTCCATTGATGGTCAAGCCCATGCCAAAAATTACCCCTCGCCACGAGGAGATGAGCGGGTATGCTTCGTGCCTTTCCTCCTCCGCGGCTTAGGGTTCCCAATACACCCCTTTCTCCGCGGTCTGCTCGAGTTTTACGGGCTGCAATTACACCACCTCTCCCCGAATTCGATACTGCATATTGCGGGGTTCGTTGCGCTCTGCGAGCTACATCTCGGCTGTCAAGCACACTTCGGATTGTGGCAGAAGTACTTCTGCATCGTGCCCCGCTCTTCGGCGGACAGGCTATTCGAGGTTGGAGGAGCCGAAGTCTGCCGAATTGAGAAGACCAACTACCCAGCGGGGACACCTCGGGAGGAAACCGATTACTGGCCTTCTGAGTGGTTCTATATCACCGACGTCCTGTTGTACGAGCCAGTCCGGCCAGGCCTTCCGCCCTTCTCATTGGACCCACCGCGGAAGCGTTACAGCTGGAGGCCGCTGAGTTCGGCTCAAGAGGAAGGCGAAGCCGTGACTAGGCTAGCAGCCAAGGTGAAGTCCCAATCAGATGCCGGCCTGACTATCATTGACGTGATGGCGGTTGCTCTCGACCGAAGAGTCCAGCCTCTCCGGCAGCGTCAGCACTTATTGTGCGATTATAATGGGTCCGAAGATGCCTCTCGCTCCATCAAAGGGGCTTTTATGGACCAAATGACCCTCGGAGTTGTACTAGCCAGCATATACCAAGGGTCAGCCGAGGAATTTGCCAAGCGCCGGTTCCAAGATGGGCTGTCATATTACAACCCTGCCGACATAGTAAGTGTTTACTTCGGGCTTATTCATTTTACCTCGGGGATCCTCAACATTAATCCGTTTTACATCGGTTAAACAGAGGTGGAGACGTTGGCTTGAAGGAGTGAGCAGTCCGGCCCCCGAGCCGGAGTTGCACAGTCGTGCCGAAGACCCTCTTCATCACGAGGATGAAGATCTAGGGCTGATTTATGAAGGGAGGAGTTTCTTCCTGGAGAGCCTTGATGGCTCGAAGGTAGCGGTCGTCCCTGACATGCCGGGGACGAGACCAGCCTCATCGGTAACTCTTCCTTCCTCTAAACGAAAGAGAGTCCCTCGTCCCCCCGTCTCCAGTCTTCTGACTCCTCCTCCAAAGGGGCGGCGCTCCCAACGCCTACGCAGAGAAGTGGTTCCACCGGAAAGGGCCCAGCCAGAAGCGCGAGAAGCTCCGGCCGAGGTCACGGGAACAGATGAAAGTGCTCCATCCGTTACTAGGTATTTCCCAGGTCGATATTTTCAGAAAAGATACTTTGGATTCTAACATCCCTAATTGTTTACAGATAGCCTCCACCCGCTAACGTACATGTGGAGGCCGAGAAAAGCGCGTCTCCGCCCAAGATAACAGAGGTCCGAAATCCTACGAGGGTGGACCCCGGATCCACCCAGCCCGAAGACTCGGCGACGTCGGCCACTCCGTCCAAAATCTAATGTGCCGCGAATTATCGTCGGCGAAAGGCTTCTTTAAACAATCCGGCGTTTTTGGACGGGGAGCTTAATGCTCTCAGCGCGGTAGACGCGTACCTCGGGGCGACCCGAGGTGCTTTAGACGAGTCGCTGGACATCCTGTCGCGATGGTTGCGGGTAAGGTCTTTTAAAGACAAGTATAACTACCGAGTATGGTAGTAGCCCCTAAGGCTTGATACGAGCCCCTGGGGTCGAATCAAGACTTAAATGTTAACCCGCGAATTTTGCTATAACAGGAGGCTCGCGTAAGGAACGAGCAATTGACCTTGGCATTAGACCAAACAAAGGTGCAGCTTGATGCAGGGATGGCCGAGGTTGAGCAGGTGAAGAAATTCACAAGAGAGGCGCACGGTAAGTGCTTGTTTATTGAGGTAAGTAATGTCCGAAGAGTAGAGCTGACGCCAGGATTGCTTGTAGCAGCGGAAGCCCTGGGCCATCTCGAAAGAGACCTAAAACAAGCCCGCGACTGGCGTATGCTGAAGCGCAATGCCAGGCGAATCATCATGTGGCCACTCAGAGAGCGGGTAGCGTTAATGCGCTTAGGGTTGAGAATGCCCGTCAAGCCCAGGAAATCGAGAGCTTAAAGGCTCGCCTGGCTGCTGCAGAAGCAAAGAATCGGCGAACGAACGACATGATTTATGGTGAGTTTATGAGTCACGACAGACTTTTGTTATGCGGTTTATCCGAGGAGATTTGACATGTGAAATGTCATCATGACAGCTTGCTTGACCGGCCTACCTCCGGAGTTTCGGCGCCCGGCGTCCGAAGACATGAGCATTCGTTTATCCGAGGTTCATGAAGGAACGCGGAAAGTGATGAAGGATGTTCACCAGGCGTTATGGCCCGAGGTGGTGCCGATCCCCGAAGACATGGCCGCGCTGGCCGAACAGCTAAAGAGAGCGCGACGCCGGATCCAAGCGTGGAAAGTGTCAGCTTGTCGAGAAGGTGCGAGGGAGGCCTGGGCCATGGTGAAGACCCACTATACCGGTCTGAAGACGACGAAGTTGGCAGAGGTGGGACCCATGGGGCCTGATGGGGAGGAAATCCCTACCAGTCAAGCATACGATAGTGTAATGCCTGCAGCATGTCTCTCGCAAAAGGATTGTTCGTTAGACATCCTGATTGACGGGCTTGACTGTGCGTGAAAAAATATTATATGACTTTATGTACCGAAGTATACTATGTCAATATGTTCCGTCCGTTTATCCAAACTCTGCCAGCCAGCCGTCGGCTTCTCCCCTCTCCCAGATAAATTCCGGGGAGTGTCCCTTACTACTGGCCGACGTCATCGGGCCAGATGCTTCAGGTGACCAGGCAATCGGGCTATATGGCTCGAAAGACAAGAGGGCAACGAAAGGTTATGTTATATTACTATTTAACGTAAGAAACATCTTCCGAGGAAAATAGTTCATCCAACGGTTCCTTTCCTCGGGTTATTGTGTCGAACACACTCGTCCGAAGACGAATGACCTCGGGGGTAAAGCCCCTGGTCGGGGTTTGAAAAGACCCATGCCACGTTATTCCTATGTCATGGCCGACCGATCCACATTATAAGAACACTAGCTTTCGGCTTTGTCCGTCTGAGGTACTACATCGGTTGACCCGTGAGTAACAATCACAGCGGTGCTCCCTTTGCCCCCTAGCCGAAAGATCGGAAACGTAGAGGGCAAGCACAGGAGCCGGGCAACCCAGCTTGGCCAAATCTTAAAGCGGATCGATGCATATATTGGCTTGAAAGACAATAGTTCATAAGGGGCGAGATAGCTTTTGTTTTGAAAAGAACATGCTAGATTGTCCTCGGGGTCATCGAATGACTGGCCGAGGTGAAGGACGAAAATAAAAAATACTAATAAAAAGGATAAAGAAAATGCGCGAGGTATTTATACAGACCGTATGCTTGGCTTCATGCATAAAAACGTCGGAGTAGCGCCGCGTTCCATGGGTGGGGCTCCAGGCGTCCATCCTCTGGATCTCGGATTCGATAAGCTCCTCTGACGAGTACTTGGTCAATGACAAACGGTCCGTCCCATCTAGGGGAGAGCTTGTGTTTTTGTTTTTTGGGGTGTAATCTCATTACGAGGTCCCCGACATTGAATTCTTTGGCGCGAACCTCTCTAGCGTGGTAGCGCCGCGCCTGCTGTTGATAAATAGCTGATCTAGCCCGTGCGACATTGCGCTCTTCATCGAGAGCGTCTAGGGCATCTTGCCGATCGAGTTCGGCCTCCAGCTCCTCGTACATGTGCACCCGAGGTTCGTCGTGTATGATATCGGAGGGGAGGACCGCTTTGGCGCCATATACCATAAAAAATGGGGTGTACCTTGTGGATCTGTTCGGTGTGGTACGCAAGCCCCATAATACGGAATCGAGTTCCTCAACCCATTTGCAGTCGGCTTTTTTAAGGGAGCGAACGAGCCGTGGTTTAATTCCACTAAGGATGAGTCCATTAGCTCGCTCCACTTGGCCATTGAACTGCGGGTGGTAGACGGACGCGTAATCGAGCTTAATGCCCATTTTCTTACACCATGCCTTGACCTCTTTGGCCGTGAAGTTGGTTCCGTTGTCTGTTATCATACTGTGGGGGACACCATAACGGTGTACTACCCCTGAAAGGAATCCGATGACCTGGACCGCCTCGGCCGAGGTAACCGGCTTAGCTTCAATCCACTTAGTGAATTTGTCCACCATAACGAGTAGGTATTTGTTTTTGTTTGATCCTCCCTTGAGTGGCTCGACCATATCAAGCCCCCAGACCGCAAAGGGCCATGTAATGGGGATGGTGCGCAGGGCCGTGGGGGGCATGTGGCTCTGCTTGGCGAATACCTGTCAGCCTAGGCAACGCTGTACTAATGCAGAGGCATCAACACTTCCCGTTGGCCAGTAGAAACTGGCTCGAAAGGCTTTGCTGACCAGGGTCCGAGCAGCGGCGTGATGTCCGCTCATGCCGGAGTGTATCTCGCGTAATACGAGCTTTCCTTCTTCCTCGGATATACATCTCTGGAGGACGCCCATTGTGCTCATTTTATAGAGTTCCCCTTCATAAACCTTGTAAGGTTTAGACTGTCTTACAATCCAACGGGAGTCGGTTTGGTTATCAGGGAGCTCTTTTCGGAGTAGGTATGCGAGGAGCGGCTCGGTCCATGGTGCTTTAACTGCCATGACCTCGTGCGCTGAATCGGTCTTCCGAATTGCTGATCCGCCTATGATACCATCGTCCTTTTCGGGCGGGGCATGTTGCCCGGCATCGGTTGAGTCCGATGTTCCTACGCTGTCTAGCCAGACTACGGATGGCTTAAATAGCCGTTCGAGGAAGGTGTTCTCAGGAACCTTATCCCGTTTTGCGCCCATCAGGGCGAGTATGTCTGCGGCCTGGTTGCTATCTCGGGGTATATGGTGGAATTCCAGCCCCTTGAACCTGGCCGAGATCTTTATGACGGCATTGCGATAAGCTATCATCTTTGGGTCTTTGGCGTCGAATTCGCCATTAATTTGCGAGATCGCGAGGTTAGAATCACCTCGGACCTCGAGTCGTTTCACACCCATGGAGACTGCTATCCGAAGTCCATGTAAGAGGGCTTCGTACTCAGCCGCGTTGTTGGAGTCTGTGTACATGATTTGTAGTACATATTTAATGTTGTCTCCCGTGGGGGAAGTGAGCACCACGCCAGCCCCTAGACCGGCAAGCATTTTGGAACCGTCGAAATACATCGTCCAGTGCGAGTAGGTACTGTACTCACGGGGTAGTTCGGCTTCGGTCCATTCGACGACGAAGTCCGCCAACACCTGGGATTTAATGGCCCGGCGCGGTATGTAGGTAATTTCAAAAGGTAGGAGCTCTATAGCCCATTTGGCGATGCGCCCCGTTGCGTCTCTGTTGTTGATTATGTCACTCAACGGGACGTCGGATGCCAACATCACCGCGCACTCTTGAAAGTAGTGCCGAAGCTTGCGCGATGCCATAAAGACCGTGTAAGCTATCTTTTGATAATGAGGGTAGCGTGTCTTACAGGGGGTTAAGACCTCGGACACATAGTATATGGGTTTCTGGACCCGGAACTTATGACCTTCCATGTCCCGTTCAACCACGAGGACTGCACTAACCACCTGGTTTGTGGCCGAGATGTATAATAACATCGGTTCGCAAACTCCTGGTGCAGCCAGGATAGGGTTAGTGGCGAGGAGGGCCTTGATGTCCTCCAGGGCCGCCGTAGCCTCCTTGGTCCATTTAAATGTTTTAGTCTGCTTTAACAGCTTGTACAATGGTAAGGCTTTTTCTCCAAGCCGTGATATAAAACGGCTCAGGGCTGCTACATAGCCCGCCAGTTTTTGCACATGCTTGAGCTCCGTTGGAATCTCCAAACGATCCAAGGCTCGAATTTTAGCCGGATTGGCTTAAATTCCTCGGTTAGAGACAATGAAACCGAGGAGTTTGCCAGCTGGGACTCCGAAGATGCATTTCTCCGGATTAAGTTTTATTTGATACTCCCGTAAGCTGGCGAACGTGTCACGAAGGTTGTCGACCAACTGGTCGACGTGTTTGGTTTTGACAACTACATCGTCTACGTAGGCCTCAACGGTCTTTCCGATGTGTTTTTGCAGGCATGTTTGAATCATGCGCTGGTACGTGGCCCCGACGTTCTTTAGTCCGAAGGGCATTGTGTTGAAGCAAAACGGCCCATAGGGCGTGATAAATGCTGTTGCTGCTTGGTCCGACTCTCTCATCTTTATTTGATGATATCCTGAGTAGGCGTCTTGGAAGCACAATGCGTCATGGCCTGCCGTGGCATCCACGATTTGGTCGATGCGGGGTAAGGGGAAGGGGTCTTTGGGGCAGGCTTTGTTGAGGTCTTTAAAATTGACGCACAACCGCCAAGACTTGTCCTTTTTCGGCACCATGACCAAATTGGCTAGCCAGTCAGGGTGTTTTATGTCCCTGATAAATCCCGCTTCCAATAGCTTTGCCAGCTCTTCGCCCATTGCTTGACGCTTGGGCTCGGAAAAACGCCGAAGTGTTTGTTTAACGGGCTTATAGCCTGTCAATATGTTTAGGCCATGCTCTACAAGCCTTCGGGGTATCCCTGGCATATCGGATGGGTGCCAGGCGAATATATCCTAGTTTTCCTTAAGGAAAGCACGTAGGTTCTCGGCCACTTCCGGGTCGAGGTTAGCCCCTATGGACGCCATTTTAGCAGGGTCCGTTGGGTGAAACTGAAATTTGACTATCTCATCGGCTGGTTTGAAAGAGGTAGGCTTTGGTCATTTATCAAGAATGATATCGTCCCGGTCGACCTTGGCGCGCAACGCGGTCAACTCCTCGGCTGCGAAGGCTTCGGCAAGATTCTCGAGGGCGAGGGATGCTGTTTTGTTCTCGGCTTTGAGCGCCCTGTCAGGATCACTTGAGACAGTAATGATACCCTTTGGGCCCGACATCTTGAGCTTCATGTAGCCATAGTGTGGCACCGCTTGAAATCTAGAAAAGGCGTCCCGTCCGAGGATGGCATCGTATCCGCTCTTGAAAGGCGCGATGTGGAACGTAATCTCCTCGGAGCGATGATTGTCCAAGGTCCCGAAGACCACGTCTAGGGTTGTCTTCCCACTGCAGCGTGCCTCTCGTCCGGGGACTATTCCTTTAAAGGTGGTGGTGCTCCGTGTTGGAAATATGCCCTAGAGGCAATAATAAATTGGTTATTATTATATTTCCTTGTTCATGATAATCGTTTATTATCCATGCTATAATTGTATTGATTGGAAACTCAAATACATGTGTGGGTACATAGACAACACTGTGTCCCTAGTAAGCCTCTAGTTAACTAGCTCGTTGATCAAAAGATGGAGAAGGTTTCCTAGCCATGGACATGAGATGTCATTTGATAACGGGATCACATCATTAGGAGAATGATGTGATGGACAAGACCCAAACTACGAACATAGCATATGATCGTGTCAGTTTATTGCTATTGTTTTCTGCATGTCAAGTATCTGTTCCTATGACAATGAGATCATGCAACTCACTAACACCGGAGGAATACCTTGTGTGTATCAAACGTCACAACGTAACTGGGTGACTATAAAGGTGCTCTACAGGTATCTCCGAGGGTGTCTGTTGGGTTGGCATGGATCAAGACTGGGATTTGTTACTCCGTGTGACGGAGAGGTATCTCAGGGCCCACTCGGTAATACAACATCACAATGAGCCTTGAAAGCAAAGTGACTAAAGAGTTAGCCACAGGATCTTGTATTACGGAACGAGTAAAGAGACTTGCCGGTAACGAGATTGAACTAGGTATAGAGATAGCGACGATCGAATCTCGGGCAAGTAACATACCGAAGAACAAAGGGAACAGTATACGGGATTAACAGAATCCTTGACATAGAGGTTCAACCGATGAAGATCTTCGTAGAATATGTAGGAACCAATATGGGCATCCAGGTCCCGCTATTGGTTATTGGCCGTAGAGGTGTCTCGGTCATGTCTGCATAGTTCTCGAACCCGCAGGGTCTACACACTTAACGTTTGGTGACGATTAGTATAGTTGAGTTATTGTGTTGGTGACCGAAGGTTGTTCGGAGTCCCGGATAAAATCCCGGACATGACGAGGATCTCCGGAAGAGTCCGGAGGTAAAGATTGATATATGTGATAATAGTGTTTTGATCTCCGGAAGGGTTCCGGAATTCACCGGAAGGGGTTCCGGATGTTTACCGAAGTGTTCGGGCGCAGCAACACTTTATATGGACCAAAGGGGTAAAGCCCACGAGGTATTGGAAAGTGCAAAAGGAAGATTTGCTGCTGCCTTAAGTGGTACTACCGCTGGTAAGACAGTACTACCGCGTAAGCGGTACTACCGCTTGTGTGAAGCGGTACTACCGCTCATGAGCGGTACTACCGCTTGTAGGCGGTACTGCTGGAATCCGAGTGGGACTCTTTCCGTGCGGGCCAAACCGACCTTGTGCGGGCAAAACCGACCTTGTGGAGGCTTTCTCTCCAAGTTTAGACCCCAGGGCTCAACATATAAATAGAGGAACAGGGCTAGCACACAGGATATATCAAGATTTCCCCAAGCCGTGTGCTGGCAACCCTGTCCCTCTAGTTCATCCTCCGTCATAGTTTCCGTAGTGCTTGGCGAAGCCTTGCGGAGATTGTTCTTCACCACCACCGTCACCACGCCGTCGTGCTGCCGGAACTCATCTACTACTTCACCATCGCTCGCTGGATCGAGGAGGTGAAGGCGTCATCAAGCTGTACGTGTGTTGAACGCGGAGGTGCCGTCCGTTCGGCGCTAGATCGGAAGGACCGTGATCGTGATTGGACCGCGAGACGGATCGTGATGAGATCACGGGACGCTCGGCGATTTGGATCGCGAAGACGTTCGACTACATCAACCGCGTTTCTTAACGCTTCCGCTTAGCGATCTACAAGGGTATGTAAATTCACTCTCCCTCTCGTAGATGCTCATCACCATGGATAGATCTTGCGTGTGCGCAGGAAATTTTTTGTTTCCCATGCTACGTTCCCCAACAGTGGCATCATGAGCTAGGTCTATGTGTAGATGAGATCTCGAGTAGAACACAAAGGAGTTTGTGGACGTTGATATTCAGATTGCTTCCTCCCTTGGTCTTTTCTTGATTCGGCAGTATTGTGGGATGAAGCGGCTCGGACCAACATTACTCGTACGCTTATGAGAGACCGGTTCCATCAACTGACATGTAACTTCGTTGCATAAAGATGGCTGGCGGGTGTCTGTTTCTCCCACTTTAGTCGGATCGGATTTGACAAAGGCGGTCCTTGAGAAGGTTGAATAGCAATTTTTGTATCACCGTTGTGGTTTTTGCATAGGTAAGAATTGTTCTTGCTAGATACCCGTAGCAGCCACGTAAAACTTGCAACAACAATTAGAGGACGTCTAACTTGTTTTTGCAGGGTATGTTGTGATGTGATATGGCCAATTACATGATGATATATATGTGATGTATGAGATGATCATGTATTGTATAGAATATCACGACTTGCATGTCGATGAGTACGACAACCAGCAGAAGCCATAGGGTTGTCTTTAATTATTTTCGCCGTTTTTGCTTTACTTTATCGCTATGAGTTAGCAATAGTCGTGGAAGCAACAGTCGGCGCGACAACCTCATGGCGACACATTGATGGAGATCAAGATGATGGAGATCATGGTGTTATGCCGGTGACGATGGAGATCATGCCGGTGCTTTGAAGATGGAGATCAAAAGCACAAGTTCATGGCCATATCATGTCACTTATGATTTGCATGTGATGTTAATGCTTTTATGCATCTTATTTTGCTTAGGACGATGGTAGCATTATAAGGTGATCCCTCACTTAAATTTCAAGATAAATTGTGTTCTCCCCGAGTGTGCACCGTTGCGAAAGTTCGTCGTTTCGAGACACCACGTGATGATCAGGTGTGATAGACTCTACGTTCGCATACAACGGGTGCAAGCCAGTGTTGCACGTGCGGAACACTCGGGTTAAACTTGACGAGCCTAGCATGTACAGACATGGCCTCGGAACAAAAGAGACCGAAAGGTTGAACATGAGTCATATAGTAGATATGATCAACATGAAGATGTTCACCATTGAAACCACCTCAACTCACGTGATGATCGGACTTGAGTTGGTGGATTTGGATCATGTGACACTCGAATGACCGGAGGGATGTCAATTTGAGTGGGAGTTTTAAGTAATATGATTAACTAAACTCATTATCATGAACATAGTCTAAGTGTCTTTGCAAATTATGTTGTAGATTACTAGATCGCGCTGTAGCTCCCTTGAATTTTTATATGTTCCTAGAGAAATAGATTTGAAAGATGATGGTAGCAATAATGCGGACTGGGTCCGTGATCTGAGGATTGTCCTCATTGCTGCACAGAAGGCTTATGTCCTTAAAGCACCACTCGGTGCGCCACCCCCTCTAGCGTCGTCTATAGATGTTGTGAACATCTGACAGGCATGTTCCGATGACTACTTAATAGTTCAGTGCGTCATGCATTACGGCTTAGAATTGAGGCTCCAAAACGTTTTGAACGTCATGGAACATATGAGATGTTCTTGGGATCTCAGGCTCGTGCCCGTGTTGAGAGGTATGAGACCTCCAACAAGATTCTTTGCCTGCAAGATGAAGGAGAATAGCTCAATCGGTGAGCATGTGCTCAGATTGTCTGGGTGCTACAATCGCTTGAATCGAGTGGGAGTTGATCTTCCAGATAAGATAGTGATTGATATAGTTCTCCAAGTCACTGTCACTAAGCTACTAGAGCCTCGTGATGAACTATAAAATGCCAGGGATAGAAATAATGATCCCTGAGCTATTCGCGATGTTTGACACCGCGAAGGTAGAAATCAAGAAGGAGCATCAAGTGTTGATGGTTAGTGAAACCACTAGTTTCGAGAAGGGCAAGGGCTAGGAGGGAAACTTCATGGATGGCAAGTCAGTTGCTACTCCAGTGAAGAAACCCAAGGTTGAACCCAAACCCGAGACTAAGTGCTTCTATTATGAGGAGAACGGTTGCTGAAGCGGAACAACCCTAGATACTTGGTTGATAAGAAGGCTGGCAACGTCGATAGAAGTATATTTGATATACGTGTTATTGATGTGTACCTTGCTAGTACTCCTAGTAGCACCTGGGTATTGGATACCGGTTCGGTTGCTAAATGTTAGTAACTCGAAATAAAAGCTACGGAATAAACGGAGGCTAGCTAAGGGTGAGGTGACGATGAGTGTTGGAAGTGTTTCCAAGGTTGATGTGATCACCATCGCACGCTCTCTCTACCTTCGGGATTAGTGATGAACCTAAATAAATGTTATTTGGTGTTTGCGTTGAGCATGAACGTGATTAGATCATGTTTATTGCAATACGGTTATTCATTCAAGTTAGAGAATAATGGTTATTCTGTTTACATGAATAATACCTTCAATGGTCATGCACCCAATGAGAATGGTTTATTGAATCTTGATCATAGTGATACACATGTTCATAATATTGATGCCAAAAGATACAAAGTTAATAATGATAGTACCACGTACTTGTGGCACTGCCGCTAAATGTCATATTGGTGTAAAACGCATGAAGAAAATCCATGCTGATGGATCTTTGGACTCATTCGATTTCGAATCGGTTGAGACATGCGGACCATGCCTCATGGGCAAGATGACTAAGACCCCGTTTTCCGGTATGATGGAGCGGGCAAGTGACTTATTGGAAATGATACATGCTGATGTATTCGGTCCAATGAGTGTTGTAGCGTGCGGTGGATATCATTATTTTCCTACCTTCACTGATGATTTGAGTAGATATGGGGATATTTACTTAATGAAACACAAGTCTGAAACATTTGAAAAGTTCAAACAAATTCAGAGTGAAGTTTGAGATCATCGTGACAAGAAGATAAAATATCTACGATATGATCGTAGAGGTAAATATCTGAGTTACGAGTTTGGTATACAACTTAAGACAATGTGAAAGTTGTTTCACAACTCACGCCACCCGGAACACCATAGTGTGATGGTGTGTCCGAACGTCGTAGTCGTGCTCTATTGGATATGGTGCGTACTATGATGTCTCTTATCGATTTGCCACTATCGTTTTGGGGTTATGCATTAGAGACAACTACATTCACTTTAAAAAGGGGCACCATCTAAGTCCGTTGAGATGACACCGTATGAATTTTGGTTTGGCAGAAACCTAAGCTGTCATTTCTTAATGTTTGGGGCTGCGACGCTTATGTGGAAAAGGTTTTCAACCTGATGAGCTCGAACCCAAAGCGGACAAATGCATCTTCATAGAATACCCTAACGTAATAGTTGGGTAAACCTTCTATCTCAGATCCAAGCACAAAGTGTTTGTTGCTAAAACGGGTCCTTTCTCGAGAAAGAGTTTCTCTCGAAAGAATTGAGTGGGAGGAAGATAGAACTTGATGAGGTTGTTGAACCTTTGTTTCAACCAGAGAGTAGCGCAGCGCAGAAAGTTGTTTCTGTGGAGCCTACATTAGTTGAAGAGGAAGTTAATGATGATGATCATAAAGCTTCGGATCAAGTTACTATCGAACCTCGTAGGTCGACAAGGACGCGTACTGCTCCTGAGTGGTACGGCAACCCTATCTTAGAGGTCATGTTGTTGGACAACGCCGAACCTACGAGCTATGGAGAAGCGATGATGGGCCCGGATTCCGAGAAATGGTTAAGACCATGAAATCCGAGATGGGATCCATGTAAGAAAACAAAGTATGGGCTTTGGAAGTATTACCTGAAGGGCCAAAGGCCATTCAGAACAAATGGATCTTTAAAAGGAAGATGGACACGGACGGTAATGTCACCGTCTATAAAGCTCGACTTGTGGCAAAGGGTTTTTCACAAGTTCAAGGAGTTGACTACGATGAGATTTTCTCACCCGTAGCGATGCTAAAGTCTGTTGGAATTATGTTAGCAGTTGCTGCATTTTTCGATTATGAAATCTGGCAGATGGATGTCAAAACATCGTTTCCTTAATGGTATCCGTGAGGAAAGGTTGTATGTGATACAACCGGAAGGTTTTGTCAGTCCTAAGGATGCTAAAATGTATGCAAACTCCAGCGATCCTTCTATGGACTGGAGCAAGCATCTCGGAGTTGGAATATACACTTTGATGAGGTGATCAAAGTTTTTGTGTCTATACAAAGTTTATGAAAACTTGTATTTACAATAAAGTGAGTGGGAGCACTATAGAATTTCTGATAAGTATATGTGGTTGACATATTGATTGATCGGAAATGATGTAGAATTTCTGTAAAGCATAAAGGGTCGTTTGAAAGGAGTTTTTCAAAGGAAGACCTGGAATGAAGCTACTTAAATATTGGGCATCAAGATCTATAGAGATAGATCAAGACGTCTGATAAAACTTTCAATGAGTACATACCTTGACAAGATTTTGAAAGAGTTCAAAATGGATCAGTCAAAGAAAGAGTTCTTTCCTGATTTGTAAGGTGTGGAGTTGAGTGAGACTCAAAGCTCGACCACGGCAGAAGAAAGAGAAAGGACGAAGGTCGTCCCCTATGCCTTATCCATAGGCTCTGTATAGTATGCCATGCTGTGTACCGCACCTGATGTGTGCCTTGCCATGATTCTGTCAAGGGGTACAAGAGTGATCCAGGAGTGGATTACTGGACAACGGTCAAGATTATCCTTAGTAACTAGAGGACTAAGGAAATATTTCTCGATTATGGAGGTGATAAAGAGTTCGTCGTAAAGGGTTACGTCGATGCAAGCTTTGACACCTATCCGGACGACTTTGAGTAGCAGTCAGGATACATATAGTGGAGCAGCCATTTGGAATAGCTCCAAGTGGAGTGTGGTAGCAGTGTCTACAGTATGACATAGAGATTTGCAAAGTACACACGGATCTGAATGTTGCAGATCCGATGACTAAACCTCTTCCAAGGGCTAAACATGAACAACACCAGAACTGCATGGGTGTTCGATTCATTACAATGTAAATCACATAGTGATGTGAACTAGATTATTGACTCTAGTGCAAGTGGGAGACTGTTGGAAATATGCCCTAGAGGCAATAATAAATTGGTTATTATTATATTTCCTTGTTCATGATAATCGTTTATTATCCATGCTATAATTGTATTGATTCGAAACTCAAATACAGGTGTGGGTACATAGACAACACTGTGTCCCTAGTAAGCCTCTAGTTAACTAGCTTGTTGATCAAAAGATGGTGAAGGTTTCCTAGCCATGGACATGAGATGTCATTTGATAACGGGATCACATCATTAGGAGAATGATGTGATGGACCAGACCCAAACTATGAACATAGCATATGATCGTGTCAGTTTATTGCTATTGTTTTCTGCATGTCAAGTATCTGTTCCTATGACCATGAGATCATGCAACTCACTGACACCGGAGGAATACCTTGTGTGTATCAAACGTCACAACGTAACTGGGTGACTATAAAGGTTCTCTACAGGTGTCTCCGAGGGTGTCTGTTGGGTTGGCATGGATCAAGACTGGGATTTGTTACTCCGTGTGACGGAGAGGTATCTCAGGGCCCACTCGGTAATACAACATCACAATGAGCCTTGCAAGCAAAGTGACTAAAGAGTTAGCCACAGGATCTTGTATTACGGAACGAGTAAAGAGACTTGCCGGTAACAAGATTGAACTAGGTATAGAGATACCGATGATCGAATCTCGGGCAAGTAACATACCGAAGAACAAAGGGAACAATATACGGGATTAACTGAATCCTTGACATAGAGGTTCAACCGATGAAGATCTTCATAGAATATGTAGGAACCAATATGGGCATCCAGGTCCCGCTATTGGTTATTGGCCGTAGAGGTGTCTCGGTCATGTCTGCATAGTTCTCGAACCCGCAGGGTCTACACACTTAACGTTTGGTGATGATTAGTATAGTTGAGTTATTGTGTTGGTGACCGAAGGTTGTTCGGAGTCCCGGATAAAATCCCGGACATGACGAGGATCTCCGGAAGAGTCCGGAGGTAAAGATTGATATATGTGATAATAGTGTTTTGATCTCCGGAAGGGTTCCGGAATTCACCGGAAGGGGTTCCGGATGTTTACCGAAGTGTTCGGGTGCAGCAACACTTTATATGGACCAAAGGGGTAAAGCCCACGAGGTATTGGAAAGTGCAAAAGGAAGTTTTGCTGCTGCCTTAAGCGGTACTACCGCTGGTAAGGCAGTACTACCGCGTACGCGGTACTACCGCTTGTGTGAAGTGGTACTACCGCTCAAGCGGTACTACCGCTCATGAGCGGTACTACCGCTTGTACGCGGTACTGCTGGAATCCGAGTGGGACTCTTTCCATGTGGGCCAAACCAACCTTGTGCGGGCAAAACCGACCTTGTGGAGGCTTTCTCTCCAAGTTTAGACCCCAGGGCTCAACATATAAATAGAGGGGCAGGGCTAGCACACGGGATATATCAAGATTTACCCAAGCCGTGTGCTGGCAACCCTGTCCCTCTAGTTCATCCTCCGTCATAGTTTCCGTAGTGCTTGGCGAAGCCTTGCGGAGATTGTTCTTCACCACCACCGTCACCACGCCGTCGTGCTGTCGGAACTCATCTACTACTTCACCATCGCTCGCTGGATCGAGGAGGTGAAGGCGTCATCAAGCTGTACGTGTGTTGAATGCGGAGGTGCCGTCCGTTCGGCGCTAGATCGGAAGGACCGTGATCGTGATTGGATCGCGAGACGGATCGTGATGAGATCGCGGGACGCTCGGCGATTTGGATCGCGAAGACGTTCGACTACATCAACTGCGTTTCTTAACGCTCCCGCTTAGCGATCTACAAGGGTATGTAGATTCACTCTCCCTCTCGTAGATGCTCATCACCATGGATAGATCTTGCGTGTGCATAGGAAATTTTTTGTTTCCCATGCTACATTCCCCAACACTCCGTTCTACGCGCGATCTGTCGATATGCATTTTATCCAGGGTGTCCTCGTATATCAAATTCAGGCTGCTGCCTCCGTCCATAAGGACCTTGCAGAGGCGACAGTGATCCACAATGGGGTTGAGGACTAGCGCAGCGGGGGACCTATCCGAGGCAGACCTCGGTTGATCGCTCTGAGTGAAGGTGATCGGCGTGTCTATCCACGCGCCCCGAGGTGGCAACTGCCGGACGGCGTTGATCTCCCGCAGGGCCCTCTTGCGCTGATTGTTAGACGCAAAGGTCTCGTAAATCATTAGGACCTCGTCTTCGTCCGAGGTCTGTCCGAGGTGGTAGGAGGTGCCCGTTAAGAGGGTGAGTCCCCCCTTTGCCACCTGCCTCAACACCCAACAGTCACGATGGCCGTGGGTTGGGCAGGAGTTAACTAATACGGCGTGGATCGGGCATGGTTTACCCAGGAAGCCGTCCAGGGCCGTCCCGGAGTGATCGGAGGTCTTCCTCTTCTTTCGAGGTCGATCGTCCGGGATGTTACGTTTGTGATTTTCGTGCCGAAGCGCTGGCTGGTCGCGTCCCGGGTAGCTGTCACAGATCGAATCTGTATTCTCCTCGGTCCGCCAGGCGTCTTCGATGGCGCAGAATCAAGTTACCAAGTTGGTTAATTCAGGGAATGTCTGGACGCAATGGCGAGTAAGGGCGTTTGAGATGCCTTTATCCTTGCATCCGCGCTCGAAGGCGGCGATTATATCAGAATCTTGGTAATCCAGAATCTTGTTCTTGACAGATAAGAATCTGGCCCAGTATTGCCGGATCGGCTCGCCGGGGATCTGTCGTACGTAGGCTATGTCCCAAATATCAGACGGGCCGCAGTTATCGGGACGATATTCTGTGCAGTGGGCGAGCGGGCCAGATCCGATCTCTAAAGATGGCGAAACCCTGTCACCCTCGTCTGATGCTGGATCCGCCGTTATCGGACTAGCCGATTCGATCTGGGGGTCAGTTGCTGGTGAGTCGATGTCCGATCCGCTGTCTAGGAAGTATCTCAGTCCCTCGCCCGTGAGGGGACTCTTTGGTAGAACCAGAGAGGGGTCGGGATTCGCTTCCACCTTACGTGTGGGTGTCATCGTGACTGAGGCTTCGGTTGCAGAGATGTGCTCTGTGAGTTTGAGGCCGTTAACCGGCGATCCCATCGATCCTTCTGTCGATCACGCAGCGGAACTCTCAATGAAAGCACCAGTGTCGGTGTAAAAACCGGCAGACCTCGGGGTAGGGGGTCCCGAGCTGCGGATCTCGGATCGATGGTAACAGAGACAAAGGAGACAATGTTTACCCAGGTTTGGGCCCTCTTGATGGAGGTAAAACCCTACGTCCTGCTTCTGATTATATTAATGGAGATGTATCGAGTACAGAGTTGATCTACCTCAAGATCGTAATATGTGTCTAACTTCTAAAGCTAGGTGCTCGATGTTGCGCTAATGTCCCCTACGGGCTAAACCCTATGGCTTATATACACGCCAGGGAGGGTGTCTAGGGTTACAAGGTCGGTATTTTGGAGTAAGGCGGCTGGAATAATCTTGAAGTGTACTGCAAGTATTCGGTAGAGGCAGTCTTGATCACGTCTCCCATGTGCGACTTCCGGAGTCCATGTCGATCACGTACGGGGGCATATCGGCCCATCCGAGGAGACGGGCCGGCTAGGTTGGCACCCCCTAATCCAGGACACCGTCAAGGGATATAATAAAAACTTTCATGTAGATCACTGAATATGATAAATTTGATTCCTTGCAATAGTTTTGCGATATTAAGATGGTAATATGTGGGAGGTATTAGTAGATAATTGTGGTTTAGTAAGAATAATTGTGTTAAGGTTTGTGATTCCCGAAGCATGCACGTATGGTCTGTCATTATGCTAAGAAGTTGGAGCATGAATTATTATTGATTGACTTCCTTTGTGTGGCGGTCGGGGGCGCACGATGGTTAACTCCTACCAACCTCCCCCCCTAGGGGCATGCGTAGTAGTACTTTGCTTCGAGGGCCAATAAACTTACGCAATAAGTATGTGAGTTCTTTATGACTAATGTGAGTCCATCGATTATACGCACTCTCACCCTTCCGCAATTTGCTAGCCTCTTTGGTACCGTGCATTGCCCTTTCTCACATCGAGAGTTGGTGCAAATTTCGCCGGTGCATCCAAACCCCGTGATATGATACGCTCTATCACACATAAGCCTCTTTATATCTTCCTCAAAACAGCCACCAAACCTACCTATCATGGCATTTCCATAGCCATTCCGAGATATATTGCCATGCAACTTCCACCGTTCCGTTTTTTATGACACACATCATCATTGTTATATTGCTTTGCATGATCATATAGCTGACATAGTATTTGTGGCTCAGCCACCGTTCATCATTTTTATACATGTTACGCTAGCATCATTGCACATCCTGGTACACTGCCAGAGGCATTCATATAGAGTCATATTTTTGTTCTAGTTTCGAGTTGTAATTTTGAGCTGTAAGTAAATAGAGGTGTGATGATCATCATTATTAGAGCATTGTCCCAGTGAGGAAAGGATGATGGAGGCTATGATTCCCCCGCAAGTCGGGATGAGACTCCGGACGAAAATAAAAAAAATAGAAAAAAAGGGAGGCGAAAAAGAGCCATGAAAAAAAAGGGAATAACAAAAAAAAAGAAAAAAAAAAGAGAAGAAAAAAAGGGAAAAGAAAAGAAAGAAAAAATAAATGAGAGAAAAAGAGAGAAGGGGCAATGTTACTATATTTTTCCACACTTGTGCTTCAGAGTAGCACCATGTTTTTCATATAGAGAGTCTCCTATTTTGTCACTTTCATATACTAGTGGGAAGTTTTCATTATAGAACTTGGCTTGTATATTCCGATGATGGGCTTTCCCAAATGCCCAAGGTCTTGATGAGCAAGCAAGTTGGATGCACACCCACTTAGTTTTCATGTTGAGCTTTCATACACTTATAGCTCTTGGTGCATCCGTTGCATGGCAATCCCTACTCCTCGCATTGACATAAATTGATGGGCATCTCCATAGCCCGTTGATTAGCCTCGTTGATGTGAGACTTTCTTCATTTTTTACTTCTCCCATTTATCTCTATCACCATACTCTATTCCACCCATAGTGCTATATCCATGGCTTGTGCTCATGTATTGCGTGGGAGTTGAAAAAGCTGAAGCGTGTTAAAAAGTATGAACCAATTGCTTGGTTAAAACCGGGGTTGTTCATGATAAATACTTTATGTGAAGAAGATGGAGCATGACAGGATTATATGATTTTGTAGGGATAACGTTCTTTAGCATTTTTATTTTGAAAGACATGATTGTTTGCTAGTATGCCTGAGTATTGATATCTTTATATCAAATTATAAACTATTGCTTTGAATCATTTGGATCTTATTATTCATACCGTAAGAGAGAGATTACATGATGAAACATGATAGGTAGCATTCCACATAAAAAATTCTGTTTTTATCATTTACCTACTCGAGGACGAGCAGGAATTAAGCTTGGGGATGCTTGATACGTTCTCCAACGTATCTATAATTTTTGATTGTTCCATGCTATTATAGTATCAATCTTGATGTTTTTATATGAAATTGTATGCAATTATATATCATTTTTTGGGACTAACCTATTAACCTAGTGCCTAGTGCCAGCTGCTGTTTTCTGCTTGTTTTTGGCTTTTCAGAGAAACAGTACCAGATGAAGTCCAAATGCCGCGAAACTTTTTGGAGATTTTTTTCTGGACAAAAGAAACCTGGGAAGCTTCGGGGGGAGGCCAGAAGCCCCACAGGGGCTTCACAAGGCACTAGGGCGTGCTCCAGGGGGGCACGCCGTAGTACCTTGTGGGGCCCACGTGACTCCTTTTGACCTAATTCCACTTCTATAAATTCACAAATATTGGGAAACCCCCAGAGAGCCAGAAGAGAAAACCTTTCTGCTGCCACAAGCCTCTGTTCTTCCACGATTCCATCTGGAGGCCTTTTCCGGTACTCTGCCGCAGGGGGAATCGATCACGGAGGGCTTCTACATCAACCTTGCTGCCCTTCCGATGATGTGTGAGTAGTTTACCACAGACCTACGGGTCCATAGCTAGTAGCTAGATGGCTTCTTCTCTCTCTTTGATCTTCAATACAATGTTCTCCTCGATGTTCTTGGAGTTCTATCCGATGTAATCTTCTTTTGCGGTTTGTTTGTTGGGATCCGATGAATTGTGAGTTTATGATCCGATTATTCATGAGAAATATTTGAGTCTTCTCTGAACTCTTTTATGCATGATTGTTATAGCTTTGTATTTCTCTCCGATCTATCGGTTTAGTTTGGCCTACTAGATTGATTTATCTTGCAATGGGAGAGGTGCTTTGTGATGGGTTCAATCTTGCGGTGCTTAATCCCAGTGACAGAAAGGGACATGACACGTATTTGTATTGTTGACATTAAGGATAAAAAGATGGGATTTATTCATATTGCTTGGATTTGCTTCTCTACATCATGTCATCTTGCTTAAGGCGTTACTCTGTTTCATACTTAATACCCTAGATGCATGCTGGATAGCTGTCGATGGGTGGAGTAATAGTAGTAGATGCAGGCAGGAGTCGGTCTATTGTCTCGGACATGATGCCTATATACATGATCATTGCCATGAATCCTTCATAATTATTTGCTTTTCTATCAATTGCCCAACAGTAATTTGTTTACCCACCATATGCTTATGTGCTCAAGAGAGAAGCCTCTAGTGAAAACTATGGTCCCTGGGTCTATCTTTATCATATAAAAAACCTAAAAATACCTTGCTGCAATTTATTTTATTTTATTTTAATTAGTAGTTTAGTTTATCTATTTACCTCGATAAGATTTAATCCTTGCAAATAACCGCTAAGAGGATTGACAACCCTCTTATTCGCGTTGGGTGCAAGTGTTTGCTCTTGTGTGTGTAGGTGCGCTACTGGATTGATAACCTTGGTTCTTAACTGAGGGAAATACTTATCTCTACTGTACTGCATCTCCCTTCCTCTTCAGAGAATTACCAACACAGCTCACAAGTAGCAGGAAGAATTTCTGGCGCCGTTGCCGGGGAGACATCATCAAAATTACCAAGTATGTTCGCACAAATTATCATTCACTTGCATTTACTTTATTTACCTTTTATTTGCATTTGCCTCTCGTTTTCATCTCCCCCACTTCTAATTTTTTGTACAAAAAACCCAAAATTATTTTATTTGCTTGCTTGCTTTTATTGCCATGACAACACTCAAGAACAGTAAGTAAAACAAAAATTTAAGATCACTATGGATCCTCATCCACTTGCTAATCTTTTCAAAAGATCCAACTATAATGAACCAATTGCTAGTGATTTGTGTGCTCTTGATTTTCTCTATGAAGTTTTGCTTGAAAATCATGAATCTGAAACTTGTGATGAAGTGTTAGAAGAAGAAATTTATAAAGTGATTCACAATAGCTCCTTGATTGAAAAGCATGATTGCAGTGATGTTATTATAAATTCTATTAATGTCAATTGTGCTAATGATATGCAAAACTACAAGCTTGGGGATGACAATTTTGTTATGTCCACTACTTATTGCAATGATCACGATTGGGGTGATAATACTTCTTATGATCTTGAAAATTTATTTAAGCCTCATGATGAATATGTTATTGATAATAATGTTGTGGCACCCCGGCTCAGAGAGACCGGAACACCCCGTATTCCAGCCCAGAGATCAAGTCTTCTGGAATACGGCACTGCTTGGCATAGAACAAATCAGCTCTTTATTACAAATAACACGGGTACAAAGGTTCTGAAGGCACGAAGGTTACAGGGGCACGGCGACACTTCGCCTGCCCAAATAGCTCTATGCTAGCAGCGAGACATCTCGAAGCGGAACAACGACGACGGTGATGAACTCCACTCCGCAGGGACTCTGGCTGGGACGTATCCTAGAGCGCAACCTCGGGATCCTCGACAAACAAGCAATCACAGCATCACCTGCAATCTGGCATGACATGCCAGGTGAGTACTTTGAATGTACTCGCAAGCTCACAGCAACCAAAGCAATCAAGACATACAACAGCATGGCATTTACAGGTTAATCATCAAAGATGAACACGATACTACTAGAACAACATGAGCATGGCAACACATGAGCATGGCAATGACATGAGCATGGCTTGTACATATAATTCATGATATGAGCATGAACATGATACTAGCACTAGCATGCAAGGGGGTCGACGTTTAAGGTCTCATGGACCAACTTACTCTGCTCGGAGGTTACCTCGTAACCACCAACTTACCATCGTGATCATCACCTGACCACACGGAGCTTGATCTCTACCTGTGATCATCGCATGACCACATAAAGATCAACCAACTTCTTTTCTCATGGAACCGGGGTTGTTTATTATTCAGGTTATTATTTCTATTGACCCATAGTGTGACCTACTACGAACTGTGTCCATATCCGAGGACGCGGCTATCGATAGATTATACACTCTGGAGAGGTTAGTACACTGTACCCACACTATGGAACTCATGGCCTCGTGCTCCCATTCGGGTGGACCAACGACATTCCGACAAAACCAATCTATTGCATGACACTCTCCCGGCCACTCTGACAAACTCCCCTTTGGGCTATGTCCTGGGTGACCCTGATGCCAACATGTGGCATCCACCACCTCTGTGGCTGCCACCGTCGTGGCCAAACATCAACATTGTCCCAAACGGGGACCTCAGTACCATCAAAACTTGGGTCCTCAAGGCTTATGGTAGCCTACCTGATCAGGGTAGCGCGCATCCATAACCTTCCCTAGTAGGAGGCACCGGAGAGAGGCATGACAATAGACCGCATTAGGGCCTCCCCATCCAGGCAAGTGTGGTTGCACTGGTGAGCTCGATTCGGTGGCACCATGACTCAGCCAACAGATTTGTTCAAGTTCGATTAATGTCAGGTTCAACTTGAATGGTGATGAGCTGAGTCATAACAAAATAACATGATGAGGTGCCAATGCATATGAACATGATACCAGTGTAACCATGGATGGGCAACATAATCATTTAACAACATAACATCAACAATGATGAATCATTTATTCTACGAGATGCAAATGAGCATAACATAACGATGATCACGAATATCACAAGTATTTTTTATATCAAACCGTAACTACTCATGGGAGCATAACATTATCACTAGCATCGGAAATAATTACAAGAATAACACATGATAAGAATATCCTTAGCAATTAATCATATCACTTAGATGAAAATGAACATGGCATAAGCATAGACATGGATTCACAAGCATATTCGAAGCATTCACAAAATAACTAAATGAGCAAACAAATATTAAATACTCAAGTGGAAACCATGGCTACTGCAATGCCATCATGCAAGTGGCTGTTGTGGCTTGCCTGGAGAAGAAGGAATCATCGGGGAGAGGTGCGGAGACACTCGCGGAAAAATCGCCGGAAAAGTTTCCCTCTCGGCGAAGCTGTTTTAAGGTCAATGGCAAAATGGTCATTTTCATAGTGTGACAACCTCATGAAAATAGTACCATCAGAACGAGCTCGACGAACTGAGATCGTGGGCTTTGGAATCACCTGAATCAGAGTTACGGTTGCCGAGTTACGGCCGTTCGTTCGTTAGGCAGAAATAGAATAAAAATCTGTTCTTTTCTGGCCTTAACGGACGAACGTCCGCTAAATAAAGGTTTCGGCCGGCAGCTGAAAAAGAGAAAGCGTATTTTAGAAAATACGCTTCCGGACAAGGGAAAGCGCATTTCTGCCTACAGTTGCTGCAGAATACGCTTTCAAAAGAAGAAAACGTATTCAACGAGAATACGCTTCCACTTATCCCGCGCGGGCCCGGGGTTGACTCCTGGTTAGACCGACGAGTGGGACCGCGGGGTGGTGGGGCCCGCCTGCCCAGTCAGCGTCTTCAACCTCCGTCGCCCGCTCCTGGCCGTGGACAGGGCCGGCCCCGACGGCGATAGCCGGTGGCACAGGCCACCGTTGGCGGCGCCCGGCCTACCGGCGTGATCAGCGGACCGAGGCGGTCCCGTCCAGGCAGAGCACGGCCGCTGAGGAGCTGAGGAGCACGGAGAGGCTCGGTCGTGGCGGACGGGGCTTCGGCCGGAGATGAACCCGAGCGACTAGGCATCCCGGAGATGAGCTGCGGTAGTGGGATGGTTCGCCGGGCTCCGCTAGTTCCATTGGTGAAGAAAGGAGGGGAAGATGGGCTCAGGCTCGCCGGAATTTAAGCCGAGGCCGAGGTGGCAGTGGCGGCCAGAGGGAGGGCAGGGGAGCTCCTCTAGCTCAATCGAGTGGTCGGGGAGGCTGCTGGGATGGAGGAGAGGAGGTGTGTGAGGAGAGGAGGGCTCGGGGGTGGCTTATATAGCCACGGCGATGATGCCGTCCGCGGTTGACGACGGGAGCGCGCGGTTGATGCTTCTGGCACGACCGCATGCACGAGCGCACGCGCGGAGGGGGAGAGAGGTCCAGGGGAGGTGCATTCGGTGCAAAGGTGCCGCGGGGAGGAAGAAGAGAATGGCAAAGCAACGACGGTCGCGGGCATCCCGGGACGGCGTGCTCGCCGGAGAGGAAAGAGGAGCGGGGGAGGGGTCCAGAGAGTACACGAGGACACAGGAGAGTGGGTGCAATGCAGAGGACATGGTGCGGTGGCGGGAGCTCGGCGTTTGGGCGGCGGCAGAGGGACCCGAAGTCCAGAGCGCGCTTTCGGCGCGCCAGACCGCGTGGTCACCGCGTGCACAGGCGCTGTGGCACCCCGGCTCAGAGCAACCGGTTTACCTTGCATTGCCAGCCTAGAGATCAAGTCTTCTGGCAATACACAACAACTTGGTACAGAAAACAACCGCTTTATTGATCTCTTAGCGGAAACATAGGTTCACATCTTACAGGATGAGCGAGGCCAAGCGGCACACACGGTGCGGCTGCACTTATGTACATTATTTAGTAGACATCTCCAGGGCCTCGATGATGAACGGGAAACTACTACGCGACAGCGGAACGACGAGGTAGCGGAACTCCACTCCACAGGGACACTGCTGGGACACGGCCTAGATCGCGACAAACTGCTCAACATCAACTCCTTGCACGGCTTCTCCTGCATCTGGCATGAGCCAGGTGAGTACTTTGAATGTACTCGCAAGCTCACAGCAAACAAAACAAGTGCGACAAACAACAACAAGGCATTTAACAAATTTAATGCATGAACATGATACAACTCAACATCAGGTGTGCGTGAAACATTGTCATGGTCCTCGGGACAAACTTACCATCCCGGGGTTACCGCGTAACCACCGTTCATAACTTACCAACGTGATCCTAACTTGATCACCTTCATACCTTTCATAGTGATCCTCGATCACCATTTCTGCATGTGCCCTCTTGTGAAATTTAGTGTGCAGGTTAATTATATCAGTTGACCCACGGTGTGACCTACTACGAACTGTGTCCATATCCGAGGACGCGGCTATCGATAGATTATACACTCTGCAGAGGTTAGTACACTGTACCCACACTACGGAACTCATGGCCTCGTGCTCCCATTCGGGTGGACCAACGACATTCCGACAAAACCAATCTATTGCATGACACTCTCCCGGCCACTCCGACAAACTCCCCTTTGGGTTATGTCCTGGGTGACCCTGATGCCAACATGTGGCATCCGCCACCTCTGTGGCTGCCACCGTCGTGGCCAAACATCAACATTGTCCCAAACGGGGACCTCGGTACCATCAAAACTTGGGTCCTCAAGGCTTATGGTAGCCTACCTAATCAGGGTAGCGCGCATCCATAACCTTCCCTAGTAGGAGGCACCGGAGAGAGGCATGACAATAGACCGCATTAGGGCCTCCCCATCCAGGCAAGTGTGGTTGCACTGGTGAGCTCGATTCGGTGGCACCATGACTCAGCCAACAGATTTTTCATGTTCGATTAATGTCAGGTTCAACTTGAATGGTGATGAGCTGAGTCATAACAAAATAACATGATGAGATGCCAATGCATATGAACATGATACCAGTGTAACCATGGATGGGCAACATAATCATTTAACAACATAACATCAACAATGATGAATCATTTATTCTACGAGATGCAAATGAGCATAACATAACGATGATCACGAATATCACAAGTATTTTTATATCAAACCGTAACTACTCATGGGAGCATAACATTATCACTAGCATCGGAAATAATTACAAGAATAACACATGATAAGAATATCCTTAGCAATTAATCATATCACTTAGATGAAAATGAACATGGCATAAGCATAGACATGGATTCACAAGCATATTCGAAGCATTCACAAAATAACTAAATGAGCAAACAAATATTAAATACTCAAGTGGAAACCATGGCTACTGCAATGCCATCATGCAAGTGGCTGTTGTGGCTTGCCTGGAGATGAAGGAATCATCGGGGAGAGGTGCGGAGACACCCGCGGAAAAATCGCCGGAAAAGTTTCCCTCTCGGCGAAGCTGTTTTAAGGTCAATGGCAAAATGGTCATTTTCACAGTGTGACAACCTCATGAAAATGGTACTCTCAGAACAAGCTCGACGAACTGAGATCGTGGGCTTTGGAATCACCTGAATCAGAGTTACGGTTGCCGAGTTACGGCCGTTCGTTCATTAGGCAGAAATAGAATGAAAATCTGTTCTTTTCTGGCCTTAACGGACGAACGTCCGCTAAATAAAGGTTTCGGCCGGCAGCTGAAAAAGAGAAAGCGTATTTTAGAAAATACGCTTCCGGACAAGGGAAAGCGCATTTCTGCCTACAGTTGATGCAGAATACGCTTTCAAAAGAAGAAAATGTATTCAACGAGAATACGCTTCCACTTATCCCGCGCGGGCCCGGGGTTGACTCCTGGTTAGACCGACGAGTGGGACCGCGGGGTGGTGGGGCCCGCCTGCCCAGTCAGCGTCTTCAACCTCCGTCGCCCGCTCCTGGCCGTGGACAGGGCCGGCCCCGACGGCGATAGCCGGTGGCACAGGCCACCGTTGGCGGCGCCCGGCCTACCGGCGTGATCAGCGGACCGAGGCGGTCCCGTCCAGGTAGAGCACGGCCACTAAGGAGCTGAGGAGCGTGGAGAGGCTCGGCCGTGGCGGACGGGGCTTCGGCCGGAGATGAACCCGAGCGACTAGGCATCCCGGAGATGAGCTGCGGTAGTGGGATGGTTCGCCGAGCTCCGCTAGTTCCATTGGTGAAGAAAGGAGGGGAAGATGGGCTCAGGCTCGCTGGAATTTAAGCCGAGGCCGAGGTGGCAGTGGCGGCCAGAGGGAGGGCAGGGGAGCTCCTCTAGCTCAATCGAGTGGTCGGGGAGGCTGCAGGGATGGAGAAGAGGAGGTGTGTGAGGAGAGGAGGGCTCGGGGGTGGCTTATATAGCCACGGCGATGATGCCGTCCGCGGATGACGACGGGAGCACGCGGTTGATGCTTCTGGCACGACCGCATGCACGAGCACACGCGCGGAGGGGGAGAGAGGTCCAGGGGAGGTGCGTTCGGTGCAAAGGTGCCGCGGGGAGGAAGAAGACAACGGCAAAGCAAGGACGGCCGCGGGCATCCCGGGACGGCGTGCTCGCCGGAGAGGAAAGAGGAGCGGGGGAGGAGTCCAGAGAGTACACGAGGACGCAGGAAAGTGGGTGCAATGCAGAGGACATGGTGCGGTGGCGGGAGCTCAGCGTTTGGGCAGCGGCAGAGGGACCCGAAGTCCAGAGCGCCCTTTCGGCGCGCCAGACCGCGTGGTCACCGCGTGCACAGGCGCTGTGGCACCCCGGCTCAGAGCAACCGGTTTACCTTGCATTGCCAGCCCAGAGATCAAGTCTTCTGGCAATACACAACAACTTGGTACAGAAAACAACCGCTTTATTGATCTCTTAGCGGAAACATAGGTTCACATCTTACAGGATGAGCGAGGCCAAGCGGCACACACGGTGCGGCTGCACTTATGTACATTATTTAGTAGACATCTCCAGGGCCTCGATGATGAACGGGAAACTACTACGTGATAGCGGAACGACGAGGTAGCGGAACTCCACTCCACAGGGACACTGCTGGGACACGGCCTAGATCGCGACAAACTGCTCAACATCAACTCCTTGCACGGCTTCTCCTGCATCTGGCATGATAAGCCAGGTGAGTACTTTGAATGTACTCGCAAGCTCACAGCAAACAAAACAAGTGCGACAAACAACAACAAGGCATTTAACAAATTTAATGCATGAACATGATACTACTCAACATGAGATGTGCGTGAAACATTGTCATGGTCCTCGGGACAAACTTACCATCCCGAGGTTACCGCGTAACCACCGTTCATAACTTACCAACGTGATCCTCACTTGATCACCTTCATACCTTTCATAGTGATCCTCGATCACCATTTTTGCATGTGCCCTCTTGTGAAATTTAGTGTGCAGGTTAATTATATCAGTTGACCCACGGTGTGACCTACTACGAACTGTGTCCATATCCGAGGACGTGACTATCGATAGATTATACACTCTGCAGAGGTTAGTACACTGTACCCACACTACGGAACTCATGGCCTCGTGCTCCCATTTGGGTGGACCAATGACATTCCGACAAAACCAATCTATTGCATGACACTCTCCCGGCCACTCCGACAAACTCCCCTTTGGGCTATGTCCTGGGTGACCCCGGTGCCAACATGTGACACCCGCCACCTCTGTGGCTGCCACCGTCGTGGACAAACATCAACATTGTCCCAAACGGGGACCTCGGTACCATCAAAACTCGGGTCCTCAAGGTTATGACTGCCTACCGGGCCAGGGTAGTGCCAGAGCACAACCTTCCCTCGTAGGAGGCACCGGCGAGAGGCATGACAATAGACCGCATTAGGGCCTCCCCATCCAGGCAAGTGTGGTTGCACTGGTGAGCTCGATTCGGTGGCACCATGACTCGATCATCATCATGTTCAAGTTGGATTATTATCGAGTTTAACTTGAAAAGAAAATGATTCGAGCCATAGTGTGCGAATGGATGCACGGGACATGATCATGAATAACAAATGCATCATGTTTTCATAATAGTATATGCCATGATACCTACTGCACACTAGCAAGAAAGCATGTATCCTACTGCATAAATTATCAACATGACGGAACAAAGTTTATGCAATAAGATTTATATAGCAAATTATTTTAAATAGTGAATAAATGATGAATTTAATTTAATTAAACCAAGTCATTGCAATGCCATCCTTGCATATGAATGTTGTGGCTTGCCTTGGTTCAGAGGAGTGTCACACTACTCCTGGCCTTCTCCAACACAACTAGGTTCTTCTGAAATTAAATTAAATGCAAAAAGGAAATGTCACATACTACTGTTTATAGCACCAGAAATTCTAAACAACAAGAAAAATTCTGAAACTTGGCATACAGAAACTTTGGGATTTTACAAACCAGTAGCAAAAAGAATCATCTCATTTGGGCTTATAGATAAAAAGTTATTGATGGTCAAAGTTGGATTAGATCTGGTCAAAATTTGAATTTAAAAGAAAAGCTAGAGGCGGCCACGTCGAAGACGTATTCAGAGAATACGCCTCCACTTATACCGCTTCGGGCGGCCGAGTGAGAGGCTGACTAGCGGGGCCCGCTGTCAGGATTAAACAGAGAGAGAGAGGAACAGGGCTCGGCGGTTCGGTCGTCAGCGTTTCTCCGGCGAGGAGACGTCGGCGATCACCGGAGAGGAGGGGGATGGGTCCAACTCAACGAGACGGTTACGCACGTACCCGAAACACGAGCTGGGGTGGTCGGACGGCGTCGCGAAGATCCTCTCCAGAGACGGCGGTGGCGGAGCTGATCGGGATCGGCGTTTCCGGTGACAATCCGGCGAGCTCCTGGTACCGTCATGCTCAGGAGGTGGCTACGGTTTCAGGGGTGGCAGTGGTTGGAGCTGAGGTGGGCTAGAATGAGTGCTCGGAGGAGAGGGATCCGCTGCGGTCGCCGGCGAGGTTTGAAGGCCAGAGGCCTTCCCTGCGTTGCCAACAGCTTCTAGTGCTCGATTTGAGCGAGGAGAGGGGTTTTGGGATGGCTAGAGCGGTCGGGGAGGGGCTCTATTTATAGGAGGAGGCGAGGCAGTGCTCGGGCTCCGCCGGAGCTGAGCGGCAGGGCAACCTGGGGGCGGTGAGGACTCGGGTGAGCAAGGAGACGACGAAGGCGAGGCCAAGCATAGTGCTCGCACGCGGACTCGAGCACAGGCGCACTAAGATGAACAGAGGCGCGTGTGCAAGCCACTGTGCCATCGGCTAGCGCCATGGCCGCTTCCGGCGTGCCTCCTGCCGCCGACGGGGACGGTCAGGGAGGGGCTGGGTGGAAGAGGGGGTGTGGGCTGTGTGGACTAGACAGGTTGCGGTGGCACGAGAGGAGAGGTTGGACGGCGACCGATCGAACCCGACGGGCAGAGCGCGTGCATTGCACCCTGCTCGCACGCGGTCACCGCATGCATTGGCATGCAGAGGACTTTCGGCACTGCCACACCATGTCCTGGGTGTTGTCCCTTCAACACTTTGCCAAGAAATGCGCTGGGCTTGCCAAATGGTGCATTGGAGGTGACAAGAGGGAGCTACAAAGTTTCTGTACAGAAACTTGCTCCAAGCACTGAGGACAAATGGCTGAGATTCTAGGGCTGATTTTAGGCGTTTAAGCATCACTTAGGAGGGTGATCAAGTGGTAAAAATTTCAGCTTAAAAGGATCAAGGAAAAATATAGTTGCTTCACAATGTGCTCTTTCTGACCAGAAGCAAAAACATTTTTCATGGCTGAAATTTTCCAAATGACCATGGGATATTTTTGCATAGGCAGGTGAGGCATGACCCAAAGAATATTTGGGAATTTTCTTGGAATTTTCTGGGCAATAAAAATAGAGGTTGCTTTATAGCTTAGAGAGAAAAGGAGCATTTTCAGAGAGAAAAAGCATATAATGCCATTAAATAAAAATACCCAATGGCATTATTATGGGAGGGATAAAGTCTAGGGAGGGTTTCTGGATGAAGGAACCCACTTGGAAGAAAATCAAAAATAAATCCAAGTGGTAAGTCCAAAAGAAATGACTGAAAAACCCAAATGCAAAAATAGAATATTCAACAAAATCAAATAAAATCCAAATAAAAGAAAAAGGCAAAATCCAGGGTGTTACAAACCTCCCCCCTTAGGATCAATCTCGTCCTCGAGATTCGGTTGCTCAGGAAACAAATATGGGTATGCAGTCCTTAAGTAATCCGCTCTTTCCCAGGTGGCCTCGTCCTCAGTGTGGTGTTCCCATTGGACCTTGTAAAACTTTATAGTTTTGCTGCGGGTGACTCTGTCCATTTCTTCCAAGATTCTCAAGGGTTTCTCCTCGTATGTTAAATCCTTGGCAAGCTCTAGTTCTGTCATAGCCGCCTGCTTTGCGGGTGGTGCGATGCATTTCCGTAGCTGAGATATGTGGAACACATCATGAACCTCGGATAACTCGGGAGGCAATTCTAACTGATAGGCCACTTTGCCCACTCTGGTCATAACTGGAAAGGACCGATGTACCTTTGTGCGAGTTTTCCCCCGAGTGTGAAACCTCTTTACTCCTTTCATGGGGGTAACTCGGAGATATGCATATTCACCTGGTTCGAAGCTGATCTGCCTATGCTTCGAGTCATGGTAACTTTTTTGACGAGATTTTGCCACTTGCAGTCTGTCTCGAATTTCTTTGACTTGCTTTTCTGCTTCCATCATCAGATCAGTCCCGAAGATTCGGCTGTCTCCTGTCTGAGACCAGTTCAGTGGGGTACGGCACTTACGTCCATATAGAGCCTCAAAAGGTGACATCTTGAGACAAGTCTGATAGCCGTTGTTGTAAGAAAACTCCGCGTATGGTAGGTTGTCTTCCCATTTGGGTCCGTGAGCAAGAGCGCACGCTCGAAGCATGTCTTCCAGGATTTGATTTACTCGCTCTGTCTGTCCATCTGTCTGAGGGTGATCAGCGGTGCTATGCTTCAAAGCGGTTCCCAAGGCTTGGTGTAGACGTAGCCAGAATGTCGAGGTAAACAAAGATCCTTGGTCTGAAGTGATAGTCCTAGGCACTCCTTGTAGACTGACAATCCTGGACACATAGAGTTGAGCGAGTTGATCTGCACGGTAAGTTGTCCTTATTGGAATAAAGTGGGCCACCTTGGTGAGCATGTCGACCACGACCCATATGGCATTATTTCCTCGTGGTGTCCTTGGTAGTCTAACGATAAAGTCCATGCAGATATCATCCCATTTCCATTGTGGAATGGGTAAGGGTTGAAGTAGACCAGCGAGTTTTTGATGTTCCGCCTTCACCTTATTGCATATATCGCAACAGGTGATGTAATAGGCGATGTCTTTCTTCATACCTTCCCACCAGAATGTTTGCTTCAGGTCTTGATACATTTTAGTGCCTCCAGGATGAATAGAATATGCGGACTCGTGAGCTTCCTTCAGAATCTTTTGCTTTAATTCCCCGAGGTCCGGTACACAGACCCGATCCCGAAATCGGAGTGTACCTTTATCATCAATGTTGAAATCTGGCGTCTTCCCTTCTCGTACTTGAGCCATTATCTTGAGTAACATTGGGTCACCAATTTGAGCCTTTCGAATTTTGTCTTCCAGAGTAGGGGTTACTTCCAAGGTAACCGAGCAAATCGCATCACACAAGATCATATTGAGCTGAGCTATTTCTTCTTGAAGTGTTGGGTGCAGACACTCGATTAATGCATTCGCGGTAGCTGGTTTGCGACTGAGAGCATCGGCGACCACATTTGCTTTTCCTGGGTGGTATTTGATACCCAGGTCATAGTCTTTGACCAACTCAAGCCATCTTCTTTGTCGGAGATTCAAGTCTGGTTGCGTGAATATATATTTGAGACTTTTGTGGTCGGTGTAGATTTGGCATCGCTTTCCAATGATGTAATGCCTCCAAATCTTTAAAGCATGAATCACCGCGGCCATCTCTAGGTCATGGGTAGGGTAATTCTCCTCGTGAGGTCGGAGTTGTCTTGATGCGTAGGCCACGACCTTCCCATCTTGCATGAGCACACACCCAATGCCACGTCTGGATGGGTCGCAATAGATGTCGAAGCTTCGGTAGATGTCTGGAAGAGTCAACACTGGAGCGGTACTCAGTCGGGTCTTGAGCTCATTGAAACTGTCTTCACATGCTTCCGTCCATATGAATTTCTGATTTTTCTTGAGTAGCTCCGTCATTGGCTTGGCAATCTTGGAGAAGCATTCAATGAAGCGACGGTAATAACCTGCCAGACCCAAGAAACTCCTGATTTCTGTTACCGAAACAGGGGTCTTCCATTTCAGGACTTCTGTGACCTTGCTTTGGTCCACAGCCACTCCTTGAGCGGAAAGAGTATGCCCAAGGAATCCCACTTCTTTAAGCCAAAATTCACATTTGCTGAACTTGGCGTAGAGTTGATGAGTGCGTAATCGTTCCAGCACTGCTCGGAGATGTTGCTTGTGCTCCTCTTCACTTTTGGAATATATGAGGATGTCATCAATGAACACCACTACAAACTTGTCCAGGAAGTCCATGAATACCTTGTTCATCATGTGCATGAAAAATGCAGGAGCGTTGGTCAGCCCTAATGACATGACCGTATATTCGTACAGCCCGCACCGTGTAGTGAATGCTGTCTTTGGAATATCTTCTTTTCTGATTTTCAGCTGGTGATACCCAGTGCGCAAATCAATCTTGGAGAACACTTAAGGTCCACTGAGTTGATCAAACAAATCATCGATCCTAGGCAGCGGGTATTTATTCTTGATGGTGACATCATTGAGAGCACGGTAGTCAACACACATCCGAAGACTGCCGTCTTTCTTACCCACGAATATTGCAGCTGCACCCCAAGGAGATGAGCTGGGGCAAATATATCCTTTTTGGAGCATCTCATCCAGTTGCTTTTTCAACTCCACTAGTTCAGACGAAGGCATTCGATAATACTTCTTGTAAATTGGTGTTGTTCCGGGCACAAGCTCAATAGAAAATTCCAGCTCCCGGTCAGGTGGCATGCCTGGCAACTCGTCTGGAAACACATCTGGGAATTCACAGACCACTGGGACTAGATTCATCTCTGTAGCAATGGCAGCATAAACCATTCCTTTCTTTGGTATGGCTCGACTAGCATAGACTCGAGCGGGCTGACCCGAGGGATTTATTAGCGTGACTTCTCTTGTTACGCAGTTGATGCAGACCTGATGTCTTGTTAGCCAATCCATCCCCAAAATAATATCCAAGGTGGGAGACTCAATGGATACCAGTGATGCGGGGAAGATGACTCCATAGATTGATATTTTCAATCCTCGGCATACAATATTTGTCTTGAGCCTAGATCCGGGGGACTGTACCACCATAGCTTTGTCCAAAAGAGTATAGGAAAGGCGATGTTGGGCAACAAAACTCCACGAAATAAAAGAATGGGAAGCCCCAGAATCGAATAAAATTGTTGTAGATATGTCATTAACAGGAAACATACCAATGACCACCTCGGGGACTTCTGCGTCTTCTTCGGCGGAGATATGATGAACTTGCCCTTGAATGTACCTCCGTTTGGGGAATTGTCCCACATAATTGACTTGAGGCTTCAGGTTGGCTTGTATCTTGCCGTTCTTGGGACACTGCCTAGCGTAATGCCCAGTCTGTCCACATGTGAAACAGGCATTGTTACGCTGACAGTCTTCCTTGTTTGGCTTGGCGACCATAGTTTTGATCTGACTTTCATTCTTGATGTTTCCCTGCTGCCAGGTTGGCTTGAACTCGAACTGTGGTTGCTGCCAAGTACGAACTTTCTGAAAAACTTGCCCTTCCTTCTTGGGTTCAAATTTGCGTTTGCGGTCTTCATAGCTAGTCTTATGATCATTAACCAGCTTGTGTTCCCTTTCGGCAATGAGTGCCTTGTTCACCAAAGTTTGGAAGTCGGGGAAATCTAGCATGCTGAGCGCACACCGGAGGGTAAGGTTGAGTCCTCCGAGGAACCGATCTATCTTCCGTTCTTCGGTGGCCACATCATGAGTGGAGTAACGGGCCAAGTGATTGAACTTGTTTAAATATTCACTTACAGTCAAGGTTCCTTGGGTAAGGGTGAGAAATTCTCGCTGCTTGACCTTCATGATGCTGGCAGGAATATGATACTTGCGGAATTTATCTTTGAATTTATCCCAAGTAATCTCGTCCTCTGTAGGCCACATAACTTTGGCATTGTCCCACCATATAGCTGCCGGTCCTTCTAGATAATGAGTGGCGAAGGGCACCTTGTCAGCATCTTCAGTGCGAGCAATTTCCATCTTCTTCTCAATGGTCCTTAACCAATCATCGGCTTCCATCGGGTCCACTGCTTGACTGAAACTCGGCGGTTTGGTCCTCTGAAAGTCTGACAGCTTGGAGTGATTACCATTGTGATTATTCTGCCCAACCACAGTCTGCATGCTTCTCAGGAATTCCATCAGGTCTTGGTTCCTCTTTTCCTCCAACATCCGCATAATCTGCTCTGTTGTGGGTGCTTGAGGTGGAGGAGGTGGTGGCTGATACGGTTCTGGAGAATGTCCTGCTTGTCTGGCGGATCGACGGACTGGAGTATCATCGCCACCATGACAGTTACTGCCACACCTTGTCATCCTATATATGTTTCCCAATACGAAGCATCGAGATGAGCAACATCCATTAGGGGAAAAACAAGAAAAATAGGGAGGTGAAGCAACAAACCAGGAAAAGACATCGAGAAAAGCCAAAGCGAGTAACAGAAAGCAACATAATTATACAATACATCGTCCAACATACATAACAGGGCAACCGCATGGATAGTACTACTACATGCATACAACCAAACAACACGCCATGCTTGCCTACATGCGACGACCGGGATCGCACTGGCACACTGACGGTCCTGCTGGTGTCTCCTCGGTGTCTGACTCCGAACCAGAACTGATAACGGATACATCCGGAGCAAAGGAAACACGACGACGCTGATGGGAAGGCTCTCCCTCAGAGTCTGGAGCAGGGTGATTCTGCAGCATCGGGGCGGCTGGGGTAGCGAGAAGCATAGTCCACTGGGCTGGGGACTCATGAGGAGTCATTACCAAAGTACCTGAGCTACTCTGGGAGGGTGTGGGGATCGCTGTTGTGGGTGGGGGTAAGGTAGCTGGGGGGACAAGTGATGGGTGGATAAGCAGAGGTGGAGCGAAGGCAGATCCAGCGGCAGCTAGCTCACCTCGAACGCGGTCCAGCTCCTGGGCTAGACTGGTGATCAGAAAATATCCCGCCGTTATGTAGCGAGACAGGTGACTGGCTGACCGGTCGCACTCCGGATTAATGTAAGGGAAGCAGATCTGTCCTGACTCGTACAGGGATGGATAGAAGTAGAAACCTGAGTGAGTCTGCATCTGAACCTCGTTATAGCGCAAGTCAGTGAGAGCCTCAAATGCTGCAAACTGGACCACCTGGTCGGGTGTAGAAGCAGTCCCGCCCTTGATGAAGCGAGTGTACGTGCCCACCACGGTACTGTTGAGCATGATGACCTCCGCGTAATACTCATAAACACCATCAACAAGCTGCTCTCGGTACACCTGGTATATGGGGTCATCGCCATTGGGATAGAGTTGGCGCCATACGTTGGTAAGCAGGTGCGGAAAGGTGGAAGGTGCCGGCTCAGGCTGGTACGGATAAGGGACTGGTGCCATCTACACTCACAACATTAGCTGGTCAGCATTAACAGCATGATATATGCATGCAATGCAACACCCAAGTGCACAATCAACCTCAAATCACTACCGAGACTAAGGCAATCATTTTCTAGCGCGTCAGCTGTCTAGGGCATCCTACAGTCAGCGCGGCTCTGATACCAAGCGTTGTGGCACCCCGGCTCAGAGCAACCGGTTTACCTTGCATTGCCAGCCCAGAGATCAAGTCTTCTGGCAATACACAACAACTTGGTATAGAAAACAACCGCTTTATTGATCTCTTAGAGGAAACATAGGTTCACATCTTACAGGATGAGCGAGGCCAAGCGGCACACACGGTGCGGCTGCACTTATGTAAATTATTTAGTAGACATCTCCAGGGCCTCGATGATGAACGGGAAACTACTACGCGACAGCGGAACGATGAGGTAGCGGAACTCCACTCCACAGGGACACTGCTGGGACACGGCCTAGATCGCGACAAACTGCTCAACATCAACTCCTTGCACGGCTTCTCCTGCATCTGGCATGATAAGCCAGGTGAGTACTTTGAATGTACTCGCAAGCTCACAGCAAACAAAACAAGTGCGACAAACAACAACAAGGCATTTAACAGATTTAATGCATGAGCATGATACTACTCAACATGAGATGTGCGTGAAACATTGTCATGGTCCTCGGGACCAACCTACCATCCCGGGGTTACCGCGTAACCACCGTTCATAACTTACCAACGTGATCCTCACTTGATCACCTTCATACCTTTCATAGTGATCCTCGATCACCATTTCTGCATGTGCCCTCTTGTGAAATTTAGTGGGCAGGTTAATTATATCAGTTGACCCACGGTGTGACCTACTACGAACTGTGTCCATATCCGAGGACGCGGCTATCGATAGATTATACACTCTGCAGAGGTTAGTACACTGTACCCACACTACGGAACTCATGGCCTCGTGCTCCCATTCGGGTGGACCAACGACAATCCGACAAAACCAATCTATTGCATGACACTCTCCCGGCCACTCCGACAAACTCCCCTTTGGGCTATGTCCTGGGTGACCCCGGTGCCAACATGTGACACCCGCCACCTCTGTGGCTGCCACCGTCGTGGACAAACATCAACATTGTCCCAAACGGGGACCTCGGTACCATCAAAACTCGGGTCCTCAAGGTTATGACTGCCTACCGGGCCAGGGTAGTGCCAGAGCACAACCTTCCCTCGTAGGAGGCACCGGCGAGAGGCATGACAATAGATCGCATTAGGGCCTCCCCATCTAGGCAAGTGTAGTTGCACTGGTGAGCTCGATTCGGTGGCACCATGACTCGATCAACAGCATGTTCAAGTTGGATTATTATCAAGTTTAGCTTGAAAAGAAAATGATTCGAGCCATAGTGTGCGAATGGATGCACGGGACATGATCATGAATAACAAATGCATCATGTTGTCATATGCGTATATGCCATGATACCTACTGCACACTAGCAAGAAACCATGTATCCTACTGCATAAATTATCAACATGACGGAACAAAGTTTATGCAATAAGATTTATATAGCAAATTATTTTAAATAGTGAATAAATGATGAATTTAATTCAATTAAACCCAGTCATTGCAATGCCATCCTTGCATATGAATGTTGTGGCTTGCCTTGGTTCAGAGGAGTGTCACAGTACTCTTGGCCTTCTCCAACACAACTAGGTTCTTCTGAAATTAAATTAAATGCAAAAAGAAAATGTCACATACTACTGTTTATAGCACCAGAAATTCTAAACAGCAAGAAAAATTCTGAAACTTGGCATACAGAAACTTTGGAATTTTACAAACCAGTAGCAAAAAGAATCATCTCATTTAGGCTTATAGATAAAAAGTTATTGATGGTGAAACTTGGATTAGATCTGGTCAAAATTTGAATTTAAAAGAAAAGCTAGAGGCGGCCACGTCGAAGACGTATTCAGAGAATACGCCTCCACTTATACCGCTTTGGGCGGCCAAGTGAGAGGCTAACTAGCGGGGCCCGCTGTCAAGATTAAACAGAGAGAGAGAGAGGAACAGGGCTCGGCGGCTCGGTCATCTGCATTTCTCCGGCAAGGAGACGTCGGCGATTACCGGAGAAGAGGGGGGTGGGTCCAACTCAACGAGACGGTTACGCACGTACCCGAAACACGAGCTAGGGTGGTCGGACAGCTTCGCGAAGATCCTCTCCAGAGACGGCGGTGGCGGAGCTGATCGGGATCGGCGTTTCCGGCGACAATCCGGCGAGCTCTTGGTACCGTCGTGCTCAGGAGGTTGCTACGGTCTCAGGGGTGGCAGTGGTTGGAGCTTAGGTGGGCTAGAATGAGTGCTCGGAGGAGAGGGATCCGCGGCGGTCGCCGGCGAGGTTTGAAGGCCAGAGGCCTTCCCGGCGTTGCCAACAGCTTCTAGTGCTCGATTTGAGCGAGGAGAGGGGTTTTGGGATGGCTAGAGCGGTCGGGGAGGGGCTCTATTTATAGGAGGAGGCGAGGCAGTGCTCGGGCTCCGCCGGAGCTGAGCGGCAGGGCGACCTGGGGGCGGTGGGGACTCGGGTGAGCAAGGAGACGATGAAGGCGAGGCCAAGCATAGTGCTCGCACGCGGGCTCGAGTGCAGGCGCAATAAGATGAACAGAGGCGCGCGTGCAAGCCACTGTGCCGTCGGCTAGCGCCGTGACCGCTTCCGGCGTTCCTCCTGCCGGTGATGGGGACGGTCAGGGAGGGGCTGGGTGGAAGAGGGGGTGTGGGCTGAGTGGACTAGACAGTTTGCGGTGGCGCGAGAGGAGAGGTTGGACGGCGGCCGATCGAACCCGACGGGCAGAGCGCGCAGAGCGCGTGCATTGCACCCTGCTCGCACGCGGTCACCGTGTGCATTGGCATGTAGAGGACTTTTGGCGCTGCCACACCATGTCCTGGGTGTTGTCCCTTCAACACTTTGCCAAGAAATGCGCTGGGCTTGCCAAATGGTGCATTGGAGGTGACAAGAGGGAGCTGCAAAGTTTCTGGACAGAAACTTGCTCCATGCACTGAGGACAAATGGCTGAGATTCTAGGGCTGATTTTAGGCGTTTAAGCATCACTTAGGAGGGTGATCAAGTGGTAAAAATTTCAGCTTAAAAGGATCAAGGAAAAATACAGTTGCTTCACAATGTGCTCTTTCTGACCAGAAGCAAAAACATTTTTCATGGCTGAAATTTTCCAAATGACCATGGGATATGTTTGCATAGGCAGGTGAGGTATGACCCAAAGAATATTTGGGAATTTTCTTGGAGTTTTCTGGGCAATAAAAATAGAGGTTGCTTCATAGCTTAGAGAGAAAAGGAGCATTTTCAGAGAGAAAAAGCATATAATGCCATTAAATAAAAATACCCAATGGCATTATTATGGGAGGGATAAAGTCTAGGGAGGGTTTCTGGATGAAGGAACCCACTTGGAAGAAAATCAAAAATAAATCCAAGTGGTAAGTCCAAAAGAAATGACTGAAAAACCCAAATGCAAAAATAGAATATTCAACAAAATCAAATAAAATCCAAATAAAAGAAAAAGGCAAAATCCAGGGTGTTACAGGCGCACGCGGTCCAATCTATCCAACCAAAAGATGTCTAGCGTCTTGTCCTTCCTAAGTGGGTCCTACCTGAGGTGATGGCTCGAAGAAATCCACTGTGGGTTGATGGGAATGGTCAGGGAAAGTTTGCTGCTGCCAACTTAGTCATGAAATAGTGATCAACTGGGTTGAGATAAGAGTTAAAAAAGATGTCACAGAGGTTTAGGGTAGGAAGGACTATGATACTGTGGATTTTGAGGGGATTTGAACCAGTATTTAACATAGTTGCTTTGCAAGTGCAATAACTGGTCCAGAAACAAGATCAGGAAGTAGCACTCACATGGATGCTTGGATTGAGCTGAAAATTGGTGGAGCATGGTCATCTGGTCCTATGAAGGTACCATAAAAATTTCATCCCATTTGGATAAACCAAAATGGTACTTCCTTCACAATGCTCCTCACTGGACAGAAACTTGGGGGAATTTTGTGGAGCAAATGGATTAGCAAAATCATATGATTTTTGTCATTCTCACATTATTTAGGGATATTTAGGTCCTGGATTAATTTGAGAATTTTTTAATCAATATAAAATATAGTTTCTTCACAAACTGAAATTGTGACCAGAAACCAAGATTTGAAGGTGTGCTCACATAGATTCTTGTATGTTGATGAAATTTGGTGGAGATCCATGATTTGATCACATAAATGATCTCCCAAAATTTTAACTCATTTGGATAAGCTTAGCTAGTACTTCCTTCACAAAGCTTCCCTCTGGACAGAAATTTTGGGAATTTGCCGAGGAAGATTTACTAGGCAAATGAAGTTGAATTTTGGCATGTGGCAATAATTTGGATAGGATAGAGTGCCCAAAAATTTTGAGGTCATTCAAGGAAATATAAATAGCACTTCCTTCACAAAGTGCCCTGCTGGACAGAATAGGAAATGAATATTCCTGAATTATTTTTGAACTAGGTAAGGATGTATTTTGGCATGTTGGTGGGATATATGATCCAAAGAATTTATGATAATTTTTTGGGAATTTTTTGAATGACAGAAATATAGGTTGCTTCACAACCTAAAGCAAACAGGGTTATTCCTTTAATAGAAAAAGGAATATTCCCAAGAAATAAATATTGGGGTTGGGCTAAGATGGAAATTACACGGCCTTGGGATAGATTTGAGAATGACAAGCCACTAGAAAGTGGCAGGAGAGTAGATCTTCCCAGGGTTCAAGACCACATAGCCACGGAAAAAGGAACTCCAAATGCAAATTCGAAGAAATCCAAAAGAAAAAAGAAAGGGCCAAAAATCGGGGTGTTACAAATGTTTGCAATAATATTGAAAGTGGGTTTGGAAGAGTGTCAACTTTAGGTAAAAATAATCACACATATTCGGAGAGTGTTCAATCTTATGAATTTTTTGATAAATGTGGGTTTGGGGAGGTCATGACTTTAGTTGACGTTAATCCCACTATCTTGGAAGATTATAAAACTTTTATGCATGTGGATCATGAAGAGAATATTTTATATGATAGCTATATTGTTGAATTTGACTATTATCCTACATATAATTATTATGAGAGAGGAAAATATGGTTGTAGAAATTTTCATGTTACTCAATTACCTCTCTTGAAGTTCAAATTGTTAATGCTCCGTTCTTCTTCCTTGCATATGCTAGAGTTTGCTTGTCTTGATAATTTGTTCTCCTATAAAATGCCTATTCATAGGAAGTATGTTAGACTTAAGTGTGTTTTTCATATGCTTCATGATGCTCTCTTTGTGTTTCTATTATTATGTTTCATGAGAGCATCATTGAAATCTCAAGCATATCTTAATGGCTATAAAGAAAGAGCTTGTTGGGAGACAACCCAATGAATAAAATAAGTTTTTGAGTGTTTACATGATTATAGCTTCTGTTATGAATTTATCACGTTGTCTTAATTTTTCATAATTTTTGGAGTTACATAAGTATGGCTTTTAAATATATCTTTACAGACTGTTCTGTTTTAGACAGATTCTGTTTTTGTTGCATAGTTTGCTTATTTTGATGAATCTATGGATCGTATCGGGGGGTATGAGTCATGGAGAAGTTGGAGTACAGTAGCATTATGCCAATTTTAAATATGAATCAATTTACTACAGTACCTAAAGTTTAAGATTTGTTTGTTATACTAACGGATCTCACGAGGTTTCTGGTGAGTTTTGTGTGCTGAAGTTTTCAAGTTTTGGGTGAGACTATGATGGACAAAGGAATAATGAGTGGCAAGAGCCTAAGCTTGGGGATGCCCAAGGCACCCCAAGGTAATATTCAAGGTAGACTCAAGCGTCTAAGCTTGGGGATGCCCCGGAAGGCATCCCCTCTTTCGTCTACAATCTATCGGTAACTCACTTGGAGCTATATTTTTATTCATCACATGATATGTGTTTTACTTGGAGCGTCTTGTGAAATAGTTTCTTTGCTTTTGTTTGCTTTTCAGTTTGTCACAATTATCTTTGCTGAACACACCTTTTTGAGAGGGACACACATTATTCGTACTTTGTTAGAATACTCTATGTGCTTCACTTATATCTTTTGAGCTAGGCAGTTGCTCTAGTGCTTCACTTATATCTTTTAGAGCACGGCGGTGATGATATTTTAAAGAAATAGTTGCACTCTCATGCTTCACTTATATCTTTTCGAGAGTCTCATGATAGCAATGGTAATATGCACGGGTTATGAATTTGGTCCTGATATGATAGGTATTCAAGAGGGATATAATAAAAACATTCATGTAGATCACTGAATATGATAAATTTGATTCCTTGCAATAGTTTTGCGATATTAAGATGGTAATATGTGGGAGGTATTAGTAGATAATTGTGGTTTAGTAAGAATAATTGTGTTAAGGTTTGTGATTCCCAAAGCATGCACGTATGGTCTGCTGTTATGCTAAGAAGTTAGAGCATGAATTATTATTGATTGATTTCCTTTGTGTGGCGGTCGGGGGCGCGCGATGGTTAACTCCTACCAACCTCCCCCCTAGGGGCATGCATAGTAGTACTTAGCTTCGAGGGCTAATAAACTTACGCAATAAGTATGTGAGTTCTTTATGACTACTATGAGTCCATGGATTATACTCACTCTCACCCCGCAATTTGCTAGCCTCTTCGGTACCATGCATTGCCCTTTCTCACATCGAGAGTTGGTGCAAATTTCGCCGGTGCATCCAAACCCCGTGATATGATATGCTCTATCACACATAATCCTCTTTATATCTTCCTCAAAACAGCCACCATACCTACCTATCATGGCATTTCCATAGCCATTCTGAGATATATTGCCATGCAACTTCCACCGTTCCGTTTTTTATGACACACATCATCATTGTCATATTGCTTTGCATGATCATATAGCTGACATAGTATTTGTGGCTCAGCCACCGTTCATCATTTTTACACATGTTACGCTAGCATCATTGCACATCCTGATACACTGCCAGAGGCATTCATATAGAGTCATATTTTTGTTCTAGTTTCGAGTTGTAATTTTGAGTTGTAAGTAAATAGAGGTGAGATGATCATCATTATTAGAGCATTGTCCCAGTGAGGAAAGGATGATGGAGGCTATGATTCCCCCACAAGTCGGGATGAGACTCGAGACAAAAATAAAAAAATAGAAAAAAAGGGAGGCGAAAAAGAGCCATGAAAAAAAAAGGGAAGAAAGAAAAAAAAGAAAAAAAGAAAAAAAGAGAAGAAAAAAAGGGAAAAGAAAAGAATGAAAAAATAAATGAGAGAAAAAGAGAGAAGGGGCAATGTTACTATCTTTTTCCACAATTGTGCTTCAGAGTAGCACCATGTTTTTCATATAGAGAGTCTCCTATTTTGTAACTTTCATATACTAGTGGGAATTTTTCATTATAGAACTTGGCTTGTATATTCTGATGATGGGCTTCCTCAAATGCCTGAGGTCTTCATGAGCAAGCAAGTTGGATGCACACCCACTTAGTTTTCATGTTGAGCTTTCATACACTTATAGCTCTTGGTGCATCCGTTGCATGGCAATCCCTACTCCTCGCATTGACATCAATTGATGGGCATCTCCATAGCCCATTGATTAGCCTCGTTGATGTGAGACTTTCTCCATTTTCGACTTCTCCCATTTATCTCAATCACCATACTGTATTCCACCCATAGTGTTATATCCATGGCTTGCACTCATGTATTGCGTGGGAGTTGAAAAAGCTGAAGCGCGTTAAAAAGTATGAACCAATTGCTTGGCTAAAACCAGGGTTGTTCATGATAAATACTTTGTGTGAAGAAGATGGAGAATGATAGGATTATATGATTTTGTAGGGATAACGTTCTTTAGCATTTTTATTTTGAAAGACATGATTGTTTGCTAGTATGCCTGAGTATTGATGTCTTTATATCAAATTATAGACTATTGATGTGAATCATTTGGATCTTATTATTCATATCGTAAGAGAGAGATTACACGATGAAACATGATAGGTAGCATTCCACATCAAAAATTCTGTTTTTATCATTTACCTATTCGAGGACGAGCAGGAATTAAGCTTGGGGATGCTTGATACGTCTCCAACGTATCCATAATTTTTGATTGTTCCATGCTATTATAGTATCAATCTTGGATGTTTTTATATGCAATTGTATGCAATTATATATCATTTTTTGGGACTAACCTATTAACCCAGTGCCTAGTGCCAGTTGCTGTTTTCTGTTTGTTTTTGGCTTTTCAGAGAAACAGTACCAAATGAAGTCCAAATGCCATGAAACTTTTTGGAGATTTTTTTCTGGACAAAAGAAACCTGGGAAGCTTCGGGAGGAGGCCAGAAGCCCCACATGGGTTTCACAAGGCACTAGGGCGCGCCCCGGGGGGGCGCCGTAGTACCTTATGGGGCCCACGTGACTCCTTTTGACCTAATTCCACTGCTATAAATTCACAAATATTGGGAAACCCCCAGAGAGCCAGAAGAAAAAACCTTTCTTCCGCGGCAAGCCTCTGTTCTTCCATGATCCCATCTGGAGGACTTTTCCGGTACTCTGCCGGAGGGGGAATCGATCGCGGAGGGCTTCTACATCAACCTTGCTGCCCTTCCGATGATGTGTGAGTAGTTTACCACAGACCTACGGGTCCATAGCTAGTAACTAGATGGCTTCTTTTCTCTCTTTGATCTTCAATACAATGTTCTCCTCGATGTTCTTGGAGTTCTATCCGATGTAATCTTCTTTTGCGGTGTGTTTGTTGGGATCCGATGAATTGTGAGTTTATGATCAGATTATTCATGAGAAATATTTGAGTCTTCTCTGAACTCTTTTATGCATGATTGTTATAGCTTTGTATTTCTCTCCGATCTATCGGTTTAGTTTGGCCTACTAGATTGATTTTTCTTGCAATGGGAGAGGTGCTTTGTGATGGGTTCAATCTTGCAGTGCTCAATCCCAGTGACAGAAAGGGACATGACACATATTTGTATTGTTGCCATTAAGGATAAAAAGATGGGGTTTATTCATATTGCTTGAATTTGCTTCTCTACATCATGTCATCTTGCTTAAGGCGTTACTCTGCGTAGTACTTAATACCCTAGATGCATGCTGGATAGCGGTCGATGGGTGGAGCAATAGTAGTAGATGCAGGCAGGAGTCGGTCTACTTGTCTCGGACGTGATGCCTATATACATGATCATTGCCATGAATCCATCATAATTATTTGCTTTTCTATCAATTGCCCAACAGTAATTTGTTCACCCACCGTATGCTTATGTGCTCAAGAGAGAAGCCTCTAGTGAAAACTATGGTCCCCGGGTCTATCTTTATCATATAAAAAACCTAAAAATACCTTGCTGCAATTTATTTACTTTTATTTTAATTAGTAGTTTAGTTTATGTATTTACCTCGATAAGATTTAATCCTTGCAAATAACCGCTAAGAGGATTGACAACCCTCTTATTCGCGTTGGGTGCAAGTGTTTGCTCTTGTGTGTGCAGGTGCGCTTTAACGGAATTTTGCTTGGTTCTCCTACCGGATTGATAACCTTGGTTCTTAACTGAGGGACATACTTATCTCTACTGTACTGTATCTCCGTTCCTCTTTAGGGAATTACCAACGCAACTCACAAGTAGCAGCGTCCACGGAGTATGAATGGGGAATCGGACGGGGGAGGGGGGGAAGCTAAGGGGGAACCATGTTTCCAGGACGTGCTTGTTTGAAATTTGGGGAAAGTTACAAACTTTGCCCCCATCTAAAATTTCGGACATGCAGCGGGTCGTGGGTAGGACGGTAATCTCACGTGTCCAAAATAGTGGGCGGGAGTGATTTCGGCGGAGCGCATCGGCGTTTGGGCGCCCGCAGTATATGAATGTTTTTCGGAGGCGGTTGTGTGGTGTATCGGTGAAGTTACAAACCTACCCTGGTTTAGACTGTTGGACGTCGGGCCGATAGGCTTCACGGGTCAGAGTTAGGATGGTAATTTCCTTCTACCAAACATTGGTCTCGCGCGGTTTCGGGCGAGGAGAGGCTCTTTTAGCGCTTCGTTCAAAATTTTGAACCAGAAGCATTCATGTTTACAGTACTCTTGAACTATTAGGATTGACCTTAATAGACCTCATTAAATTTGACCTTGTATGATTGAAAACCTCATTAAATTATGCGCTTCTTTTGAAATTTTGACTCTTGAAAATCCTATAACTACTATTATTTTGGAATGGAGGTGGTAAATTGGAATGTATTTTGTACACGCCTATATGTTATTATGTACAAAAGCAAAGCAAAGATTGATGCACCCTTAATTTAGGTATGATTTACAAATGGCATGATCTCGAATTCAAATAATTGAATGCACTTCATGTTGAATTCGAATATTTGAAACCACCTTAAGTTGATTTCAAACGTATGCTAGTTCCTAGCTAGCTATTTAGAATGTTCACTATGTATATTTCGTATGTATAATGTGCTTTACACACACAACATAAACTATAATCATGTTTATATTTGAATTGCTAAAGCCATGCATTGCCTGGATTTCAAAATACTGACTCTATGGATCAATTATGTCGAATAATACCATACACATGCTCAAATTCGACAGAATATGGATGTTTGATACACCAATGATTGTTCCATACGCGAATCGCAAATATCATGATCCCATCCAAATATGATACAATTTTATATTTTAAATTGATGTGTACATCAGCCTTTTACGCGTACCCTACTCATACACGTGTTATCTTTCTCTCTCACACATACGCGCACACTCTGTATATCCATCGGCCTTCTCTCTCGCACATCCTCACACTCTCTCTTGAGGTGTCTCTCGCACACACGCTGTCTATATATATCACCCTCCCTCCCTCCATCTCACAACTATCTACGACTCCTTTCACTAGTCTCTGTCACAAGAACTCTTTCACACGCATAGGCACGCACGATCTACATCGACCCTTTTCTCTATACATATACCTGCCTACGTGTCTCCTGGACGCTTAGGCCTATCTCGCACGCATTGTCGATCTCCACCTCTCTTACTAGTTAACGAATATGATTCCAGCAGAGTATTCAGTAGGATATCCCTTATAGCTAGGTTGGATGCATGGTAATAAGAGACAAGGATTTACCTTAGTTCGGGCCCTTGCGATCCAGGCAATACCCTACCCCCGGTCATGTATATTTGTGACTAGGGTGTGTACAGAGTACACTACGTGAATACCAAGGGATTCTGTGTATGCTATCGACAGACTAGGCCCCGGGCTTGTATAAACATACCTGGGGCCTAGGGTTACAATTCCTAGCCGGCTTTGTCAGTGGACACAAAGTCCTTCGCGGCTCTGGTTTCTTTGTCTTGTGTGACTAGTCCTCCAGGGGTCTCCGTATAATGTGTCACGGGCGGACCAATGTGGCGCAGGACGGAACCGACCCGGGGCCTCACCTCGGCCCACCAGACCTCACACACCCCTACCCCTAGGTCTCGGTATCTTGTCACACCCACACATGCATACCAGACACACACACCCCACACACTATTTCTGCTTATGTCTCTCTCCCCTTCTCCCTTGCATACGCACACTCAAGACGATCTCTCGTCGAGACATATCTTATTTGTCTCTATCTCTCTAGACCTCTCTCATTTCTCGTGCTATCTATCTCTCATCGCACACACACCCCCTGTATCCGCGCCTCTCTCGAATACGTACACATACCCTCTCCAGGCCCTGCCAAATTCGTAAACTACACATTCACACATGTTGCATCTTATCATGTGCTCGATTGATCTAAAAAGCCCTCTGTTCATGTTTACTTCGCATACATGATTCCTTTTGAATTAGAACTACACAAAGTGTGGCCAAAATTTATTTTATAAAATCTACATCTATACAATATTGCAAAGTTATATGGAGTGTGAAAGTTAATTGCATGGTGCATCCAATGATATTTATTCCGCATTGTGAATGTTTATATTTTTATACTATGAAGTTAGTCATAATAAAGAAAAACGAAGAGCATCTCTCTCTCTCTCTCCCCATCGCCCCCCCTTTCTACGCCTCTTTCACGTACGCACACGAACTATCTCTAGGCCCTCTAAAAGTACGCCCCGTCACATTCACGCATGTTCCATCTCTCTCGCGCGAGATATACACCGACGATCACTGTATTTGAAGCGAAAGCACGATACGATCACTGGACTTCACAATACACTCACTACGGTCACCATATATGTTTTCTGGTTGTTATACAGTCACAGGCTCGCCGTAGAGCTCTGTATTTGTTGAAGACACGATTAGTTGACCAGTTAAACAGTCCACGTGGCGCATCTAGTGTTGCATCATCAACACTCATTATCTCACTACCATAGGGCCCACCTGTCAGCGGGTATAAGAATGTAAACAAACAAAAATAAAATATTGCATGGTGGGTATCACTAGTAGAAGAGATTCGAAGTGGCGCGGACAAGGTGGCCTTGTATTGGTATGCTGTGTTGGTTGACTGGTTCTTTTAATACACAGGATCTAGTGTTGTGATTATACACACACGCACGCATGCACACGAACTGCATGCATGCAACACTCACACGCACACACGCACGCATGCATGCACACACACATAGACACGGACGCATGCATGCACTCACCACACGACCAAGACACACGCTCACGCTCAAGTGCTCAACCTACATGTGCATGTACACACATCAGGCCCTGACACACACATACACAGCCAGGTGGTTCGCGCACAAGGGTTCGAGTCTTGTCGTGCCTGCGTAAATTTATGTTTATCTTATCTCTTTCCTTTGCCAACTGATAGGTGGGACCCACAAGGAACGTGGCAAATTTAACCAGTCAACATAGTGCCACATAGACTATTTGGCCGGTCAACAGACTGCAATACGATGCTGAACGGTGAGCGAGTGACCGTATAATCACCGTCAAACGTATATAGTGACCCTAATGAGTGTATTCTGAAGTCCGGTGACTGTGTTATGCTTTTGCTTCAAATACAGTGACCTCCAGTGTATTTATCTCTTCTCTCGCTCTCTCCATGGAGCCGACTAGGCCAACCTCCCACGCCTAAATTGGCGCACGCCATCTCAATATTGTTGTACTGGTTTCGTAAGAGCGAACAAGCATTCACGTCTAGCGTATAAACTCTAGATATGAGTTACAAATGCTATGATGACGAATACAAATATTTGAATCCACTTTATGCCGAATTTCTCTCTATAGGCCCTCGAAAAGTACGTCCCTACACGTTCTCGCATGTTATATCTAACAACTATGCAATACAGTACTACTATACTCTAACACAATAAATCATATGTATTTTAAGTTTTAGATCTCATATTGTTACTTCAATTATTCATGTTGCATACATTAAAATTGCGTTGAAATGTATGGCTAGTATCATCTAGTGATCTGAAAGGTCCTACTACACACACATGACACAAAAAAGGGCCCACTACACATTCAAGCATTTCACATCTTTCTCTCGGTCTCTCTGTCAAACCGACTATGCCAAACTACCCTACCTACCACGCGGGAAAAGACTCGGCCTCGCCTGTTTAATCGGGTTTGTATCGATGGATCGCGCGAAACAGCAAAAGCAAGTGGTACAAGAGTAGTACAAGACTACCACATAGTACTAGTACAGTAGTACAATACAAGTTACAGTTCACTGGGCCGCCGTGTCTTGTACTCCTCCGTCGTAAGAGTGGAGCACTCGCTTTCATAAATGTTCTACTCCCTTTCGCCGACATGTGGGACATCCAGCATCCAGGTCCATGTGCCATGCACCAAATAACAGTCCAGAGCAGCAGGGGGGACGCACCCCGGTCATGGCGCTGCAGTAGTAATGAGCAATGAGGCGTCAAATCACAAAGCTGCAGCTTTCCCGCAGTATAAGTTGGAGGGACGAAGCAACCATCATTTCACTCCTCCCTGAAGTTGCTTCTGCCGTTGTTCTGCCTCATGTAGTCATGTGGGACGCGGATCGGCTTGGTACATCACTGACACGTGGGACCACATGTTAGCAAACCGTGAGGCCAACCTCCCCTGCCTTCCGCGCGGCAAAAGCACCTCCTCTTTAACCAAGTGGTACGCTTAAGGGCATCCACAATGTGTAGCCAAATGGTAAAATAGCTTTTGGGATCGATGGGAACCATTGTGGAGGGCGCTGCGAAAGCCAAAAAAAGAGGAACCGGAACTCGGTGGTGCGCCGATGCCAAATTGATTGAAGGAATAAAAAAATGCAACCTCTCTCCTCTTTCTCCCTTGCATGGACGCGTGCATAGAGCACAGAGTCTACTCCCTTCTACTATCACAAATCACAAAGCAATGAGGCGTCAAATCACAAAGTCACGGGCGAAGCAACCATAATTTCACTCTTCGCTGAATCCGCTCCATCGTCTTCTTCCAGAAATGACCTTTCCTTCAGTAAGCTAGACAGACGAAGCTATTGTGCTACATTTAATAATATAGGAAATCCTGCATCTACTCCAACCTAGGAGTATTTTAAAAATTCATCTGTCTTTCCTATGACATCAAACACACAATCCTAATCCTATACTCCAATCCAAGCCAACAATCCTATATTTTTGCGATTCCTGTGTTTTGAGGATCCTGCAAATCCAATAGGCCAAGGTGATTCCGGCTGGTGGAGTGGTGGAGCCCAATGGTAACATCTCGATTGATCGTGACTGTGTTTCAAATTTAGCTCGGACATCCACGGCTACGCAACATTCACCAACTAGTACCAGTTACTCAATGGTTACAAATATAGTACTAGTACTAATTAGTGACAAGACCAAATGTACATAGAGCATTATATGATTTAAAAATTCTCGTATGTGCATCAATAGGCTGGCGAAAGCCTAGATAAGCGGTACTACTGTACTACTTGTTTGATGGTGTGTGCGAGACATGCCGGGCACGTCCTAGCACCTTCCTCACCAAGAAGCTTCTCCACGAACATAGCGCCGGCAGGGTAATGACATGACGCCAGTCCACATTCATGTCAAAGCTGAAGTCACACCCTCCTCGTTGATGCAACCGCTGGGGATTCGCCTCCTGGACTATCTTCCTCACAACGCCGTCGGGGACGACCGTCTCCCACTCTGTTTTGTTGGGATGTACTACTAGATCGATGAGCGGAGCCAGCCCCGAACTGCACGCTTGCATTTCCGTTGGTTGCACAGGCTGGACGGGTCCCCGACGCGGAAGAGCCTTTCCGACAGTAAACCGTTGCCTGTGTAAGGGTACACGGTCACGTTCGAGTCCCCTTGCGACAGCTCGAGCTCGAACGACGTGGTCACATCGCATCCAACGGTCACGGCGACATGACAGTTGCTGTCTCCTATGGACTTCCTGGATGCAAAGAAGGCGGTTGTCTCGGCTTCCAGGCGGCACTTCCGAACGACATGACTGTCGTCTGCCTCAATGGTGCGCTCTATCGAACGCACTTCGCCGGAGGGGAAGGAAGTCAAATAGAAAGTATATGATTAGCGCGATGATTGCGGCGGGAGGGGCGAAGAGGACGCCTTTTTACAGAATTTAGTAGAAAATTCTGCATCATTATAATCAGGATTTCCATCGATGTATCGCGCGAAGGCAAAGAACCAAGTGTTATCTTCACAATTTTTTTTGATACGCGCGCACGTGTCGGAGCGCACGATTTCCGACCGGCTAGGCTTGTCCTAATTAAGTAAGTTCATCAGGGTGTATTATTGATAATTAAGGAAAGGGCGGGCCCCACCCAAGTGAAAATCAGGGGGGCGATTAATTGGGGATGGAAAGGTCCATGCGCATTCACCAGGCGACAATTAAATGAAAAGTAATATGGGCCAACGTGCATGCAACCATGTGCTGCTTGTATCGTCAAAGGAGGAGGTGGAGCCACTGTAAATACATGAAAACGGCTGTAGTTATTAATTCGGAAAGAAACAGACTTGGTCGAAAGTTGATTGAGGTTGCGAGAAGGGGATCCGCGCGTTGGCACGCGCGATCGCGGAAGAGTCTTTTCGGATATGAATCCCACCTACAGCATCTCAAAAAAAAAACAAATCCCACATACCGAACGGGTGGGGAGGTCCGGACGTCTGCGACGTCAAACTCCGAAACTTTGGTCCCATCCCACCCCACAACTCTCCAGGCTCCAGCCGTCTGGCTTTGTAAACTCCACACAGTCAAAACCGATTGACCGGTCGTCGCCGGTACCACTACTCACACCGAAACCTTCACTGCTCGGCCTACGCCAGCTACTTGCCGGCCGGTCACCCCTGCCCCAAAACCCCACCTCCCATCCCATTCTCCCACATTTCGATCCCCTAGCCCGCATCAGCCATCCCCTAGTTCGCCGAATAGCCATGGTGCACAGCAAGATCACGTACTACAAGATGTTGATGCCGGAGCGCCGCACAGAAATCGCAGCGGCGGTAGGCGCCACAGACCTCCGTTCCCAAGCTCGCTTTGCGGTGGGCCAATCCCCGAGACCTCTGGAGCCGAGCTCCGAGGAGGAAGGCGATCCAATGTTCATGGCGGAGGTCGCAGCGCAGAAGCCCCCCGCGGCGAAGGAGACGATGGCCGTTGACTTCGTGCCGGCATCCGGGTCCCCCATGGTGCAGGCGGACCAGCGGTTCGACCTGGCGATCCTAAAGAAACACCGGGCGGTGGAGGCTCAACTCAACGGGGAGCGCACGGATCCCGCTGCCATTGAGGCCCTCCTGCAGGCGGAACCGGATGTCGTGGTCGTGAACCGGGCGGCGGAGGCTCAACTCGTCACGGAGCGCGCGGATGCCGCTGCCATCGAGGCCCTCCTGCAGGCGGAACTGGATGTGGTGGTCGTGAACCAGGCAGCGGAGGCTCAACTCGATGCGGAGTGCACGGATGCCGCTGCCATCGAGGCCCTCCTGTAGGCGGAACCGGATGTCATGGTCGTGAACCGGATGGCGGAGGCTCAACTCCACACGAAGCGCGCGGATGCCGCTGCCATCGAGGCCCTCCTGCAAGCGGAACCGGATATCGTGGTCGTGAACCGGGCGGCGGAGGCTCAACTCAATGCGGAGGGCGCGGATGCCGCTGCCATTGAAGCCCTCCTGCAGGCAGAACCGGACGTCGTGGACTTGAATCGGGCGGCGGAGTCTCAACTCGACGCGGAGCGCGCAGATGCCGCTGCCATTGAGGCCCTCCTGCAGGCGGAACCGAACGTCTTGGATGTGAACCGGGCGGTGCTCGCGTCCGTGCAGAGCGCCATCATGCTCCGTGTGAACAAGTAGCTGGAGGCCGAGGACAACGACGCCGCGGAGACACGCGTCGGCAGCTCCGGCTGGTTCGCGCCGGCAGCCAAAGACGACGACGCCGGCTCGTTCCGTGAGCAGTGATAGTTTTTCTTTATGTTGTTGTTTTTAGGGATCATTTTCTATGTAAAAACATATTTATATTTAATAAATCGGCCTTATAAACATACTGTATCGACGAAAATTAGGTGTCAGCGATTGGATGGCTGAGTTTGGTTTGATCACATGCGGTTTCTCCCTCCGTCCAGGTGTATAAGCACCTTACGGAAATCAGATATTCCCAAAACGCTTAGGAGCAATGCATTAAATTCCGTCCTCGTTCCCCTCACTGCCTCGTTCATCAGCGAGCGAAATTTTTCTTTGTATTATTTCGTGATTTGAATACAAGCATACTTTCTGGAAAAAAGCGAGCGAAAATTTTGGCCGAACCACGCGCGTGGAGGAAATCGCGACGGCGGGGCAGGCTAGTTTGGCCCATGGTCGGTTTGCTGACATGCGTTCCCACATGCCAGTGAAATGCCAAGCCGGTTGGCGTTGACCGGCGGGGTAGAACGACCGTGTGTTGGTCTGATGCGAATGCGACAGGCGTGCTGTGATTGTTCCTTTTCCTCGTTTTAAACTTGTGAAGATAACCCCCGATATTCTACGCCAGCTACTTGCCCGCCCTTTCCTTAATTATCAATAATACACCCTGATGAACTTACTTAATTAGGACAAGCCCAGCCGGTCAGAAATCGTGCGCTCTGACGCGCGCGCGCGCGCGTTAGCCATTCCAAAAAAAAGAAGTATGGAAGTTCAAAAGGAACTGACGGTGTACATCACACTTGTCGCGTTCGCGTTGCACCCCGACACGGTCGGTCCGGCACATCGCTCACCGAATGGAACGCGCTTCGTCTTGCATTTTCGCTCGCTTGCGGGACCGCAGTTGAGAGCAAACCGACGGTAGGCAAACTTTCCCCCTCCATCTCCCAATCCCCCGCCCGCGTCGGCTGAATTTAGAAGAGAGAGACGACTGATGTAAAAAAAACACACTAGAAGAGAGAGACGAGGAGGGAGAGGTTGTAGCATGGATTCCAAGAAATTTGTTGAGAGTGTGAGGTGGGCCATGTGTTAATAAGCACTCCATACTCTAGTGCAGAGGCCTCCGTCCTGGTTTATTGGTCCCCTTCGTATTTTGTGTCAAATTTTGACCTTAGATTTAACTAAAATAATATTAATGCATGTCACCAAAAATAATATCATTGGAAACTATGTTCAAATACGAATTGAACGATATAATTTTTGATGACATGCATTAAAAAAAATTGAGTTGAAATTATGGTCAAAATTTGGCACGAAAAACAAAGGTAGTACTACTAGTACTAGTACTCCTACTGTTATTAGACTGGCTAGACGTGGCGAAATCCTAGTAGCAAGCGCATGCGCGAGAACAAACATTCACGTGTTAGAATACAATTTGGAAACCAATTTATGTTTGAATACAAATTTATATACGTAATTGTACATGGTATATTGTAAGTTGAAAAGCGAAACGAAGATTGAATGCCCTTTACATATGATTTGCAAATGCTATGATCACCGGTTCAAATATTTGAATCCACTTTAGGTTGAATTCTAATATTTGAAACTTTTTTTAGGTTGGATTCAAGTACCAAGTGTCTTCTTATGCATAATGTGTCTCACACACCCAACATAGAGTGTTGTCATGTTTTTTTTCTTTGACGCACGCTCTTTCTGTATTGCACACCCACTCGATCTCTCTCGGTTTCATCTCAGGGTCTCTCTCTCTCTCTCTCTCGCACACACACGCATAGCACCTCTCTTCCTCTTTGTGCATGTCACACATGATCGACCTATTGAGGTATCGGGATTGTATCTCGCTCATCAGGTCGCTCTTCGACACACGCCTAGGTCACTCTACCATGCATTAATTGTAACCAAGCCTTTCATATATATATTTTTAAGCATACATTCATCTTTCTCTGCACCCCTATGTACATCGGTCGATCAATTGATCTCCGGACCCACCCTAGTCCTATTTCAATCGATCTACAGCTAGATGGTACATGACCGACTAGCGTACACACAAACACCCCCCCCCCCCCACTCTCCACCTCACACGATCATTTCTATCATAGACACACACCAAAACCTTGATTTGCATGACACACACTCGATCTCTCCACATCTATCGATCTCATCAAGGTGTGTCGGGTCATGAACCGAAGGGGTTTGTCACTACTAAGATGGGGATCAACACGTAGTGGACGGCTCACAAAAAAGACCTAGGTAACTATTTTTCCAAGCAACTTATATAGTATAGTTACTACAGCCAGAACATGGTAAGTTTGACATATAAATGCAAGGTCGCGGACTCCTCCGAGGATGAGTAGGGCATGCGAGGTGGAAGGCATGGTGTCCCAAGTGGCTGGTCCGTCTCCTGTGTTCTACTCTTCCTCGCCGGAGACCGCACCCTTACTTCACGGGTCTTGAACCCCGCTGCCGTTCATGGAGATGGAAGCTGGAGGACGTGGTCGCCAATGCGGAATACAAAGGAAAGTGGACGTACGCCGTCGCCTTAGGATAGGTTTAGGGTCGTGTTTCTTTTCTTTTTTTGTCCTAAAAGTTTGAAATGTAATGAAAATCTGTCGTGTTTGCATGAATCTCGTCCGGTTATATGAACTTTCACAATAAAAACATATGTTGTATGAAAATATATTGAATAATTATTCTAATCGTATTTACTTCGTATTGTGGTTGTCATTGTTTTTGTATGTATAAACTTGGTCAAAGTTTAGAAAGTTTGACCCGAGACAAAGCTAATATGCGAAGTAAATAAATACAGAGGGTTTACATACACAATTTCTCTTAGGCCCTCCAAAATTACGTCCACTACACATTCACGCATTTCACGTCTTTCTCTCGCTCTGTCTGTCAAACCAACTAAGCCAAACTCCCAGCATATCGTGCGGGAAAAGACCCGCCCGTGCCGTTTTAGTCAGGATTTGTATCGATGGATCGCGCCAAGCACCAAAACCAAGTGTTACGCTCTACAAGTTCAAAAGGAAAAGGTGGTACACTTACAGCACGCCTGTCACGGTCACATTGCACTCCTCACACGGTCGGTCCTGCACACCGCTCACCCAAAGGGAACGCGCTTCAGCTTGCCTCTTCACTGACACAAGGAACCGCAATTGGAGAAACCGACCATTCGCCAAACTCCCCCGCCCACTGATGACCCACAAGTATAGGGGATCAGTCATAGTCCTTTCGATAAGTAAGAGTGTCGAACCCAACGAGGAGCAGAAGGAAATGACAAGCGGTTTTCAGCAAGGTGTTTTCTGCAAGCACTGAAATTATCGGTAACGAGTAGTTTGATAGCAAGATAATTTGTAACAAGTGACCAATAGCAATAGTAACAAAGAGTGCAGCAAGTTGGCCCAATCCTTTTTATAGCAAAGGACAAGCCGGAACGATCTCTTATAATAAGCAACACGTTCTCGAGGACACATGGGAATTTCATCTAGTCACTTTCATCATGTTTGTTTGATTCGCGTTCGCTACTTTGATAATTTGATATGTGGGTGGACCGGTGCTTGGGTGCTGTTCTTACTTGAACAAACCTCCCACTTATGATTACCCCCTCTCGCAAGCATCCGCAACTACGAAAGAAGAATTAATATAACTCTAACCATAGCATTAAACATTTGGATCCAAATCAGCCCCTTACGGAATAGCGCATAAACTAGGGTTTAAGCTTCTATCACTCTAGCAACCCATCATCTAATTACTACTCCAAAATGCATTCCCTTAGGCCCAAAGATGGTGAAGTGTCATGTAGTCGACGTTCACACGACACCACTAAGAGAATCAACAGCATACATATCATCAAAATATCGAACGAATACCAAATTCACATGATTACTTATGACAAGACTTCTCCCATGTCCTCAAGAACAAAAGTAACTACTCACAAATCATCAACATGCCCATGATCAGTAGGGTATTGAATAGCATAATAGATCTGAACATATAATCTTCCACCAAATAAACCAACTAGCATCAACTACAAGATGTAATCAACACTACTAGCAACCCACAGGTGCCAATCTGAGGTTTTGAGGCAAAGATTGAATACAAGAGATGAACTAGGGTTTGAGATGAGATGGTGCTGGTGAAGATGTTGATGAAGATTGGCCCTCCCACGATGAGAGGGTCGCTGGTGATGTCGATGGCGACGATTTCCCCCTCTCGGAGGGAAGTATCCCCGGCGGAATCTCTCCGCCGGAGAGCAAAAGTGCTCCTGCCCAAGTTCCAGCTCGAGATGGCGGCGCACTGTCCCAAAAGTCTTCTCTTTATTTTTTCTAGGGCAAAATGACTTATATACCAGAAAATGGGGGCCAGAAGTGGGCCAGGGGCCCCACGAGGTACCAGGGCGCGCCTGGGGGGGTGGCGCGCCCTGGTGCCTCGTGGGCACCTGGGTGGCCACCTCTGGTACTTTTTGCTTCCAATATTTTTTCTTTATTCGAAAATAAGTCACCGTAAAATTTTAGCTCATTTGGAGATGTGCAGAATGGGTATCTTGACAGAGCTTTTTCAGGTCCAGAATTCCAGCTGCCGGTATTCTCCCTCCTTGTGTGAATCTTGCATATTACGAGAGAAAAGGCATTAGAATTGCTCCACAAAGTGTTATATTGATCAAAAACACTATAAATAACAGTAGCAAAACATGATGCAAAATGGACGTATCAACTCCCCCAAGCTTAGACCTCGCTTGTCCTCAAGCGAAAGCCGATATCGATAATCATGTCCACATGTTTAGAGAGAGAGGTGTCGATAAAAACAAAATACAGACATAGAAGCATCATGATCATTATTATAACAGCAATATTTATTATCATAAACTTCTCATGAGCAAGTAACAATTCATCACAACAATGAAGTATAAGGCATAAACTTTCTTGAAAACTAACAAACTATGTTCTTAGTCAACAATGCAATTGCAATTCATCATATTTTCAGGAAGGGTCTCATGTAGGAGCTAATTAGCAAGTCCACATACTCAACCATCATTTAGTCTTCTATGATTGCTAACACTCACGACATATATATGGAGCAAAAGTTTCAGCCAGACACATAGAAAGATAGGGGCTTATGAGTTTGCCTCCCAACTGATTCACCTCAAGGGTGATGTCAACAATAATAAACCATGATCACTCATATCCAACTGGATATATGTCCCTAGATCTTTCCCCACCACATGTTGCTTGCAAAAGAGAAAAATAAAAACGAAGTAGAGGAGAACACTATTGACTCTTGCATAAAAAGTAAATACATAAAAGTAATGGATAGGCCCTTCACAGAGGGAAGCAGGGGTTGTCATGCGCTTTTTGTTGTTGGATGCAAGAGCTCTTAATGCAAAGGAACATCACTTTATATTGCCCCTTGTGATAGCAACCTTTATTATGCAGTCTGTTGCTTTTATTTCTTTACCATCACAAGTTCGTACAAAGCTTATTTCCCTTACAATAAAAGTTCAGACATATTTAGAGGCAATTTTTATTGCTTTTTGCACCGATGACAACTTATTTGAAGGATCTTATTCAATCCATAGGTAGATATAGTGGACTCTCATGACATGAAACTGGGTTTAAGGGTTTTGGATGCACAAGTAGTATCTCTACTTGGTGCGGATTTTTGGCTAGCAAAGATATTGGGCAAGCACCACATGTTGGAGGATCTATAACAATATAACTTCTATGTGAATATGAACAAACATAATTCATTACGTTGTCTTCCTTGTCCAACGTCAACAATTTGTCATAAAATACTTAATGGGGGCTCACAATCATAAAAGATGTCCAAGATAGTATATTTGCATGTGAATCTTCTCTTCCCTTATTAATTCTTTCATGAATTGCATTATTGACTAATACTATGTTTGTTATCCTCCAATAAATTTTACCACTTATACTTTTCTTTATGTAATGTCATCACTTTACATAAGATTAGCATATGTTCTTTTTTCATTATTTTCATTGCTATGATTGAAACATGATGGCAAGAGGCAAAAACTCAAACTACTCTTTATTATATAACTCTCAACTCGATTACATAGATAGATGGATCACGAAACTAACACTCGAAAATAGATCATACTAAACGTTTATTCAACTAGATCATGAAATAACTAAGGATCGAACTAAAAATAGGTAATGATAATAAAAGTGATGGTGATACGATACCGGGGCAACTCCCCCAAGCTTGGCACAAGCCAAGGGGAGTGCCCATACCCATGTGCTCAAGTCTCCTTCTTTGGTGATGGTGGTGATGGTGAAGTGGTAAGCTTGGCCAGCTTACGTTTGAGGATGAAATTTTCCTCCCTCAAATCATTGACTTCTTGCTCAAGCTTCAATACCTTTTTACATAATGCCTCCTTGCTTTCCTGCAGAAAACGGGATGGGATAAATTGGATCTTAGATTTGTTAACAGTGTTTGGGAGGCTCGACTTCTTGAACTCCACATGCATATCTCCAGGTTGAGGTAGAGGAGCATCGTCTTCATCCGAACTCGCGTCTTCCGTCCCCTTTATGTAGACGTCTTGCTCTTCCTCCTCGGACCATCCATAGGGGTCTATATCCCCATAGATCTTCGGATTTGCAACATAGTGTGATACGAAGCTCTCCCCCATCGGAGTCCTGAGACGACATACTTCCAGATCTGCCAGGAAAATAGCACGAAACAAGAACAAAGGAGATTTCTATGATACGGTGGTCAAAACGTCTAGAAGTATATATAAAGATTTTTTATCTTGCAAAACAAGTAATCCAGAAGAAAAACGGAGTCGGGAAGGCACACGTGGGGCCCACGAGCCACCAGGGCGCGCCTGGGGGGGTGGCGCGCCCTATTGCCTCATGGGCACCAGTGGGTCCCCTCGGCTGTTTCTTATTTTTGTATTTTTCTAAATATTCCAAAACGGACAAAAAATATTTTTATGGAATTTTTGGAGTCGGTTTACTTACCGTATCACAAACCTCTTCCTTTTCAGGGTTCTGGAGTGTTCCAGAAGGTCTCCCTTATGTATTCCTCCGGTGTAATTGTTTCAATAATATTAGTTTCAACATTAATGGGGGTACCTGAAATATAGTGCTTAATTCTCTTCCCATTCGCCACTCTCGGATTAGTGCCTTCGGAGTTGTTTATTTTGATGGCACCGGAGCAATAAACTTCTTCGATGATATACGGTCCTTCCCATTTAGAGAGAAGTTTTCCTGTAAAAAATCTTAAACAAGAATTGTATAATAAAACTTGCTCACCTACTTTAAATTCCCGTTTTTGAATTCTTCTATCATGCCATCTTTTAACCTTTTCCTTAAATAATTTGGCATTTTCATAAGCTTGGGTTCTCCATTCATCTAATGAGCTGATCTCAAATAACCTCTTTTCACCGGCAAGTTTAAAATCATAATTTAGTTCTTTAATTGCCCAATATGCTTTATGTTCTAACTCAAGAGGTAAATGACATGCTTTTCCATAAACCATTTTGTAAGGAGACATACCCATAGGATTTTTATAAGCAGTTCTGTAAGCCCACAATGCATCATCAAGTTTCTTAGACCAATTCTTTCTAGATCTATTGACGGTTTTTTGCAAAATTAATTTTATTTCTCTATTGCTCAATTCAACTTGGCCACTAGTTTGAGGGTGATAAGGAGATGCAATTCTATGGTTGGCATCATATTTAGCAAGCAATTTACGGAATGCACCATGAATAAAATGTGAACCACCATCAGTCATTAAATATCTAGGGACTCCAAACCTTGGGACAATAACTTCTTTAAGCATTTTAATAGAGGTGTTATGATCAGCACTACTAGTTGGAATAGCTTCTACCCACTTAGTAACGTACTCAACAGCAACTAAAATATGAGTATACCCATAGGATTTAGGAAAAAGTCCCATATAAACAAATCCCCAAACATCAAATGGTTCAACAGCAAGTGAATAATTCATAGGCATTTCCTGACGTCTACCAACATTACCAATTCTTTGACATTCATCACAAGAGGAGACAAACTTATGAGCATCCTTGAAAAGAGTAGGCCAATAAAAACCAGATTGTAATACCTTGTGTGAAGTTCTGTCTCCCGCATGGTGTCCTCCATAAGCTTCGGAGTGACACTTCCGTAGGATTTGTTCCTGTTCATGCTCAGGTATACAACGCCTAATAATACCATCTACTCCTTCTTTATAAAGATGGGGGTCATCCCAGAAGTAATGTCTTAAATCATAAAAGAACTTTTTCTTTTGTTGGTATGTGAAACTAGGTGGTATGTATTTAGCAACAATGTAATTAGCATAGTCTGCATACCAAGGAGTATTACGAGAAGCATTTATGACAGCTAATTGTTCATCAGGAAAATCATCATTAATAGGAAGTGGGTCATCAAGAACATTTTCAATTCTAGACAAATTATCTGCTACGGGATTCTCAGCTCCATTTCTATCAATAATATGCAAGTCAAATTCTTGTAGCAATAGAACCCACCTAATAAGTCTAGGTTTAGCATCTTTCTTTTCCATAAGATATTTAATAGCAGCATGATCACTGTGAACAGTTACTTTAGAATCAACTATGTAGGATCTGAATTTATCACATGCAAACACAACTGCTAGAAATTCTTTTTCAGTAGTAGCATAATTTCTTTGGGCACTGTCTAGAGTTTTACTAGCATAATGGATAACATTTAATTTCTTATCAACTCTCTGTCCTAGAATAGCACCAATAGCATAATCAATAGCATCACACATAATTTCAAAAGGCAAGTTCCAATCAGGTGGTTGAACAATGGGTGCAGTGGTTAAAGCTTTCTTAAGTGTTTCAAAGGCTTCTAGACAATCATCATCAAAAACAAATGGAACATCTTTTTGCAAAAGATTGGTAATAGGCCTAGAAATTTTAGAGAAGTCTTTAATGAACCTCCTATAGAAACCAGCACCACCAAGGAAACTCCTTATACCTTTAATATCTTTAGGACTTGGCATTTTCTCAATGGCATCAACCTTAGCTTTATCAACTTCAATACCTCTCTCAGAAATTTTATGCCCCAAGACAATACCTTCATTCACCATAAAGTGGCACTTATCCCAATTCAAGACAAGATTAGTTTCTTCACATCTCTGCAAAACTCGATCAAGGTTGCTTAAGCAATCATCAAAAGAAGTTCTATAAACGGAAAAATCATCCATAAATACCTCAACAATCTTTTCACAAAAGTCAAAGAATATAGCAGTCATACATCTTTGAAAGGTAGCAGGTGCATTGCATAAACCAAAAGGCATATGTCTATAAGCATAAGTTCCAAAAGGACAAGTAAAGGTGGTTTTCTCTTGATCAGATTGTGCTATGGGTATTTGAGAAAAACTAGAATAACCGTCTAGGAAACAAAAGTGTGTATGCTTAGACAATCTTTCTAACATTTGATCAATGAAAGGTAAGGGGTAATGATCTTTTCTAGTAGCTTTGTTTAATTTTCTAAAATCAATTACCATCCTATAACCAGTTACAATTCTTTGTGGAATGAGTTCATTTTTATCATTGGGGACAACGGTAATACCTCCTTTCTTAGGGACACAATGAACAGGACTTACCCATCTACTATTAGCTATGGGATAGATTATACCTACTTTCAGAAGTTTTAATATTTCAGTTCTTACCACCTCTTTCATCTTAGGATTTAATCGTCGTTGGTGGTCGACAACTAGTTTAGCATCAGGCTCCATATTAATTTTGTGCTGACATAGAGTGGGACTAATGCCCTTAAGATCATAAAGAGTATATCCAATAGCAGCTCGGTGCTTCCTCAGAGTTTTTAGTAATCTCTTTTCTTCATGCGTTGAAAGGTTAGCACTAATAATAACAGGATATATCGTCTTTTCATCAAGATAAGCATATTTCAATGTATCAGGCAATTGCTTCAATTCAAATACAGGATCACCCTTAGGTGGAGGAGGACCTCCAAGAGTTTCAACAGGCAAATTATGTTTAAGGATGGGTGGCTGATCAAAGAACATTCTATCTATTTCATTTCTTTCATTCATATGCATATCATTTTCGTGGTCTAGCAAATATTGTTCTAACGGATCAGTAGGAGGTACGGCAATAGAAGCAAGACCAATAATTTCATCTTTACTAGGCAATTCTTTATCATGAGGTTGTCTACGAAATTTAGAGAAATTAAACTCATGAGACATACCACCAAAATCAACACTAACAATTTCTTTAGCGCAATCAATCTTGGCATTAACAGTGTTCAAGAAAGGTCTACCAAATATAATGGGACAAAAATCATCTTGTGGAGAACCAAGAACTAGAAAATTAGTAGGGTATTTGATTTTTCCACACAAGACTTCAACATCTCTAACGATCCCAAGCGGTGTAATGGTATCTTTGTTTGCAAGTTTAATGGTAACATCAATGTCCTCAATTTCAGCAGGTGCAATATCATTCATAATTTCTTGATATAAGGTAAACGGAATAGCACTCACACTAGCACCCAAATCACACAAGCCATGATAACAATGATCTCCTATTTTAACTGAGACAACAGGCATGCCCACAATGGGTCTGTTTTTATCTTTCGAATCAGGTTTAGCAATTCTAGCTGCTTCATCGCAGAAGTAAATAACATGGCCATCTATATTATCAACCAAGAGATCTTTAACCATAGCAACATTAGGTTCAACTTTAATTTGTTCAGAGGGTCTAGGTGCTCTAATGTGACTTTTGTTAACCACAGTTGAAACTTTAGCATGTTCCTTAATCCTGACAGGAAAAGGTGGTTTCTCAATATAAGTGGTAGGCACAACTGGATCAACATGGTAAACAATTGTTTCTTCTTTAACAGTAACGGGTTCCTCAATCTTTTCTTTAACAGGGGGATGATATTTAAACCACTTCTCCTTAGGCAGATAAACATGAGTAGCAAATGATTCACAAAAGGAAGCTACTATCTCAGAGTCAAGATCATATTTAGTGCTAAGCTTATGAAAGGCATCGGTAGTCATAAAAGATTTAACACAATCGAACTCAAGTATTATACCTGACTCATTACCTTTGTCGAGTTTCCAATCTTTAGAGTTGCGTTTAATTCTATCCAGAAGACCCCATCTGAATTCAATAGTTTTCTTCATAAAGGAGCCAGTCGAAGAAGAATCGGGAGTATTTTGATTATCATGAGAAAGCCGAGCATAAAAATTCTGTAAGATAATTTCCTTTGCGAGCTCATGATTGGGGTATGTGTACATCATGTACTTAAGACTCCCCCAAGCTTGAGCGATGCTTTCTCCTACACGAGGCCAAAAATTATATATATAATCTCGATCGCGATGAACCAAATGCATAGGATAAAATTTCTGATGGAATTCCAGTTTCAATCGGTTCCAGTCCCATGTATCGGTATCATCACATAGCCTATACCATGTCAATGATTTCCCCCCCAAAGATAAAGGGAATACTTTCTTATTAACTCCATCTCCGGATAAACCTGCAAGCTTAAACAATCCACAAATTTCATCCACATAGATCAAGTGCATATCAGGATGTATTGTTCCATCTCCTGCATAAGGATTAGCTAGCAGTTTCTCTATCATACCCAAAGGAATTTCATATTAAATATTTTCAATAGGTGCAGTAGGTTGAGGAGCAACTTTTGGTGTTTTCGGTCGAGGCGAAGATACCCCGAACAAACCCCTCAAAGGATTACTTTCCATAGTGACAAGTGACAGTAAATTTCAGCAAGTAATATAAATGTTTCCTTACCAAATTCCACTCACCAAAGGCGCTTCACTCCCTGGCAACGGCACCAGAAAAGAGTCTTGATGACCCACAAGTATAGGGGATCAATCGTATTCCTTTCGATAAGTAAGAGTGTCGAACCCAATGAGGAGCAGAAGGAAATGACAAGCGGTTTTCAGCAAGGTGTTTTCTGCAAGCATTGAAATTATCGGTAACGAGTAGTTTGATAGCAAGATAATTTGTAACAAGTGACAAATAGCAATATGAACAAAGAGTGCAGCAAGTTGGCCCAATCCTTGTTATAGCAAAGGACAAGCCAGAACGATCTCTTATAATAAGCAACACGTTCTCGAGGACACATGGGAATTTCATCTAGTCACTTTCATCATGTTTGTTTGATTCGCGTTCGCTACTTTGATAATTTGATATGTGGGTGGACCGGTGCTTGGGTGCTGTTCTTACTTGAACAAACCTCCCACTTATGATTACCCCCTCTCGCAAGCATCCGCAACTACGAAAGAAGAATTAAGATAACTCTAACCATAGCATTAAACATTTGGATCCAAATCAGCCCCTTACGGAATAGCGCATAAACTAGGGTTTAAGCTTCTGTCACTCTAGCAACCCATCATCTAATTACCACTCCACAATGCATGCCCTTAGGCCCAAAGATGGTGAAGTGTCATGTAGTCGACGTTCACACGACACCACTAAGAGAATCAACAACATACATATCATCAAAATATCGAACGAATACCAAATTCACATGATTACTTATGACAAGACTTCTCCCATGTCCTCAAGAACAAAAGTAACTACTCAGAAATCATCAACATGCCCATGATCAGTAGGGTATTGAATAGCATAATAGATCTGAACATATAATCTTCCACCAAATAAACCAACTAGCATCAACTACAAGATGTAATCAACACTACTAGCAACCCACAGGTACCAATCTGAGGTTTTGAGGCAAAGATTGAATACAAGAGATGAACTAGGGTTTGATATGAGATGGTGTTGGTGAAGATGTTGATGAATATTGTCCCTCCCACGATGAGAGGGTCGCTGGTGATGTCGATGGCGACGATTTCCCCCTCCCGGAGGGAAGTAGCCGGCGGAATCTCTCCGCCGGAGAGCAAAAGTGCTCCTGCCCAAGTTCTGCCTCGAGACGGCGGCGCACCATCCCAAAAGTCTTCTCTCTATTTTTTCTAGGGCAAAATGACTTATATACCAGAAAATGGGGGCCAGAAGTGGGCCAGGGGCCCCACGAGGTACCAGGGCGCGCCTGGGGGGGTGGCGCGCCCTGGTGCCTCGTGGGCATCTGGGTGGCCCCCTCTGGTACTTTTTGCTCCAATATTTTTTATTTATTCCAAAATAATTCTCCGTAAAATTTCAGCTCATTTGGAGATGTGCAGAATGGGTATCTTGACAGAGCTTTTTCAGGTCCAGAATTCCAACTGCCGGTATTCTCCCTCCTTGTGTGAATCTTGCATATTAAGAGAGAAAAGGCATTAGAATTGCTCCACAAAGTGTTATATTGATCAAAAACACTATAAATAACAGTAGCAAAACATGATGCAAAATGGACGTATCACCCACCGCGCGAAAATTCCCCGCAAATCCCAAATTCAACTCCCCTTCGGCCAACTTGCCAATAATATTCCCCAAACACCCCTCCCCCGCCCCCCTCCACTCCATTTGCTCCGCCAAACTGCCCTCCATGCCACGCCGATACGTCGGCGCCGCGGTTCTTTGAGGGGACGCATGGCGATACTCTCTATCCCACAGTACGCTCTCGTAAACTACCGTCCTCCAGCCGCGCCGCCACCGCTGGCGACGTTCTTGTGGAGACGTACGGTGGTCAGCTTCTCCCACGGTACGCGCATTCTAGACTGAGACCCCGTGCATGTCGGAGTAGCGCTGGATGTTAGCTAATAGACGCTGTTAATCTCACAGCTTGTCAAAATAGTTTACACTCAATATGCTCTGCTTAAAAAGCTACCTTCCCTGTTCTGCACTCAATCTGCTTTGCTGAGATGGCATGCCACGCCTGATTAGTTGCTAACCATATTTTAGGACCATGTATGTATTGTGAAGTAGATTGCCATGGTCTAGTAGCCAATCTGTTAGGTGAAATAGCTCGACACCGTTTTACACTCAATCTTTATTGTTGAGATGGCCTTCGATGGCTGTGTGCTCGGCCTCATTGATTGCTGAAATAGCCTGTCATAATTTAGCACTCAATCTGTTTGCTGAATCAGCTTTACATATATTTCGTTACTTAGATCTGCTTGTCCAAATATCTTGTCATAGCTTTAGACATCGACCTAGGTATTTTTTCTGGACTTCATAATGAAACATATATGTTTTTCCTGTAATATCTAGTAGAAGAACTAATTTGTATGTCTGACAGATGGACAGGACTTGGATAACTTCTGCTCAACGATTCTCCCCTGCATATGTCGAGGGGGTTCAAAACTTCATGAACTTTATCAGAGCTGAGTACGGTGGTCCGAAAGCATATGTGCGTTGCCTGTGTAGCAGTTGTATGAATTCAGTTTCAAGACCCCAGTCAACTGTGCAAAATCATCTACACTTGTATGGGATGTCAGTCACATATACTAGGTGGGTTCATCATGGTGAAGCTGTGAACGTCAATGTCACTGACTATGTGGAAGCAGCAGATCACCATCTTGATCTGCCTGATACTAAGGAGGAAGAGGAGGAGGTGGAGGTGGCGGCGGAGTCAGTGATTTTGACCAAGATTGAAACAATGCTACGAAATGCTCGCGCATTTCGAGAACTTACACCTGTACAAGAAAAACGGTGGGCCCGCATGTTGGACCAATGCAACGTGGTAGTCACAGCAGGTTGTAAGCTGTCAATATTCTCAGCTATGGTCAGCTTTCTTCAGGTGAAGACATCTCAGCGGATGACCAAAAAATCATTCGATGCGATGATGACTGCTTTCCGCGATTCTTACCCAGTTGTGTCAGAGCTGCAACACACCTATAGTAAAATGAAGAATTTCCTCCGTGCGGTTGGAATTGGATATGATATGATCCATGTTTGTGAGAATAATTGTGTTCTGTTCCAGAAGGATTATGCCAACTTAAGTGAATGCCCAAAATGCAAATCATCAAGATGGAAAGATGGCGATGCTGTGAAGAGGATTCCTCATAAGGTTCTGAGACATTTTCCAATTATACCAAGATTGCAGAGGTTGTTTCATGATGCTCAAACAAGAGAGTATGTACTGTGGCATTCTAGGAACCAGGAGCACAGAGATCAGAATGTAATGAGCCATCCATCTCATGGTAGTGACTGGACAAGCTTCAATCTGAAACACGAAGAGTTTGCTGCTGAGCCGAGAAACATTAAACTTGGCTTAGCTATAGATGGATTCATCCCATTTGGCCACCAGAGCGCGACATATAGCATGTGGCCAGTGCTTGTTATCCCTTACAACATGCCACCAAATGTCTGCGCCAAAGAATCATACTACATCATGGCCTTGCTCATCCCAGGTCCAAAAAGTCCTGGAAAGGATTTTGATTTATTCATTGAGCCTGTTGTGGAGGAACTTCAAAAGCTATGGAGGGGTGTTCTCACTCGAGACCTATATAGCAGCCCACCAACTGATTTCATTCTGCGTGCTGTTATAATTTGGTGCATCCATGATTATCTGGCTTTGGGCACTATGTCAAGGCGAATGACACAAGGTTACAACGCATGTGTTTGCTGTGACAAGAATCCGCTGTCATACCCAATACTTAGCAAGGTCTGTTACATTGGACACCGCCATTTCCTTGACAAGGACAAGCTGCGTCTTAGAAAATACCGAAATCCTGTGTTCAATGCAAGTCATGAAAACCGTGATGCACCAGAGAGGCTCACCAGCGATGAGTTGCAGGAGGAATTAGAGATGGTCAGGCATTTTACACCAGGAAACCATCCCGATAATGGTAGCGGGAAAAGGAAGCATGGCAAGGCAAAAGAGAGATTATTGTTTACCCGCAGGTCCACTTTGTGGGACTTGGAGTATTGGAAGGATTTGGATCTGAAGCATAATCTTGATGTGATGCACATCGAGAAAAATATATGTGATAGCATTATCGGCACACTTCTTAATATTGAAGGCAAGACAAAAGATACCTTAAAATCTAGGATTGATTTGACACACCTGGCTATCAGATCTGATTTGTAGGTGAAAGAAAACGGTGAATCACGGAATATGGCACCAGCTGTGTACGTCTTGGACAAGCAAAAGAGAAAAGAATTCTATAAGATCCTATCACGTGTGAGATTCCCACATGGATTTGCTTCCAACCCTGAAAGGAGAATCAGTGCAGATGGAACCAAGGTACAAGGGTTGAAAACTCATGACTGCCACGTCCTACTTCAAAGGGTTTTACCTGTTCTCCTTAGAGGATTGGGCCGCCCTGACTTATATAGAGCAGTTGTAGAGTTGGGACAATTCTTCATGGAACTCTGCTGTAGAAATATCAGGATAGATGCTGTGAATCGTCTTAAAGAGAGGATACCAACTATCCTATGCGACCTTGAGAAGATATATCATCCAGCCTTCTTTGATGTGATGGTGCATTTGGCTGTTCATCTACCTGATGAGGCACTACTTAGAGGTCCAGTACAGTATGGATGGATGTACCCTATTGAAAGGCGGCTAGGCACTTTCAAGGGCTATATTAGGAACAGAGCTAGACCCGAGGGTTCCATTGTAGAGGCCTACATTGCTACAGAAGCGTTGACATTCTGCTCAAGATACGTTGAAACACTGATCAGCCTAGCAAAAAGGTGGGCGAAAAAAATCCTGAGCTCAATGTTTTCGATCCTGCTGTTCGAGTAACAGGGAAGAGTCGACAAGATGACAAACCTAAAGATTTCAACAAAATGGTTTGGTATGTGTTGAATAACTGTCCTGAGATTCTACCTTATATCGAGTAAGTGCTAAGTACTGTAGCTTATACATCGTAATCTACTAAACTTGCATCACATTCTTATATATTTAGATGTTTGACGCGATCACTATGTTCTGCAGCGTGTATGAAGAGGAGTTACTGGCATAAAATCCAAGAAACATTGACAAACGGGTTAGGGAAGGATTTGCGAAATGGTTGAAGAGCCGTGTAAGCTTTTGAATTGCAATGTTAGTTTTTTTAATATATAGAGTACATAAGATGATCAGCTTGTCTATTTTCTAACCATAGGTTAAGGAGATGCGGGAGGAGGGGCAGGCAGTTAGTGATACCCTTTACGCACTAGCAATGGGTCCTGATACTCGGGTAAGACATTATGCATCTTGCGTTGTTGGAGATGTGCACTACAACACCCTTGCACGCGGCGAAGGCAGGAAGACACAAAACAGTGCCGTCATGAGCATGGATACGCACAGGAAAGTGACAACTAAAATGTATGCTAACATAAAAGACATTTTTCAGTTGCAGTATATCTCCAGTTTCGAGGTTCATCGGTGCGTGGTTCTGTTTTGCTGTCGTTGGTATAACCAGTTTACCAGGATCTCAAAACCCAAAGCTGATGATTATTTCAAATCCATCAATGTCAAGGCGGCATACCGCACCGATGAGCCTTATATTTTGGCAAATCAAGCAACACAAATATTTTTCTTGGAAGACACATATGCACGTAGCCAAGACTGGAGAATATTGCAAAAGTTTGAGCAGAGGAATTCGTTTAATGAAGTTGCACAACAAGATGATGCTTACACTGTTGCTGATGTAGAGGATTCCACACATGTTTATGATATGTTTGCAGACAATCACATCAATAAGGCTGGAGAAAAGATTGCCTGTCACACTGTGGAAGTAGATGAGTTGATCAATAAGAAGCCAACGTTCGAGGAGATTGATGCTGAAGAAGAAGATGACACTGGGGGGAATTACGATTCAGACTGACACACATGGTGAAGATGTTGACGCTGCTGCTGCGGATGATGATTAGATTGCTTTTGTCGTATTTTCCTGTGAGAAGACGGCTTATTATCTACTATGTTAAATTGTGTTTGCTATGACAATTGAAACCTGATGAAGTTGTTGTTCAGTGAGAACATCACTTATTATGCATGTTGATTTGTGTTTGGTGATTGTATGACAACTGAAACATGATGACATTGTTGTTTAGTAGTACTCATATTTTGCTGTGAAACTTGTATTTGATGATTGTACAACCGCAAATGTAGTTGATGGCAGTTTGCTAGACGCCTAGCCTGCTAAATAGGTTTCATTCATTACTAGTTTCAGCAAAGTGCTCATGTCAGAGCCACTGAATACATCACGAGTGCTACATACACTGCAAATAAAGAGGCAATCATCCTACAGAGCACAACGATCTTGCCCATTATCTTCACAAGCTCTTTCATCTCCTCATTGCTGCCAAGGCTGTTCACCAGTTGTTGCTTGGCCATGATCGGATGAACTGCATCGTCTTTAACCTCCTGCTCTGCATCTTCCTCTTTTGTCGTTCCTTCAGTTACTTGTCCAACACCCCAGCCTGCTGGTATTGGGATTCGTCGGCTAACCAAATAATCCGCATAGTTCCATTCCCCCACATCTGCAACTTCCCAGAAATACAAATCACAAGAATCCTCCCTTTTCTGCATGAACCAAATTCGAAGATCATCAACCAAACTCTTCAAAAATAAAATTCAGCAACTGAAAGCAGGCGAACAACTTGACCATATTACCCCATGATTTGGGCATTTGTAGAAGACTCGGCCAGGGTTGAGGGTTGTAGTTGAGACGCGACGGATGACTCTGCGTGATTTGCAGCAGTGGCACCACACCAACGGCAGCGGGGTGCGAAGAGCAACCGGCTGCGGTGAGTGTGTCGGCGAGGGTGTGATGAGACCCACAGGCAGTGGTACGGGTGGCGACTTCGCGCACATCTGGTTGTTGGCTCGATTCCCTGCTGAAGAGCAGGTGGACGAGCCAGCGGACATGGTTGCTGCGGCACGAGCTTCTGAAGCTAGGCAGAGTAACTAGAGAAGAGGAGAAGCAAATGTTGGATATGTTACTTTCATTACTTGCAGAGTAGTATAACACTATATATAGTCTAGGTTAGGATTCGAACCAATTACAGCAGCACGCCTCTCTTTTTTCTAACAGTTAGGAATGTCTCTTTACTGCCGGACTAGCTTGTTCTGTATGCCTTCTCAAGTCTTTGATTTTCGGGAATGTTATCTGGCGAACGTTCCCTGGGAGGAGGATGGCAAACAAACGCATTTTTCTGGCAGTTTTAGTTGCGACGCAAGATCAAACGGTGGCAGTTTCGGGAATGTTATCTAGTGAATGAGCCCAGTTTTTCTTTTCTTGCGAAAAACGTATCTAACGTGGTGTTGGCTTAGTCAACAAACGATTCTGCCAATGTTGATCATTGGATTGACATCCAACGCCTGTCGTGTTTCTTCAGTCTCTTCTTCCTCCAGCCGCCAAAACCAAACTAGCGCCGGTGGGACCGCCTGCTCCCGCCTCCCACGGCTGGCTGCACTGCCGCGCATGCATCACCGCCCCATCGCACCCTAAAATTCTGGCAGGCCATCCATCTACCCCACACACCTCCTGTTATTCTCCGGCGAAGTCAGCCCCACCCCGCACTCGAACCAGTCAACCCTCGTACTCCCCTCCGCTTGTGACTACAGGGCCGCATCTTCCACGGCTCATGTTCGTTCCCGTCCGAGGCCTCGTCATCGTCCTCCGCCTTGGTTCGCTCGCCGCGGCGCCGCCGTCTGGCGTCGTCAACATGGTCAACAACCGAGAGGAATCAGGAGATGACTGTATGTGGAGAGGATGACAGTAGGGACCCACGAGGGTCATTGCAGTACGCAAGCAAGTGCCTCCTTATTACAAGCCAAAAAAATGCTTCCTCCTAATGGTTTGACATCTGGGTCCCACGACATTGTCAACGTAGTCAATAAGCAAGAGAATTTCCCAATGAGCGGCTGACACCAGGGACCCAGTAGCTCGCGCAGTTGTTTTTTTGTTTTTGAGACGGAGCAGGGTATCAACTGGGCTATGCGGGGGCTGTAGCCCGTCTAGCCCAAGCTTTTATTTTCTGTTTACCACATGACCACCCAGTTGTTTTTTCTCTTTCTGAAAATGGCTAGCCCAGTTCTATTTTTTTTGAAGAATACCCAACCGAGGCCTACTTGCTTTTCTCAGCACCGCTGGGCAGCAAATCTTTCAAGACGAGGAGGGATGTATTCGGGGTTTGCCTAGAAAATGGGCTATAAGTAGTAAGAAATAGGCTATAAATTTTAAGATCAACACAGCAAACCGGCAATAGCCACTCAAAAAAAATGCAAACCGGCAATTAGTTTCAAATTACGGTTTTCTGGGATTTCGAGATTTTAAATTTCATTGATTTTTCTGCGTGGAAAATTTCATTGGATTTAAATTAATATAAATTACTTTTTCAAATTAGTTTGAATCTGACTCCAAATTTTGGGATTAAAAATAGTTCGGACCCCACCGTAATATGCACAATTTCATTGAATTTTTTAACCGTGGCCAGAATATGGGCTGTAATGCTAACAAAAAGAATATGGGCTTAAAAAAATCCTTAAGAATTAGCAAATGGGCTGTAAATTATTAAAAATAATGGCAAATGGGCTGTATGATGTTTGCCACAGATTTGGAGGCTGACTTGTGGGCTTACTATATTGACGCGTACGCAGGGCTATGTGAACTTATTAGTCAACAAACGAGGAGTTCTCAAAAAAAAGTCAACAAACGATTCTAGTGGCAGTGACCGTTGGATAACATCCAACGGCCGTGCTGCTTCTTCAATCTCTGATCTTCTTGCTCCAGCCGCCTAAACCAGTGCCGGCGGGACCGCCTGCTGCCGCCTTCCGTGGCCGGCTGTGCTGCTGCGCAGCCCTCACCGCCCCCTCCTACTACCGCACCGCTGGCCAGGCCATCCTTCTACTCACCCACACCTCCTATTATTCTCCGGCGACACAGGCCTCACACCGCAGCCGAACCAGTCAACCCTCGTACTCCCCTCAGTGTGGGCATCCACTGTTGTGGCTTCGCCGGCTCCGGGTCGTTCCCTTCCTAGGCCTCGCCGTCGTCCACCGCGTTGGTGCTCTCGGCACGGCGTCGTCAACGCGGTCAATGAACGACAGCCATCAGAAGAGGAATGTACGTGGAGAGGCAGACAGCTGGGACCCACAAGGTCCATGGCCGCACGCCACGAAAAATGATTCCTCCCCCTCACAGCTTGGACCCACCAGCTACATCTTCGCACACAAAGAAGTGCCTCCTTATTACGCGCAAAAAAATGACTCATCCCCCCTGACATCCGGGACCCACCAGCTACATCTTCGCACGCAAGGAAGTACCTCCTTATTACGTGAAAGATAAATGATTCCTCCCCCTGACAGCTGGGACCCACCAGCTATATCTTCGCATGGAAGGAAGTGCCTCCTTATTAAGAAAAAAAAAGATTCTTCCCAATGACAACTGGGACCCACCGGATTTGGAGGCTGACTTGTGGGCCTACTAAGTTGACGCGTCTGCAGGGCTTTGTCAACTTAGTCAACAAACGATTGTAGCAGCGGTGACCGTTGGATGTTAATCCAATGGCCGTGTTACTTCTTCAATCTCTGATCTTCTTGCTCCAGCCGCCCAAACTAGCGCCGGCGGGACCGCCTGCTGCTGCCTCCCGTGGCCGGCTGTGCTGCCGCGTAGGCCTCACCGCCTCACCCTACTTCCACCACTGGCCAGGCCTTCCCTCTACTCAACCACATCCCCTCTTATCTCCAGCGATGGCAGCCTCACACCGCAGCCGAACCAGTCAACCCTCGTACTCCCCTCCGCGTGGGCATCAACTGCCGCATCTTCCCTGGCTCTGCATCGTTCCCTTCCTAGGCCTCGCCATCATCCACCGCCTTGGTGCTCTCGGCGCAGCGTAGTCAACGTGGTCAATGAATGGCAGCCATCGGAAGAGGACTGTACACAGTGAGGCTGACAGCTGGACCCACCAGATACATCTTCGCACGCAAGGAAGTGCCTCCTTATTACGCTCAAAAAAATGATTCCCCCCCTTACAACTGGGACCCACCTGCTATGTCTTCGCACGCAAGGAAGTGCCTCCTTATCCTCCCTGACAGCTGGGACCCACTCGGTCAAAGCGTACGTAGCGTTGTCTGTCTGGTCGCGAACGTTTACGTACATACTGGTCGATCGGTCTCTCTGCAATGATGAACCGTGGGCGTGTAAGGAGCGGCACGTGTCGTAGTAGAGCCCCCGACGTAGCAGTTCAGGCAGCCCCGTCTAAATTGTGTACACGTATGTACAGCCACACGGCAAAAAATACGGGCATGTACGTTGCTACTTGTAGCTTGCGTTGGTATTATCCCCGAAGAGAAAGGGATGATGCAGCACAGTAGAGATAGGTATTTCCCTTAGTTATGAAACCAAGGTTATCGAACCAGTAGGAGAATCACGCAACACCTCGTTAGCAGTACCTGCACACAAACAACAAATCCTTACACCCAAAGCAAACGAGGGGTTGTCAATCCCTCGGCAATAAATTGCAAGATTAAATTGTATGTGATAGATAGATAGATTGAAACAAAAATACAAAATAAAATAAATAAAGAAAAAGTGCAGCAATATTTTTAGGGTTTTAGTAATATGATTTAGATAGACCCGAGGGCCATAGTTTTCACTAGAGGCTTCTCTCAAGAAAATAGCATACGGTGGGTAGACAAATTACTATTGGGCAATTGATAGAAAAGCAAATAATCATGACGATATCCAAGGCAATGATCATGTATATAGGCATCACATCCGAGACAAGTAGACCGACTCCTGCCTGCATCTACTACTATTACTCCACACATCGACTGCTATCCAGCATGCATCTAGTGTATTAAGTCCATAAAGAACGGAGTAACGCCTTAAGAACGATGACATGATGTAGATAAGATAAACTCATGTATGAATAAACCCCATCTTTTTACCCTTAATAGCAACGATACGTACATGTCATGTCCCTTTCTGTCACTGGGATTGAGCACCGCAAGATCGAACCCATTACAAAGCACCTCTTCCCATGGCAAGATAAATCAATCTTGTTGGCCAAACCAAATCAATAGATCGGAGAAGAAATACGAAGCTATAATAATCATGCATAAAAGAGTTCAGAGAAAACTCAAATAATATTCATGGATAATCTGATCATAAACTAACAATTCATCGGATCCCAACAAACACACCGCAAAAAGTGATAACATCGGATAGAACTCCAAGAACATCGAGGAGGACATTGTATTGAAGATCAAAAAGAGAGAAGAAGCCATCTAGCTACTAACTATGGACCCGAAGGTCTGTGGTAAACTACTCACGCATCATCGGAAGGGCAGCAAGGTTGATGTAGAGCCCCTCCATGATCGATTCCCCCTCCGGCGGAGTACCGGAGAAGGCCTCCAGATGGGATCTCTCGAGAACAGAAACTTGCGGCGGTGGAAAAAGTATTTCGTGGACTCCCCTGAGGGTTTCTGATTTTTTGGGAATTTATAGTGGAGGAATTAGGTCAAACGGAGCTCTGTGGGCCCCACAAGGTACCAGGGCGCGCCCTGGTGCCTCGTGGCCCACTGCTTCATCTTCTGGCCTCCTCCCGAAGCTTCTAGTGTTTATCTTGTCCAACAAAAAATCTCCAAAAAGTTTTGTGGCATTTGGACTTCGTTTGGTATTGATTTTCTGTGAAACAAAAACAGGGCAGAAAACAGCAACTGGCACTGGGCACTAAGTTAATAGGTTAGTCACCAAAAATGATATATAATTGCTGTAAATGATTATAAAAACATCCAAGATTGATAATATAATAGCATGGAACAACAAAAAATTATAGATACGTTGGAGACGTATCACTGGGGTGGGGCGTACGAGCGGGCGGCAGCAACGGGAACTGTTCATCCACAGCCAACCAACCGGCTAGGTCAACTCACCACGTCTCACGCAAGGGGCTCGATCGATGCATCTCGACTCGTTCTACGTATCGCGCGTGCGGCAGCAACGGGCACTGTTCATCGAGAGGTAGCCCAACACCGGCTACGTCTCGCACGTACGGGGGCTCGACCGGCTTCAGTTAGTAGCGAAGGAATCACTCATATTCAGTTAGCAGCGAAGGAATGGCTCGAGTTCAGTTAGCAGCGAAGGGATTAATCGGCTTCAGTACGTAGCTAGTGTGATCGCTCGGTTTAGTTAGCGAATGCCTCGCACACACACGCGCGCGTGCGAGAGAAACGCGCAAACCACACTGCATCGCTCGGCCCCGACCACCCACCGTAACCGGGAACTCGCAAAAATTTGCTGGGGAACGTTGCATGGAAAAAAAAAATTCTACGCACACGCAAGATCTATCCATGGAGATGCATAGCTATGAGAGGGGGAGTGTGTCTACGTACCCTCATAGACCGTAAGCGGAAGCGTTAGAAAACCGCGGTTGATGTCGTCGAACAACTTCACGATCCAACCGACCGAGCACCGAACGTACGGCACCTCCGCGTTCAGCACATGTTCAGCTCGGTGACGTCCTCGACTTCTTGATCCAGCAAGACGGCGAGGTAGTGGATGAGTTCCGGCAGCACGACAGTGTGGTGACGGTGATGGTGATGCTATCTCCGCAGGGCTTCGCCCAAGCACTGCGAAAGTATGACCGAGGGACGGAACTGTGGAGGGGGGCGCCGCACACGGCTAAGACAATGTTGTCTTCTTTGGGGTGCCCCCTCTCCTCTATTTATATATGTGTAGGGGCTTGGAGTAGAAGGAATAGTGCCACGTGAACAGTAACCGTGAATAGTACACACGTGGACTTGGACTCCAAAGTCCAATCCTATTCCTACTAGGACTCTCCCTTTTTTCCTTCCCTAGCTGCGTGGGCTTTTGAGGACTTGGTGCGCCTGGCCCAATAAGGCCAGGGCGCCTCCCCTTAGCCCATGCCAGCCATTGGGACGTGGTGGACCCACTTGTGGACTTCCGGAATCCTCCGGAACCTTCTGGAAGCTTCCCGGTACAATACCGAAAAAACTGCACCTTTTTTCGGAACCCAAAATATGACTTCCCATATATAAATCTTTACCTCTCGACCATTCCGAGACTCCTCGTGACGTCCGGGATCTCATCCGGGACTCCTAACAATATTCGGTTACCAATTCATATAACTCATATAACACTATATCGTCAACGAACGTTAAGCGTGCGGACCCTACGAGTTCGGGAATGATGTAGACATGACTGAGACGCCGCTCCGGTCAATAACCAATAGCGGAACCTAGATGCTCATATTGGTTTCTACATATTCCACGAAGATCTTATCGGTCGAACCGCAATGACAACATACGTAATTCCCTTTATCCGTCGGTATGTTACTTGCCCTAGATTCAATCGTCGGTATCTCCATACCTAGTTCAATCTCGTTACCGGCAAGTCTCTTTACTCGTTCCGTAATACATCATCCCGTAACTAACTCCTTAGTCACTTTGCTTGCAAGCTTCTTATGATGTGCATTACCGAGAGGGCCCAGAGATACCTCTCCGAAACACGGAGTGACAAATCCCAGTCTCGATCCATGCCAACTCAACGGACACCTTCGGAGATACCTGTAGAGCATCTTTATGATCACCCAGTTACGTTGTGACGTTTGATAGCACACAAGGTATTCCTCCGGTATCCGGGAGTTGCATGATCGCATGGTCTGAGGAACATGTATTTGACATTCAAGAAAGCAGTAGCAATAAACAGAACGATCATATGCTAAGCTAACGGATGGGTCTTGTCCATCACATCATTCTCCTAATGATGTGATCCCGTTATCAAATGACAACTCATGTCTATGGTTAGGAAACCTTAACCATCTTTGATCAACGAGCTAGTCTAGTAAAGGCTCACTAGGGACACGGTATTTGTTAATGTATTCACACATGTATTTAAGTTTCCGATCAATACAATTCTAACATGAATAATAAACCTTTATCATGAACAAGGAAATGTAAAATAATAACAACTTTATTATTGCCTCTAGGGCATATTTCCATCAGTCTCCCACTTGCACTAGAGTCAATAATCTAGATTACATAGTAATGAATCTAACACCCATGGAGTCTTGGTGCTGATCATGTTTTGCTCGTGGAAGAGGCTTAGTCAATGGGTCTGCCACATTCAGATCCATATGTACTTTGCAAATTTCTATGTCTCCATCCTTGACATATTCACGAATGGAGTTGAAGCGTCTCTTGATGTGTTTGGTCTTCTTGTGAAACCTGGGCTCCTTGGCTATGGCAATTGCTCCAGTGTTGTCACAAAAGATTGTCATTGGACCCGATGCACTAGGTATTACACCTAGATCGGATATGAACTCCTTCATCCAAACTCCTTCATGTGCTGCTTCCGAAGCAGCTATGTATTCCGCTTCACACGTAGATCCCGCCACGACGCTCTGCTTGGAACTGCACCAACTGACAGCTCCACCATTTAATATAAATACGTATCCGGTTTGTGACTTAGAGTCATCCGGATCAGTGTCGAAGCTTGCATCGACGTAACCCTTTACGACGAGCTCTTCGTCACCTCCATAAACGAGCAACATGTCCTTGGTCCTTTTCAGGTACTTCAGGATATTCTTGACCGCTGTCCAGTGATCCACTCCTGGATTACTCTGGTACCTCCCTGCCAAACTCATGACAAGGCACACATCAGGTCTGGTACACAACATGGCATACATAATAGAACCTATGGCTGAGGCATAGGGAATGACTTTCATTTTCTCTATATCTTCTGCCGTGGTCGGGCATTGAGTCTGACTCAACTTCACACCTTGCAAGACTGGCAAGAACCCTTTCTTTGACTGATCCATTTTGAACTTCTTCAAAACTTTGTCAAGGTATGTGCTTTGTGAAAGTCCTATCAAGCGTCTTGATCTATCCCTATAGATCTTGATGCCCAATATATAAGCAGCTTCACCGAGGTCTTTCATTGAAAAATTCTTATTCAAGTATCCCTTTATGCCATCCAGAAATTCTATATCATTTCCAATCAACAATATGTCATCCACATATAATAATAGAAATGCTACAGAGCTCCCACTCACTTTCTTGTAAATACAGGCTTCACCGTAAGTCTGTACAAAACCATATGCTTTGATCACCTCATCAAAGCGTATATTCCAACTCCGAGATGCTTGCACCAGTCCATAGATGGATCGCTGGAGCTTGCACACTTTGTTAGCACCCTTAGGATTGACAAAACCTTCTGGTTGCATCATATACAACTCTTCTTTGAGAAAACCATTAAGGAATGCAGTTTTGACATCCATTTGCCAGATTTCATAATCATAAAATGCGGCAATTGCTAACATGATTCGGACAGACTTAAGCATCACTACGGGTGAGAAAGTCTCATCGTAGTCAACCCCTTGAACTTGTCGAAAACCTTTTGCGACAAGTCGAGCTTTGTAGACAGTGATATTACCATCAGCATCTATCTTCCTCTTAAAAATCCATTTATTCTCAATGGCTTGCCGATCATCGGGCAAGTCCACCAAAGTCCACACTTTGTTCTCATACATGGATCCTATCTCAGATTTCATGGCCTCAAGCCATTTGTCGGAATCCGGGCTTATCATAGCTTCTTCATAGTTCATAGGTTCGCTATTGTCTAACAACATAACTTCCAGAACAGGATTACCGTACCACTCTGGTGCGGAACGTACTCTGGTCGACCTACGAAGTTCAGTAGTAACTTGATCTGAAGTTTCATGATCTTTATCATTATCTTCCTCTCTTATTGGTGTAGGCATTACGGGAGCGGTTTTCTCTAATGAGCTACTTTCCAATTCGAGAGAAGGTACAATTACCTCATCAAGTTCTACTTTCCTCCCACTCACTTCTGTCGAGAGAAACTCCTTCTCTAAAAAGGACCCATTCTTGGCAACAAAGACCTTGCCTTCGGATCTGTGGTAGAAGGTGTACCCAATTGTTTCTTTAGGGTATCCTATGAAGACGCACTTCTCTGCTTTGGGTTCGAGCTTATCAGGTTGAAGCTTTTTCACATAAGCATCGCATCCCCAAACTTTAAGAAACGACAGCTTAGGTTTCTTGCCAAACCATAGTTCATATGGTGTCGTCTCAACGGATTTAGACGGTGCCCTATTTAACGTGAATGCAGCTGTCTCTAATGCATAACCCCAAAACGATAGTGGCAAATCGGTAAGAGACATCATAGAACGCACCATATCCAATAAAGTACGGTTACGACGTTCGGACACACCATTACGCTGTGGTGTTCCAGGTGGCGTGAGTTGTGAAACAATTCCACATTTTCTTAAATGAAGGCCAAACTCGTAACTCAAATATTCGCCTCCGCGATCAGATCATAGAAACTTTATTTTCTTGTAACGATGATTCTCTACTTCACTCTGAAATTCTTTGAACTTTTCAAATGTTTCAGACTTGTGTTTCATCAAGTAGATATACCCATATCTACTCAAATCATCTGTGAAGGTTAGAAAATAACGATACCCGCCGCGTGCTTCAACATTCATCGGACCGCATACATCGGTATGTATTATGTCCAACAAATCAGTAGCTCGCTCCATTGTTCCGGAGAACGGAGTTTTAGTCATCTTGCCCATGAGGCATGGTTTGCAAGTATCAAATGATTCATAATCAAGAGATTCCAAAAGTCCATCCGCATGGAGTTTCTTCATGCGCTTTACACCAATATGACCTAAATGGCAGTGCCACAAGTATGTTGCACTATCATTATCAACTTTGCATCTTTTGGCATCAATATTATGAATATGTGTATCACTACGATCGAGATTCAACAAGAATAGACCATTCACAAAAGGTGCGTGACCATAAAAGATGTTACTCATATAAATAGAACAACCATTATTCTCCGATTTAAATGAATAACCGTCTCACAATAAACAAGATCCATATATAATGTTCATGCTCAACGCTGGCACCAAATAACAATTATTGAGGTCTAAAACTAATCCCGAAGGTAGATGTAGAGGTAGCGTGCCGAAGGTGATCACATCAACCTTGCAACCATTCCTGACGCGCATCGTCACCTCGTCCTTAGCCAATCTTCGCTTATTCCGTAGCTCCTGTTTCGAGTTACAAATATGAGCAAACGAACCAGTATCAAATACCCAGGCACTACTGCGAGCATTAGTGAGGAACACATCAATAACATGTATATCAAATATACCTTTGCACACTTTGCCATCCTTCTTATCCGCCAAATACTTGGGGCAGTTCCGCTTCCAGTGACCAGTCCCTTTGCAGTAGAAGCACTCTGTTTCAGGCCTGGGTCCAGCTTTGGGTTTCTTCATGGGAGCGGCAACTTGCTTGCCGTTCTTCTTGAAGTTCCCCTTCTTTCCCTTGCCCCTTTTCTTGAAACTAGTGGTTTTGTTAACCATCAACACTTGATGCTCCTTCTTGATTTCTACCTCCGCTGATTTCAGCATCGCGAAGAGCTCGGGAATTGTCTTCTCCATCCCTTGCATATTATAGTTCATCACGAAGCCTTTATAGCTTGGTGGCAGTGACTGAAGAACTCTGTCAATAACACTCTCAACCGGAAGATCAATTCCCAGCTGAGTCAAGTGGTTGTGGTACCCAGACATTCTGAGTATGTGTTCACTGACAGAACTGTTCTCCTCCATCTTACAGCTAAAGAACTTGTTGGAGACTTCATATCTCTCAACCCGGGCATTAGCTTGAAATATCAATTTCAGCTCTTGGAACATCTCATATGCTCCGTGGCGTTCAAAACGCTTTTGCATTCCCGGTTCTAAGCCGTAGAGCATGGCACACTGAACTATCGAGTAGTCATCAGATCGAGCCTGCCAGGCGTTCACAACGTCTGCAGCAGCTCCTGTAGCAGGTCCATCACCTAGCGGTGCATCAAGGACATAATTCTTCTGTGCAGCAATGAGGATAATCCTCAAGTTACGGACCCAGTCCGTGTAGTTGCTACCATCATCTTTCAACTTAGCTTTCTCTAGGAACGCATTAAAATTCAACGGAACAGTAGCACGGGCCATTTATCTACAACATAGATATGCAAAGAAACTATCAAGACTGAGTTCAAGATAAATTAAGTTCAATTAATCAAATTACTAATGAACTCCCACTTAAATTAACATCCCTCAAGTTAACTAAGTGATACATGATCCAAATCAACTAGCCCATGTCCGATCATCACGTGAGATGGGATAGTCATCAATGGTGAACATCTCCATGTTGATCATATCTACTATATGACTCATGTTCGACCTTTCGGTCTCCAGTGTTCCGAGACCATGTATGTACATGTTAGGCTCGTCAAGTTTAACCCAAGTATTCTGCTTGTGTAAAACTAGCTTACACCCGTTGTATGTGAACGTAGAATCTATCACACCCGATCATCACGAGGTGCTTCGAAATGATGAACTTTAGCAACGGTGCATACTCGGGGAGAACACTTTTATCTTGAAATTTAGTGAAGGGATCATCTTATAATGCTACCGTCGTTCTAAGCAAAATAAGATGCATAAAGGATAAACATCACATGCAATCAAAATATGTGACATGATATGGCCATCATCTTGTGCTTTTGATCTCCATCTCCAAAGCATCGTCATGATCTCCATCATCACCGGCTCAACACCTTGATCTCCATCGTTGCGTCGTGGTCGTCTCGCCAACTATTGCTTCTACAACTATTGCTAACGCATATCGATAAAGTAAAGCAATTACATGGCGCTTGCATTTCATACAATAAAGAGACAACCATAAGGCTCCTGTCGGTTGCCGATAAATTACAAAACATGATCATCTCATACAATAACGTATATCACATCATGTCTTGACCATATCACATCACAGCATACCCTGCAAAAACAAGTTAGACGTCCTCTACTTTGTTGTTGCAAGTTTTACGTGGCTGCTACGGGCTTCTAGCAAGAACCGTTCTTACCTACGGCACAAAACCACAATGGTGATTTATCAAGTTTGCTGTTTTAACCTTCAACAAGGACCGGCCGCAGTCAAATTCGATTCAACTAAAGTAGGAGAAACAGACACCCGCCAGCCACCTTTATGCAAAACAAGTTGCATGTCTGTCGGTGGAACCGGTCTCATGTACGTGGACATGTAAGGTTGGTCCGGGCCGCTTCATCTTACAATACCGCCGAATCAAAATAAGACATTGGTGGTAAGCAGTATGACGATCACCGCCCACAACTCTTTGTGTTCTACTCGTGCATATCATCTACGCATAGACCTGGCTCATGATGCCACTGCTGGGGAACGTTGCATGGAAAACAAAAAAAATTCTACGCACACGCAAGATCTATCCATGGAGATGCATAGCTATGAGAGGGGGAGTGTGTCTACGTACCCTCGTAGACCGTAAGCGGAAGCGTTAGAACAACGTGGTTGATGTCGTCGAACAACTTCACGATCCAACCGACCGAGCACCGAAAGTACGGCACCTCCGCATTCAGCACACGTTCAGCTCAGTGACGTCCTCGACTTCTTGATCTAGCAAGACGGCGAGGTGGTGGATGAGTTCCGGCAGCACGACGGCGTGGTGATGGTGATGGTGATGCTATCTCCGCAGGGCTTCGCCCAAGCATTGCGAAAATATGACCGAGGGACGGAACTGTGGAGGGGGGCGCCGCACACGGCTAAGACAATGTTGTCTTCTTTGGGGCGCCCCCTCTCCTCTATTTATATATGTGTAGGGGCTTGGAGTAGAAGGAATAGTGCCACGTGAACAGTACCTATGAATAGTACACACGTGGACTTGGACTCCAAAGTCCAACCTATTCCTACTAGGACTCTCCCTTTTTTCCTTCCCTAGCTGCGTGGGCTTTTGAGGACTTGGTGTGCCTGGCCCAATAAGGCCAGGGCGCCTCCCCTTAGCCCATGCCTACCCTTGGGACATGGTGGACCCACTTGTGGACTTCCGGACTCCTCCGGAATCCTCCGGAACCTTCTGGAAGCTTCCCGGTACAATACCGAAAAAACTGCACCTTTTTCCGGAACCCAAAATATGACTTCCCATATATAAATCTTTACCTATCGACCATTCCGAGACTCCTCGTGACGTCCGAGATCCCATTCGGGACTCCGAACAATATTCGGTTACCAATTCACATAACTCATATAACACTATATCGTCAACGAACGTTAAGCATGCGGACCCTACGAGTTCGGGAATGATGTAGACATGACTGAGACGCCTCTCCGGTCAATAACCAATAGCAGAACCTGGATGCTCATATTGGTTTCTACATATTCCACGAAGATCTTATCGGTCGAACCGCAATGACAACATACGTAATTCCCTTTGTCCGTCGGTATGTTACTTGCCCGAGATTCGATCGTCGGTATCTCCATACCTAGTTCAATCTCGTTACCGGCAAGTCTCTTTATTCGTTCCGTAATACATCATCCCGTAACTAACTCCTTAGTCACTTTGCTTGCAAGCTTCTTATGATGTGCATTACCGAGAGGGCCCAGAGATACCTCTCCGAAACACGGAGTGACAAATCCCAGTCTCGATCCATGCCAACTCAACGGACACCTTCGGAGATACCTGTAGAGCATCTTTATGATCACCCAGTTACGTTGTGACGTTTGATAGCACACAAGGTATTCCTCCGGTATCCGGGAGTTGCATGATCTCATGGTCTGAGGAACATGTATTTGACATTCAAGAAAGCAGTAGCAATAAACAGAACGATCATATGCTAAGCTAACGGATGGGTCTTGTCCATCACATCATTCTCCTAATGATGTGATCCCGTTATCAAATGACAACTCATGTCTATGGTTAGGAAACCTTAACCATCTTTGATCAACGAGCTAGTCTAGTAGAGGCTCACTAGGGACACGGTATTTGTTTATGTATTCACACATGTATTTAAGTTTCCGGTCAATACAATTCTAGCATGAATAATAAACATTTATCATGAACAAGGAAATATAAAATAATAACAACTTTATTATTGCCTCTAGGGCACATTTCCATCAAAATTTCCTCCCCTCAGTTCTACCATGATTTTTTACGTCATGGACGGCCCAAAGAATGCCATGCGGGTGCGTCTCCGGCCCGCCCTGGACGAAAAGCCCATTTTCTATCCTAATTTTTTGTCATAGAAGTAGGAGCCCACCACATCTATGATGATACGTGTTTTTGTCACAATTATTGTCATAGAAGTGTCACAACCATGACAGAAAAAGTTTTTGTTTGGGCCATAATGTCACGGATGTGTCTTTTTTTTGTAGTGGAAGAAGAAGACTGCGTATGTGGCGCGTTGATGTCTACTACGCAACTATATTCTTGTAGACTCCATTGGGCCTCCAAGCGTAGAGTTTTGTAGGACAGTAGCAAATTTCCCTCAAGTGGATGACCTAAGGTTTATCAATTCGTGGGAGGTGTAGGATGAAGATGGTCTCTCTCAAACAACCCTGCAATCAAATATAAGAAATCTCTTGTGTTCCCTACACACCCAATACAATGGCAAATTGTATAGGTGCACTAGTTCGGCGAAGGCATGATGATACACGTGTAGTATGGATAGTAGATATATGTTTTTGTAATCTGAAATAATAAAAACAACAAGGTAACAAGTAGCAAACAGCGAGCAAAACGGTATATCAATGCTTAGGAACAAGGCCTAGGATTCATACTTTCACTAGTGCAATCTCTCAACAGTACTAATATAATTGAATCATATAACAATCCCTCAATGTGCGACAAAGAGTCACTCCAAAGTTTCTATGGGAGAAAGTAGGACGAAAACGTGTATCAACCTTTGTGCCTAGATTACCCCACTGTCACACCGGGAATCCGCAAGTTGATTACCAAAACATATATCAAGTGACTCAATAGAATACCCTATTGTCACCACGGGTATCCGCATGTAATACATACATCAAGTGATCTCAAATTCAAAATATTCAATCCGATAATAATGAAACCTCAAAGAGCAAGACTCAATTCATCACAACAAAGATAGAGAGGGAAGAACACCATATGATTCTACTATATTAACAAAGCTCATGGTACATCAAGATCGTGCCCTATCAAGATCAAGAGAAAGAGAGAGAGATCAAACACATAGCTACTGGTACATATCCTCAACCCCGAGGGTGAACTACTCCCTCCTTGTCATGGAGACCGCCGGGATGATGAAGATGGCCTCCGGTGATGGCTTTCCCCCTCCGACAGGGTGCCGGAAAAGGCCTCCAGATGAGAGCGCTTCGGAACAGAGGCTTGCGGCAGCGGCGTAAAAGTTCTAGGTTTCTTTCTGGGGATTTCTTAATTTATAAGAATTTTCGGCGTTGGAATCACGCCAATCGGAGTTACGAGGGGCCCACAAGCTCAGACGACACTCCCTACCCTCCAGGGCACGCCGTGCGAGCTTGTGGCCTCCTCGTGGGTCTTCTGGTCTTTCCACGAAGCTTCGGGGGTCTCTTATGTTCCAAAAAAGAAATCATTGTAAATTTTTATCGCGTTTGGACTTCGTTTGGTATGGTTTTTCTACGAAACATAGAAATAGGCAAAAAACAGGAACCAGCACTGGGCACTAAGTTAATAGGTAAGTCCATAAAAATCATATAAAAGTGCACCAAAACCATATAAAATCATTGTAAACATGGCATGAATACTTCATAAATTATAGATACGTTAGAGACGTATCAGCATCCCCAAGCTTAATTCCTGTTCGTCATCGAGTAGGTAAATGATAAAAGAAATAATTTATGAAGTGTGAATGCTAGCATAGTGTATAAGTTTGATCAATGATAATTTCAATCACTTTTCCTAGCATCATAAACAACAACTCTTTCTCATAAAACTCATCATGATAAAGTAGCAACCAATTCACATGTTATGGTTTAAACAATGCATTCTCTTGAAACTTAACAACCTATGTTCTTAGTCACAAAACAATTTCAATTCATCTTATTTTCAGCAAAGTCTAAGTAAGAGCTCCACATACTCAATCATCATATAGTCTTCTATTGTCGGTGTAATTAGAACCAGGGTCTCATCAACCTTCTTAGCATGGGTCATTCCCGTCCAGGATTGTTGCCTGCCAACCCCGGCAAGGCCAAGCTTCCCGGCGAATACCATATCTGGCAAGCATTATATTAACAAGCAAGAACAAGAGCTCGTTGGGGAGAAGCTTCTTCCCAGCGGCATGATGTCCTAGCAAGACAAGACACGGCAAGGCTTGCCGGGGGATAGCTGGGAACAAACACAAGAATATCAAGAAGGCATTCAAGCCGATGATCAGAAGACAGAAGATCGAAGGCTGGATTCCCGGCAAGATACTTGCCGGGAAGGCTCGCGAAGGCCCGGCAAGGCCTCGCACCCAGCAAGATCCCACCGCCCTGCCACCGCTCCAGCGCAACGAACAGCCTGTCGTTTAGGGTTTGTCCTCCTGGGTGCGTGTCATGGCATTAGCGGCGGATGGGGTTAAGCGGCGCTAATGGGACGGGCTCTTTTTCCATCCCCAAGAAAGTAAGGGACACCTAAATGGAGCATTTAATGCGTTTTGTCCTAAGTCGTCAGTGATAAGCATGTAAACACTGTAGTAACTTTACACCTCTTGTACTTGCTGTTCGCCACTGTTGGTGACCCCTTTGTCATATAAAAGGAGGCCCAAGGCGAAGCTACAGGGGAGAGAAGGCTTTCTGGCCCAGCTGCATGCGTAGCCGCACTTCTTGTGTACTGTTCACCAAGAAGCGCTCCGTGTATCTGAGCTCAAACACCCACAATAAACCAAAGCAGGAGTAGGGTTTTACGCTACTCAGCGGCCCGAACCTGGGTAAAAAATCCCCGTGCTGATCGTTGGATCCGCTCTTTGTGTACATCTTCTCCCTAGCCGAACCGTAAAAGGGATCCACGTGATCCCAATGGTGTCGTACGCCGACATCTATGATTGCTAGTTGATGTCTACTACGCAACTTTTATTCTTGTAGACGTTGTTGGGCCTCCAAGTGCAGAGTTTTGTAGGACAGCAGCAAATTTCCCTCAAGTGGATGACCTAAGGTTTATCAATCCGTGGGAGGTGTAGGATGAAGATGGTCTCTCTCAAACAACCCTGCAATCAAATACAAGCAATCTCTTGTGTCCCCAACACACCCAATACAATGGTAAATTGTATAAGTGCACTAGTTCGGCGAAGAGATGGTGATACAAGTGTAGTATGGATAGTAGATATAGGTTTTTGTAATCTGAATAAATAAAAACAGCAAGGTAGCAAGTGATAAAAGTGAGCACAAATGGTATTGCAATGCTTGGAAACAAGGCCTAGGGTTCATACTTTCACTAGTGCAATCTCTCAACAGTGCTAACATAATTGAATCATATAACAATCCCTCAACGTGCGACAAAGAATCACTCCAAAGTTCTTATCTAGCGGAGAACATAAGAAGAAATTGTTGTAGGGTATGAAACCACCTCAAAGTTATCCTTTCCGATCAATATATTGAGCCATCCCTATAAGTGTCACAAATAGCCCTAGAGTTCATACTAAAATAACACCATATGATACGCATCAACCACCTCTAATGTCACCTAGATACTCCAATGTCACCACAAGTATCCGTGAGTTGATTATTCGATATGCATCAAAACAACTTCAGATTCATAATATTCAATCCACACAAAGAACTTCAAAGAGTACCCCATAGTTTCTATCGGAGAAAGAAGGATGAAAATGTGTATCAACCCATATGCCTAGATTACCCCAAGGTCACGAGAATCCGCAAGTTGATTACCAAAACATAATCAAGTGACTCAATAGAATACCCCATTCTCACCACGGGTATCCACATGCAAGACATACATCAAGTGTTCTCAAATCCAAAGTATTCAATCCGACAATAACGAAACCTCAAAGGGAAAGACTCAATTTATCACAAGAATATAGAGAGGGAAGAAACACCATATGATCCAACTATATTAACAAAGCTCGCGGTACATCAAGATCGTGCCAAATCAAAAACACGAGAGAGAGAGAGAGAGAGAGAGGGAGAGAGAGGGAGAGAGAGAGAGAGAGATCAAACACATAGTACTGGCACATACCCTCAACCCCGAGGGTGAACTACTCCCTCCTCATCATGGAGACCGCCGGGATGATGAAGATGGCCTCCGGTGATGATTCCTCCCTCCGGCAGAGTGTCGGAACAGGGCTCCAGATGAGATCGCTTTGGAACAGAGGCTTACGGCGGCGGCGGCGAAGTTCTAGGTTTTGTTTCGGGGTTTTCTATATTTATAGGAATACTCGGCGTTGGATTCACGTCAAGGGGGCCCACGAGGGAGCGACAAGCTTGGGGGTGCGCCCCCCAGGCTTGTCGTGCCCACGTGGCTCTTCTGGCACTTCCTCAAAGCTTCAGGGATCTCTTTTTGTCCATAAAAAACCACCGTAAATTTTTAGCCCAATCTGAGAACTTTTATTTCTGCACAAAAAACAACACCACGGTAGTTCTGCTAAAAACAACATCAGTCCGGGTTAGTTCTAATCAAATCATACCAAAACCATATAAAATTGTTGTAAACATGGCATGAATACTTCATAAATTATAGATACATTGGAGATGTATCAGCATCCCCAAGCTTAATTCCTGCTCGTCCTCGAGTAGGTAAATGATAAAAGAAATAATTTATGAAGTGTGAATGCTAGCATAGTGCACAAGTTTGATCAATGATAATTTCAATCACTTTTTCTAGCATCATTATATATCATAAATGGTAGCTCATCTCATAAAACTTCCAATGATCAAGTAGCAAGCTATTCACACGCTAAAGTATAGACCATAAACTTTCTTGAAAACTGACAAACTATGTTCTCAGTCATCAAACAATTGCAATTCATCTTATTTTCAGGAAGGGTCTATGTAAGAGCTTTGATTTAGCAAATTCCACACACTCAACTATCATATAGTCTTCCATGATTGCTGACACTCAAAGCATATTTTTAGAACAAACCGTTTCAGTCAAACACATAGGAAGATAGGGGCTTAATGTTTTGCCTCCCATCTTATTTATCACAGGGATAATGTCAACAATAATAACTCATGATCACCTATATTCAACTGGATATATGTGCCTGGATCATTCCCTATCACACGATGCTTGGCAAGAGAGAATATAAAAATGGAATAGAGAAGAACACAATTGACTCTTGCATAAAATTAAATACATAAAGTAAAAGATAGGCCCTTCGCAGAGGGAAGCAGAGGTTGTCATGCACTTTTTATTTTTGGATGTGCAATCTCTTAATGCAAAGGAACGTCACTTTATATTGCCCCTTATGATAGCAACCTTTATTATGCAGTCCGTCGCTTTTATTTCTTCACCATCACAAGTTCGTACAAAGCTTATTTTCCCTTACAATAAAAGATCATACATATTTAGGAGCAATTTTTATTGCTTTTGCACCGATGACCACTTACTTGAAGGATCTTATTCAATCCATAGGTAGATATAGTGGACTCTCATGACAAGAAACTGGGTTTAAGGGTTTTTGGATGCACAAGTAGTATCTCTACTTAGTACAAAATTTTGGCTAGCAAAATATTATGGGCAAGCACCACATGTTAGAGGATTCATGACAATATATCTTCTATGTGAATATAAACAAACATAACCCATTACGTTGTCTTCCTTGTCCAACATCAACTACTTGATCAAGTTTGAAAATAATTAATGAGGGCTCACAATCATAGAAGATGTCCAAGATAGTATATTTATATGTGAAATCCCTCTTCCTTCAATATTCTTTCATGAATTGTTCAAGCGACCAATGCTATGTTTGCTTTCAATAAATTTTACAACTTATACTTTTTATATGTGAAGTCACTACTCCCCATGGGACAAGCATATGAAGCATATATAATTTCAGATTTATGATATTCAATTCATTCAACAATTTGCTCTTAGGATATAAGTGAAGCACGAGAGTAAATGTCAAACTACTCCAAAAGATATAAGTGAAGAACAAAGAGTAGTTAAGTGAATGGGTAGCTATGTGAAGACTCTCTCCAAATAAAGATTTCACATCCAAGTATTTTATTAAAACAGCAAGCAAAATGAAAATAAAAGGACACTCCAAGAATAGCACATATCATGTGAACAAGTAAAAACTTAGGCTAACCGATAGGTGTTGATGAAGAAAGGTGGGATGCCCACCGGGGCATCCCCAAGCTTAGTTGCTTGAGACTTCTTGGAATGTTATCTTGGGGTGCCTTGGGCATCCCCAAGATTGAGCTCTTGTGTCTCCTTAATTCCTCTCATATCATGGCTTCTCCTAAATCTTAAAAACTTCATCCACACAAAACTCAACAAGAACTCATGAGATAAGTTAGTATAAATCAACTCAAAACCTTAACATTCTCTACTGTAACATATCACTAAAATTATAATTAAACATTGCATACTAAATGCCTCTGCATATTTAATACTCCTATCCACAAATAGAAACATTAAACAAGCAATCATATGCAAACAATGCAACTATAACAGCAATCTGCCAAAACAGAATAGTCTGTGAAGGAGGAATAAAAATTCATACTTCCCTAACTTCAAAAATTCTGAAAAACTACCATGTGACAGAGAACTCGTGCATGCTTACTGTGTAAAAATTTCAGATGTTTATCATGTTCTGACAGTTCAGATAAATTCAGGACATAACAGAAAACTTTATGTTTTCAAACAGCAACACATAAACTTGCAAACTGAGCATGGTAAAGGCTATAATTGGCATTTTATTGAACTAAAAGATACAAAACATGATTATTAATAACAGCAAGCAAATATTAACAAAATAAAATGATGCTCCAAGCAAAACTCATATTATGTGATGAATAAAAATATAGCTCCAAGTGAGGTTACAGATAGTGTTGAAGACGAAAGAGGGGATGCCTTCCGGGGCATCCCCAAGCTTAGACGCTTGAGTATTCCTTGAATAATACCTTGGGGTCCCTTCGGCATCCCCAAGCTTATGTTCTTGCCGCTCCTTATTCTCCTCAAATCGTCATCTCACTCAAAACTTGAAAACTTCAATCACATAAAACTTAACGGAACTCCGTGAGATAGGTTAGTATGAAAATAAATCATTCACTTTGGTACTATAAATACAAGATTCATAATTGTTCTCACATAATACCTAATGTATTATATCGTTTCCACAATTTATATCTCACAATATAAGCTATAGAAACACTAAAACAAGAGAACTATGCAATAAAAACAGAATCTGTCAAAAACAGAACAGCATGTAGTGAGCGAATTAAAAAGCATACTTCTTTACCTCCAAAAATTCTGAAAAAAATAGGAAAACATAAAAATGTGTAACCCAATACTGTGTAAAAAATTCATAATTTTCTCACGCTTCAGTACAGAATAGAAATTTCAGTACTGGACGCAATAGTTTCTGTTTTTGCACATAATCAAATCAACAAGTATCCACACTATCCCAAAGGCTTTACTTGGCACATTATTGAAAGAAAACATATAAAACATGATTACTACAGTAGCTTAATCATGTTGACACACAAATACAGTAGGTATAAATATTGGGTTGTCTCCCAACAAGCGTTTTTCTTTAATGCCTTTTAGCTAGGCATGATGATTTCAATGATGCTCACATAAAAGTAAAGAATAGAAACACATAAGAGAGCATCATGAATCATATGACAAGCACATTTAAGCCTAACCCACTTCCTATTAATAGGGATTTTGTGAGAAAATAATTTATGTGAGCAAGAATCAACTAACATAGGATGGGAAAACAAGTATAACTTCAAAACTTTCAATACATAGAGAGGAAACTTGATATTATTGCAACACCTACAAGCATATGATCCTCTCTCATAATAATTTTCAGTACCATCATGAACGAATTCAACAATATAACTATCACATAAAGCATTCTTTTCATGATCTACAAGCATAGAATTTTTACTACTCTCCACATAAGCAATTTTCTTCTCATTCATAATAGTGGGAGCAAATTCAATGAAATAACTATCATGTGATACTTGATTGATATGACCCAATTCAACACTAAAATCATGATGACAAGTTTCATGGCTATCATTATTCTTTATAACATACATGTCATCACAATAATCATCATAGATAGCAACTTTGTTGTCATAATCAATTGAAACCTCTTCTGAAATAGTGGAATCATCACAGAATAAAGTTATGACCTCTCCAAATCCACTTTCATAATTATTGCAATAAGGTTCAACACCCTCCAAAATAGTGGGATCACCTAGAGTTGACACTCTTCCAAACCCACTTTCATCATTGTAATCATCATAAATAGGAGGCATGCAATCATCATAATAAATTTGCTCATCAAAACTTGGGGGGTTAAAAATATCATATTCATCAAACATAGCATCCCCAAGCTTATGGCTTTGCATATCATTAGCATCATGGATATTCATAGAATTCATACTAACAACATTGCAATCATGCTTATCATTAAAATATTTAATGCCAAACATTTTATTGAATTCTTCTTCTAACACTTTGGCACAATTTTCTGATCCATCATTTTCAAGAAAGACATTATAAAGATAAAGCATTTGAGGCAACCTCAATTCCATGGTTTTTGTAGTTTCCTTTTATAAACCAAACTAGTGATAAACAAGAAACTAAAAGATTCAATTGCAAGATCTAAAGATATACCTTCAAGCACTCATCTCCTCGGCAACGGCGCCAGAAAAGAGATGGATGTCTACTACGCAACTTTTATTCTTGTAGACGTTGTTGGGCCTCCAAGTGCAGAGTTTTGTAGGACAGCAGCAAATTTCCCTCAAGTGGATGACCTAAGGTTTATCAATCCGTGGGAGGTGTAGGATGAAGATGGTCTCTCTCAAACAACCCTGCAATCAAATACAAGCAATCTCTTGTGTCCCCAACACACCCAATACAATGGTAAATTGTATAAGTTCACTAGTTCGGCGAAGAGATGGTGATACAAGTGTAGTATGGATAGTAGATATAGGTTTTTGTAATCTGAATAAATAAAAACAGGAAGGTAGCAAGTGATAAAAGTGAGCACAAACGGTATTGTAATGCTTGGAAACAAGGCCTAGGGTTCATACTTTCACTAGTGCAATCTCTCAACAGTGGTAACATAATTGAATCATATAACAATCCCTCAACATGCGACAAAGAATCACTCCAAAGTTCTTATCCAGCGGAGAACATAAGAAGAAATTGTTGTAGGGTACGAAACCACCTCAAAGTTATCCTTTCCGATCAATCTATTGAGTCATCCCTATAGGTGTCACAAATAGCCCTAGAGTTCGTACTAAAATAACACCATATGATACGCATCAACCAACTCTAATGTCACCTAGATACTCCAATGTCACCACAAGTATCCGTGAGTTGATTATTCGATATGCATCAAAACAACTTCAGATTCATAATATTCAATCCACACAAAGAACTTCAAAGAGTACCCCAAAGTTTCTATCGGAGAAACAAGGATGAAAACGTGTATCAACCCATATGCCTAGATTACCCCAAGGTCAAGGGAAACCGCAAGTTGATTACCAAAACATACATCAAGTGACTCAATAGAATACCCCATTGTCACCACGGGTATCCACATGCAAGACATACATCAAGTGTTCTCAAATCCAAAGTATTCAATCCGACAATAACGAAACCTCAAAGGGAAAGGCTCAATTCATGACAAGAAGATAGAGAGGGAAGAAACACCATATGATCCAACTATATTAACAAAGCTCATGGTACATCAAGATCGTGCCAAATCAAGAACACGAGAGAGAGAGAGAGATCAAACACATAGCTACTGGTACATACCCTCAACCCCGCGGGTGAACTACTCCCTCCTCGTCATGGAGACCGCCGGGATGATGAAGATGGCCTCTGGTGATGATTCCCCCCTCCGGCAGAGTGCCGGAACAGGGCTCCGGATGAGATCGCTTCGGAACAGAGGCTTGCGGCGGCGGCGGTGAAGTTCTAGGTTTTGTTTCAGGGTTTTCTATATTTATAGGAATATTTGGCGTTGGATTCACGTCAAGGGGGCCACGAGGGAGCGACAAGCTCGGGGGGGGGCCTAGGGGGTGGGCTTGCCCCCTAGGCTTGTCATGCCCTCGTGGCTCTTCTGGCACTTCCTCAAAGCTTCGGGGGTCTCTTTTTGTCCATAAAAAATCACCGTAAATTTTTAGCCCAATCCGAGAACTTTTATTTCTGCACCAAAAACAACACCGCGGTAGTTCTGCTGAAAACAACGTCAGTCCAGGTTAGTTCTAATCAAATCATACCAAAACCATATAAAATTGTTGTAAACATGGCATGAATACTTCATAAATTATAGATACGTTGGAGACGTATCACTAGTACTCAAAGCATATTTTTAGAACAAACTGTTTTAGTCAAACACAGAGGAAGATAGGGGCTTAATGTTTCGCCTCCCAACTTATCATAGAGATAATTGTCTACAACAATAATTCATGATCAAATATATTTGACTGGGTATATGTGCCTGGATCTTTCCCCGCCACATGATGCTTGTCAAGTAGAGAATTTTTAAGGTTGGAATAAGAAGTTGACTCAACAAAAATAAAATTGACTAAAAAAGTAAAAGATAAGCCCTTCGCAGAGGGAAGCAGGGATTTGTAGCGGTGCCAGAGCTCATTGCTAAAAACAGAGATAATTTCATTTGAGAGGTGTACTTTTCCTGTCAACGGTTTAATGACAAAGTTTTCAATATCTTCCATGCTAAACACATTAATGGCGGTTCCCATGCAAAAGTTTTACTCTCCTTACCACCATACTAACACAAACCATGGCTTGCCGAATCCACGGGTGCCTGCCAACTTTCAACATTCCAGGAGGAGTATTTTTATAAATAATTCAGGACTGGGCATCCTTATTACCAGCCTCCCTCAAATTTGACGAGTGAATAAACTTTCGTCGGTGAGTAAAACACACTTAGCATGGAAGATATTGACTACCCGGCCCGTCGCTCCATGAGCGGTACGGTGATACGTCCAATTTGCATCATGATTTCCTACTGTTAATTATTATGGTTTTGATCATTATTTCACTTTATGGTACAATTCTTATGCCTTTTCTCTCTTATTTTGCAAGATTCACATGAAGAGGGAGATTGCCGGCACCTGAAATTCTGGACCGGAAAGGGGTGAATCAGAGATAGCTATTCTGTACAACTCCAAATGACCTGAAAATTTACGAAGAATTATTTTGGAATATATAAAAAATACTGGCGAAAGAATTACCAGGAGGGGGCCCACCAGGAAGCCACAAGCCTGGGGGGTACGCCCTACCCCCCTGCTATATGAAGCCATTTGCCCTAGAAAAAAATTAGAAGAATACTTTCGGGATGAAGCACCACTGTCTCGAGGTGGAACCTGGGCAGGAGCTATTTTGCTCTCCGGCGGAGCGATTCTGCTGGGGAAACTTCCCTCCGGGAGGGGGAAATCGAAGCCATCGACATCACCAACGATCCTCTCATTGTGGGAGGACCAATCTTCATCAACATCTTCACCAGCACCCTCTCATCTCAAACCCTAGTTCATCTCTTGTATTCAATCTTTGTCTCAAAACCTCAGATTGGTACCTGTGGGTTGCTAGTAGTGTTGATTACATCTTGTAGTTGATGCTAGTTGGTTTATTTGGTGGAAGATTATATGTTTAGATCCTTAATGATATTCAATACCCCTCTGATCTTGAACATGAATATGATTCGTGAGTAGTTAATTTTGTTCTTGAGGACATGGGAGAAGTCTTGTCATAAGTAATCATGTGAATTTGGTATTCGTTCGATATTTTGATGATATGTATGTTGTTGCTTCCTTTAGTGGTGTCGTGTGAACGTCGACTACATGACACTTCACCATCTTTGGGTCTAAGGGAAGGCATTGTGGAGTAGTAATTAGATGATGGGTTGCTAGAGTGACAGAAGCTTAAACCCTAGTTTATGCGCTATTCCGTAAGGGGCTGATTTGGATCCATATGTTTCATGCTATGGTTAGAGTTATCTTAATTCTTCTTTCGTAGTTGTGGATGCTTGCGAGAGGGGGTAATCATAAGTGGGAGGCTTGTTCAAGTAAGAACAGCACCCAAGCACCAGTCCACCCACATATCAAATTATCAAAGTAGCGAACGCGAATCAAACAAACATGATGAAAGTGACTAGATGAAATTCCCATGTGTCCTCGATAACGCTTTGCTTATTATAAGAGTTCGTTCCGGCTTGTCCTTTGCTACAAAAAGGATTGGGCCACCTTGCTGCACTTTCTTATACTTGTTACTTGTTACTTGTTACGAATTATCTTGCTACCGAAACTATCTGTTACCGCTACTTTCCGTACTTGCAGAGAATACCTTGCTGAAAACCGCTTGTCATTTCCTTCTGCTCCTCATTGGATTCGACATTCTTACTTATCGAAAGGACTACGATTGATCCCCTATACTTGTGGGTCATCATACGGGCACACAAAACTGATGTTCATTTGAAGGTTTTAGAGATGGCACATACAAATTTACTTGGAATGGCAGGGTAATACCGTATATAGGTAGATATGGTGGACTCTCATGGAAGAAACCTGGCTCAAGGATTTTGGATGCACAAGCAGCATTCCCGCTTAGTACATAAATTTTTGGCTAGCAAAGATTATAAACAAGCACCACATGTTGGAGGATCCAGAACAATATAACTTCTATGCAAATATACCCAAACATAACTCATTACATTGTCTTCCTTGTCCAACTTCAACTTATTTGATCAAGTTTGAAAATAATTAATGGGTATTCACAATCATAAAAGATGTCCAAGATAATATATTTGTATGTGAAAATTTTCTTCCGTATACTAATCTTTCATGAATTGCTTGTATGACCAATATTGTGATTGTCAAATTCAATAGATTTTACTTTCTAAACCCAATGTGAAATTATTACTAACATATGGAGCATGTATAATTTCAGATTTATGATATTCAATTCATTCAACAATTCACTATTATGATATAAGTGAAGCACAAGAGTGAATGAAAAACTACTCCAAAAGATATAAGTAAAGAACGAAGAGTAGTTAAATAAATAGGTAGTTATGTAAAGACTCTCTCCAATTAAAACTTTCTTCAGATCTAAGAATTGTATCAAACAACACACAAAACAAAAAGACGCTCCAAGCAAAACACATATTATGTGATGAATAAAAATATAGCTCCAAGTGAGGTATACCGATAGTGTTGAAGACGAAAGAGAGGATGCCTTCCGGGGCATCCCCAAGCTTAGACGCTTGAGTCTTCCTTGAATAGTACCTTGGGGTGCCTTGGGCATCCCCAAGCTTAGGGCCTTATTCTCCTTCTATCGTTATCTCACAAAAACATGAAAACTTCAATTACACAAAACTTAACGGAACTTGTGAGATAGGTTAGTATAATAAAACAAATCCTTAACTTGGGTACTGTCAAGACAAGATTCATAATCATTCCCACATAATGCCTACTGTACTCTATCATTCCTACAATTTATATTACCCAATATAAGCCATAGAAACTATAAAACAAGCAAACTATGCACTAAAAACAGAATCTGTCAAAAAGAGAACAACACGTAAAGATCGGAATTAAAATCATACTTCTATTACTCCAAAAATTCTGGAAAATTAGGACAACATTCTGGAAAATTAGGACAACGTAAAAAATTTGCAGGCCAATACTGTGTAAAATTTTTAGGATTTTATCACGTTCCAGTACAGAATGGTAACTCAAATACTGGGCGCAAAAGTTTCTGTTTTTGCACAGAATCAAATCAACAAGTATCCACACTATCTCAAAGGCTTCACTTGGCATATTATTAAAATAAAAGACACAAAACATGAGCACTACAGTAGATCAATCATGCGGACACACAAAAACAGTAGGTATAAATATTGGGTTGTCTCCCAACAAGCGCTTTTGTTTAAAGCCTTTTAGCTAGGCATTATGATTTTAATGATGCTCACATACGAATAGGAATTGAAACGTATAAGAGAGCATTATGAATAATATAGCAAACACATTTAAGCCTAACCCACTTCCTATGCATAGTGATTTTGTAATCAAACAACTTATTGTAGCAATAATCAACTAGCATAGGAAGACAAAACAAGTATGACTTCAAAACTTTCAACATAAAGAGAGGAAAGCTGATATTGTTGAAATATATATAAGCATATCTTCCTCTCTCATAATAATTTTCAGTAGCATCATGAACAAATTCAACAATATAACTTTCACATAAAGCATTCTTTTCATGATCCGCATGCATAAATTTTTTATTACTCTCCTCATAAGCAAATTTCTTCTGATTCATAATAGTGTGAGCAAATTCAAAAAAATAACTATCATGCGATACTTGATTGACATAATCAATTTGAGCATTAAAATCTTGATGACAAGTTTCATGGTTATCATTACTCTTTATAGCATACATGTCATCATAATAATCATCATAGATAGCAACTTGGTCGTCATAATAATCAATTGAAACATCTTCCAAAGTAGTGGATTCATCACACAATAAAGTCATGACCTCTCCAAATCTACTTTCATAATTATTACAATAAGATTCAACACCCTCCAAAATAGTGGGATCATTACCTAGAGTTGACACTCTTCCAACCCCACTTTCATCATCTTTGTAATCATCATAAATAGGAGGCATGTTATCATCATAATAAATTTGCTCATCAAACGTAGGGGCACTAAAAAGATCATCTTCATCAAACATAGCATCCCCAAGCTTATGGCTTTGCATATCATTAGCATCATGGATATTCATAGAAAGCATACTAACAACATTGCAATCATTCTTATCATTCAAGGAACTCACATTAAACATTTTGTTAAATTCTTCTTTTACCACTTCATCACAATTATCGGAGTCCATATTTTCAAGAAAGACAGCATAAAGATAAAGAATTTGATGCAACTTCATTTCCATTCTTTTTTTGTAGTTTTCTTTTATAAACCAAACTAGTGATAAACAAGAAACAAAAAGATTCAATTGCAAGATCTAAAGATATACGTTCAAGCACTCACCTCCCCGGCAACGGCTCCAGAAATAGCTTGATGTCTACTACACAACTATATTCTTGTAGACTCCGTTCGGCATCCAAGAGCAGAGTTTTATAGGACAGTAGCAAACTTTCCTCAAGTGGATGACCTAAGGTTTATCAATCTGTGGCAGGTGTAGGATGAAGATGGTCTCTCTCAAACAACCCTGCAATCAAATACAAGAAATCTCTTCTGTCCCCAACACACCCAATACAATGGCAAATTGTATAGGTGCACTAGTTCGACGAAGAGATGGTGATACAAGTGTAATATGGATAGTAGATATAGGTTTTTGTAATCTGAAATAATAAAAACAGCAAGGTAACAAGTAGCAAACGGCGAGCAAAACGGTATATCAATGCTTAGAAACAAGGCCTAGGGTTCATACTTTCACTAGTGCAATCTCTCAACAATACTAACATAATTGAATCATATAACAATCCCACAACGTGCGACAAAGAATCACTCCAAAGTTTCTATGGGAGAAAGTAGGACGAAAACGTGTATCAACCTTTGTGCCTAGATTACCCCAATGTCACATCGGGAATCCGCAAGTTGATTACCAAAACATATATCAAGTGACTCAATAGAATACCCCATTGTCATCACGGGTATCCGCATGCAAGACATACATCAAGTGATCTCAAATCCAAAATATTCAATCCGAAAACAATGAAACCTCAAAAAGCAAGACTCAATTCATCACAACAAAGATGGAGAGGGAAGAACACCATATGATTCCACTGTATTAACAAAGCTCATGGTACATCAAGATCGTGCCCTATCAAGATCACGAGAGAGAGAGAGATCAAACACATAGCTACTGGTATACACCCTCAGCCCTGGGGGTGAACTACTCCCTCCTCGTCATGGAGACCACCGGGATGATGAAGATGGCCTCCGGTGATAGCTTTCCCCCTCCGGCAGGGTGTCGGAAAAGGGCTCCGGATGAGATCGCTTCGGAACAGAGGCTTGCGGCAGCGGCATAAAAGTTCTAGGTTTCTTTCTGGGGGTTTCTCAATTTATAAGAATTTTTAGCCTTGGAATCACGCCAATCGGAGTTACGAGGGGCCCACAAGCTAAGACGACACTCCCTACCCCCTAGGGCGCGCTGTGCGAGCTTGTGTCCTCCTCGTGGGTCTTCTAGTCCTTCCACGAAGTTTCGGGGGTCTCTTATGTTTCAAAAAAAAATCACTGTAAATTTTTATCGCGTTTGGATTTCGTTTGGTATGGTTTTTCTGCGAAATATAGAAATAGGCAAAAAAAAACAGGAGCTGGCACTGGGCACTAAGTTAATAGGTTAGTCCATAGAAATCATATAAAAATGCACCAAAACTATATAAAATCATTGTAAACATGGCATGAATACTTCATAAATTATACATACGTTAGAGACGTATCACGCGCGATGAGTACTGCCTCTGTTTCTGTTATTAGTTTGTGAGGTGTATTTAGAGCATCTACAGCCGGACCCCCTACTTTCTTCTCAAACGCCCGAAACGTCCGCCCGATCAATGTCCGGTCAAAAAAAAAGTGACGCAACCGGACCCCTCACTTTCTCCCTGAATGTACAGACTGACTGGCCTAACTCAAACCCATCTCAAATATGGGCCAGTACGAGGCTGCTTGGTCGCGTCCGGGCACCCCACGGCACGTCATAGCCCTCTCACGTGGTCCCACCTGCAGCCACACACCCCCTCCTTCCTCTCTCTCTCTCTCTCTCTCTCTCATCTCTCTCGATCGAAGGAGGCAGCGAGCAAAGGAGGCAGTGCCTCGCGGCGGCGACGGCGCGGGCGGACGCCGCCATGGGCCCTGCCGCTGTACTAGGACGAGCGCGTCTACACCGCCCCCACACCCGCCCTCCGCTGGCGCCTCGCGCGTGATCTGGATGTCGCCGCGCGCCTGCTAGCTAGCCGCCGCAGTGAGCCGCGTGCTGCCCGGCCGCGCCTGTCCTGGCTGCCTGCGCGCCGCATGCAGCAGCAGCCTGTGCTGGCCGCCGCGTGCTCACGTGCTAACAGCCGCTGGCCGGCCGCGCGTGCGACCGGTGCGCGCGTCCGTCGCCGGTCGGGCCGCCGCCGCCGCGTGCGTGCGTGCGTTGGCCACGGTGTGCGAGCCGCAGGCTCACGGGTGTCGCGGGCGTGTTGGCCGGGCGCCGCAGCCGCGCGGGCGTGCGCGGGAGCCGCCGCGTGCTTGCATGCTGGCCGGGCTTGGTGGCCGCAGCCACAGCCTCGCGGGCGGACGTGCGTGTTGTGCCGCGCCGCCGCGTGCGCAGCAGCAGCTGCATGCATGCGTGCTGAGCCGGTGGCCATAGCGTGCCTCTGCGCTTGGTTGCTAGCCGCCGCACGTGCCCGCGCGGCTGCGTACTGGCCACCGCAGCCGCCGCGTGTGTGCGCGCTGACAATGCACATAACCTGTTCGATAACCTGCGAGAAATTGAGGGCTGAAAATGAGGACTTCGATTGTTTGGAGAGAGAAAATGAGAGTCAAATCGTACGCGCCCAGATACTGACCGGGCGTGTCGGCGGACGTTTGAGGGACCGAATTAGATGAGTGTGGCTTTAGATGCTCTTAGACTGCTGTTGTATTGATCGTTTTTGGTCCAGACTTTGTAAGTTGTAGTGCTGGCCCTTGCAATTTTTTTGTCATGATCCTATCTTTTAATCTGCCAGATCATGTACTCCATTGTTTTCCTTGAAATTCACATGCAGTCCTCCTGCGTGGCTTGAGAAAATAGCTCGAACGGCAACTTCGTTGGGAGTGAGTATAAATTATGTGTTTGCTAGTTTCAAAAAATTTAAAAGAACAAATCCAGTGTAGACATGTTTTGTGATTTATGAACATACGGCCTTCCATACTGAGCTGGGCACAAGCGTAGCAACAATAGGATAGCATAGCAGCCGTGATATCAGCCGTCAGCCCGTGAATAGCACGGCACCAGGGAGTCGGCGGTTGGACAGGCATAGCCGCCGGCGGTGCGGCGGCATCGGAGACTATAGACCACAGTTGTACCGCATTCATGGCACCGAATGGGCACCACGCTTGGCGTCAAGCCGATCTACGGCCATTTTGTTTTGTCGGCCTGTGGACGAAGGCAGCGGCAGGCGGCAGCAGAGCTCTGCCGGAACCGGAAGAGAAGAAGAGCATAGCCCCGTGTGACATGACACGACGCGTGCTTCCAGCCACGCACCTACGTGCTCCCGATTCAGATCTACGCTCGCTTTACACATGCATTAGCCGTTTATTAGGGCGCACACAAACACACACGGACGAACTGTCGCTGTCTGCATATGCTGGCTGTGGGTTCAGTACTGCACCTTCCACTCCACTCTCTCGTGTCTCTTATCTTCGGACGCGGGCTGTGGGCTCTCGTGACACACGCCAGTAAATAACGTACACACTTGTATTCAGATCAGTATCGGAGTAAATAAAATACATATTTGCAATAATATAACCTCATACGCTCGTTTCAGCGACAGTTAATTCTGGACGGAGGGATTACTTGATACTTAACAGGGCACGTGCCCGTATGAGTTTAGGTTGCGAGATACCATGAACGTGTGCTGTCGTGATCGCAATTAACCCGCGCGATCTCTTATCTTCTTCCGTGGTCGCCGTTCCTTCATTGATGTTTACAAGCCTCTCACCAAGCGCTGTGCCCGTACCGCGGATATGCCGTTCGTTCTCGCAATCAAGGAATTAACACAGCAATCTCCTTCATTATTAATGAAAAGATTGGGGAAAAAAAGAAAGTAATTAACGCAGTCTCGATGTGGTACAGAATTCGGACGGCTTTTTTTTCCATTTTTCTGTTGGATGATGGGCTGTCTTCGTCAATTTGCCGCCTCGGGCCGAAGAGAATAATCCGATAAAGGAGTTGACACTTGGGCAGAAGAGAGCGTTTAATAACAGAATTCGACGGCTATCCACCGCATTCTCGGCCGGTGTGCCTATAATTAGTGCTGCTATCAAGTGACTTCAGACCTCGCTCTCAAGTGCTCCTCTAGCCAGCCATCTTCTCCGGACTCCAGTCTCAATGGCGGATCAGAGCCTCGCCCCTATCCGTTGCAAAGGTAGTAATCCTGAGACTCCTCATCCATGCTCGAGCTGCTATCTTTTTCTTTACTTCAAGCAAGGCAGAGCTTAGCTAGCTGCTTACTATCGATCCCATGATGATGCCGAACGCAAACAGCGGCGGTGAGTAGAGCCAGGGGTGAGCCGCTCGTCATCGAGGACATCGTCGTGGATCCACCCAAGGCCTACGAGATCCGCATGAAGGTCGTCTGCACCTCCCTCTGCCACACCGACATCACCTTCTGGCGTGGCAAGGTAGGTAGTGCACGCTCACGACGACAGATTCAGAATCACATACGTACCTGCTAACTCAGTTCATTAATTGCTTTCGATCTCGCAGGAAGACTTTCCGCTCCCACCCGTGTTTCCAAGGATCTTAGGCCACGAGGCCTACGGGTAAGTTCATCGGATCCTGCTGCTCATGATTTCGCGGAGGCGGCCGGGGACGACGGCGAATGTACAAGATTTAACGAACACGATGCTCTGTCTTGCTCGGTGCAGGGTGGTGGAGAGCTTGGGGGAGCACGTGGAGGGGTTCGCGGTGGGGGACACGGTGGTGCCGACGTTCCTGGGGCAGTGCGACTCCTGCAGCAGTTGCGCGTCGGCGGGGAGCAACATGTGCTCCGCGCTGCCGTTCGTCGTCGGCCCCGGGATGCGCCGCGACGGCACCACCCGCTTCAGGGACAGCCAGGGGGAACCGCTGCACGACTTCCTCGCCGTGTCCAGCTTCAGCCAGTACACCGTCGTCGACGTCAACCAGGTCGTCAAGGTCGACCCCTCCGTGCCGCCCAAACTCGCCTGCCTCCTCGGCTGCGGCGCCGGCACCGGTGAGCCTGCCTGACAAAGATTATCTAGCACTGTAAGAATGATGGAGTAAAGAAAGATGAACTCACATTGCATTGCTGATGCAGGGGTCGGAGCTGCCTGGAGGTTGGCCAAGGTGCAGCCTGGATCGTCGGTGGTCATCTTCGGGCTGGGAGCGGTGGGATTGTCGGTAAGCCGGTGCTGTGACGCATTCTGCTGCTTCTGATAAATAAGCGGTTAGATTTCAGTTGGTTGGTGCTGAAACCTGCTGTGAACAACTTTTGGGTGGTCAGGTGGCGCAAGGTGCGAAGATGTGCGGAGCCAAGAAGATCATCGGTGTTGATTTGAACCCTGACAAACAGGAACTCGGCAAGTCTTCTTCTTTTTGTTCCAGAGGAACGGGACACGGATTCAGAACACATTTGGTTGATTTCAAAATGTTATTATCTACTCCGGTTGCAGGGAAGAAATTCGGCGTGACAGATTTCGTCAACCCGTCAAAACTTGGCGAGAGTCCACTCAGCCAGGTAAGAATTTGGTACAAGGACAGTACAAAATGGAACAATGATACTATGATAGTACTACCAATATACATCTGAGCTCAACGGATGCTTGTTCAGTTGTCCTCATTTTGCTTCTTAACTTCAGGTGATCATCGAGATGACGGGCGGCGGCGCCGACTACTGCTTCGAGTGCATCGGCGCCGCGTCCGTCATGACCGACGCGTTCAGAAGCGCCAAGCAGGTCCTCCAGCTCCCACCACCACCACAATTTCCCTAATCCGCACCGTCGCTTTCGATCAAAACACGGCCATTCATGTGCTGTGTTGTGTCTGTGTCGCAGGGGAACGGCAAGACGGTGATCCTGGGGTTGGAGAAGGACGGGAAGCCGATCAGCCTGCCGTCCATCGAGTTCCTCTTCGGCAAGTGCGTCATGGGGTCGCTCTTCGGGGGCATCAAGCCCAAGACGGACATCCCGATCCTCGCCGAGAAATGCATGAACAAGGTCATATGATACCCCGTGGTTTGAGCTGATGCCAATTATATTTACACGAGTTCAGGAACTGAAAAATGTGTTTTGCGTGAATGGATGCAGGAGCTGGAGCTGGAGAAGCTGATCACCCACGAAGTAGGCCTGCAGGAGATAAACACGGCCTTCGACCTGCTCCTGCAGGGGAAGAGCCTCAGGTGCATCATCTGGATGGACAAGCTGGAGGCGTGAAGAAACATGGGTGAAAATGTTGGTCCGGAGATGGCTGATGCAGCGACCGAATAAAACTGTTGTTTGTTTCCCTAATAAAGTTGTTGCTTGCGTTTATTCACCGGTCTTGCTAGAACATGGAAGCTACGTGGCTATCGTGACCGGACGCTTTGCCATCCTGTTCTTTTTAACCCGGGCCATCATGAATAACTGTGTGCTTGTTTGGGCATGGGTGCCCATTGTTTGGTTGTCAAGAAGATGATTTAAGGGGGGAAACACCAATGCCGGGGTCTTTCTCTGTTTTTATCTTTGTAAATTTGGCATCTCTGTCTTAGAGCATCTACAGACGGACTTGGCAAATCCGACCCCTCAAACGCCCGCGGACGCGCCCGGACAGTGACCGGTCATGCCTCAAATATTTCATTCTACAACGGGACACCTCAAATTAGAAATCTCAAATCCATATTATTACATGCAACGTAAACCGATCTTCATGCGGAGCTCGTCCGGCTCCGCCGTGCCCATGTCCGGCGGTCGACTGCGCTCCCTAGAGTGTTGGTCCGGTCGCCGGCAAGGTACACTAGGGCATGAGACACGAGCCGGCTCACGGGACTCAAGGCGCCGCCGTCTCCCATTCACATACTCTTCCTCGTCGGAGCCCTGAACCCGGACGGTGCCGGTCGGCGTCAGATCGATGATGGATCCGTCCTGGGACGAGCCGGCGACATCGACCACGATGCGGTTGCGGCGCCCGGGCTGGTGCACCATACGGGGCGCCAGAGAATGTGAATCCGCCTTGCCAACGTCCACCGCCTCGAGGGCTGCCGCCGCCTCCCGCGTCCGCTGCCTCGCACGGCGGGCACGCCTAGTCATGTTTGCGTCGGACGACGCCCATGGTGCGTCCATGGCCTCGGCGCACCAAAGAAGGGGTTGCGCATCCGCCACCGCGTTCTGACGCCAGATGGACCGCACCGGCTCCGGTGAGACAGCGATGGCACACCTAGCCCCAGATCCATGCGCCATTTGGGTGGATGCAATGGATTCCCGATGGAAGGAGTCTGTGCGCTGCCGTTGGGCGGCCTCCTCCCGGGAGCGGCGGAGCGCAAGCTGGACGGCCATCTCCTCGGGGCCGCATGGGATGAGCTCGGGGTCGACGGATCTGGAGGCGTAGGACTCGGATCCGCTGTCCGCCATGCTGGAGAAGACCGGAGATCGCCGGGCGGGAGTTTGGGTGGCGGAGGGGAGTGGAGTGAAGTGGCTAGGGTTTGCTCCGGCGAGCGGATGAGGAGGAGTATATGTGGGGTCGGGTGGGCCAGCGTGGGTCGGGACCGACGTGGCAGACGCGCCCGGGCGCGCCCGGGAGCTCCCGTATCCGCCCCAGATTTGGGCTGGACATGAGGGGTCCCGGTCAGCCCGGGCGTTTGTGGGCCCGTCTGGGTCGCTTTTTTGTGACCGGTCACTGATCGGGTCGTCTGTCTCGGTGTTTGAGGTGGGTTTGGGACGCCCGGCTGTAGATGCTCTTAGGCATCCTTTTGATTTACATGAATTTTGTAGGGATTCAAAGGATAGGAATTTTGTGGAATAATTACTATGCGGCTCTTTGATTTGTAGGAATAGATTCCTATTCCTATTCCTATGTAGGATATTAACGAACCTCCCCGCAAAAGAAAAGGATAATAACGAACCCTTCAATTTCAAAGGAAAGAAAACATTATCCTATACCCAATGAAAAAGTTCTTATCATATGAATCAAATGGCATATTTTTTCTTTAGAAATGAAGATACATGTCATCTCATTTCCTATGATTTTCTTATATGAGGCCTTAGTTGTATTGTTCGCCACTTGACTTTATTAATTTATAAAGTGGAGACTAAAAATCCTTGTATAAGAAAATTAAGATCCAATGTTTATGATTTACTTGTATTTACAATCTACCAAATTACAGAGTCAAGTGTTTCTAACTCTAATTTATGGTCAAAGATGAATCTTGAAATATTCGTACGTCCTATTCATTTGAGTGGAGGAAGTAAGGGCATCTCTAACGATAAACATCAAGCAGATGCTCCTGTTTGTCCGTAGACACCTCCGGACGAGTCTATGAAGGTCCTCCAACGATATCATTAAAAAACCTCATTTCAAATATTTCAAACATGAAGTTTAGATAGAATTTAAATGAATCTAATATCTTACATGCAACTAGACGAAATTTAAGCTAATTCAATATATTACATCCAAACTTACCCAAAATTAGCCTAAAGTAAACAAACAAGACAAAAATATCATATGGTGATCTCGTAGGCATTACCTACGAAGCTACCAAGACCGTCGTCGTCATCATCATCGTCAATGTTTTGTCCTCGTCGCGCCAATAGTAGAAGACACCCTAGCCACCACAACATCTGTCTCTGGCCGCGGCGTCGCGCTTGCGCCGTAGCTCCTCCGCCTTGTGTCGCCTCTCGTCGATCTTGAGGCGAAGCTCATGCTTCGACTCGGCCAACACGACTACGAGGAGCGTCCGTCTCCTTGGAGGACTTGGACTGATGGAGGGCCCAAGCCTCCGCGAGCGTTGTGCCCACAAGGACCTTGGCATGGCAAATGCTGCCAAGCGCCGCGCCTAGCATCGCCCCACCCTTGGTATGGCGTTGCGAGTCCCCCGAAGAGGAGGAGGGCATGCAGCGCGACCCGTCGCCGCAGAGATAGTACTCGAGGCGGGGTGCGTGGGTGGGGTGAGGATGGAGCCCGCTTTTGCTTAACAGGTGTCGAGCGTCATCTGGCACCGAGGAGGCGGGGACAAATGGTGACCGACAAGGCGTCAGATCTATACATCGCGGTTACTCTGCAGGGACAACACCCACTCTGACCCCGCGTAGAGCACAGACACCTGGAGCGTTGCCTGGAGCCGCAGCTCATACCCCGAGACGATCTTAGGTAGCCGTAGCGATGAGGCCTCCTCCTCCTGGAGGAGCTTGTCCCACTCGATGCCATCATCCTCTTCGTCAGCGGTTTATTCTGCTCCTTTCATTTCAGCCTTTTACATTGTCATTTTTTTATAAATATAATTTTATACATGAACATTTTAAAAATATACATTGAAATTTTTAAATATAGGTCGAACATTTTTAAAATATATGTTGACCATTTTGGTAAATATTGAAAAAAATTCAAATAAATGTTGACATTTTCTATTACTCGTCTAATTTTTAAAATTCATGAGCATATTTAAATCCATGATTTTTGATTTTTTTTTTATTTTTAATTTCATGAACTTTTCAAAAAACTCTAAACAATTTGTAAAAAGTCATGAACATTTTTGGAATTCATCCTTTTGAATTTGTGATTTTTAAATTCATTGAACATTTTTTTAAAATTATATACATTTTTAAATTCACAATCATTATAGTTAAAAAGTGCATAATTTGGTTGTTTTGTTTGGAAATTATGAAAAAAAATTGTACCATACGCTAGTACAAGTGTACAATGAACGTACTTGCTTGGTGCAACTAGCACTGGGCACTAGGTTAATAGGTTAGTCCCAAAAAATGATATATAATTGCATATAAAAACATCCAAGATTGATACTATAATAGCATGGAACAATAAAAAATTATAGATACATTGGAGATGTATCAGCCACGCCCAAAAACACAACCCTCCGAGACCTTCTCCCACCGCCCGAGCCGTCGTCCAACTACCCCTTCACACCTTCGCATTCTCAGCTATCGACATGGCCCGATATTTTTCCATGTGGTACAGGAGCCTCACGCCAGCGAGCAGCTTCCAAACCGCGGCAGAGATTCATGGCGCGGAGGCCCGGCATGAGGCACACATTGATGTGGGTCAACCTCCGAGCTCTCCGGGGTGCTTGGAGGACGAGCTGGATGAGTATGAGGACGAGGGAAGACCCTCATGGTCATGGCGGAGATCACCATGGAGGACGACCATGAGCCCGCCTGTGGAGGAGCCTTTAGTGTCCAGGTTCAACATGCTACCTGTGAGGTATCACTACGGAAGGGTGCTGGTGGAGGTGGCGAAGGAGGAGAAGGGGCAGGCACTCGCACCGGTGGATGAGATGCTGGTGTCCGTGTTCAGGCAGCTGCTGGCGGAGCGGCACTACAACCTCAAGCTCCTGGAGAAGCACCGACTGAGGGAGGATCAGCTGAAGGCGAAGCGCGCGTCCGAAGCTGCCGTTGCAAACATGGTTGAGGCGGACCAGGCGATCGTAGAGGTCCATCAGGCCGTGTTTGAGTCCTGCATGGCGCCCCCGCCATCCTCTGCGAGCGTCAGCCTCTTCGCGTTAACGAGGCGGAGCGCAACCGGCTCTTCGAGGGGCTCGTGGCGGAGGATGACGACGCGTCGGAGCAGCACGATAATGATGCCTAAGAGGTATATGTCGTCACTCCGCCTCGTTCACGCCGGCCGCCAAGGACGATGAGGCTGAACCGTCCCATGTAGGGCCTGCCGGCCTCACCTCGAACGGGGAGAGGTAGAGTATGATTCAGTTGTTTTTTAGGTACTTTTGCCATGCAAAAGTTATTCCAAAAAATAAATGAAAATCGGTCCACTTTTATTTGGTGACTTTTGGATGGCCGGCGCCCCGCTCGCCATCCGCGAACACGTCCAGACGTGTCTGCAGACATTTGGTGTTGTCCGTTTGGTGATCCGCGTTGAACTTGCCCTTAGGGTTGCTATTTGGTCGCGAAAGTACACTACATGTCAAAGCCTCAACTTTTGGTAAATTCTCTAAAATACATTATCGGCTTTCGTAAATTCTAGGCCTAAGTTTTGCAGTCTGAAACTTTCAAATTTCCAAAATTTTGAAATTTGCAACTTTCAGAATTTACAACTTAGGCGACTTTCAAAACTTTTAGAAGATCTTGAATTCTACTTTCTCCGTTCCGGTTTAAAGTGCCCAATTCAAAAATCTCCCCAATCTAGAGAGATGGTGAGTGGTAAAATAATTTGCGCAGTTTGCGAAAGTAATTAATTACTGCACTCATTTTCTAAAAAAACCTATATTTACCGATGCATTCGTTGCAACACATGCATGCCTTACCACTAGTGACTAAGAAATTTTATATGCATTGGTTAGTTTTCTCTTAAATCTTTGGATGCAGCGATTTAATGCATCTCAAAATTTGAACAAATAATGACGGCAAAATAAAGATGGACTTACAAACTAAAAATCAAAAAATTGAGAACGGCCTTAAACCGGAAGGGAGAGAGTAAGCTTTTATAGATTTCATACTTCTAGAACAATACAGACTTTGAAAAATCAAAATCCGCAGGAGAAAAAAGAAGACAAATGTCACATGATGGGTCCCGCTTCACTGGAGAGAGAAACCCGAGGGAGAGAAAAATCCACATGGCCCCCACCTCTTGAATTTTGGCTGCGTGGACATGCATGCAACAGCCGCTGTGCGTGCGCTCAGGCGGAGGGTCACCGCGCTCACCCAAGAGTCAACTCGAGATTCATTTTTCAGCTAATTTTTTTAAAATAATACATTTTTTTAATAAATTTGAGAAATAATACACGGTTTAGACATTTTCTGAAAATATGATCCAGTCGGCTTAGGTTAAGCCGACTGGATCTAGTCGGCCACGGTATAGCCGATCAGGTCCAGTCGGCTTAACCTAAGCCGACTGGATTCTTTTTAATTCTTTTTAACTGCAGTGGGTACTAATCGGCTTAGGCTAAGCCGATTGGAACTAATCGGCTTAGCCAATCGGCTTAGCCTAAGCCGACAGGTGCATGAGATCAAGAGGAGTAGTCACCATAGCAGTAGTAAGCATGGCTATGGCTGTGCTCAAGCCAGGGGTTATCCTCCTTTTATATTGTAGGCCCGGGCAACACAGAATAATTATATTAAGTATATTTGTATCCAAATATTGTAGGCCCCGGGCAACTAATTTCTAGCTAATCAACTCCCAGGTAGCTGGTGTGGTAGGTCTCGCGAATCAAGCTGGATCTCGATGTCATTGCAACCACACACACGTACACATATAGATTGTGCCATGCACTGGAGCTGGTCTTCTCATGCTCATTTGTTATTGAAAAAGAAAGATCCCCTCGATCTCATTTCGTTTGTCTTTCAGAAGACATTAAAATCAAGAGTCAAGATATAGATAGCTTGTCTTTTCAATTTCTGTTAAGGGCTTAATTTTTCTACGGAATACATCTTTATTCGATCGAGATAATTAAGAGACACAAAGTGTTTCCCTAAATGATCCTACATATTATCAGAAAATTGGTTGAACGAACTAGCTGATCTCCTAGCTAGCTAGCTAGCTGTGGATTCTACAATGTTTCACCTCTCGGAAGCATCATACATGCATGGCTGGCTAGGAGGATGAGAAAAATAACCTTGGGATTCAGCTAGGCTAGCTGGGTACTGTGCATGCATCATCATTAGTGAGCGGAGGAGAAAGCGAGAGCGAAGAGCAGAAGCAGCATGAGCACGGGGATCCAGACGAAGAGCGCCGGTGGAGAAGGCGGCAGCGCCGGCAGGACCAGAGGGTAGCAGAGGAGGACGGCGACCACCGCAACTAGCAGCAGCACCGTTGCGGAGTCCATCACCGGCCTAGCTGTCTGCCACTCTCTAAGCAAGCTCTTGTTATATCAAAGAAATTATCTAGTTCTCTACCTATAGCTCTCTCTTTCAGCTTTCAGCTGGAAGGACATGAAGCTCTAACATATAACAACGGCTTGTGGGCTTGGCTTGAGCAGTCGTGCTTAGGAATATGTGCGGAAGATCCAAGGTATGTACGACCATGGCACAACTAACAATACTCTATATAACAATACAACTATACAAGCCAGACCCACCATGTCATATTTGGGACAGATCACGGCTACTCCTCTTGATCTCATGCACCTGTCGGCTTAGGCTAAGCCAATTGGAACTAAGCCGATTAGTTCCAATCGGCTTAGCCTAAGCCGATTAGTACCCACTGCAGTTAAAAAGAATTAAAAAGAATCCAGTCGGCTTAGGTTAAGCCGACTGGACCTAATCGGCTATACCGTGGTAGACTAGATCCAGTCGGCTTAACCTAACCGACTGGATCCTATTTTTAGAAAATGTCTAAACCGTGTATTATTTCTCAAATTTATTAAAAAAATGTATTATTTAAAAAAAATTAGCCATTTTTCACCGATAAGAAAAACACTTACTAGGCTGCGTTCCATCACTTTCATGGAGGAGTATATGTGTTGCTCCTCGAATGATTTTTCTCATTATATCTCGCCCGTTTTATTGCTACTTTTGTAGCCAGCTACACAATAGGAAGGCGAATTGTGTGGTCTAGATATAGTTCTCCGGTCCATATATAAACAGGGCGCTATCCTTGTGCCTTTGTGCCGCTTTCGAAGATGAACGGGAGAAGAATGCAGGTCCATCCGTCGGTCCATATATAAACAGGGCGCTATCCTGCAGGCCTCCCTCCCGAGCTCCGTTCGAACACTCCAACCAGACGCCCCATCAGCAACATCGTCTTCTCTCGCCGATGGAGGACAAGTGCCCCAAGCCCATCCGCTGCAAAGGTACGCGGCCAAAATCTCCGAGCTTTTCCGCATCAAACGTCCCGTAGTAGTTGGCGATTCTGCTCTCCGTGCCCCGTCTTTTCCCGTGTACTTACGCGTTATGCATGGGCATGAGCATGGCTAACCGTGTGTCCGCGCCGGCGAGCAGCGGCCGTGTGCAGGGCCGCCGGCGAGCCGCTCGCCGTGGAGGAGGTCGTCGTGGACCCGCCCAAGGCCCACGAGCTCCGGATCAAGATCGTCTGCACCTCGCTCTGCCACAGCGACGTCACCTTCTGGCGCATGAAGGTACGCGCTCCGTCCATGATCTCCGCTCCACCGCGTGCGTCCGCCATTGCTGCGCCGTGGAGCCGCACAGCAGCTCACGCGCCCGCACAGGACCACCGCCGACGCGAATTCGCCACACACGTGTGGACGCCATTTATGACCCGTGTCTGCTACTGCCCGTGCATTGCAGGACTTCCCCGGCGTCTTCCCGAGGATATTTGGCCACGAAGCATTCGGGTGAGTGCTCCGTTTTCCATCCCTGTCTGTCCGTAGAATTGTATACCCCGCGCCGCGCACTCTCTTTGAAAAGTCCGCGCTTGACTTACATGGGCTTCCGTTGATCTTACAAGTCAAGCCTGCACGGCACATCATGGATTTCGACCCAAATCGGCATATGCACACCTCTCACGATCCTCTTTTTTCTTGGGATGTACATTGCCCGGCACTGTTTGTTTGATAGGAACAGACGAGAAAGTTGCTGCTTCCAGTGTACTGCATATCTTCTTTCATTGTAAACACGTGTGAATATCATGTACTAATTGTCAACAAACTAATTAATAGGAAAATGCACCTCGACCAAGAAATAGCAAATGGATCCTTATATGATTACAATGTTCGTAACTTAGGAAAAAAAACTATTCGAAATCTTCCGTAATTGTAAAGAAAACAAACATGTAGTATACATATAGAATATGTACATGTAAACTTCAGTAAAATAATGTGATCTTTTATGGCCAGCTCATACTATGACTTAAAAACAAAATTAGATAGCAGTGCCACCTAAGTAAAAAAAAGATTGTCTGGCATTGTAACTAATGATGAGAGAGATGATACTAGTGTCATGCTATGATACAGTATCATAGTTCACAAACCAAGCAAAAATTAATGCCAAATAAACCAGTACACAACTTCACATTGAGATTTTACAAATAAAGAAATAAAGTAGCACTGTGATACAACTCTCATCATCCTCCTTTTTCTTGGGATGTACATTGCCCGGCACTGTTTGATAGGAACAGACGAGAAAGTTGTTGTTTCCAATGTACTGCATATCTTCTTTTCATTGTAAAAAACGTGTGAATATCATCTAATTGTCAACAAACTAATAAATAGAAAAATGCTCTGCGACCAAGAAATAGCAAGTGGATCCTTATATGATTACGATGTTCGTAATTTAGAAAAGGGATAAGTATATTTTTCGTCCTTTAACTCTTCCGAAAGTAGAGAAATCATCCCTCAACTCCGAAACCAGCAAAAGTCGGTCCCTCAACTATTTAAACCGGATACTTTTCGTCCCTCATAACACTTAAGGTGGTTTTACTGTGAAGAGGACCCTTTTTTGACTGAAACGGGCCACGTGGGCTGGTTTTGACTGCCACATCAATTAAGTGTTTGTGCATGAGTATGTGTGTGTGCGCGCACGCGTACCAGTGAGAACAAGAGAAAAGGCAATTGTATTGAATATAGCTTAACAAAATCTGAATATAATTGAACATAGTTTGGACATTTCAGAGCATTGTACTGAATTTAGTTGAACATAGTCTGGACCCAATTTAGTTGAAAATAGTCTGAACATAGTCTCGACCCAATTTAGTTGAACAGTCTTTTTTTAGGGTGAAAACACACATTATTACTCAAAACCTGGAATCTCGTTTGAAATTACATGCAAAATGCAGTCAGGCGGAGCAGTCCGCCAAACCTGACACAGTTATTCCCCTACAACTAGTTTAGCAAGGATATGAGCAGCACGATTTGCTGTCCGTCTCCTCCAGCTGATCTTCTATTCCTGATACTCACCCAGCATCTGTTTGATGTCCTCTATCAACGGCCCAGCAGCAGAGAGATTCTTCTGTGGATCATTCATCATCGTAGCCACATCCCTGCTGTCTTTGCACACACAAAAAAACATCCCTGCTGTCTACCTGAAGGTGTAATTTCTGAACGCCCATCTCTGAAGCAATCTGGATTGCCCGCCTGCATGCTAGAACCTCTCCAACATGTGCATCTCCGGTGTTAGGGAAAAGGTGGGCCGCTGCACATCGGAATGCGCCATCATGGTCTCGCAGCACCACACCTCCCCGCCGCCGCTGTTAGGGAAAAGGTGGGCCTCAATCACCGCCGCTCATGAGGGAATCGCTGCCGCCGCCGCCGCCCAGGACTGGTCGTGTTCAAGGTCACCGTCGCCGTGCCCTGGCAGCCACCACCACAGCCGCCGTGCTCAGCCAGCAACCACCGCGCCTCAATCACCGGCAGGCCACGCCACCGCCGCCACCGCCACCGCCACCGCCCCCGTAGCCACGCCACGCCTCACTGCCCGCCGCCGCCGCCCATGAGGGAATCGCCGCCGCCGCCGCTGCTCTGTTTAGGGTTCGTGAATGGGAAAGGGCATCGAGAGAATGCGAGAGCGAGAGAGAGCCGGCGGGTCACTTGATTGACGTGGCGGTCAAAACCAGGCCACGTGATCCGTTGTAGTCAAAACAGGGTCCATGCCACAATAAAACCACCTTAAACGTTATCAGAGCATCTCCAGCGCGTAAAATTTTTTTTACAACACCGAAATAGTCCTTTTGCGCGTCGGACCACACAGTTGCTTCATCAGGCGTTGAAAAATTTTAACGCGCCAGAGCGCCGCTTCAGCAGGCGCGGTAAAATAGAGCGCGCGCGTTCAGCACAAACAACATTTTGCATTCAATGTGAAACAAAGAAGATCAAACACACACAAAATAAATCGACAAAAAATAGTTCAATTATTATTACAATTCAAACAAATAATTAAATTTCAATACAACAAATAGTTCATGACCAATACAACAAATAATTCAATACAATACAACAAATAACAGTACAACAAACATACAACATCATGCATTTTGTCGCCCATTCCATGCCCACCACTCCTCGACTAAATCCTTCTGAAGTTCATCATGCGTTTCGGCACGTCGAATGGCATGATAGGAGGCAACAAAGCGGGTCACCCTCTCAACCCTCCTCCGCACTCGCACGGGGTGTCCCATCAACTCATACTGAGAGTAGTCCAAATCTTGCCCACGCTCGTTCTCGATGATCATGTTATGCATGATCACACAAGCGTTCATGATGTACCAAAGGATATTTTGATCCCAAAATCTAGCCGGTCCTCTCACAATAGCAATTTGGGCTTGCAAAATCCCAAAAGCTCTCTCTACATCTTTCCTAGCCGCCGCTTGAGCATTGTGGAAATCAAGATTTTTCTTACCTTGCGGTGCCGACAATGGCTTCACAAATGTTTGCCACCTTGGGTAGATGTCATCCGCAAGATAGTAGCCATAGTTGTATGTATGGCCATTTGCTACAAACTGCACCGGTGGCAGTTCACCATTTGCAATCCTATTCATGAGTGGTGACCGTTGAACAACATTGATGTCATTCAAAGATCCTGGCATTCCGAAAAAAGCATGCCAAATCCAAGTCTCCTGATCGGCCACCGCTTCAAGGATTATAGTGGAACCTTTTTTCTGGCCGTGGAATTGTCCATGCCATGCCTTAGGACAGTTCTTCCAACTCCAATGCATGCAATCTATTGAGCCAAGCATACCTGGAAACCCGCGAGCTTTATTCATCTCCAAAAGCCTTGCGGCGTCTTCAGCATTGGGAGCTCTCAAATATTCCGGACCAAACACTTACACGATTCCAACCGCGAAGCGCTTGACACACATGATGGCTTGGCTCTCACCCATGGCCAAGTGATCATCAACTAGATCCGCCGGAATACCATATGCCAACATACGCAAAAGCGTCGGTCACCTTTTGAAAGGTTCTATGCCCGAGTTCTCCGGCGGCATTCCTCCTTTGCTGAAAAACCCAATCATGACTCGCCAGTCTCTCTGCAATGTGTTTGAACAACTCGATGCTCATCCTAAAACGGCGCCGAAAGTAGGACTCGGGGTATGTGGGATTCTCCGCAAAATAGTTCCTCATCAATCTGTTGTGGGCATCGATCCTTTCGCTCCACAATTTCTGACGACCAAAAACCGAACCACCGTGCTTCGGCTTTTTGTTGATGTGCATAGCTAGGACCATTGCGAGGTCCTCCTTCGCTTGAAGATCAAATTCTTCATCGGAAGAATCGTGGGACGAACTCATCTACAAATTTGAATTCAAACTAAAATTTAACACTACAAACAATATGCTCCAAATTCATGTACAAAAATGAAGTTAGAAGCAATATATACCTTGCAAGCGTTTTGTCAAACACCTTGTGGGCGCCGAGCTGTAAACCCCCGCCGGGCGCTGTTCGTCGGCGGAACGGGGCGCTCGAGGGGCGGCCGCGGCGGAGGAAGCAGCGGCGGCCACCGGGGAAGAGGGGGAAGCGGCACGCGCGGTGGGGAACGGCGGGGGGAAGCGCCGACGGGTCGCCGGAGAGGATGGGGAAGTCGCGCGCGCGAGTGGATATTTCAGATCCGGCGGTTGGTGGACATTCGCTCGGGCGAGTCGCTGTACAGCGTGCGGTAGCGGACGCTCGAAAAAAGCAGCGCGCGATGCAGTTCTGTTCGGTGCGCGGAGTGGTTTTTAGCGCGCGCGCGATTTTTGCGCGTCTGCTGGAGCTGCCGATTCGGTCGCGCGCGCGCTAAAAAGCCGTTTTTTCAGGCGCGCGGCTTATTTAGCGCCTCTATTGGAGATGCTCTTAGGGATGAAAAGTATCCGGTTTAAATAGTCGAGGGACAGACTTTTGATGGTTTTGGAGTCGACGGACGATTTCTCTACTTTCAAAAGAGTTTGAGGATGAAAAATATACTTATCCCTTTAGAAAAAGAAACACATTTCTAAGTCTTCAACAATTGTAAAAAAATACGTACATGTGGTATACATATAGAACATGTACATGTAAACTTTAGTAAAATAATACTCCCTCCGATCCAAAATAAGTGTCGTGGTTATTTTGGATCGGAGGAAGTACGATCTTTTATGGCCAGTTCTTATTATGACTTCAAAAAATTAGATAGCAATGCCATCTAATAAGTAAAAAAGATGATCTGGCATTGTAATAATGATGCGAGAGATTATAGTCGCTATGGCACAGTATCATAGTTCGCAAAACGGGGACAAATTAATGCCAAATAAACGAGTACACAACTTCACATTGAGATTTTACAAATAAAGAAATAAAGTAGCACTGTGATAGAACGCTGATTCGTTCTGGTGTATCGAAAATGTCTCTCAAATTATTATTGTACTGTTAAGTATTCATAATGAGTATAGAACGAATGTTACAATAACAATAAGCGAACTTGGCCATTTATAAGGTAATCTAGCTTGCACCTCCAATTTTATTTAGCAATATATTCAGTAACCATCGGTAGTCCACGCATGATCTCAGGCTCATCTGCTCCCTATGAACAGTAATTCGAATAAATGGAAGAAAAATCGAAAAATCTGAATTTGTTTGGCCTCCAAGATGCTCGAGTTTGGAAGGAGCATGCAAAGTTTCATGGTGAAACAACAGTCGAGGAGCTCTACACAAAAAAACCAAATCGGGTCTCCAAAATTCCTTTCGTCAAAGTTTCTTTGAGAGCCAAATTTTGTATTTTGTCTGTAGAGCTCCTCCACTGTTGTTTCACCAAGAAATTTTACACGCTTCTTGTGAATTCAAGCACTTTGGATGCCAAGAAGTTCCAGATTTTTTTGAATCCTTTTACTATTTTTTGAATTTACTGCTAACATAAGAAACATAATTGAGTTGGTTAGTACGTTAAAGTGAAATATGATGAATGGGGTCTGCATGTCATTGACTATGGTAGGCTTGAGGCTTGAGCTGTTAAATGAGGTCAACTAAAAAAACTGAAAAAAAATCGAATAATTAAATCAATCTTTTCCTCGGTATTCTCTGAAAATTTGAGCACATTTCGCTAGGCTGTTTGAAACTTTGACAGTTTTCCTATGGGTGTGACTAGGTCTCAGTCGACTGAGATTTAACCAAGTCTCGGTCAAGTGACATAACATGCAAGAGAGAAAAAGAAAAAACTGAAAAGAAAATTTTGCACGGATCTCAACGTAAGAACTCACGGATATTGCATCGACTGAGATTTAGAGTTAAGTCGATTGAAACTTAGCAAGACTGTTTTTCTATTTATAGGCCAGAATTTAAAGTCACATAAATCTTTGTTTTTGGTGACCGTCGATCCGTGACTGCAGGGTGGTGGAGAGCATCGGCGACCACGTGGAGGGCTTCGCGGCGGGGGACGCGGTGGTGCCGACGTTCCTGTCGCAGTGCAGCGAGTGCGCGGACTGCAGGTCGTCGCGGAGCAACGTGTGCTCCAAGTACCGGTTCGCGGTGCGCCCGGGGATGCCGCGCGACGACACCAGCCGGTTCCGCGACGGCGACGGGAACCCCATCCACCACTTGTTCGGCGTGTCCAGCTTCAGCGAGTACACCGTGGTGGACGTGACCCAGGTCGTCAAGGTCGACCCCGCCGTGCCGCCGGCCACGGCCTGCCTCCTCAGCTGCGGCGCCACCACCGGTCAGTAGACCCACTGTACTCTGCACGTCTGGAACTGCTAGTTGTAATAAGTATACTACAGTACTACTACTCCCTCCGTTCCTAAATATAAGACCTTTTGAAGATTCTACTATGGACTACATACGGAGATAGTCCTATTTTAGAGTATAGATTCACTCATTTTGCTTTGTATGTAGTCCATAGTGGAATCTCTAAAACGTCTTATATTTATGAACGGAGGGATTAGTATTTATCCGAGTCGCCTGAAATGCCTGGCAGGGGTCGGAGCGGCATGGAAGCTGGCCAAGGTCGAGCCGGGATCTTCGGTTGCTATCTTTGGCCTCGGCGCCGTGGGATTAGCGGTAATCTGATTCCTGCTACTGTACATGATTCGTCACTGCATTGCATATTTGCATTCCAATGCAGAAATTAACTGTCCGGCATTTCGCGGTCAGGTTGCTGAAGGAGCCAGGATTTGTGGGGCGTCAAAGATCATCGGCGTGGATTTGAACCCCGATAAACGAGAGCTCGGCAAGGCCTTCTTGCGTTTTACTTTACACCATGAAACTGCTCTGAAAGTTTAACGTAGAGCTGCTCTGAATATTTAAGCCCTTCTGTTTTCTGACGCGTTTCAACCATTGCTTCGTGATTCAGGAAAGAAGTTCGGCGTGACACATTTCATCAACCCAAAAGAACTTGGAGAGAAAACTGTGAGCCAGGTGACCACCTGTCTATGCTGTTTCACTTTCACCAGTGGCCTCGGGATCTGGCCCAATACTTGTGTCGAAATCGTGCGCTTAGACACCTGGTTTGCTTCTATGATAAACAGGTGATCATCGAGATGACCGACGGCGGCGCCGACTACTGCTTCGAGTGCATCGGGCTGGCGGCGCTGATGAGCGAAGCCTTCCAGAGCTCCCGGGCGGTATGTGCACAACATGCGCACACACACAAACACATTGATTCATTTCTCATGCAAAAATGACTTTCACTTTCTGACATGGCTTGCGACGCTGGACCGTCGCCGATGCAGGGATGGGGCAAGACGATCATCCTCGGGGTCGAGATGCACGGCGCCCCTCTCACCATATCTTCACTGGAGATCCTCCACGGGAAATGCGTCATGGGATCGCTCTTCGGAGGCGTGAAGCCTAAGCAGGACATTCCTATCCTCGCCGACAAGTACCTGAACAAGGTGACACTCATCAGACCGATCATGCCTAGTGCCGTCGATGATGTTCGAGAGCTTCTGATTCAGCGAATTTTTCCATGTGCTTTGTTTTGTTGGACAACACAGGAGCTGGAGCTGGATAAGTTCATAACCCACGAGGTCGGCCTCAAGGACATCAACACGGCGTTCGACCTGCTGCTGCAAGGGAAGAGCCTCAGGTGCACCATATGGATGGACAAGTGACAATGCTTCATGGCTGTTTGGTGGAGTTTGCTGCTCATTTCAGTACAAAATAATTGGATTCATTGCTGCCGGGTGTAGACCTCTTTGTGCCGTGCATGTTGACTTGATGTGCCGAAGTAACTTCATCCCTCCGTGTTAAACTTCATTGTTCATCAGTACACTATCACCAGTTGTGTGAACTGTAACAGTTATCTGTCTCCGTTAATGCATTTCGTTGACTTGTTTCTTCAGTGATTCAGAGAAGTCTCAGCCGTGATCTTTTCTTCTTGATGAAAAACCAGAACTTTTCACATGTTCCTAAACAAAAGCAACACAACCGTCTTAACTTGTCATCACGCCCAATTTTAGGCTCCCGATTCCCAGCCACATATTTACCAAACCCTAAGAATGCACGCGTAACACAACCGTCTTAACTTGTCATGACGCGTAACTTGTCATCACGTGCAGCATTTCAACAACAGCTTGGTCAGGATGCAGGAGGTCCGGCCGGACATGGAGCAGCAGGTCGCCGAGCTCCGCGGCGAGCTGCGCAAGGTGCGGGAGGAGCGCGACCGCGCCCACCGCGTCCTGGAGGTCACGGAGTGGAAGGCGCTCGACTCGGCCAACGACCGCACCACCATCGAGACGCTGGAGGCGGAGCTGGACGCGTCGCGGGAGTCCGAGTCCCGGATGCTCGAGTCGCTCTCGCTGCAGACCAAGCAGCTGGAGATCACCAAGATGGAGCTCGAGGAGGCCAGGATCGACGTCGCGTCGCTGCGGGACACCGTGCAGCGGCTCGAGGCCAGCGCCGTCGCCGTCGCCGCTGCCAAGCCGAGGGGCCGGTTCGACCGCGAGTTGCAGCGGGTCAGCGCCGAGCTGCGGGTGGCGCTGGCCGCGGAGGAGAAGAACAAGCGGGCGATGGAGGAGCTCGTGCTGGCGCTCAAGGAGGTGAACGCGGAGCTGTACGCGACAAGGCAGCAGCTGGCGCGCGCGCAGCACGAGTCGGAGACGGCTAGGCTCGAGTCCGACCGGCTGCACGTATCCCTGAAGCGGAAGGACGACAAGGTCCGCGCGCTGTCCGACGAGGTGGCCCGGCTCCGCTCCGACGCCGAGGAGGCGTTCGCCACGTTCCGGGGCAAGGAGGCCGGGTTCACGGCGTGCATGAAGTCCTCGGAGGCCGAGCTCGCCGAGTCCCGGCGCGAGAACGCGCGGCTCCTCGAGTCTCAGCGGTCCGGGCGGCACGAGGTGGCCAAGCTGCGGGACATCCTGAAGCAGGCCGTCAAGGACACCAAGTTCGTCAAGGAGGCGCTGGAGGAGGCGAGGAGCGAGAACGCGATGCTCAAGGAGATGGTCGGGAACAAGGACAACGCCGTCAAGTGCACCAAGGAGGAGCTGGAGTGCCTCCGGGTCAGCGAGGCCGCGGCGCGCGACAGCGTCAAGGAGCTGCAGAGCCTGCTGGTGGCCACGTCGTCGAGCCCCACCCCCACGCCGTCCGCGGCGGCGGGAGCGGGCAGGTCGTTCGACCTGGAGGACCCGTCGCCGTCGCCGCGGACGCCGACGGATCAGCTGCCCGAGGGCGAGAACCGGCTGTCGGACGCGAGGATGAAGCCGCCGCCGGACGGGTTCACGCTGCCGCGGCAGATGTCGGAGAACTTCGCGGGGTCGGTGTACGACATCTTCGGGACGGTCGAGGAGCCGAAGGGCGAGGTGGGCGTGTTCACCAGGATGCCGACGATGCCTGGCCGGCGGCGCGTGGTCATGCGCAAGGTCGGCAGCTTGTTCCGGTGGAAGAGTTTCAACAACAAATAGCAACTTTGTGATGCTGACAGTGGGAGCGGTGTCCCGTGTATGTTGTATAATGTCCTTGGTATTGCTAGGTTTTTTGTTGGCTAATAATTGGCGTCTTTGATCGGGTTGGCCAGATATTTGGCTGCCCTGTGATAAGAATTGCCCTTGTACTGTACGTAACGTGACTAAGTGTACAGTTTGTATGTCATCACCTGATTGCTGCTTGGAAATGCAATTTTGCAGCGCCCGCCTTGAGAAGGCCGCTTGGCGCATGACATGTCAAGCCCGAGGTGAGTCCTTTGTTTGTAACAGAGGTAAAAGTTGTACCCTGTCTCGTTGACAAATGCTCACACTTGACAGCGTGGGACATGAAATACTCCAAGGCATACTATCGAACAACCTATCTCACAACAAATACACCACACACACAGCCTAGAAGATAAATAGATAAATAGACCGCCGAGGTTGCACATAAGTCTAATCATCATCGCTCCTCCACGAGCAAACGACTTTGATTTCACCATCGGCGGCATATGATGAAGCCCTCCCAACAACATATGCGTGAAGCCTCACTAAGGTCAGCCAAACAGTCAACCACATGGGCAGAAAAGAAGATGGGTGCGTGCTTGAGTATGGTGCTCACGCCATGGGTTGCCAGACCTACTCTCCAAAATTAACCTACATGATTCTGTTTCAAGGATCATTGTCATCTATGAATGACCAGGCTATCTCGAAGGCATGGGAGAAAAGTCTATCAAGTTTTCTATGTGGCTTTAGGTATGGCATCCTCACGGCCGATATGCTATCCGCGAGGGGATGGCCTTGTAGCATGCTTGGCCCCCTCCATGGTAACGCCCTTGAGACAACGAGTCACCTCGCTCAGGGGTGCAACATATCATGGCAGGTGCGGCACACGGTTCGTTTTGGTGAGTAATCATGTGTTCATTGAGTTCCATGCTATGTCGACGTCAAACTATTTTTTTCATACATTGGTGTAAATGCGTCGGGGTCCTGGATTCATGCTAGGGCTAGGTCAGTCGGTGGGTGATGACACAAATAGGTTGGTACTTTAGATATATTTTGTCCCAATAGGATATCCGCCACAAGTGTTATGGATTTTGCCAATGATTCCTCTCATTCTAATTTCTAATAAAATTGACTTGAAAATTTTCCGAAGAATGGGAAAACTTCGAGCAACAGTCCGTCTAGCTTGTATGCATGTGAAGGAAGCTCTCATTGTCCCTCCTCACTCGCTCTTGAGAGACGCCACTGCTTCCCTGACGCCTCTCACCTTCTCCTCCCGTCGCTGGAAGGAGTACATGTGTGAGAGGCAGCCAGATTGTCGCATTGTTTGGTGCGTGTACGATTAGATCTAGGTATAGGATTGCCTTAGGGGCGATTTACTTGATGCCGTATTAAAGTTGTGCCTGGCGCTAGCGAGTCACGCCTGCTGGTCGCATACTCCTTCCCGGCTCGCCCTCCATGGTGGGGGATGGTTGCTAGAGGTGGATTCGGTGAAGGCTCATTTAGTAAGCTCAACGGTTGGCAAGACTGAGCCGATGTGGTTGTCCATCATATCTTCCTTGGTCATCATGGAAATAGAATGGGAGATGGGGACATATCCTCATAACACTCGTCCAGCTCTGGCGTTTTGGTATCATTGTCTTCGTCTAGCCACTACATTCGCATCAATTTTCGAAGCTGATGATCAAAGGAAGAATTGCTTCCGATTCACCTTGTTCAACCTCCACACAGAGGCCCTGCTTCCCTTGCTCGTCGCTGGCATTGATTGCATCGAAGATGGTGACCGAAGCATCTGCAATGAGGTCGTTGTCTGCGCAGGAACCCAATTGTGCTCTTGTTATCATAGTTGGGACTTTTCAGCAAAAGGGAGGGCGTGCTTGTAGTTTCTCTTTTCCAGGGCTCTTCTTAAAATGTTGTAAACTTTTTTGCTATGAAGACATTCAGGTGCCTACCCGTTGTTAAAAAAATGTTTCTAACTTCTAATCAAGTAGGTCAACTACATCTCATTTTAGACCTCTTGCCTCTTCTAGTGCAAATGGACAAACTGATAATACGTGCTCACGTCTTGGAAAGAAATGATGTTATTGTCGAAAGTGTTCTTCTGCTCGCAGGCTCAATTCGCACCCATGATGAACAGTAAACTCAAAGAAAATATTTTAAAAATATAATTATTTGGCAACGAATTGTCTACGTGCAAATTTTCGTGAAGAAAAACATTCCTAATGTTAAAAAAAAAATGCTCAAAAATGCTTTAAAACAATTTTTTTGGAGCATCAATTTTTCTTCTTCTCAGAGCATTTAGGAATGTTGTTTCTTCATGAAAATTTGTACTTATGTAGACAATTCATCAATGTTTGTTTCCAAAAAAATTAGATTTTTTTTCCAGTTTACTGTTCATGAGGGAGCGTTTGAGCTCATGAGCATAAACTGCATGTCCTGCTATTGTTCGTGCTGCATTCCATTATTGCTGCTGTTGCGCGGTGCTTTGTGTTAGCGAGAGTGCCATGCTGCGTGAAGAGAACAATAACGGGCCAGCCACTGGCGCTACCCGTTAACAGGTCGAACATTTTTTATTTTTTATTGTTAAATCTCATAATTCCTATACTTTCTAATATTTTCATAAATCTGTTTAAGAAAGGAAATATACATTACGTATTGTTTTACAAAGTGATCACACTTCTTCAAAATATGTACATCTAAATTTACGAAGTGTTCCATGTTTTTCAATACTGCTCATGAAAATGAAATTATTGTACACATATTTGGGAAAAATATTCATGTGATTTAGAGCATGCTCACGTATTTTTACTAAAGTTTGTACTATTTCAAAAGGTAAAGGTGTTCACAGTTTTTGAAACAATGTTTGTGTAACTTTAAAAAGTATTCACCTTCTAAAAAAATATTAGTCAAATGTTCATGTATTTATTTCAGAAATGATACAAAATACACAAAGAAGGTAAACATAAAAGGAAAAGGAAAATGAAAAATGAAAGGAAGAAGCATTGACAGAAAATAAAAAACAAAACAGAAAGAAATGAAAGACAATACTAAGTAGAATCGGAAAACATGTTCCCTGAAAAATCAAAGGAAAAAACGGAACTACAAAAAAGAAAAGATAACCGCAGCAGATAGAACTACTTCGAACTGAGCCGGCCCATCCTGTGACATATAGCATATGGGTCATTATGGTCTGGCCCATCAAGTTACTCGGTGTTGCTTAAAAAAAAGTTACTCTGTGATGTCGGTCGTTGCCCTGCATGGAGCATGGTGATGTCGGTGTGGCCTCGAGACGGCGAGAGGGACCTGCGAAGCTGCGATGGCGGCCAAGTAGCGGTGAGCTTTTGGCAGAATGGGCGCCCGTGCGCCGCTGGGTCCAAGGATTCCTTTGTCATTTCCACGTCGGCAGTAGGAGTCGTCGGGGTCGCTGCCAGGTCCCCATCCACCGGTCATGGCGAGGCTCCGGGTCAGGGCAGGGGTGCAACTTGTTAGGATTAATTAAATCCTAATAATCCATGCTTAGGTCGGTTGTGTAGTTTAGCAACCGCTAGTTACCGCCTATGTAATTACCGCCTTTGTACCCGGGTATATATACCCCAAAATTCATCCATGAAAAGGACTGTTCCATCATTCGCCTCTTCGCTCCTCTCTCGCTCGTTTTTCTCTTTACACGTTATCAGCAGGCACGCCTCTACCTAGAGCGCAAGGCGACGGAAAGAGAAGAAGAACTGGTGCGGCGGCATACTCACCAACGACGAGACTGTGGTGCACGACCGTGGTGGCGACGCCCGACACATGCAACGCTCACGGCGTAGCCATGGCCTTCGGCCCCAACGCGGAGGCGTATCCAACCCAGGGATGGCGGGCCCCATCACGGAGCGTGTGGTGGCCCTCGGCCCCGTCGCTTCTTCCCCGGGCGCGGCGGCCTTCGGCCCCGACGCCTCTTCCCCCAATGCGCGCACAGCGACGCGGCATGGCAAGCCCTAGAGAGGGGCGGCCTTCCGCACCAGACTGAATCGGCCGCGACTGTAACACCCCCATGTATTAGCTACAGTAATCCCCCATGATCAATGCCAAGTCATCATGCTTAACAGTGCTTGATCATCATTTGAGTCATATCTCATTTCAAATTCCAATTCAATTGAAATTCAAAAATAAGGTGAAAAAAAAGTTGTTCAAATCCAGGAACTAAATAGTTCATAATATTGTAAATATTCCCAAAGCAATTGTAAAAACAAACTCAACATTAATTGAATTATTTAAATGACTCTAACATCTTGAAACAGTACCAAAACAACACCATTTAATCCATTCTCATTTAAATAAAATTCAAATGAAAACATCTGGACGCCAAACCTTTTTATGGCAGTGCTAGATATTACTCTGTATTTGTGTGGCTAAGTCTCATATTTTACAAAAGTGTATTGGTGGCCAAACATTTTGCAAAACAGAAAAGCAAAAAACCAAACAGAAAAGAAAAAGGAAAATGGGAAAAGTGCACTGTGCACTTGGCCCACTCGACCCAACAGTGTGGCCCGACCCATTTGGGTCGGCCTTTCCCTAACCTCCCGCACGCGCGCACGCCCGACGACCGGCTCGCCGTGCCAGCCGCACCCTACCAGCCACCGTGCCGCTACAGGCGTTGCGGGGAGGATAAGACCGCCACCGCGGACGCCCTAGCCCGCTGAGATCTTTTCCCCCCTCTCTCCCACGCACTGCTCCACCCTCACCCGCCATGGCCGTCTCTGTCGCCGCCGTTGCGCGCTCGCCCACGTAGCCACCGCCACCGCCTCGCCGCCGTGCCAGCTCGCTCCGCCTCCGTCCGCTACATCCTCTCCGACCCCGGGCCCGAGCTCTACGCCACTACATTGCCCGAACGCGTCGTCGTCTTCCTCGGATCCCCGCTGCACGCCGTCGTCGATTTCGTCGCCGTCACTGCATCCCGCGCCACCCCGAGCAGCTCCCCGTCACCGATGTGAGCAGGCGCACCTTTCCCTTCTCTCAGCGCTGCGCTTAGACGCCCGTAGCCGCCGTTGCCATTGCCGCCCGAGCCTTGCTCCGCCGCGGTACTCGTCGCCGTCGCTTCCGGCGATGGCATGCTCAACCGAGCTCGTAGTCGTGATCTTGGCATCTCTAGGACCCCGTAGTACCCCTCCGCTGGTCTTGCCTTGGCCTATGCCGCCGTTCGCGATGACGGCCGAACTCCGGCGTCCGCCGCGGTCGACGCCGCCGTCGTTTTAGCCCGTTTCCGGCCGAGCCAGTACCACCACTAGACGCAGCTCTCTGTGCTCGTTCGAATGGTACTCGCGGTGCTCGATTTGGTCGCCGGACGGCGAAATCCGGCTACCTCCCGTGCGCGCCGCCGTCACTTTGGTCGCCGGCGGCGAGTCGCCGGCCGACGCCGACGTGGCGCTGACGCGGCAGCCACGGGGCCCGCCTTGTGCCACTGACGGATGGGCCCAGTTGACCCGTTGACCGGGTCAACTGCTGATTGGGCTGGCCCAGCCACTGACATGTGGGCCCGCACTGTTTAAATATTTTTATCAATAAATAAAATGCTAATTATTCCGTTAATTAAATTAATTAGCTAATCAGTCACTGACTAATGGGGCCCACCCCCTAATTAATCTGTAATTAGTTTAATTAATCCCTAATTAGCTACTGTGTCACTGACCAGTGGGACCCACTAGTCAGGTTTGACTCTGGTCAGCCGGATTTGACCGATGACGTCACTCCGACGTCATGCTGACATCACCTGTTACTGTTTCGGATAATTTGAATTAAATAATTCCAGAAATTTTAGAAAATGATTAAAACTTTGAAAAATCATATAAAATAAACCGTAACTCGGATGAAAATAATTTATATATGAAAAATGATCAGAAAAATATGAAGAATCCGAATATGCCACCCACATACCTACCACACCCCTCTAACATGATGAACATGGAACTTTCCCCTCCGATTCATCTGTTCGATAATTGCCCGGAGCTGGTAAAACACCTCTAGATGTTTCCCGCTCTGACTAACTTGTGTAGTACTGCATTAGGGCACCCCTCGAATAACGTGCTGCCATGCCATGTATCTGTGTTGCATTTGTTGCTTGTATTTATTGTTTCTCCCCCCCCCCCCTCTTCTCTCCGGTAGACCCCGAGACCGACACTGCTGCCGAGTACGACTACGCCCCTGACGACCAGCCCCTTTCTGCAGAGCTTCCAGGAAAGCAAAACCTCCTTGATCATTCCTATATCGCCTATTCCTTCTCCCTCATGCTTGCATTAGATTTTGCTATTGTAATTGATTGTTACTATTCTGATGCATAGCCTGTTTTTGTAACCTACTGTTGCTACTTTACCTGTCACCCTAAACTGCTTAGAATAGGTTGGTAAGTGATCCATCAGTGGCCCCTCACCTTTGTCCGTGTTGTCCTGCCTTGCTACCAGAAGACCCGAGCAATGTGATCGATGTACAGAGACCGAGCACAGCACCGCACACCCCCTTGTTGTACAACTCTACCGAGCCACTATCGAGTGACGAGGGTGATACCTCGTACTTCACTTCTGATGATGGCTCTGTAGCATAGCTAATCGGTTGTGGTTATCGAGGGCGATTCCTCTTTCACCACCTCCGATGACGACTCTGTCGTACAACCTCTCAAGTGGGAATCCATCGAGGGTGATTCCTCGGATTTCCCCCTTGATGTTACCGGATACACTGTTACTTTTCACTGTCACCCCCTGTTTACTGTTGATTGTGGGACTGAAGGGACATGCGGTACCACCCCGGTTGAGGTGGACCTGAGTTCCCGACAGTCTCCTGGGAAGTCGGGTTGACCTGGAGGGTACCCGCGAGATAATTACGAGGCGCGGCCGGGAAGGCAGAGACCGCCCTCGAGAGGGATGGGCCTGGCCCTTGTTGCACTTCCTCGAGACGGTGCGACAGGAGTACTGATCGTCACCGCGAGCCCCCAACACACTAACGGATTTGGGTATTTGATCTGAGTTGGCCGCTGGCCATATATGCACTACCACCACGTGGGATAATGGTTATGGGACCCTCGGCGCCGTATGTATCAGCTGAAAGCTTTGTCAGACGTCCAGTTCAGCCTTGTGGCACGGCAGGATCGGCGCCATCCATGACAGAGGTGGTGCCTGGATCTAACCCTGCGCACAACGACCCGGAGTGCGAAGGGCGATGGGCCCAAGACCCCTGAGCACTTAGGATGTAGACCGGCGGGGACCTCTCTGTTGAGCCTAGGTAGGACTACGTCGTGTCGATCAGCCGAGGCCGGGCATGACCGAGAAAAGTGTGTCCGACCAGAGTTAATCGAGCGTGTTGGGTAACAGTAGTGCGCCCCTGCAGGTAAGTTATCTATTCGAATAGCCGTGTCCACGGTAAAAGGATGCTCAGTGTTGTATCCCGATCTACTACAACTTGAACTGAATACATGTTACTTTAACTGTAAGCTCCGGGATCGCTTTCTCGCAGGGAGTCGAGGAAGGATCTCTAGGCTTTGCTACTACATGTTTGTTACTTTATGTTATGCTGCTAATATGCACTCTTCTAATGTTGCAAGACGCTGCAAGATGCTAGTCTTCGATAGGCTAGGCTTTTCCCCCTCTGTTCCGGCATTTCTGCAGTTTAGTCCAAAGATATAGCTCCATTCCTTTGATACCGATGCATAAGTAGTATAGTTCTGATGTCAGACTTGCGAGTGCTTTGGATGAGTACTCACGGTTGCTTTGCTACTCTTTTCCCCCATACCCGATTGCTGCGACCAAATGATGGATCCCAGGAGTCAGCTGCTACCGCCGACGACTGCTACTACACTTCTGGTGGAGCCTACTACTACGTGGAGACCGACGACCAGGAGTACATTCGGAGGCTCCCAGGCAGGAGGCCCGTGCCTTTTCGATCAGTGTCGTTGTTATGCTAGCCTTCTTAAGGCAAACTTGTTTCCCTCTTATGTCTGTACTCAGATATTATGTTGTTTCCGCTGACGCTTGATCGCGAGCTTATGTATTCGAGCCCTCGAGATCCCTGGCTTGTAATATAAAGCTTGTATGACTTTTATTTGTGTTTAGAGTTGTGTTGTGATATCTTCCTGTGAGTCTCTGATCTCGATCGTGTGCATTTGCATGTATGATTAGTGCACGGTCGAGCAGGGGCGTCACAGCGACAGCGCCCTCCGGCGAGTAATGCGGGGCGCGAAATCCCTCGCATCCAATAGGGGCGGCGAATCGTCTGGCGTCCGATGCAGGGGCGCCCTCCGGCGCAGTCTAACCTGGACCGCTGGCACAACATCTCCCTCCGAGATGAAGCGCCCAGGAATGGCGGCCGAAGGAAGTGGTGGTCAACGGCCATTCCAACTCACGGCGCGGCGGCCGGCAGAGACGACGGCGGCCAAATCCGTCCCACGGCGTGAAGACGCTCCCGAGGCGCAGGACGACGACCTTCGATCAGCGATGCGGCCTCACTTCCTAATTCCTCACGGCGGTGTACAACCAAAGCTCACCGAATCAATGGATCATGGCTGTACGGAGAATCGGTGGAGAACCTTATCTCTTTGGCCATTTCACGATTTTAGCACTTCTACTTTCACTGATTCCCAAATAATGCCATCAGCCTTAGTACTACTTGCGTACAAGCCCTGGTTCATTGTAAGTGCGTCCATACTATGCATAGTGTTTTGAAACATGCATTTTGCGTGTAATACCACCCTTGTACTACTAGTGTGCAAGTGTTCGTACATCACAATGTTATCAAATTGTAGAGCATTATACACTAGCGATGGCATTGTGTCATCTGTTATATGTTTGCCTCATCATTCTTTATATAATAGCAATTTGGAACAACAACTATACATCAAATCTTGTTGTAAATTCAAAATAAGAATTATAAAGTGTCATTCTTAATATGAGTACCTCAAATCGCATTTGTGGATCACAAAGTATTGATGGCATCTACTGCATAATTTGCAGATTATCCATCACTACTGTGAGGTCTACATCTTGTCATTTTGATAAGATGACTATCTTCAACGTCCTCTTCCAATTATTAATGTGATTACCGAAAATTTTATTTGTGAATCACAAGGTACTGGTGTCATCTACTGCGCTATTTGCAGATTATCCACCATTATTGTGAGGTCTACATCTTGTCATTTTAACAAGATGACTACCTTCGAAGTGCTCTTCCAAATATTAATATTATATGTGACTACCTCAAGATATCATAAGGTAATACTGGAATCTACTGTAAAATTTTTGCAGACTATCCACTATTACTGCAAGGTCTACATCATGTCACTGACATATGATTACCTTCAAAGTGCTTTTCTTAAATATAGCATAACATAAGGTAATAGAGATATGAACATCTACTGACAAAAGTCAGACTATATTTTCTATTACTGTGAGATCTACACCATATTGGTGATTATCTTCAAAGTGTTATTCTATATAAGTTGAGGTCTACACATATGGGTATAGAGCATCAACTATACTAAAAAATGCTCCTCCGAAGCATTTGTTGTTGTTCACTAAAATATTTTTACTCTCATAGTAAATATTGTTCTTGCACACTCGCTATATGCCGAAATGGTATTTTTGTGCTAATATCAACTATTCAAGCCTCAGTTTGCTTGAATATGTCATAGGACATTACGCAAATATTTGCATATACCGATGATTACCTTCTATTACATCGGTAAAATACATGGCATTGGAGCCTATGTCACTATTTCTAATTATTGTGTCGTCCGTCCATCAAGATGGATACCATAATTTATAGCAAGTGTCTCAAACACTGTTGCAATGTCCACATCACATTGTGGTTATTCTTTCATAGTGACTAACCAATGTTAAACATACAACGTCTATGTTTTTAGCAGTGACTCTAAAATTGCAACGTTTATATGCATTTTATATGTCACCAACTTCACTTAGTTCTCAAACTAAGTACATAATGGATGAATATTTATTCACCTTGAATATTTCCCTTAAGAGAAACATGCTGCCATGAGCACATTACGAATGATCGCCCATTCGTTTTTCAAGACCTCAAGTCTATCGCAACTCACAATTCTGTCACTTAATCAACTTCAAGTTGAGATCCCACGATCAAATATTTTCATATGCAGATCCAGTTGAAAAGTCCTTAATAAACTTTACACCCTCTTATGATTGTACTGCCATTTTTCATAATGAAGAAACATGGAATTTCTTAAAATCACCAGATTCATCCAACGGGTGATATGCCATTATTTAAAATTCTTGCTAGTACCGAGAATACTAAGCAAGTTAGTGGTCACAAAATAGAACCATGAGGAATTCAAAGTAAAGTGGAGGTTAAAAGACAACCAAAGATAAAATTACCTCTTATTAGGGAATAGATCATTTTCAAATGATCACTAAGACAACTCTTAAGTTTGTCAAATGTGTGGTTATACAAACATCGTACCTATGATTACCAAGCCCTCAAACATATGGTGAACCACACCACAAATTTATTGGAAAAGGCAAATTAATTCAATGGGATAAATTTGAAAATTTACAAACATATAACCAGAAAATACTCTGGTAAAGCATTGTTCTTAGGATCTTCATCAGAAGGAGAACCAAAATCTAGTGTAGTAAATGGAGGATGAACTCATTTGAACTTAATAATATCGAAGACCTCAGGTAATCTCCTAATTATCCCAACATATTATTAGCCTATACTTGTACTACTACATGTAGTAGGATGTCCAATATACTATTTGTTGGACACGCTATAAAATAAATTTGAACGTATGGATCAACCCATACTCAATATTGTTGCGTACACAATAATTTTCTAAATCTTAATAATTAAATATTTGGCTTGATGGCCTTATCCATCCTGGTTTGGGGATGGTTAAAAAATTATTGACAATTCTATTGGTCACAACTTACCAAGTTGCAAAAATTTCTCAAATCATCAGATTTAATGTGCACTGCATGTGTCATAGGGGAAATCAGTTTTAAGGCAGTCTCACCTTAGAATTCTAAATGATCCACTCATTCTTCCTTGAACACATTCAGAAGATATATCTGGATTACTTAACCATTATCTGGGATTATATAGATACTTCATGGTACTCATGTACACATTTACAAAAAAAAAATTGAAGTGTGTATATCAACACACACAACCATGATCTTACCCAATAAATTAGTCATATTATCAAAGTAAGACAAATTATATTGAACACATGATAAACCCATTCGAATGGACAATGTCGTTGAACTCATTTCACAAGAAATGTCCGATTATATTTAGTACTTTATGTACATACCCATAATGGTTTATTTAAATCTCTTATCAAAGATATTGAAATTAATTACATGACCAATCTTAATTGTAAATTTACCAGCCTCTTGCTGGACACATACGGCCTTACACATCGTAAGTATGATCTAAATCATACCAACTGCATATCATACTACTTTCCCCTTGTAGTAACTACGTGGAAATCAACAAAGTATTTCCCATCTACGATAATTCGGTTACATACCGATATCACCACTCGAACGTACATCAATGGGCCCTCGTAGAAAATTAGGGATCTATGTGAGGAATAACAATTTATCCGTCAATCAAAATTATTCATAGCCCGTATGCTGATTGCATCAGCAATAAGGATATTTTTCGGCATTAGGGGGAGATAAGTACCACAAAGAATGCCGAGAAATAAATTAGAAATGTTACTGACATTCAATCCTTATATCCACGTACTCAAAGAATCTGAACTAGAAGTTTAGAGAATTATATATTTGCAACACATTGCAAATCTGCCACATACATTTACTGATGACAAGGTGTCACTAAATTCTATATTCCTGCAGTAAAGTGTCAGAAACTGTGGAGGTACCTGATAAACCACTCTTCTCCCCAAATGAGAGCAAGAGGGGGAGAAATCTGACCACACGAGATATAACTTCTCATATGCTTCCGCGAAAACAGAGGAATTTATATCCTCAACCAGTAAATGTAATTCAACATCAAGTTGAAAGACACCTCACAGGATGCTCATCATCTAAAGCCCGACATAAATGTGCACAAATGTTTTGGTGTCGGGACATCGAAACACCTTGACTCCATTGTTGTAGGAAATCACAAGGAGTTAAAAGGAATAAATACATTGCCACAAATTTCATCGATTCCTCCAGAATCATATAAAATAAAGACTACATTTGTCGACATATATTTCTTGTCAAAATTGCTAAAACCTTTTGGGCCCTGAACCACAATCCATGGTAGAGTGCCTCTTGCACTCATATTGGTTCACATAAAAGGAAGCAAGTAATGAAGAATAGCACTCACTCATCAAACGAGTGGTATTTACCGCAGTAATACCTACTCCTCATAAGTATCTTCCATATGGATTACTAAAAACTTCTCATTCATAGACAAAGTCAATGAGGTGGTGAGAAAGCGAAGCTTTTACCAAAAGGGTTCACGCAGAGATCCGACATCGATTACGATGTGACATACCCTCCTGGTATGAGTGGAATTATGTTTCGATAATAAATATCATTGGCAGTACGAATTATTATCCATGCAGTTAATGGATGCAGTGACTACATACTCATATGGGTCACTCAGTTCGGAAATCTATACTGAAGTCCCTAAAGGGCTTACAATTCCGAATCCAAAAACAAATCGCAACATTTTTGTGTGAAACTTCAGAAGTCATTCTATGGCTCGAAATAGTCGGAAATCATATGGTACTACCGACTAAATGAGTTCCTTCTTCAAAATGATTCCTCAAATAATGAAGATTGTTTATGTGTTTTAATAAAGAAATCACAAATTTGATTTCCTTGCATCACCTCAGTGTATATCGATGATTTCATCATCAATGTCTCTACAAGACCTAAACATACACAAAATCATCTCAAGACGGAAAATTTGGAATCAACCAAATTTAGCTTAAGTTTACAACTTGAGTATTCTCTCAAGAATACATATCAGTCTACATATATCCAAAACAAATGAGAAGTTCAATGTGGATATATCAAAAGGTTTATGGTTGATATAAGGAATATCAACTTATATCTCAATAAATCTTGGACAATTCCATCAGGAAAATCAAGATATGACCATGATATGATATAATGATATTGGCTCTTTATTTGATCCCAACAATGCCATATCAATGACTGAATTTGCTGGAATAGCCTTCTTATGGAAGTCATTGTGACGCCCCTGCTCGACCGTGCACTAATCATACACGCAAATGCACACGATCAAGCCTAGGGACTCACTTGAAGATATCACAACACAACTCTAGACACAAAATAAAATAATTCAAGCTTTATATTACAAACTAGGGGCCTCGAGGGCTCGAATACATAAGCTTGAAGTCATACAAGCATCAGCGGAAGCATTAGATATCTGAGTACAGACATAAAGTTAAACAGATAAGCCTTAAGAAGGCGAAAACAAACAGCGACTCTGATCGAAAGAGGCAAGGCCTCCTGCCTGGGAGCCTCCAAATCTATTCCTGGTCATCGGCGGTCTCCACGTAGTAGTAGGCTCCACCGGAAGTGTAGTAGCAGTCGTCGGCGGGAGCAGCGGACTCCTGGGAACCGTCATCTGGTTGCAGCAAATCGGGTATGGGGGAAAAGAGTAGCAAAGCAACCGTGAGTACTCATCCAAAGTACTCGCAAGACTGACATCAGAACTATACTAAGTATGCATCGGTATCAAAGGAATGGGGCTATATCTTTGGGCTAAACTGCAGAAATGCCAGAACAGAGGGGGAAGACCTAGCCTATCGAAGACTAGCATCTTCAGCGTCTTGCAGCATTAGAAGAGTGCAGGTTAGTATCATAACATAAAGTAACAATCACGTAGGAGCCAAGCCTAGAGATCCTTCCTCGACTCTCTGCGAGAAAGCAATCCCGGAGCTTACATATTAATTAACATGTATCCAGTTCAAGTTGTAGTAGATCGGGATACAACACTGAGCGTCCTGTTACCGTGGACACGGCTATTCAAATAGATAACTTCCCTGCAGGGGTGCACTACTGTTACCCAACACGCTCGATTAACTCTGGCCGGACACACTTTTCCGGGTCATGCCCGGCCTCGGCTGATCGACACGACGTAGTCCTACCTAGGCTCAACAGAGAGGTCCCCGCCGGTCTACATCCTAAGTGCTCAGGGGTCTTGGGCCCATCGCCCTTTGCACTCCGGGTCGTTATGCGACGAGCCGGGACGAGCACCACCTCATCCTGGATGGCACTGGCCCGACAGGCCCACAACGTTGAACTGGACATCTGACAGAGCTTTCGGCTCATACATACGGCGCCGAGGGTCCCATAACCATTATTCCACGTGGTGGTAGTGCGTATATGGCCAGCGGCCAACTCAGATCAAATACCCAAATCCGTTAGTGAATTATTAGGAGCTCGCGGTGACGATCAGTACTCCTATCGCCCCGTCTCCAGGAAGTGCAACAAGGGCCAGGCCCATCCCTCTCTAGGGTGGTCTCTGCCTGCCCGGCCGCGCCTCGTAATTATCTCGCGGGTACCCTCACGGTCAACCCGACTTCGTATCTCTCGCGGGTACCCCTCGGGGTTGACCCGACTTTATTCAGTAAATGTAGTAAAATCCCGGTAATTGTGTGTTCAGAACATCAAGGAGGAATCCGTGGAATCACCCTCGTTGGATTCCTACTCGATGTACCCGTCAGGGCGAACCCAGAGGAATCACCCTCGATGGTATTCACACTTGCGGGGTTGGACGACAAAAGCCTCATCGGAGGTGGAGGAAGAGGAATCACCCTCGGTAATCCAAGTCCGACTAGTTGTGCTACAAAGGCATCCTCGGGAGTGAGTTAAGAGTTATTACCCTCGTTACTCGAGGATAACTCTGTAGAATCGAACAACTTAGGGGGTGTGCGGTGCTGTGCTGGTCTCAGCCCGTCGATCACATCGATCGGGGCATTAGTAACTAAGCGGGGCAACTATAACAAGGAAGAGGGGGCCACAGATGGATTATCAACCAACCTATTCTAAGCAGTTTTGGATGACAGGTAAAGTAGCACAGCAGGTTACAAAAACAGGCTATGCATCAGAATAGGAGCAATCAATTACAGTAGCAAAATCTAATGCAAGTATGAGGGAGAAGGAATAGGCGATATAGGAATGATCAAGGGGGTTTTGCTTGCCTGGAAGCTCTGCTGAGAGGGGCTGGTCGTCGGAAGGCTGCTCGTCTGGAGTGTAGTCGTACTCAGCTGCGTCGGCGGCGGTCTCGGCGGCGGATTCTTCATATTTTTCTGATCATTTTACATATATAAATTATTTTCATCCGAGTTACGGTTTATTTTATATGATTTTTCAAAGTTTTAATCATTTTCTGGAATTTGTAAAATTATTTTAATTAGAATTATCCAAAACAGTATTAGGTGACGTCAGCATGACTTCAATGTGACGTCAGCGGTCAAACCCGGCTGAGCCAGGTCAAACCTGACCAGTGGGTCCCACATGTCATACACAGTGGCCTAATTAGAGTTTAATTTAATCTAAACAGAGTCTAATCAGCAGGTGGACCCCACTGTCAGTGTCTAAGCTAATTACATATTAGTTTAAATTTAATTTAGTTTTAATTAACCGGGTGTGGCCCGCATATCAGTGACACGGGTCAGCCCAGTCAGCAGGTTTGACCCGGTCAACCCGGTCAACGGACCCACTGGGCCCACACGTCAGTGACCCAGGGTGGTGCCACGTCGGCACCACGTCGGCGGCGGCCACCGGAGTTGCTCCGGCGACCACTTCCGCGGCGGAAGTTCGCCGGAGATGGCCGAAAAATGCGTATGGGGCACGGTTGGGGTCGGGCTTGGGCTCTACGGGATGCTGGGAACGCGCCGCGTCCAATGGCGGCGGTTGCAGCGCGCAAGGAGGTCGGGAGCGTCGACGGCGACCACCGCGGCCGGCGCCGGACTTCGGCCGTTGTCGGGATCGGTGACGTAGGCCACGGCAAAACGTGAGCGTGTGCGCGTTGGGTTCCGGGGAACCCCACGAGCTCAACGGTGAGCTCGTACGCGCCAAACAGCGACTGAGCGCACGGCGGCGACATGGACAGCGGCGGCGAGCTCGGGCAAGACGACAGCGGTGGCTAGGGCGACGGGATCGCACGGGGAAGAGGGGGAGAAGACGGCGAGGCTTACGGTGAGCCTGCAGGTGAGCAATGCGGGCGCGGGGAGGCTCGACGTCGCCGGATTCGTCGTCGGCGTTCGTCGGACAGAGGCGGAGAAGATGGCGGCGATATCGATGGAGGAGGGCCTCCTGGCTCGTTCTGGTCGATGCAGAGGATGTAGTCGAGGGCGGCGGTTCGATCCAGCACGGAGAAGAGGTGCGGCGAGGTCAGAGGCCACGGCTACGGCGAGCCATGGCGACGGCGGCGTCGGGTGTTTGCGGGGGAGGACGGTGGAGCGCGAGGGAGAGGGTGAGGGGTATGTGGGGGCGGCTAGGGCGTCCGCGGTGGCGTCCTTATCCCCCAGGGGGCCTGTAGCGACGCGGTCGGCGAGCGGGCACAGCTGCGATGACGACCGGCTCGGGCGCGGGAGCGAGCGGGAGAGAGGTTAGGGAAAGGCCGAGTTGGGCCGGGCCAGGCTGCACTGTGCTACTCAAAGCCCAGTGCGCCAGTAGGCTTTTACCGTTTTTCTTTTCATTTTTCTGTTTTGATTTTTCTCTGCTGTTTTGCCTTTTCTTTTTGCATCAAATGAGTTTTGTAAAATAGGTAACTTGCCTCAATAAATACTAGGCAATATTCTGCACTGCCACAAAAAGGTTTGGGATTATTTGAATTCATCTGATTTTTGTTTAAATTAAAATGATTTTAAATAGGGTTGTTTAGGTACTGTTTTTGGATGTTAGGGCCATTTAAATAATTCAATTAATGTTGATTTTATTTTTGTAATTGCTTTGAGAATTTTTGCAATATTATGAACTATTTTATTTTCAAGTTTGAAGCTTTTCTAATTTCACTTGTTATTTGAATTTTGAATTTGAGTTGAGTTATTTTCTAAATGCAATTTACTTAGGATGATCATGATGACATGGCTAATTAATTAGCTTAATGACAGGGTTGAGATCTGGGGATGTTACAAATCTCCCCCACTGCAAGAAATCTCGTCCCGAGATTTAAGAGGTGGAGTAAGGGGTAATTTCGGGATCAAGGTTGTATATGAGAGTCAGGTTTCGATCCTGTGGAACTATGGTTAGTGTGGGTTAAAAGCAGGAAGGACGGTGGCATCTTGCACGGCCATGATAGTAAGGCACGACAGAGGAAAGTTTGTCAGCTATGACGGCAACACGTCGGTACCATAGGCGGGAACGAAGAGAACCATTTTCCTGCTCGTTAAAACGAGGCGGACCAATAGGCAAGGTTCTCGTCCATCGGTGGTTACTGGAATGTCATCACAATAGTAACAAGGTTTTATTTAGGGGTGTTGACTTAAGCAGGGAATTATCACTGCTCAGATAAAAGCTAGATTGCGAGAAAGGTTAAACAGACCAATGGAAAGGAAAATGTAATTATACACAAGTGTTAGGTGTATATCCTTCCCAAGGAAAAGCAGGGCATGATACACATGGAAAGGAGTGATTGCAGACAAACCAGCTCTCCGGGTGAATGTGATTACGAGAACCTAATGTCAGTGTTAGCAAACTCATTTAACCCGAAAGGAAGAGAAATTAGAGTCCCAGAGTACGGAAGAGGAATAAAAGATCATAATACCACCCATTGGCGACGTGGGCCCGTAAGCCACACAGCCATGTTAGTAAAGCAGTTTTTGGAGGCTAGACTCAACTTCGGCCAAGGAGTTGGAAAGGGGCTTCCTACAGGCAGTCGGCTCTGATACCAACTTGTGACGCCCCTGCTCGACCGTGCACTAATCATACACGCAAATGCACACGATCAAGCCTATGGACTCACTTGAAGATATCACAACACAACTCTAGACACAAAATAAAATAATTCAAGCTTTATATTACAAGCAGGGGCCTTGAGGGCTCGAATACATAAGCTCGATGTCATACAAGCATCAGCGGAAGCATTAGATATCTGAGTACAGACATAAAGTTAAACAGATAAGCCTTAAGAAGGCGAAAACAAACAACGACTCTGATCGAAAGAGGCAAGGCCTCCTGCCTGGGAGCCTCCGAATCTATTCCTGGTCTTCGGCGGTCTCCACGTAGTAGTAGGCTCCACCGAAAGTGTAGTAGCAGTCGTCGGCGGGAGCAGCGGACTCCTGGGATCCGTCATTTGGTTGCAGCAAATCGGGTATGGGGGAAAAGAGTAGCAAAGCAACCGTGAGTACTCATCAAAAGTACTCGCAAGACTGACATCAGAACTATACTAAGTATGCATCGGTATCAAAGGAATGGGGCTATATCTTTGGGCTAAACTGCAGAAATGCCAGAACAGAGGGGCAAGACCTAGCCTATCGAAGACTAGCATCTTCAGCGTCTTGCAGCATTAGAAGAGTGCAGGTTAGTATCATAACATAAAGTAACAATCATGTAGGAGCCAAGCCTAGAGATCCTTCCTCGACTTCCTGCGAGAAAGCAATCCCGGAGCTTACATATTAATTAACATGTATCCAGTTCAAGTTGTAGTAGATCGGGATACAACACTGAGCGTCCTATTACCGTGGACACGGCTATTCAAATAGATAACTTCCCTGCAGGGGTGCACTACTGTTACCCAACACGCTCGATTAACTCTGGCCGGACAAACTTTTCCGGGTCATGCCCGGCCTCGGCTGATCGACACGACGTAGTCCTACCTAGGCTCAACAGAGAGGTCCCCGCCGGTCTACATCCTAAGTGCTCAGGGGACTTGGGCCCATCGCCCTTTGCACTCCGGATCGTTATGCGACGAGCCGGGACGAGCACCACCTCATCCTGGATGGCAGTGGCCCGACAGGCCCACAATGCTGAACTGGACATGTGACAGAGCTTTCGGCTGATACATACGGCGCCGAGTGTCCCATAACCATTATCCCACGTGGTGGTAGTGCGTATATGTCCAGCGGCCAACTCAGATCAAATACCCAAATCCGTTAGTGAATTATTAGGAGCTCGCGGTGACGATCAGTACTCCTGTCGCCCCGTCTCGAGGAAGTGCAACAAGGGCCAGGCCCATCCCTCTCTAGGGCGGTCTCTGCCTGCCCGGCCGTGCCTCGTAATTATCTCGCGGGTACCCTCACGGTCAACCCGACTTCGCATCTCTCGCGGGTACCCCTCGGGGTCGACCCGACTTTATTCAGTAAATGTAGTAAAATCCCGGTAACTGTGTGTTCTGAACATCAAGGAGGAATCCGAGGAATCACCCTCGTTGGATTCCTACTCGATGTACCCGTCAGGGCGAACCCGGAGGAATCGCCCTCGATGGTATTCACACTTGCGGGGTTGCACGACAAAAGCCTCATCGGAGGTGGAGGAAGAGGAATCACCCTCGGTAATCCAAGTCCGACTAGCTGTGCTACAAAGGCATCCTCGGGAGTGAGTTAAGAGGTATCACCCTCGTTACTCGAGGATAACTCTGTAGAGTCGAACAACTTAGCGGGTGTGTGGTGCTGTGCTGGTCTCAGCCCGTCGATCACATCGATCGGGGCATTAGTAACTAAGCGGGGCAACTATAACAAGGAAGAGGGGGCCACCGATGGATTATCAACCAACCTATTCTAAGCATTTTTAGGATGACAGGTAAAGTAGCACAGCAGGTTACAAAAACAGGCTATGCATCAGAATAGGAGCAATCAATTACAGTAGCAAAATCTAAAGCAAGCATGAGGGAGAAGGAATAGGCGATATAGGAATGATCAAGGGGGTTTTGCTTGCCTGGAAGCTCTGCTGAGAGGGGCTGGTCGTCGGAAGGCTGCTCGTTTGGAGCGTAGTCGTACTCAGCTGCGTCGGCGGCGGTCTCGGCGTCTAACGGGAGAGAAGGAGGGGGAAGAAACAATAAATTCACGGCAACAATGCAACAGCGATGCACGACAGGCTTAAATGATATGCAGAGGTGATATAATGTCTATCTAACTGTTTTAGATAATTTAGGAATTTATTTGGATTTATTTTACTATAGTCACGCACTATTCATCTATCGAATACGGGCAAAAGTCCCATGCTCATCTAGATAGGAGTGATGGTCAAGCATTTTGACCACATATTCGGATTCTTCATATTTTTCTGATCATTTTACATATATAAATTATTTTCATCCGAGTTACGGTTTATTTTATATGATTTTTCAAAGTTTTAATCATTTTCTGGAATTTCTGAAATTATTTTAATTAGAATTATCCAAAACAGTATTAGGTGATGTCAGCATGACGTCAATGTGATGTCAGCGGTCAAACCCGGCTGAGTCAGGTCAAACCTGACCAGTGGGTCCCACATGTCATACACAGTGGCCTAATTAGAGTTTAATTTAATCTAAACAGAGTCTAATTAGCAGGTGAACCCCACTGTCAGTGTCTAAGCTAATTACATATTAGTTTAAATTTAATTTAGTTTTAATTAACCGGGTGGGGCCCGTATGTTAGTGACACGGGTCAGCCCAGTCAGCAGGTTTGACCAGGTCAACCCGGTGAACGGACCCACTGGGCCCACACGCCAGTGACCCACGGTGGTGCCACGTCGGCACCACGTCGTCGGCGGCCACCGGAGTTGCTCCGGCGACCACTTCCGCGGCGGAAGTTCGCCGGAGATGGCCGAAAAATGCGTACGGGGCACGGCTGGGGTCGGGCTTGGCCTCTACGGGATGCTGGGAACGCGCCGCGTCCAATGGCGGCGGTTGCAGCGCGCGAGGAGGTCGGGAGCGTCGACGGCGACCACCGCGGGCGGCGCCGGACTTCGGCCGTTGTCGGGATCGGCGACGTAGGCCACGGCAAAACGTGCACGTGTGCGCGTTGGGTTCCGGGGAACCCCACGAGCTCAACGGTGAGCTCATACGCGCCTAACAGCGGCTGAGCGCACGGCGGCGACATGGACGGTGGCGGCGAGCTCGGGCGAGACGGCAGCGGTGGCTAGGGCGACGGAATCGCACGGCGAAGAGGGGGAGAAGACGGCAAGGCTTACGGTGAGCCTGCAGGTGAGCAATGCGGGCGCGGGGGAGGCTCGACGTCGCCGGATTCGTCATCGGCGTTCGTCGGACAGAGGCGGAGAAGATGGCGGCGATGTCGACGGAGGAGGGCCTCCCGGCTCGTTCTGGTCGATGCAGAGGATGTAGTCGAGGGCGGCGGTTCGATCCGGCACGGAGAGGAGGTGCGGCGAGGTCAGAGGCCACGGCTACGGCGAGCCATGGCGACGGCGGCGTCGGGTGTTTGCGAGGGAGGACGATGGAGCGCGAGGGAGAGGGGGGGGATATCTGGGGGCGGTTAGGGCATCCGCGGTGGCGTCCTTATCCCCTAGGGGGGCCTGTAGCGACGCGGTCGGCGAGCGGGCTCGACTGCGACGGCGACCGGCTCGGGCGCGGGAGCGAGCGGGAGAGAGGTTAGGGAAAGGCCGAGCTGGGCCGGGCCAGGCTGCACTGTGCTACTCAAAGCCCAGTGCGCCAGTAGGCTTTTACCGTTTTCCTTTTCATTTTTCTGTTTTGATTTTTCTCTGTTGTTTTGCCTTTTCTTTTTGCATCCAATGAGTTTTTTAAAATAGGTAACTTGCCTCAATAAATACTAGGCAATATTCTGCACTGCCACAAAAAGGTTTGGGATTATTTGAATTCATTTGATTTTTGTTTAAATGAAAATGATTTTAAATAGGGCTGTTTAGGTACTGTTTTTGGATGTTAGGGTCATTTAAATAATTCAATTAATGTTGATTTTATTTTTATAATTGCTTTGAGAATTTTTGCAATATTATGAACTATTTTATTTTCAAGTTTGAAGCTTTTCTAATTTCACTTGTTATTTGAATTTTGAATTTGAGTTGAGTTATTTTCTAAATGCAATTTAATTAGGATGGTCATGATGACATGGCTAATTAATTAGCTTAATGACAGGGTTGAGATCTGGGGATGTTACAGTCATCTAAATAGAGACTTTAATGGCTACTTCCAGTATCATTCTGACATAATTGCTTTATCTAAAAGCATTGCAACATGCATGGCTTAGCAGAATGATAAACCACACTCAAAATCATGTGGTTGAGATTCATCAGAATCACATAACTTGATTTATCAAGATGCTACCACTTGTATTACTCAATACCTACAGGTTATATGAAAAGCAATATCATAAAACACATTGCTCCAAAATTACTCATCCTCATGGATTATAGAAAAGTGAGGAAACAATATGCAAAGAAAATACTATGAAAATCCAACAGATTATTCACAATGTCATCATCATGTCAATGAAATTGGTATGAGACATCCTCGAGATTTGCAAAGTTCAGGGGAAGTAATCTCCCAAATTATAACTTGTTAACAATCATCAGATTGCATATATTGTACTCTTTTTCCCTTCATGAGTTTTCCCTCATGATTTCTCATAAAAGTTTTTTAACGAGACAATATAGATACAAGTGTTCACATATGTCATATCATTTTCTCCTTATATTTTTCCCATTGGGTTTTAAAGAAGTTTTCAATGACATATCAGATCGCACTATTTTCCTTATGAGTTTTCTCTCAAAGTTTCTCATAATGGTTTTTAATGAGGCAATATCTTTTCAAGATTATATGCGATACTTTCAAGTTTTTCCCCATCGGGGGTTTTAAAGCAAAGTATACAAAGCATATTTATTGTTCTCTAAACTCACCAATGAGTTTTCTCCCTTCTCAAAGGTTTTTCTCATACGAGTTATCAAGAGACAATAATCATTATATGTTGTATCATTTTCTCCTTATTTTTTCCACTGGGTTTAAAGGAGTTTTAACAACATATCAAATACTATTCTCCTCATATTTCCCTACAGGGTTTTTGGAGGAGTATTTCTTAGGATGAAGATGATGAACATTCTCAAAGGCAAACACATACAAAGAGGAGTCTTTATCAAAATGATTTATATATTCACGAAGACAAGCATTGATTAGGGGGAGTGTTAGGAATTAATTAATTAGTTTAATTAAAGGGTTAATCCCTGCTTATGTCCATTCCACTATTGGCAACCGCTCTTTGTAACCGCCTTTGTTCCATCATTCGCTTCTCTCTCTCGTTTTTCTCTTTACACAACTTCCACACAGTTGGAGGCGGGTGCACCAGTCAGAATGGTTCCACCGGCCGCCGCCGCGATCGAGCGTGGACGGCACCATTCGTGGAGACATATTCTAATCTTGATTCGGAATGCGGATCTATATTCCGGCCATATTTCTGACCCAATCGGATGCAACCATTTAATCTGATCTGCTACACAGCTACAGGGTATACATGGTCAACGGAGTTTTCTATCAGCTGTTCGTTTTTTTTATCACCAAGGATTAGTATTTCCATCTCATTTGTTTTTGGTTCCTCTGACCTTCTCTTGCTTCTGTGCCGGTCGTACACGGCCACGCACATTGCTTTCGCCGTTGGCATCGTGGCCGTGGGTGCAGGTTTGCCAACATGAACCGCGTACTGTTCGTTGATCTGAGCTCAGCTACCTTGATCCATATATACAGAGAGAGACAGAGAGTTCGACCGACGTGCTTGTATGCACCTCGAGATATTTGCTGTTTTTCATGGCGGCTATTCAGTTGTGTCGCCGCACGTGTCGCGCTATCGAGCTGCCTTACCCATCCAACCATGGCGGACCGACGGGCTTCGTCCAACATGGAAACAAGTCCGGACCGGGACAACCAGCTTCATGTCGAAACGATGGATCACCGGCGAAAAGATCAAAAGCGGTCGAGGGAGTGGAAAGGGGATTCAGACCGCTACAAAGCAAGATGACAAGAAAGCTAAAGGAAGAAGACTAGTGGAGTAGAGTAGCAAAGAAGCAATTATAGAAGAAATTAACTCTTCTATCAGAGATTGCTTTCCTCTTCCTCCTCCTGATTTTGCTATTTTTGTCTCATATACGTCGTCAGTCAGAACAAGTAACGAGTACCGATAGCAGCAAGACCAAAGTATGCAGGTCAAGTACACTAGCTACTGAGAAAATTAAGCAGAGCTATCGTGTAATTCGTGAATCCCAGAAGCCATTCACATAGTACATACTATGCTAGAGAAACTAGATACAAATACACGTTAATTTACATTCATTCCATACACTCTGTCCTAAAAAATCAATAACCATATGCAATTTTTCACCATATATGTATGCTTCTCCTTACGGTCAGCTACTTGATCTCATGTATATACACGGCGCTTGAGAAAAATATCAAATCAAGCTCAAGAAGAATACTTGTAAAAAACAGAGGAAATAAAGAAAATCAATACCCGATCGAGCGAGAACCGAGAAAGCCCAAGCATAGTTTGTTTGTATGGTTGGTGGCCGGTGCCGGCCGGTCCGATCAAAAGAAGACCCACTTGGTCGACGACTTCTCCTTCATGGTGCTGGAATGGAAGAGCTCGCCGCCGTCGCCTTCCCCAGTCTTCCGCCGCTTCTCCGTTCCGACCAGCCTCGACAAGAACCTCCCGATCTTCTTCTTGTTGCTGCTCTTCTTTTTCTTCTTCACCTCGCCCTCCTTTCCCTTGGCCTCCTCTTGCCTCCCCGCTGGCTTCTTGGTGGCCGTCGGCATGAGCGGCTGCGAGAAGGCGGAGACGTTGACGAAGGAGGAGCTGGCGCCGGCGCCGACGACGTGGACGGACGTGGCGTCGGCGGAGAGGGCGGCGTGGTGGAGCGGAGGGGAGTCGGTGGAGGAGTAGGGGGAGGTGCTGGCCGAGTTGGAGGCGCGCGTCAGCGTGGTGGTGGCGGAGGAGTTGGCGGAGAGGTGGGCGAGGCGGTCGCGGAGGCAGCTCGGGCACACGCCCTTGGACAGCCGGTGCTCCGGGTGCCGCCGGCACCGGTCCTCCCAGTCCGACCTCCGCATGGCCGAAGCTTCACTCGATCTTAATCAGCTCGATCGATCGGTATCCACCTTCGTTTCGCTACGTCGATCGACCTCCGCTGCTGGCGTTCGTGTTCTTGCCGGTGTTGATGCTCGGGGAGGGTGGGGGTGGAGAGAGGAGATATGAAGAGGAGGAGAGACTCGAGGTCGACGAAGCGAGGTGGAAATGTCAGCCTAGTCGCAAGAGGTGGAGCTGCACGGCGCCAGGTGGTACTGTTTTATTGGCGCGTCCGTAGAAAAAAGAATGTTTTTGTTTTCATTTCGGGTTCCTTTCGTATACTTTTCCTTTTCCTGCCTAGTGGAGAGGGGTGGGTTTTGGTGTGGGAACAGTAGCATCTATAGCAGAATTTGCCAAGCCAAGGACAACAAGGCCACAGGGAAAGCCGACATGGAGTTGATCCCTCAACGCAGGTGAGAGTGATATTGCTTTTTCCATATCACTAAGGACATATTCATGTTATTTAGCTCCCATGATATGGAAAGTAATGCTCCCTCCGGCTCTTTACAAAATTGTTCTTTACTCAATCTTCGAGCTTCGGCTCCGAATCTATTTTTTTTCTTCTAAAATCGCAGCTCTTTGGCTCTATTGGTTAATTATGAAGAAGATAAATATTTGACGAATTAGCGTAAAACAGATTGAAATCCTTTACATCACGCCCACAAAGACCCACACATCCCTAAAGAGGGAAACGCCGTCAAGGTTGTCTCCAAATTGTCATCGTCTTCACTTCATTCCAAGCAAGTGACTCTATCTTCATCACTGATGATCAACCAAGAGCTCTCACTTCGGACGAAGCAAGAGATATCTGACGGTCTGTGCCAGACAATCGGCCGAACATGTCGAGGACTAGTTAACTCGACTTCGAGTCACAAGATAAAAAAACACGACTTGCACTGACTGAGCCCGACATGGCCACCGGAGATTGCTGAACACTAGACCAATCCTTCGCATGGCATCATACCGCCGCATTGGCCCGCGACGCTATAACTTCAACTTCACACTACAACACACGAAGATGCTAGAACAAACCCAGGGACCTACCAGATGGTCGACGACAGAGGCATGTTATGACCCCGCTCCTCTTGCCCACCGTCATCGTTGCCACATAAGTCACAAAGCCACCAGATACAGGGCAGCCTCCCTGATATATGCATCCATATTGCTGGTCGTGCACGTGCCAACCACAAATATCGTGTGCGTCCAGCCCCTTGAAAGTGTGGATATGATCATTAGTTTTGAAGGCAACTCCCCAAAGAGGGAAATGCCGCAGGGATGACGTCGTTTCCTGACCCAACTGGGTCTTAGTCTTTCGCCCCGAGAACCAGATCCGAGAATGGAACGGTCGAGAAGCTGCACGACAGTGCCTCCAAAGAAGAGATCGACCCCCATAGGCCCCGCCATCGCCAAGCAGGCTTTCACTCGAAGCATCTTGACAACCACCCACACGCAGCCGGCCCATGCCGACCCGCACCTCCACCGGCCGGCACACCTCTACGCGGCGTCCACGCCCGTCGGCATGTAGAGACCACCTCTGCATCTCGCCCGCCAAATCCGACATTTTTGAGTAACACATTACATTTAGGTGGCTACTTGGGAGTTCTATGTGCATGCATTTATGTTGAAAATGAAACCAGCATGCGATCTTTATTTTGGCGTAATTTACAGCATAGCGACCCTTGCGAAAATGGCCCTTGAGTCTTGACAGAATCAATCAACAGGGAATGGCCGGATCACTAGCGAGCAATTAATTCTGTCGGCAGTACTGACAACAACACCAGACTGAACTTGGTCACGGCCACCACACGCGAGACGGCGAGAGGGGAAACCTACCTGGTCAGTCATCCGTGTGGTGGGACGCGTCGATCGTACAGACCAAGCTTCCGTTCTGGACGCCCCCAGCTTCGTTTCGTTTGGTCACCTCGCGCGTCTGCTGAAGCAAAACACTCCAAAACAAACATGCTTCTTGTTTTTCCAGCCCCTGTTGACCGGTCGGAACCAAAAAGACAAAAGGACTACCACGGCGTGACAAGAGATAAGGGCTGCGTCTACACGGCCATGGCCACGGCGGTCAAAAGGCGCTGGCTATCTTTAATCGCACGTCTCTCCCAGTGGGATCCGGTCGCGCTTTGCCTTCTCCTTCTCCAACCCTCCCTGCGTCCAAGTGTTTTACACCTGAAAAGAAAAAGGAAGAGAGGGAAATAATAAAGCTAGAAAAGCAGAGGGAAAATGTGTTGTAGGGCTGTGGTCTAGCGGGAGACAAGGGCCGTGGCCCGCGACGGCGACCGGCGGGCCCACGCGGCCTCGTTGGTGGACGGGGTGGAGCAAGACAAGAGATTTGGCGAGTGTTGGAGAGTGGTGGCACTGGTCGCCGGTCGCCGCACGCGCACGCGCACGCGCGCGCGCGAGGAGACTGGTCAGACGCGCGTCGCTCGCTAGCTACGTGCGCTCCCGGCTCGGCACTCCCCTGATGTGCACGTTCCCGCGTGCGCGTGGGGTCGCGCTATGTGCGTAGTGTACCTCGACTCCTCGAGTCGGGTCGCGTCGAGGAGTGTGGTTTCGGTTTGCTTCCCTCTGGAGGCGAGCTGTGCACGTACGGCGCGACGTGTTCGTTGGGGCTGCTGAATCGTGCTCGTGCTGACCAAGTGAGCATGGGTTCAGACCGTCGTCGGCTATCGCTTTTCCGTAACGAGTATGCTGACGCGGTGGCGGTCTGTTGCATGGTCAATTCGTAATCTATATATACGGACTATCGAGCGGCGGCGCCCGTGAGTTTCATTGCAGTTTACTTGATGTTCTATCTCAATTCCTTAGCATTTGCTTCTAGACGACCGCTCGAGGTCGTTTTTCGGATGGTCCACTTCTGTTTATCAAGGAGAGGGGGTCAAAGCTGATCATAGCTCAGGTACAAAGTATAACATGAATTACAAAGCCAAAGAGATCAAAGTCATTGATAAGACAGTATTGCGTTGCCGGGTACGCCGAAAACATCATACGACCATTGCCAAGGCCCTGGCCCATGGCTCGACAATTCCAGCCGATGGCTTTCATGGCGCCTAAGGCGCGTTAGGGCCATGCGCCCCTGCTGCCCGATCTATATATGTTTCGATCAACATCCATTGTCTCTCCCACTTGATTTTGCTGGATATCCGGTGAGTTGCATTGTCCAATGGCACTAGACATAACTTGATCCTAAACTGTGGTTTGAGCTCCGGGGCCACCAAACGAAGACCTGCATAAAGACCCATGTGATAATGGCGATCATAGCTAGGAGGAGAGAAAGCCCCTTGACGAGGGCCGACCATGCCCGCACTATTTGTCAGTGAAGGAGTGCGAAGGGTCCACGGATCGTAGCTTGCTCCAGCTCCATCGCCAGAAGCCATAGGTGATCTGCCACCATCAACAGAGGAGGCGAGCACCATGCCTCCCGTAGTCGCACCCTTGCTTCCGCACATCAGATCGCCAGGGCCCACTTTAGATGTACTACGGTAACGCTTCCAAGAGGCAGTGCCAGGCCGAGGGCGAAGAACGTTGTGGAAATCGGTGCGCAGATCTCCAGGTCTCCCAGTAGGAATGTCCCAGCGGCTGCCTCAATGTCAACGGTAGCTCCCCTCAGCGACTGCAGATCGGGGAATCGCGGAGCCCTCGTTGCGTTGGTTGACATAGTTTGTCCAATGATTTGCAAAAAAAAAAGTGCGAGTCATATGCATCTAGAAAATCCCATGATTGAACTTTGCATCAATTGGGGATAGAAGTGTAATTCCCTTACACCCCTTTCGTTCTACTACCTTCATGCTGGTTTATTAGTCCCCCTTGTATTTAGGTCATATTTTGACCATCATTTTAACTAATAAAATATAAATTATACATTGCAAAAATAGTATTACCAGAAACTATGTTCAAATACAAATCCAATGATATAATTTTCGTGACAGGCATTAACATTTTGTTAGTTAAATCTATGGTCAAATTTTAGCACAAAATACGAAGGGGACCAATAAAAATCAAGATGAAAGTAGTAGAATATAAGATGTATTGATTCTTTGAAAGTCAAAACTTAATATTTTTTACGAAATTCATAGAGAGAAATATCAAAATGTACACTACCATATCGGCATCATTAGTTTCTGTAACACCCCTAGGTAATGAGCACAGTGATCATCTGTTAATCATGCCAAGTTATTTTGATTTACAATGCTTACTCACATTGGAATCATATCTCATTTCAAATTCCAATTCAAATTGAAATTCAAAGTGGAGGTGAAAATAAAAGTTGTTCAAATTTGTAAACTAAATAGTTCATGTAGTAGCAAATATTCCATAACTATTTATGTTCAGGAAAACAACATCACCTAAATCTCCTAGATGACTCTAACATCATGAAAACAGTGCCAAGTCAGCATTTTAAATGTCATTTCCTTTATGGAAAATCCAAATTAAATCATTTGGCTTCCAAACTTTTTGTGGCACTGCCTGATATTGCCACATATTTATTGGGCCAGGATCCACATTTTTGAAAAATGTATTGGTGGCTAAATAAATGCAAAGGCTCTCTTTTTAAAAAGAAACAGAAAAAGGCTTAGAGGAAAAAGAAAAGGCCCACTGTACCTGGGCCTAAGTCAACAGGGAGGCCAAACCCAACTCCCCCCCCCCCCCCCCGCGCTCATCTCCTTCCTATGTTCATCCCCGCACGCTGTCGCCGCGCGCGTGCTCGCCGCGCCTGGCCCCCCCTCTCCTTGATCCCCTGGCGAACCCTAGCCCGCGGTACCCCCTCTCCCTCGCTCTCTCCCTCCTCTCCCGAACGGCGCCATGGCCGCACCCCCCGTGAAGCTCGCGGCCACCGAGCCCTTCTCGCCGCCCCGGCGTGTCCAGCGTCCTCGCCGTCCTCGACCACGTCGACTGCGCCTCGCCGTTGGAGTCGGGGACCACTACATTGCCCGAACGCCCTCGTCGTCTACCTCGGATCGCCGCCTCCACGCCGTCGTCTCCGAGCCTCCTCGAGCCCGCTGCCAGCCTCTACAGCTCCGCAGTGAGCTCCGCCTCCCTCTCCCTCTCTCCCTATGCTCTGGCGCGCCCGCCGACGGCCGCCACCGCAACCGTGCTTCGGCCGCCGCCATTGTTGCCATTGCCGTGCTCCCGAGCCCCTGTGGCCTCGCTGTAGGAGATATGCCCTAGAGGCAGTAATAACAGTTACTTTGTATCTCCGAGTTTGTAATGAATGTTTATGTTCCATGCTATAACTGCAATGAATCTCGAGTCTACAATAACCACGAGGCTCGGAGGGAAACTCATGTGCACGTGTGGTATAATAAACGGTAAAATGTATTCCTGGTCTTGCCTCTAAGACTGGCTCAAGTATTGCATGATGATCCTGTTTTCCTGATCATGGGCATGACTATGCCGGCAATTTTGAGGGCACAATGTTAGTAGAACACTTGTGTTGAATCGACCCGAATTGATGTTATGCTATGAGATACATTCGTCACAAGTTAATGGTTAATAACACAGAGATAGTTAATGTTTGCATAATTCCTTAGACCATGGGAGTATTGAGTTCCTTCGTACTTGCTTCATCAACTTTGGGGTTTGTTAAACGTCATCCGTAAATGGGTGGCTATTACGGCGGCTTACGGGTTCACGGAAAAGTATGACAAGAAACGAGATAGCTCAAGATTGGGATTTGTTCCTCCGACGATGGAGAGATATTCTCGGGCCCTCTCGGTGTTACGGTATCCATCATCATCTGGCCAGACACAATTGTGATTTTATCACTGTGATGCCGGAACACGGAAACGAGTAAAGAGAACAAAACCGGTAACGAGGTAACTTGCATAGTGGACAAGTTGTTGATCCACGGGGATGCTATAAATCTCACCTCGGGTATTTGTAATATATCGTGAAGCAACAGGAATAGCACACGGCAACTGGAGGTTAACTCGAATATTCATTCGTGTGGGTATAGGGGTCAATATGGGTGTCCACGGCTCCGATGTTGATCATTGATCGGAAAGTGTTCCGGGTCATGTCTATACTTCACCGAACCTATAGGGTCACACGCTTAAGGGTCATCTATCTGCTGAATACTAGACGGGAAGTCTGAGAGAAAATCACCGAAAAAGTTTCGGACGAAACGGAAACGTTCCGGAGAGAACACCAGAATAGTTTCGGTGAAACTGAAAAGTTGTTTTGGAGCATCCGGAACCGCTTTGGTTGCTTTTCGCTGAAGAAACATTGTTCCGAAATTGTTTCGGAATGCGTTCAAAATTGTTTTGGTGGGTACTGGAATTATTCTAGGCACACAGAAATAATTTGGGATTTAACGGAGGCAGAAAAATGTCTTCGTGAATAGTGAAAGTGCTTTATGGATATTTTTTGGAAAGCACCTTTTGGGATATTTTCCAAAAGCCTTCTAGAAGGACTTGGGAGCCAAGGAAGCCCCCTCATGGGGGGGCCCCCAAGTGTGGCCGGCCAAGGGAGGTGGAGCTCCTTGGAGCTCCACATGGCACCCCTTTTATCTTTATTCTTTTATGAAAAGGCATAAAGTGGGGGTACTTTGGTATTTTTTGTATGAAAATTGTACCCCTTGGCTATCCTATAAATAGAGGTGAGTGGGCTGCCCCAAAACTCATCCTTGCTCTCATACACATGCCATTTGACTTGTCTGGCTTCTCTCTCCCTCCCAGCGAAATAGTTTCGTAGAGCCGAAAGGCTGTCTGGGTTCCGGCAGGAACTAGTTCTGGACGGCGAAGCCCTGCCGGATAGCTGACACCGTATGTGTGCAACCCTGTAGAGAGATTGTAGTTTCGATCTTTTGCCCGAGGGGCTGTTCGAGTGTCCTCCCGAAGGGTTGTCCGATTTTCGGTTCGAGTTTCGAGTGTCCTCCCGAAGGGCTGTCCGCGACATCGTCCGAGGGACTATCCGACCACCTCCCGAAGGGCTGTCCGGCGAGGGAGTACATCCTTGCGGTTGGGAGGTTGTAAATCCTAGCTGCAGGGATCTGCACCGACGATCTACACCGACTCTTCTTCCGCTGCGCTTCGAGTCGGTACGGATCAGATCAAACCTTGTATGCAGTCTCCATAGTGATCCTGGGCGTGCTCGCTGTACCGAATTTTTTTGTTTTCTGTCGCGTTCCCCTACAGTGGCATCATGAGCCATGCTATGCGTAGATGCAGGTTTCGATCTACAATACATGGAGATGTATGGGTATTGCATAATATAATTTTGGAGTAGATGAGATCTATTGCTGAAAATTATTTATGCGGGTAGCAGATGAAGTCTGTTACCCGATGTTCTTGTTGCTTCCCTAGAATTTGCGTATTTCTGATCTCGAGACAGTATGGTGGAATTTCACAAAGTTCTGGCAATCCGCGATCCTGATTGATCAACGAAGTGCTTCAGTTCTTTGGGTTCCGCCATAGTCAAAAGAAAGATGAAATTCGCAGATGAAAGGGCAATGCAGATATGATCTGCATGGGGGTCATGCGTATGACGAAGTTTAGTATGGGGCTCGAGATTTAATTATCTCGTGTTTCATACACCCCGAGATGTTAATCTAGCGACTTGAATAATCATACTTGATGATAAAACGTTGGTAGCTGCGGTTTAAGTCAAAACCTTAGAAGCCACGTAAAATAAAATTTTGCATAAACCGATTAGAGGCGTCTAACTTGGTTTTGCAGGATGTGCATGTGATGTGGTATAGCAGTGCTCATATTAATTTGATTATGTATGAGATGACTATATGATGTAAATTCATTAACATGACCTGCGTGTCATGATTCGGCATGATGGCTGGAGCCATATGATTGTCACTTTAATGACCTGCGTGTCAACCTTAAGTAATGCACTTATTTTATTAGCTATAGAGATAGCAAATATTATCTGGTGCATCGACAAGGTGGTGGCAATCTTTGCGAAGGTGAACTCCGACGCAAATGCCAAAGACGAAGAAATACTTGCCTTCTCCGTCAGAAAGGGCTATACCATATCATGCTATTATGAATTGCCTGAGATGTTTATCCCTTATGATGCACCCTTCTTGATTGCGTGGTAGTCGCTTTTTATTAGGGTGATCTCTCACTTAAAATATCAAGTAGTTAGTGTTCTCCCAAGTGTAGCACCGTCACGGCACCTATCTCTTCGGGGCATCACATGATCTCCATGGGTGCGAACGATTAGAGAAGTGTGAGGCGGGTGAGTTGAGACCTCGCAGCAAGATCACTTGGTTGACTTGACGTTCAGGCAGGACAGTCCTGAGCTCAGAACACACGCATCGAAAGATGAACAAGAATCACATGGAGATGTGATCGGCAAGTTTGCCTACCAATTAAAGTTCACACCGTTTGTGTTCATCTCGAACCGTGGCGCTGAATGGAAATGTGGATCTTGAATCACTCATAATCAATTTTGAGAGATATTGATTTGAGTGGGAGCGCACTTTAGAATAAAATTGTTTATTCACTAGTGCCAAAATCATTATGAACAAAGTCTAAGTGAAACTTGTGTTTTCCGTTGTAGATCAAATGGCTCGCAACACCGCGTTCAACTTAGGCCCGATGTTAGAGAAAGAGAAGTTAGCTGCGACTGGAAACAACTATGCGGACTGGGTCCGTAACCTGAGGATTGTCCTCAGGAGCGCTAAGAAAATGTATGTGCTTGAAAATGCTCTTCCAGCTAAACCGGTGGCCACGGCCCCGGATGATGAACAAAATGTCTGGGCCACTAAGGATGATGATCACAACTTAGTGCACTGCCTCATGCTAGCTTGCATGAGTGCAGGGCTTCAAAAACGTTTTGAATTCCATAAACCCCGTGATATGATCCAGGATTTGGATGCCCTGTACAAGGAAACCGCAAGGTCTGAACGATTTGATGTCATGAAGGCCTTGATGGAATGCAAGATGGCTGAGGGTAGTTCAGTTGGCGAACACGTAGTCAAAATGATTGGCTATGCTGAAAGGCTTAAAACCCTGGAGTTTCCACTTCCACCTGACCATATGATGGACATGCTGCTTTCTTCACTCCCCCCGTCTTACGACGGTTTTATCATGAATTACAACATGAGTGGGATGGATAAGACACCGGAAGAGGTGCTCGCCATGCTGAAAACTACGGAAGGAGGACTGCGGAAAAATCGCAAGCAAGTGTTGCTTGTGAATAAAACCGCCAGTTTCAAAAAGAAAGGCAAGCCAAAGAAGGGCAAGGGCGCCGGTAAGACCGGCTCCCAAAGCAACTCTAAGGGCTGAGCCAAGAATGAAACTGAGTGCTTCTACTGCAAGGGCACAGGACACTGGAAGAGAAACTGCAAGAAGTATCTGGAAGATAAGAAATCCGGGAAAACCGGAAAAGGTATAATTGTTATACAAGTTAATGTCATTGATGTTTTGCTTGCTAGCGAAAATTCTAAGTCTTGGGTATTTGATACCAGATCGGTTGCTCACATTTGCAACTCGATACAGGGACTTCAGAAGGTGCGCAAGCTAGCAAAGAATGAAGTCGTGATGCGCGTCGGGAACGGCACTGGAATCGCCGCTCAAGCCGTCGGCATTATGCCTCTACGTCTCCCTTCGGGATTTATCTTAGAACTAAATAACTGTTATTTTGTTCCACTGTTGTGTAGAAACATTATCTCCGGATCATGTTTAGTACACGATGGGTATTCGTACAAGTCTAAGAACAATGGTTGTTCACTTTATTGTAAGGATATGTTTTATGGATTTGCACCCATTGTTGGGGGCCTTTTCATACTAAATCTTGAATGTGGAAATGATGTCTTTAACGTGAATGCTAAACGCCTTAAGAAGGCTGATACCACCACCACTTACTTGTGGCACTGTCGCCTTGGCCACATCGGAAAGAAACGCATGCAAAGACTCCATAAAGATGGAGTTTTACCTTTCTTTGATTTTGAATCATTTAACCTATGTGAAGCTTGTCTGATAGGAAAAATGACCAAGACGCCGTTCATGGGTCATCCTGAACGGGCGGGTGAATTATTGGAAATAATACATAGTGATGTATGTGGTCCGATGAACACAGCCGCACGGGGTGGGTATTTTTACTTCGTGACTTTTACTGATGATTTAAGTAGGTATGGATATATCTACTTGATGAAGCACAAGTCAGAAACCTTTGAAAAGTTCAAAGAATTTCAGAATGAGGTAGAAAATCATCGTAACAAAAGGATTAAGTTTCTGCGGTCTGATCGCGGAGGCGAATACCTTAGTCATGAGTTTGGCCAACATCTGAGTGACTGTGGAATCGTTTCACAGCTTACGCCTCCCGGAACTTCACAGCGAAACGGAGTGTCGGAACGACGTAACCGAACCCTATTGGACATGGTAAGGTCGATGATGTCTCTTACAGATCTACCGATATCTTTTTGGGGTCACGCACTACTCACTGCCGCTTATACATTAAACAGAGCACCGTCTAAGTCTGTTGAGACGACGCCATTTGAATTATGGTATGGGAAGAAGCCCAATGTGTCGCATCTCAAAGTTTGGGGTTGTGAAGCTTATGTAAAACGTTTACAACCAAGCAAACTCGATCCCAGATCAGACAAATGTTACTTTGTAGGTTATCCCAATAACACCATTGGGTATTCCTTCTACCAACAGTCCGAAGGCAAAGTGTTTGTCGCAAGAGTTGGACACTTTCTCGAGAAAGAGTTTCTCGCTAAAGAATTAAGTGGGAGGACAGTACAATTTAATGAGATTAGTGAATCTTCGGCAACCGTTGATATGGCTAAGGAACCGGAAGAAATTCCGCTAATTATCCCTACGACCGAGCCGGAAGTTGTCGCATGTGATGCGGAAACTTCAGACAATGTTGTAACTAAACCGCGCAGATCAGGTAGGGCCATCCAGCCACCTGAGTGGTTTCATAACGAAATCTTCATTCTTGAAGACGATGAACCTGCGCACTACAAGGAAGCGATGGTGGGGCCCAGCTCAAAGGAATGGCACAAGGCCATGAAATCCGAAATGGAATCCATGTACGAAAACCAAGTTTGGAACTTGGAAGAACTTCCTGAAGGCGTAAAGCCCATTGGTTGTAAATGGATTTTCAAAAGAAAAATGGACGCGGATGGTAACATTACCATCCACAAAGCTAGACTTGTCGCGAAAGGGTTCACGCAAGTTCTAGGAGTGGACTACGACGAGACTTTCTCGCCCGTAGCTATGCTTAGGTCTGTTCGGATATTACTAGCAATTGCTGCTTATTTCGATTATGAAATATGGCAGATGGATGTCAAAACGGCTTTCCTAAATGGAAACCTCAAATAGGATGTATACATGATACAGCCAGAAGGTTTTGTCGTTCATAAGGATGATGGAAAGGTATGAAAACATCAGAAAGCCATTTATGGTCTGAAGCAAGCGTCAAGGAGCTGGAACATTCGTTTTGATGAAGTAGTCAAACAATTTGGCTTCATCAAGAATGACGAAGAATCTTGTGTTTACAAGAAGTTTAGTGGGAGCGCAAAATCATTTCTAATCTTGTATGTGGATGACATATTGTTGATTGGAAATGACGTGAATTTTCTTAACGAAATAAAAGACTCATTGAAGAAGAGTTTTTCAATGAAAGACTTAGGCGAAGCGGCATATGTATTGGGCATCAGAATCTATAGAGATAGATCAATACGCCTAATAGCTCTTAGCCAAAGCACGTACATTGACAAGGTGTTGAAAAGGTTCAGCATGGAGAACTCCAAGAAAGGACTACTCCCCATGTCACCTGGCACAGTGCTTTGCAAGAATCAGTGTCCTCGGACTCTCGATGAGCGAGTACAGATGAATGATGTTCCATATGCCTCGGCAGTTGGTTCTATTATGTATGCCATGCTATGTACAAGACCGGACGTTTCCTATGCGCTAAGTGTTAGCAGCCGGTACCAAAGTGATCCAGGATTGGAACACTGGCCCGCGGTCACGGGTATTCTTAAGTACCTCAGAAGGACCAAGGATTTACTCCTTGTGTACGGAGGTGATGAAGAGCTCATTGTAAGTGGTTACACTGATGCAGGCTTCATGACTGACCCAGATGACTTCAAATCTCAGTCAGACTATGTTTTCATATTGAACGGCGGCGCAGTTGATTGGAGAAGTTCCAAACAAAAGACTGTAGCGGATTCTACGACGGAGGCGGAATATGTTGCTGCTTCAGAAGCCTCCAAGGAGGCGGTATGGATCAAGCAATTTCTTGAAGACCTTGGTGTGGTTCCAAGTGCTCTGGACCCGGTGGAGATCTATTGTGATAATAGTGGCGCCGTGGCTCAGGCAAGGGAGCCAAGTTCGCACCATAAGACAAGACATATTGAATGCAAATATAAACTCATTCGACATCATGTCGAAGCGGGTTTAGTGAAAGTATGCAAAGTTCACACGGATCTGAACGTGTCAGACCCGATGACAAAGCCTCTACCACGAGCAAAGCATGAGCAGCACCGGATTGCCATTGGTGTTAGGGAAGCCATGTAACTAGATTATGACTCTAGTGCAAGTGGGAGTCTATAGGAGATATGCCCTAGAGGCAGTAATAACAGTTACTTTGTATCTCCGAGTTTGTAATGAATGTTTATGTTCCATGCTATAACTGCAATGAATCTCGAGTCTACAATAACCACGAGGCTCGGAGGGAAACTCATGTGCACGTGTGGTATAATAAACGGTAAAATGTATTCCTGGTCTTGCCTCTAAGACTGGCTCAAGTATTGCATGATGATCCTGTTTTCCTGATCATGGGCATGACTATGCCGGCAATTTTGAGGGCACAATGTTAGTAGAACACTTGTGTCGAATCGACCCGAATTGATGTTATGCTATGAGATACATTCGTCACAAGTTAATGGTTAATAACACAGAGATAGTTAATGTTTGCATAATTCCTTAGACAATGAGAGTATCGAGTTCCTTCGTACTTGCTTCATGAACTTTGGGGTTTGTTAAACGTCATCCGTAAATGGGTGGCTATTACGGCGGCTTACGGGTTCACGGAAAAGTATGACAAGAAACGAGATAGCTCAAGATTGGGATTTGCTTCTCCGACGATGGAGAGATATTCTCGGGCCCTCTCGATGTTACGGTATCCATCATCGTCTGGCCAGACACAATTGTGATTTGATCACTGGGATGCCGGAACACGGAAACGAGTAAAGAGAACAAAACCGGTAACGAGGTAACTTGCATAGTGGACTAGTTGTTGATCCACGGGGATGCTATAAATCTCACCTCGGGTATTTGTAATATATCGTGAAGCAACAGGAATAGCACACGGCAACTGGAGGTTCACTCGAATATTCATTCGTGTGGGTATAGGGGTCAATATGGGTGTCCACGGCTCCGATGTTGATCATTGATCGGAAAGTGTTCCGGGTCATGTCTATACTTCACCGAACCTATAGGGTCACACGCTTAAGGGTCATCTATCTGCTGAATACTAGACGGGGAGTCTGAGAGAAAATCACCGAAAAAGTTTCGGACGAAACGGAAACGTTCCGGAGAGAACACCGGAATAGTTCTGGTGAAACTGAAAAGTTGTTTCAGGGTATTCCATTAAGTCAAATTGGTTCCGGCACACGCCTGGAAATTCTTGGAGGATGCCAGAAGTGTTCTGGAAACTTCTGGGAATTTTCCGGGATAAAAACCGGAAATGTTCCGGAGCAGCCGGAACCGCTTTGGTTGCTTTTCACTGAAGAAACATTGTTCCAAAATTGTTTCGGAATGCGTTCAAAATTGTTTTGGTGTGTACTGGAATTATTCTAGGCACACAGAAATAATTTGGGATTTAACAGACGCAGAAAAATGTCTTCGTGAATAGTGAAAGTGTTTTATGGATATTTTTTGGAAAGCACCTTTTGGGATATTTTCCAAAAGCCTTCTAGAAGGACTTGGGAGCCAAGGAAGCCCCCTCATGGGGGGCCCCCAAGTGTGGCCGGCCAAGGGAGGTGGAGCTCCTTGGAGCTCCACATGGCACCCCTTTTATCTTAATTCTTTTATGAAAAGGCATAAAGTGGGGGTACTTTGGTATTTTTTGTATTACAATTGTACCCCTTGGCTATCCTATAAATAGAGGTGAGTGGGCTGCCCCAAAACTCATCCTTGCTCTCATACACATGCCATTTGACTTGTCTGGCTTCTCTCTCCCTCCCAGCGAAATAGTTTCGTAGAGCCGAAAGGCTGTCTGGGTTCCGGCAGGAACTAGTTCTGGACGGCGAAGCCCTGCCGGATAGCTGACACCGTATGTGTGCAACCCCATAGAAAGATTGTAGTTTCGATCTTTTGCCCGAGGGGCTATTCGAGTGTCCTCCCGAAGGGTTGTCCGAGTTTCGGTTCGAGTTTCGAGTGTCCTCCCGAAGGGCTGTCCGCGACATCGTCCGAGGGACTGTCCGACCGCCTCCCGAAGGGCTGTCCGGCGAGGGAGTACATCCTTGCGGTTGGGAGGTTGTAAATCCTAGCTGCAGGGATCTGCACCGACGATCTACACCGACTCTTCTTCCGCTGCACTTCGAGTCGGTACGGATCAGATCAAACCTTGTATGCAATCTCCATAGTGATCCTGGGCGTGCTCGCTGTACCGAATTTTTTTATTTTCTGTCGCGTTCCCCTACACTCGCCCGCTCGCCCTAGCCTACTCCTGGTGAGCCGTAGCCCACGCCTAGCTAGTTAGTTTGGCCGCTCGCGCCGCATTTCGCCGTTTGCGCGGAGTCCCGAATTCCGGCGCCGCCCGTGGTGGTCGCCGTCGACGTTTCCGGCCGCCTCGCGCGCTCTAACCACCACCATTGGACGCGGCGCATTCCCAGCGTCCCGTAGAGTCCAACCGCGCGCAAAATGCCCCACCGTACGCGATTTCTGACCACCTCCCATGCGCGCCGCTGTGAAAGTTGGTCGCCGGCGCAACTCCAGTGACGGCGCTGACCTGGCGCCGACGTGGCACCCCCCCGTGCCACTGGCAGTGGGCCCCGTGGAGCCCAGTTGACTGGGTTGACCAGTCAACTGTGCTGACTGGGCAGCCCAGTGTCACTGACATGTGGCCCCCGCTAATTTAAAACATTTTAAAAAATAAATAAAACTGCTAATTATTCTGCTAATTAAATTAGTTAATTAATCAGTCACTGATAGTGGGTCCTGCTAACTAATTAGATTAATTAGTTAATTTAATCTACTGTTTAATTAGTGCAGTCAATGACAAAAGGGCCCCACGTGTCAGGTTGACCAGTCAAAGGTCAAAGCTGACTGCTGACATCACCCTGACCTCATGCTGACGTCATATTTTCTTTTTCTGCCGAATTAATTAATTAAAACAATTTCAGAAAATATTTAAAACTTTGAAAAATCATAGAAATTAAACCGTAGCTCGGATCAAAAAGTTTTCTACATGAAAGTAGATCAGAAAAACGAGACGAACCCGAATATGCCCTCCGTTTACCTGTCACATGCCCACAACCATGCAAACAGGGAACCTTCCCCTCCGGATCAACTGTCCAAGATCTGCCTAACGTCGGGAAAATATCCCCAGATAATTTCCCGCTCCGCCTGCAACGTGTAGTGCTGCATTAGGTCACCCCATCTGTGATTGCATTTGTTGCTTGTGTTTATTGTTTCTTCCCCCCCTCTTCTCTCTGGTAGACCTCGAGACTGACGCTGCTGCCGAGTACGACTATGCCCCTGACGACCAGACCTTTTCAGCAGAGCTTCCAGGCAAGCAAACCCCCCTTGATCATTCCAATATCGCCTATTCTTTCTCTCCCGTGCTTGCATTAGAATTTGCTACTGTAATTGATTGCTCCTATTCTGATGCATAGCCTGCTTTTGTAACCTGCTGTTGTTACTTTACCTGTCATCCTAAACTGCTTAGTATAGGTTGGTAGTGAACCATCTGTGGCCCCATCTTTGTTCCAGTTGCCCCGCTTTAGTACCAGTGCCCCGATCAAGGTGATCGATGGGCTGAGACCAGCACATCACCGCACACCCCCCCTAAGTTGTACGACTCTGCAGGGCTACTATCGAGTGCCGAGGGTGATACCTTGTACTGCACTCCTAATGATATCCCTGTAGTATAGCACATCGGTGGCGATTGCAGAGGGTGATTCCTCGCTCTCCCTTTCCCGATGATGACTCTGTCGTGCAACTCATCAAGTGTGGACCATCGAGGGTGATTCCTCCTGGTTCTCCTTGACGGATTACATCGAGTAGGATTCCATCGAGGGTGATTCCTCGGATTCCCCTTGATGTGATGAACACACGGTTACCCTGACTTAACTACAGATAATTGATAAAGTCGGGTCGGTCCCGAGGGGTACCCGCGAGTGATGTGGGATTGGGTTGACCATGAGGGTACCCGTGTGATGATTACGTGGCACGGTCGGGCATTCCTAGCCCTTGCCGTAAGTCCACGAGACGGGGCGACGGGACCACAGATCGTGGATCGCTGATTGTCATCGCGAGCTCCCAGAGCACTAAAGGGTTAGGATATGTGATCTGAGTAGGCCTCTGGCCTTTTCGCACTAATCACCACGCGGGAATAAGTATGGGCACTCGGCGTCGTACGATTCTTCCGAAAGCTCTCAGATGTCAGCAATTGAGTGGCGCGCGCCGGGTTGGACTGTGAAAGCCTGCGCTTGTATTAAGGGGGCTAGGTCTGCTCACCGGCCGCGTTCGCAACGCGCAGGATTGCAAAGGATGATTGGCCCATGACCCCTTCGCATTTAGGAGTTAGACCGGCGTGCTGGCCTCTCTGTTGAGCCTAGGTAGGACTACGGTGTGTCGATCAGCCGAGGCCGGGCATGACCCGTGTAAGTGTGTCCGGCCAGAGTTAATCGAGCGTGTTGGGTAAGTTGGTGCACCCCTGCAGGGAAGTATATCTATTCGAATAGCCGTGTCCACGGTAACAGGACGATCGGAAAGTATCCCGATCTACTACCACTAGAACTAGATACTTGTGTTACTAAAATGATATGTTGGCTCCGGGATTGCTTTTTCTCGTAGGGAGTCGAGGAAGGATCTCTGGGCGTTGTTACTACTTACTTACTTGCTACTTTATATTATGTTAATCTGCACTCTTCTAATGCTGCAAGACACTGAAGATGCTAGTCTTCGATAGGCTAGGCCTTTCTCTCTATTCTGGCATTTCTGCAGTCTAGCCCACAGATACAGCCTCTCTTTGATACTGTTGCATAAATAGGATAGTTCTGATGTAAGTCTTGTGAGTACTTTGAATGAGTACTCATGGTTGCTTTGCTTCCCCTTTTTCCCCATACCCGATTGCTGCGACCAGATGACGGAGCCCCGGAGCCAGCTACGCCAGCCGACTACTACTACTACTACCCCTCTGGTGGAGAGTACTACTACGTGAAGACCGCCGACGACCAGGAGTAGATAGGAGGCACCCACGCAGGAGGCATGTGCCTTTCGATCCAGTGTTTTGTTTTGCCCCGCCTTCTTAAGGCCTATCTGTTTCACTTTTATGTCTTTACTCAGATATCTGATGCTTCCGCTGATGCTTGTAAGACTCAAGCTTATGTATTCGAGCCCTCGAGGCCCCTGGCTTGTAATATAAATCTTGTCTTATTTTATTTTGAGTTTAGAGTTGTGTTGTGATATCTTCCCGTGAGTCCTTAGGCTTGATCGTGTGTATTTGCGTGTATGATTAGTGCACGATCAAGTCGGGGGCGTCATAGTTTCATCATAAATATATGGTTCTATTTTATTTATTTAGTATTATAAATCCTGATATTTTTCTCTAAAATTTTGATCAAGCGTAGTACAATTTGACTTTGGATCTCGTACACACGCGAAAAGGAGGCGACTGTGTCTTCCCTTTGCGTGCCGCTGGCACCGCCGTTGGTTCCCTCTCCCTCCGCCGACCGCTCCGGCGGCGGGAGGGAGGGGGAACTTCAAATCTGTGAGTTGGGTGGGTTCTCAATAGCGTTAGGGTTGGGGGAGACGCTGCCGAGGCCGTTGCGGCTGCGACGCGTCTGAATAAGTTTCCTCGGGTTTCGTTCGCAGTCAGGTAGGGCTCTTGCCTTCGTCTAGGAGCCAGCGGGGTGGGGGATCCCCGGATCTCGTCGAGGTCACAGGCTATGGTGTCTGGAGGTCGGCCAACACTGGCCGGTTGGTCCTCGAATGGGTGGTAGTTGTTTGGAGACGAAGATTCTTCTTCCTCGTCGTCGATATGATTTTCTGCTATTGTTCTTCCTCTTTCTTTGTGTTGTTGCTGGAGGATGTCCTGCTTTGCCTGGGAGATTGGCCCGGCCGCGGCGTCGAAACTGGATCCTAGTTCTCTTCCCCCTGGAAGGGGAACATATAGCAGAACTCAAAGCCACAGATGGCAAAGACTGGTGGCATGTGTGTCCTTGTCTTTTCGGTACTGGAGCGAAGGATTGAGGGAGCATCATGGCGGCGATTATGGCATGGTTGAAGATGATGACCTTCTTGGGCCTGGTTGCAGATTCTTGTGTTGCAAGGGTCTTCTCGCAAGGTTCAGGGATGATGACACAAAGCTCCGGAGATCTTCGTGTTTTACTGGTTGTTTTTGGGTGCTCTTTGTTATTCTGGTTCTTTGTGCGTGTGTTAGGGTGTGCTTCTACGAGTCAAGTACTTTGTATTAGTTTGTGATTTAAATACAAGCATATTTTCTAAAAAAAAAGTTCAGAACGAGAGAGTATGAGAGAATATTATACAAATTGGATAAGACTACGGTTTAATTGAGGATATCTGATGGACTTTATTCTCTCAGAGCCTCTCTGGTCCTAGGAAATTGACGTGATCACTGGTTGTCATTTTCTTTCTTCCATCACCCTGAAAAAGGTCAGGTTCCATCACCATACCTTGCGTAAATGGAACATAATCAATTGTCATTTGATCTGTTGAAAACTTACTTATATTTGGAAAGACATTTTTACTGTGATTATAGACAATGGCATAGTGGAGTAGAAATAAAAAGACTATCAGAGGCGTTGCGATGATTTAGGCTATGGTTGTGTTGGTGCTACGTGACCCTATTCCCGACTGATTAAGGGCCAGTTCTGAAGTCCTCCCAACTCACCGACTCCAAAAATTCAGCTTATCAACCTAGCTTCTCACTCCATGCAGTTGTTCCCGTGCGTTCGGCAACAAGAAATCAGCTTCGCGTCGCCACCTTGGGGGGACAGCAGTTGTTGGCCTGTCTAGCTCTATATTGGGCTGGCTGGAGATTGTACCATGGGCTGGCAGCCCTGTATGGAGGCAGGAATAAGCTACAAGCGTGATTTCACGAAGAAAGACGGGAGGAGGGAGACTAAATGAAGTGTTTTCTTTCACTTCAGGGTGGCAGGTCTTGTAAATTCAGCCAACTCCATGTTTTGCAGGATTCCTGAAGTTGTGATTTCTCAGATTCTCTGACTCTTCAATATAACACTACGATCTATCACGGCTTCACGAAGCTTAGCTTCCAGGAGCTAGGACGTTCGGCTCCGCTCCGCTCGAGGAGTTCGTGGAGCGCAGATTCAGAGGACTTCAGAATAGGCTCTAAGGGGGATGTCGGTATACCCCCCTGTCGGAGCTAAATTCGGCAGATCTCGGGTAGGGGGTCCCGAGCTGGTGGTCTCGGCTAGATGGTAACAGGAAGAATAGGGACACGGTGTTTACCCAGGTTCGGGCCCTCTCGAAGAGGTAATTCCCTACTCCTGCTCTTGTTTATATTTTGTGGATAGAGTACAAAGTACAGGTGATCTACCTCGAGATCGTATGAATGAGTCTAAAAGTATTGCCTCTATGGACTAAACCCCTCGGCTTATATAGGGGCCGGGGGGTACCTAGGGTTACACATGGTCAGTTGCATCTAGAGATAAACATGCCGAATATTTTGAATATGCCTTCAAGTGTGCGCCAAGTCTTCGGAAGATTCCATCTTGAGTACGTCGAGGTTCATGACAAACATGGCCCATTCTTTGGTTGCTGGTGGGTCCTTGGCCTAGCACATGAGTGGTAGGCCGACGAGGTGAGTACCCCCTAATCCAAGACACCGTCACCCCCCCCCCCCCCCCCACCTCTTCCGACACAACTTAAGACGAGGCAATATTTTTTTGTGCATCACCTCGAAAATGTCGGATTCCATTACTATGCCTTGCGACAATCATCATTTCCTCCGTTGAAAACTTGCTTATAGTTGGGCAGACATTTTTGTCTACGATTCTAGACTCTGGCATAGCTGCATAGTAGAGTAATAATAATAAGGCGGAGCATTGCGATGGTTGAGACAATGGTCGCGTTGGTGCTACAGAATCCTATTCCCCACTCATTGCGGGAAATGCCGGTATGCCGCACACCTCCTCCAAATGGCATGAAACGAGTCAATAGGTAATGTCAGGATTTTTTTAATTATTATTTATTCTAGTTTTTTTCTTATCATTTATGCGTCATGTTTTCCTTCTACTATTTTATCTCATTCTTTTGTTTATTATATTTTATGTTTATAAGTTTTCCCATGTCTTTGTTTTATTAAAATGACCACACTTATGCCTAGAAGATATGCTGTACATGAACAATCCTTATGTGCTATGTGAGTTTTTTTTTATGACATGAATGAAAAAAATATCGCCAAGATATATTTAGTTGTTCAAACTTATTTGCTATTTTTTAATAAAAGTGAACTTTAATTTTTTTGTCAGAAAATAAAAATGGGAGCAGTAGTAAACTCACCATGGTAAATATTCTTTTATTTATGTTGGACATGCTTTGTTTAACTAAACTTTGTCTATGTTGTCTCAGCATAGCCTATCCCAAGCACGAGTAAAGGAGAAGGGTTGTGACAGGCATGTTAAACCAACATCCATACTTAGCCACTCTTACGGAGATGTTTTTTTTACGTACATGAGCATTTTCATGATCTACTCATAGACTATTGGGGCGTCCTACCGTCGGCTGACAGATCTTTTCAAAAAATCCGCCGCCCCGGCAGCCGTTAGATTTTGTGCCATCCAACGCCCAACATATGTTGCAGAACCCTTTGCATCAGAGCACATGTTGCAGAAACTTTTTGCAACATATGTGATGGTGCAGATTTTTTTTTTTTTTTGGTCTTCACTTTTTTGTAACATGAGTGTTGTTGCGGAAGAAAATTTTACAACAAAGTTGATATTGCGGATATTTTTTTGTTTTCACTTTTTTGCAACATGGGTGTGGTTGCGGAAAGAAATTTTCCAACAAAGATAATGTTGTAGAAAAAATTACATAAACATACACGCAAAGACACGCGTTGCACGGAGAAGGCGACGGATGCTCGCGTTTGCGATCCACTGGCTGAAACAAAGTGTTTCCATAAACTATCTTTCCTACTTATAAAGATCGGAGTTGGTAATGAGTTCACATGTGGACCCAACATCCTTTCCAAATAAACAAATACACGCATCCCCATACGTCGAACTAATAACCTTCCAAGAGACATATAGACAAATGTATTTACTCATATGTGGGATCTAATATAAACAAACAAGTACACTGTTTTCATGTGAGACCAACTTTTTTTAAAGGCACAAATAACAACAAATTTCTCTTGCCAATCTACGCGTTCACCGTATTTTTGTTATACATAAATCACGCAACGTTCACAAAGAACACTAACGTTATTTTGACCACCTCCTAAGCCAATGTCTTTGTGGCAACGCTCGGGCATCGTGCTAATTTGAAAAAATTATGAAGACATATAACTATTGGTTATCTTCATATGTAAATATCTACATCAAGTTTTTATATGTATTTAATCAGAGTTATTTGTGTCTATGTTATTTTAATTTTTGAAATTGAAGAAATGTGTTGAATGGACCTTATAGAAGCCCGCCATATTAAATCGTGAAATCACGATGTCTGCTCCTAACCACACGAGAGCTATTTCTCGGCCGTAGTGAGGGCAACTAGTTGACGAGCGCTTCTTCGGGAGCCTCCCAACGATCACTTGGGGTGGGCTGAGAGCGCGCCACCGCCGCCACGTGTCGCGCTATGGGCGCTTCCTCCGGATATTTTTTTTCGCACGCGTTTTCGGCTTTTTAAACGTTTTTTTCGGCCTTTTGATTTTCCACCGGTCTTCCTTAGCTTTTGGACCCAAAAAAGTTTTCGAAAAAAAAAATTTTGCGCGAAAAAACGCGTTTTTTTGCTTCCGCGAGAGGCACGACCATGCCTATCGGAAACGGAAAAAACGCGTTTTCTGTTTTTTTTTTCCTTCCGCGAGAGGTACGGTTTTGGTTCTGCGAGAGGCACGGTTTTGTTTTCGCGAGAGGCACGGCCGTGCCTCTCGGAAACGGAAAAAAAACCGCGTTTTTTGTTTTTTTTCCTTCCGCGAGAGGCACGGTTTTGCTTTCGTGAGAGGCACGGTTTTGCTTCCGCGAGAGGCACGGTTTGCTTTCGCGAGAGGCACGGTTTTGCCTCTCGGAAACGAAAAGAAACGTGTTTTCTGTTTTTTTTTCCATCCGCGAGAGGCACGGTTTTGCTTCCGCGAGAGGCATGGTGTTGCTTTCGCGAGAGGCACGATCGTGCCTCTCGGAAATGAAAAAAAAACGTGTTTTCTATTTTTCTTTTCTTTCGCGAGAGGCACGGTTTGCTTTCGTGACAGGCACGGTTTTGCTTTCGAGAGAGGCACAGCAGTGCCTCTTTCGGAAAAGGAAAAAAACATGCTCCCAGTTCGGTTTTTTCATCCGGTTTTTTTGTGAAAAAAAGGTTCATCAAAACCTATCACATTGGATCTAGTTTTAAAGATCTCGACGCAAGGAATCCAATGGTAAAAACGATTCGAGATTTGGACGCACGTTTAAGAGATAAAACGTTTTGAATAAACGGATGTACGAAAAAAGGGAAAACTCACAGGTTGCGACAAGTGGCACGCATGCAGTGCGCCACATTTTCGCAACCTGAGAAGGTGCGAATGATCTTTGGAAGGAGTACTCCTTAATTAGTGATTTCGGTGATTCCTATTAGGGATCGACTGCGGGCGGGCAACAGCGGCCGACCCAATACTGTAGCATAGTTTTTTCTGTTGTTTTTATATGTTTTCCCACTGTTTTGTAGCCCAGTATTTCTTGAGATTTTTTTTGCTTTCGATTTTATATCGTTGTTTTTCCTTTTTTATTGTTAAGTTTTCTTTGTTTCTTTGTTTTCTTTGTTCTTTTGTCGGTTTTCTTTGGTTTTGTTTTTGTCCTTCTGGTTTCATCAGTTATAATATTAAAAAAAAATTCAACCCATGTTTACATTTTTGCACGCATAATGTACATTTTTGGCATACATTAGGGACATTTTTTGTACACTTATAACATTTTCAAAATATATGATTAACATTTTCTTTAATATATGTTTTATTGTCTCTTTTTTCATACATGTTGTCCATTTTTCGGATACAACAGGGACATTCTTTCATACATGATTAACATTTTTCAAATACATGATTAATTTTTTTTTCAAATATATGTTTAGATGTAAAAAAAAAAAAAACACATGCTACATTTTTCGCACACATTTTTACATTTTTTCTATACACCAGAAACATATTTTCAAATATATGTTTTGATGTCAAATTTTTTATACATATTGTACATTTAATCATTTATACATATGAAATATGATTTTATACACGTTTCATATTTTTCATATACATTATTAAAATTTCTTAAGACATATGTTTTGATGTTTACTTTTCTCATACACATTGTACATTTTTCATATACTCGTGAAACATTTTTTATACACATTTAACATTTTTTGAAATACATGATTAACTTTTTTTTAAATACATGTTTTGATAACTACCTTTTACACGTTTAACATATGCAAATTCTACATTTTTCATGTACATCAGGAACATGTTTTTATACACGTTTAATTTTTTTTAAATGTGTGATGAACACATTCGAAAATTAAAACGAAAATAGGAAAATGAAAATAAAAAAGAAAAGAGGAAAAATAGAAACATAAATTAAAAACAAAGAAATATAAACAAAGAAGAGAAAAAAGCGGCTGTGACGTCAGCCCTACTGGGCCGGCCCGTGAATCGGTTGCCTTCAGGCGAGGTATGCAACTTCCTTGCAGTATACGAGACATAGCTGGGCCCTACAAACCAGCCAGAACCAACTGGCCAAAGCCTACGGTTGCATTTCATTCTGCAAAGCGGCGCAGACCCCCTCGTCCTCTTTGGGCCGGCAAATTTCACCTTTTTTAGTTTCTTCAAACATAAAAAAATCAGTGTACGTGAGATTCGATCTCACGACCTCACTCTTCAGTAGTGATCGCTCCAATGAACTAGGATAGCTCACGTTCCATGCTTACTTACTTTTTCCTCTTCTTTTCGTTGTGCGTTAAATTGTAGCGCCAAAAAGAGGACTTGGTTTTTTTTTTCTTTATTTCTTTTTTTAATGCATTAAGTTTTTTCAAATTCATAAATTTTTCCTAAATTTGTGAACTTTTTTCAGTTATTGCTCATTTTTTTTAGTGAACATCTTTCAATTTCTCATGATTTTTTTAAACCATGAAATTTTGTAGTGAACTTTTTTCAAATTCATAAACTTTTCTCAAATTTGCGAACTTTTCGAACTTCTGATTTATTTTCTTTCAAATTGCATGAACTTTTTTCAGTTTTTGCTCACTTTTTCTAGTGAACTTATTTCAAATTTTCATGACATTTTTTCAAATCTGTGAACTTGTTTTAGTGAACTTTTTCGTATTTTGACAAACTTTTTCAAATTTATGAACTTTTTTTATTGAGCTTTTTTCAAATCCGTGAACTATTTTCAGTTTTGCTAAAAAAAATAGTGAACATGATCTTTTTCATATTTTCACAATTTTTGTCAAATCTGTGAATTTTTTTGGTTATATTTTTTCAAATTCATGCACTTTCTTCAAATTCGTGAGTTTTTTAGATTATTTTTAAAAAAAATTGTGAACTTTTTCCTTTGTGATTTTTTTCATGAAAAGTCAACGGACGACGGGCATCCGTCAATGGTCAGGAGCTAATAGTGGACCAGTCGACCCAGCGAGCGAACAAAGAATCAATTTTTTCAACCGAGCGAATGAAATGGCAGGTTCACGTTATTGGGCCGGCCCATGAAGGATGCTCATGAGCGCTGGGTTAGTAACTTTGCGCTGAAGGCGCCCAATAGTAGCTCCCAACGAACTTACCCATGTACCAATGTTGATATGGGTGCACAACACTTTGGGGCTGTTTGAATGGACGCCCAGGCTGCCAAGCCAAATTTTTGGCGTTGACTGAGTACGTGGATGTCGTTTGGACCAAAGCCTATTATTTGGCATGCCCAGGCTAGCGGCAGCTTCCTAGTTCAATTATTCGCCAACAATCGGCAAGGGCGCGGGCGGCAGAATCCATCGCCAATATTTTGTCTCACCAACATTGGCGGGGCTAGAATGGGCAATATCCAGTGCACAAAGTCTAACTGGCCTGACCACCTATGTGCATGTGCATGTTTGTCGTGTTTGTGCCATAAAAAACGGATTGTACTTCTCTGTGACCCACACTATCCCTCTTCACATAAGTAGAGCATTCAGCAACTACCCGAAAATAGCGAAATCACTATTTGTGAGGTACCCGTTGCAAAGATTACCCTCACCTTCTCAAGCATTGATTAATGTTGCACTGCATGTGCGTCACTTGTGCAACCTAAGTGTTTTCTCTTTTTTCATAGATTCGCTTATTCATAATAATTTATCTCTTGAACCGTGCGTCCAAATCCCGAACCATTTTCACTGTTGGATTTTTTTGTCAAGATCTTCCAAACTAGATCCCATGTTAATAAGTGCAACGAACTTTTTCCTTGCACGAAAAATCCGGAAAACCAGAAAAAAAACGAAATCAAGTAAAAAAATGAAAACCAAAAAAATAACAAAATGGAACGAAAAAACCGGAGCCCAGAAGCACGGTTGCATTTTTTTTAACTTTTTTTTCTTTTTCGAGAAGCACAATTTTTTTTCCGGAGAAGCACATCTCGCGGAAGCAAATCTGTGCTTTCACGAGAAGCAAAATTATGCTTCTTGTGGAAGCACGGATTTTTCCTTTTCCGAGCTGTGCTTCTCGCGGTAGCAAATATGTGTTTCTCGTGGAACCATAGATTTTTTTTTCGAGAAGCATAACGTTGCTTCTCGCGGAATCAAATATGTGCTTCTCATGGAAACATTTTTTTTTTTGGAAGCGCATAAGCAAAATATGTGCTTTGCAAAAAAAAAAAATCTCCAAAACGCAGGGAAACTGCAATAACCGAAAAGCCAAAAAAAACCATCTAAAACCCAAAAATGCATACAAAAAAATAAAAAACCAAAATCCAGAGGGAGCGCCCAACATGCAACACGTGGCGGCGGCTGGCACACCATTTTACGCGCTGATATGCCAAGAAAGTGACCCTTGCGGGAGCCCTGCAGGGAGTAACCCTTGGATAGTTCCTTCGTGAAAATAAGGGGAAAAACGTACGTCCCACCGATTGTGCACTGTGGTGAACACGCAGCCGTTGATTTTCAAAAGGGGTGTACACTAGCTTGGGCCTGTAAGTTGACCCAGAAAACCCTCCCACCATGTTTTTGCAGGGTCTATATGCGCAAATGGTATGTATTGCTCGTACTGAGTTATAATAGGGCCCACCTACCCGCGCTACAGTACAAAGCCGGTCGATTTTCGCGACAGTTCGAGCATTTGTTCGCTCGCACGCTGTTGCTGGCTACATTCACTTCGCCCGGTCGCTGGTTTTTTTCAGTTTCCTTTGTGTTTTCTTTGGTTTTAATTTTTTTTCATGCTTTTTATTAGTTTGTTGGGATTTTCTTCGTATTTTTTTTTCTGCTTTTTCTCTTTTCTTCAAACATGTCTGTATTTTTCATAGGCATTGCATATTTTTCGTATACAAAAGGAACATTTTTTACAAACATTTAACATTCTTCAATTAGATGATTAACATTTTTCTAATATATGTTCTGATGTCTACTCTTTTCATATACGTTGTCAAATTTTCGTATACATCTGAAACATTTTTTTAAATGTTTAACATTTATACAAAAAACATGTTTTGAATATTATTTTTTTGAATACATGTTAAATATTTTTAAATGCATGTTAGAACATTTTTTTGCATGATAAAGACATTTTTTCTGAACTACAAACATTTTGTTGAAAATTCCCCGAACATATTTCTGAAACTTGTGAACATTTTTAATGTAAGTACAATTTTGTAAATGTATGAATATTTTTTTGAATTACACAAATATTTTTTTTACAATGTATAAATATTTTTCGTACACATGATTAACAATTTCTACTTTTTTAATCACATTATACATTTTTGTATACTTGAAAAACATTATTCTGTACACGTTTTACATTTTTTAAATGCAAGATTTTTTTAAATTTAATGTACAGTTTTTTAAATATATATCCGCCCAGGGGGTTTACTATGCATCCGGTGTAGTTCATGTATCCATGTATCCGCCCATCCTCAGCCATCAGATTCAAATCCAGCGCGCAACATCAATACCATGAAACATTTGCAATTAGACACCCGCTTAGGCACTTAAGTCACGGTGTTTTCACAATAAACCCCCTCCAAGCGTTTACGCCTCTTCATAGATACAGATCGATTCTTAAAACTGCCGATGACAAACAGCGACGTGCTGAACGGCAGTGACAACACAGGAGGATCGAACAAGCAACATAATTGACACAGGTTTCTTAAACATGCACGTTCGCCTCTCCATGCGATTGCGCACAAGAGCGTGATAATTGCATAACAATTCACAAAGACGGGATGCAGAATCACAAGCACATGAGCAAGGTGTGACTAGCTGCTGATGCCTGTGGGCACCAAAGATGGATAACGCTTCATTAGGGTTCCCAAGCCCGGGCGATCAGGGGGCGATTCCCCCTCCGCCACCGCCGCCGGACGTCGATCCGGCAAAGTGTGGCCTCCCTTTCGGCCCCCTGCCCAGGCAGGATGCTGGAACAGCAGCGGCTACGTCCGCCTTGCGATCGCGAGGGCTTGTAGGCCTAGTCGATCCTGCCGTATCCGTGATGGAAAGTGCAACACGGACTTCTGCTTCTTCACGACGGAAGGGGCTAGGGTTTCCTGAACCCTTCTGCAAGGAAAAGGTGGATCGGTCCCACTTAAAACCGAAGGCGGGGCTGCAACAATGACACAAGCCACGGAAGCCACCAGAACGATCTACCCACGCTGCCGCCTGCTCGGATCGCCAACAAGATGTCTGGGTCGTCAGCGCATGAGACGGGAAAAGTCTTGCCGGCGACAGAGGTGAACCCAGTGGTCGGTGGGAGCGATTATGGGGCTCCCTATGCGGATGCTACCCGCCCGAAGCCTTCCACCAGGGAATCTAAAGGAGCCAAGGCGATGAACCCGCGCGTGCAGGAGGTCACGTCCGTGGCAGAAGCGGTGGTGGGAGAACAGGCGATGGTCCTTTTTACTAACTCCGCCACCCCGGCCGACTGTGTGCTTTCAGTGAGGCCGAAGAAACGCAGAAGAATGGAGAAGCTGGAGGGGCAGTGGTCTCATGCACTTGTAGGGGGTCGCGACCAGGACATGCTGGCGGTGTCCAACAACATGAAGGCAGTCAGCCCAGGGGCCGCCGACGAACTGACGGGGCCGGCGGAGCCCCGTCAGGAGCAATGAATATCTTAAGTTGGAACTGCCGAGGGGGTGGGAACCCTCGGACAATTCGTGATCTTGTGAGTCTTGTACCGACTCATTCCCCTAGTATTGTTTTCCTTTGTGAAACTAGGTAGTCTAAGAATAAAATGAGTAGGTATCGTGCTCGGTTAGGTTTAAAGGGTTTTGATGCTTCAGATAGTGTTGGTCTTAGTGGAGGTCTTGCTTTGTACTCGTATGAGTCTTTGTGTGTGAATGTAAAAACAATAAATGAAATATATATTGATGCGTACGTGATGAACAAGGTGGGTGAGCCACCCTGGAGGCTCACGTGCGTCTACGGCGAGCCCCGTACGGAGGACCGACATCGCATGTGGTCCATCCTCCGTGATCTTCACCGATAGGCAGACATGCCGTGGGCTGTGATCGGTGACTTTAATGAAGCCATGTGGGGCTTCGAGCACTTCTCCGCAACACCACGATCCGCAGGTCATATGATTGATTTTCGCGATGTGCTTGAAGTTTGTAGATTGGGTGATCTCGGTTTTGCAGGACTGACCTACACATATGATAATCGGCGTCGTGGGCGGGCGAATGTCAAGGTTCGTCTAGACCGAGCTGTTGCATGGATCTGGTCTCCGCAACACCACTAACAGAAGTTAAAAACCATAAATAACAATCTGGCGAATCTCGCGGGATTCGCTCGGTGTTTGTCTTCGATGGATCCACATGGATCTGGTCTTTGTTCATCTGCGTTCGTGTGTCTATGGATTGGATCCTTTCGATCTATGCTTCTCATCATCGGCGACGGTTGATGTTCTCGTGCGCTGATTTTTTGGGGCCTTAGCAGGACGACCTCCCGACTGTCTACTACAACAAGGTTTGCCCGATAACTACGATAGAACCATTACGAGATAAAAAATGTACAAAGTTGTTGTGATGTCGACAGTTGGTGGTGATAGACATGGATGCCGGGGCGGCAGTCCATATGGTGGCTTTCCGGCAGCTTCCATGGCGGCAGTGGTGGCTACGCTTTTTGGTCGTCTGGACAATGAGGGGTGTAGCGGTGGGTGGCTCGGGCTCACTTTCTGTCCTTGGCAGTGGCGTTGCCTAGATCCGGATCTGAAGGCCGGTTCTCGTTGCGACTGGCCTGGGTGTCTCATGGCAACACAGGTTAGCTGTCGAGCGAAAGCTCCGCGCTTTGGCGCCGACAGCGGCGACATCCGCGGGTGCCGTTATCTGCTTGAAGATGTCGTCGTGGTTCTCCTCTCCGTGGCGAGTCTCCGGGTGAAAACCCTTGTCCTTTTGGGCTTGGCAGTGGCGGTGCTTGCATTCCCCTCCTCATGGCTTTGCCGTGGAGGCTAGGGTCCTAGGTCGTGTCATAGCGTTGTATTTTGGTCGTCCTGTAACTAGTTGTTCGGCAATGTAGTCCTGTGTGATTGTGTTGGCTAGGTATTTAGAGATCTGTTGTATCGGAGGGCTACCTCACCATTATATCGTTTCGCCGTGTAACTTGGGTGTTGTTGATCTATATATAAAATGGGACGAGAGCCTATTTGGAGAGAAGGCCTATGGCATAAATTGTTTTTGGAAATGTTGTCAATGTTTTTCATAAACACGGTACAAACGCACATGCCGCTATACACTAACACGCGTCAAGAGTATGATGTGCATTCATAGAACGATCGCACGTTTAAGAGGCAAGTAGTCCGCGTGGGGTTTGGCTTGCGGTTTCACCAAAAAATCAAGCGCATCTGCCGGATCTTTCCAAGAAAGAAATTTCGCTAGTGGATCTGCGATGCAGTCCGTCCCTTTCGTCTTTATTTCGTGACGTCTCAGCGTATGATAGTATCAGCACTGGTGTGTAGTAATATGATTCTTTTTTTTTAATATATTTCCGATGCCTGTGCCCTACAATCGAAAAGGACGCGTACCAAACATTGGCATCATCATCAGTTGCAGGTCACCTTGGATGGAGATGACTTGACACGATTGAAAACCACCCAAACAATTTTTAAAACTGAAACCGCGATTTTCTTCGTTTCTGGTAGATGACACCTGCAAGGTTGAATTTTCTCGTCTTTTCCATAAATGGAAACGAAGCATCTCTCGTGTTTCTTCCCGGTTCGGCAGCTACCTCAGCTTTTCCGTCCCTTGCTACTTGTTTAACCGGGCTGTAAAAGTCTTTTTTTTTTTGTTTAACCGGGCTGTAGAAGTCTTTGCCAGCGTCGCGTCGGACAACGGAGTGGGAAAATAAAACGAGGTTGATACAAAATGGCAGTGCACATCAGTTTAAACCTGAACACCACTTGTAGTAAAAAAAAAAACGTCTCCTGATGTTTTCACTTTCTGTTTCATAGTTCCGTACATAGAGATGGCCTGTGCACAACAGAATTGCCTTTCTCAACACATGTGGTGTGTTACTACTCACTCCGTAAATAAATGTAAGACGTTTTGACAGTTTAATTGTATTGTTAAAACGTCTTATATTTGTTTACAGAGCGAGTATTTATCAAGTATAAGTTGCCTGAATTTGCTCGCCTTTAGTTAACTCTGCGTTTGGTACTAGTTGTTACTCCTACCTCACTTCTGCATGTTCTTCTGGTATATTTTAAGAGGATACGTTACATCGCTTAGCTGTTTGGTGGAGGGGGAACATGCTAGCAGGCCCGTAGTCTTGGGCGCTTAGCTGCCTCACATGCCATGAATCTTCAACAACTTTGCCATCATTAGTTTAACAAATGTAGACATATTTCTTATGGCACATATTGATATTTTGGAAGCAAAGTTGTTGATCCCTGCCATAAACAACGGGGAATATGAATATCGTCGTGTCTTGGAATCTTTGTTATTTAATGAAGAGCTCCAAAAGAGGTGAAATGTACCTTACAGAAGGAATGAAATGAGTTGAGTTTTTTTTTTTTTTTTGCGAGGAAATGAGTTGAGTTGTCTCATCGGTTTCAAATTGTTCTCCTTCACAAGGCCGAAATCACTGTTCTGACCTTGTCAGCGATCTTTGTCACAAACTGAACTCGACATGGACGTATTTCACGATCTGACCCTTTAGCAACGCCACAGCCCGCGGCGTTTTTGCCCAACTTAGAAACACCGAGGTAGATCGCGTTTCCGCCCTGGCTTAAAACGCCATAGGCCTTGGCGTTTCTGCGCTGGATTAAGTAAGCCGCGCGGGGCCGCGGGTGGGACCCAGCCCACTCGCAGCCCCGTCGGGGTCTTCTTCCTCAGCCGCCAGAGACAAACTCTCGTCCGCCCCTCTCTCCTTCTCCACCAAATCCAACCCTAATCCTCCATTTTTGCCATCAAAAGGAGTAGATCGGACCGTCCCCAAGTTGCTTGAGGTATTCTCCTTCTATTCCTCCAATTTTTTTCAGTCAAGATTGATTATTGTAGATGCATTTTTTGAAACATGGTGGAACCCTAAAATTAGTTGTTTGTGATTTGTTTGAAGAATATTTGGGTGAGATTATGTTTAGAAAGAAGATATACTACTTGTGTTGACGTATTTGTTAGGATAGTAATGTAGTATTGGATATAGAGATAGAAAAAAATGTATTATGTTGAATCCTAAGATTATTTGTTGCTAAGTAGTTTGAATAGATTGTTTGGGATAATGTGGTTGGGGATTTGTAGTATTTGCCTTAGAGATTAAAATGTGTATGTATGTACGATTGTGTATGCAACGTGGTCATTGTTTTAAGCATTTGTATTAACAAGTCCTTTACTTATTATGTAGGATGTTTGAGCTGGATAAATATCCCGGCCTTGATGATTATTATGAGAACAAGCATCGTGCTGTGCTAGTGGAAAGAGGGGAGGTAATTGTGTATCTACATTGTTTGATTTTCATATTGTGACAAGTTGAGAGAAGTAACAAAATTGTGCGTTTGTTTTTTTAGGTTCCTCCAATACTTCGGTTGAGGGGCCACAACCCGCGTGAATCTCTCAAATATGACCGTCGCTATGAGCCTTATTTTAGAAGAATGGATCTTCTTCAGTTTGTGCTCAACTTTAAAGGCACACCACCATGGCTGAACTCGACGGCCATTACCGCCCTTACGGACCGTTGGAGGCCGGAGACGCACTCTTTCCACCTTGCTCTTGGTGAGATGACCATCACTTTGGAGGATATTGCGATGATCTCCGGGCTTCCGATCGAGGGCAGGGCTCTTACCGGGAAGGTGAACTCTCAGGGGTGGCGACAAAGGGTTGCAGGATTGGTTGGTGTTGAACTACCACCGTGGATTCATGAAACCAAGAAGGATCCTAGGCCATCCGGTGTGTTGTTCTCGTGGCTACGAGAACATTTTTATGAGTGCCCAGAGGATGCCAGTCCGGCGGTTGTGGAGAGGTACGCCAGGGCTTACTTATGGAATCTTTTGACCCAAGTGGTGTTTCCGGATGGCACGGGGGGACACAGCCTCGTGGATGTTCTTGGACCCTCTTCGTAACTGGGATGTTAAGTGGAGTTGGGGGTCGGCGGCACTAGCCTTCTTGTACCGTCAGGTAATGCTTACTCTGATGCATTTTCATTATATGAAATAGATGTTTGCGTGTGATCGTTTAACGTGTGTACAAATGTGCAGTTGGACAGAGCATGTATGAGGAGTAAGCCGAAATCTTGTCTTGGTGGTTTCGTTTGGGCCCTACAGATTTGGATGTGGGAGCGTATCCCTGTAGGCCGTAACGTCACCATTGCTCCGGAAGAACCTTGGGAGTGGGATTTTGACGGGGATGAGGAGCGGTACCCCACTATCGCACACACATGGGCTAATGTCCAAGTGTCGAGTATCGCCGCCATGGGGCGGTACAAGGCATACATAAGTGAGCTTGACATGCTGAGTTATAATCAGGTAATTGTCCAAATGCTTTGCCATCAATCCTGAATTTTTTTTGTGCATGAGCGAGTGACATGTTGTGAGTAGGTCAATTGGAGGCCGTACATGGTACTTAGGCAGTTTCCTTTGAGCAATATGTGCCTTCGTGACAAACATCTTTGGCGTGGGCGGTGCCCCTTGATATGCTTTTTTGCGGTCGAGTGGCATCTTCCACATCGTGTTTCTATTTGGAGTACAACAACGCACCCCGCCGGACTACGTTGAGACAAGTGTCCTGCCACATAGGTGAGAGTTTTTTGTACCACATGTTGATCAATGTCTAACACGAAAAAATAAAACTGATGTATTCTTCTCATGCTTTGTAGGACGAGCCGGCAAAACAACAAGAATGTCACGAATTGGGAGGATCACCACCTTATGTGGGTGGACATGTGGAATGCTCAGAGGAATGCTCGAGTTGAAAATGATCACACACCCGACAACGACGAGGAGGCATATTTAAGGCATTTGGAGTGGCTTCGAAAAGAGTACAGAGTTATCCACAAGGGTGCTTGGACTCGTGCCGACTGCTTGGACGTAATACCAAGTGAGGCTGCTGATTAATGTCTACTACACAACTTATTCTTGTAGACTCGTGTTGGGCCTCCAAGCGCAGAGTTTTGTAGGACAGTAGCAAATTTCCCTCAAGTGGATGACCTAAGGTTTATCAATCCGTGGGAGGCGTAGGATGAAGATGATCTCTCTCAAACAACCCTGCAATCAAATACAAGAAATCTCTTGTGTCCCCAACACACCCAATACAATGGTAAATTGTATAGGTGCACTAGTTTGGCGAAGAGATGGTGATACAAGTGTAGTATGGATAGTAGATATAGGTTTTTGTAATCTGAAAATAAAAAAACAGCAAGGTAGCAAGTAACAAAAGTGAGCAAAAACGGTGTTGCAATGCTTGAAAACAAGGCCTAAGTTCATACGTTCACTAGTGCAATCTCTTAACAATGCTAACATAATTGAATCATATAACAATCCTTCAACGTGCGACAAAGAACCACTCCAAAGTTCCTATTAGCGGAGAACATAAGATAGAAATTGTTGTAGGGTACGAAACCATCTCAAAGTTATCTTTTCCGATCAATCTATTGAGCCATCCCTATAAGTGTCACGAACAGCCCTAGAGTTCGTACTAAAATAACACCATATGATACGGATCAACCAACTCTAATGTCACCAAGATACTCCAATGTCACCACAAGTATCTGTGAGTCAATTATACGATACGCATCAAACAACTTCAGATTCATAATATTCAATCCAACACAAAGAACTTCAAAGAGTGCCCCAAGATTTCTATCGGAGAAAGTAGGACGAAAACGTGCATCAACCCCTATGCATAGATTACCCCAATGTCACCTCGGGAATCCGCGAGTTGAGTGCCAAAACATATATCAAGTGAGTCAATATAATACCCCATTGTCACCACGGGTATTGATACGTCTCCAACGTATCTATAATTTTTTATTGTTCCATGCTATTATAGTATCAATCTTGGATGTTTTTATATACATTTACAGTAATTATATATCATTTTTTGGGACTAACCGATTAACTTAGTGCCCAGTGCCAGTTGCTGTTTTTTGCCTGTTTTTGGTTTTCCAGAATATCAGTACCAAACGAAGTCCAAATGCCACAAAACTTTTTGGAGATTTTTTCTGGACATAAGAGACACTAGAAGCTTCGGGAGGGGACGAGAAGATGAAGCAGTGGCCCACGAGACACCACGGCGCGCCCCAGGGGGGGCGCCCTGGTACCTCGTGTGGCCCACAAGGCTCCGTTTGACCTAAATCCACCTCTATAAACTCTCTAAAATCGGAAAACCAACAGAGGAGTCCACGAAATACTTTTTCCGCCGCCGCAAGTTCTTGTTCTCGAGAGATCCCATCTGGAGGCCTTTTCCGGCATTCCGCCAGAGGGGGAATCGATCACGGAGGGGCTCTACATCATCCTTGCTGCCCTTCCGATGATGCGTGAGTAGTTTACCACAGACCTTCGGGTCCATAGTTAGTAGCTAGATGGCTTCTTCTCTCTTTTTGATCTTTTCTGATCAATCTATTGAGCCATCCCTATAAGTGTCACGAACAGCCCTAGAGTTCGTACTAAAATAACACCATATGATACGCAACAACCAACTCTAATGTCACCTAGATACTCCAATGTCACCACAAGTAGCTGTGAGTCAATTATACGATACGCATCAAACAACTTCAGATTCATAATATTCAATCCAACACAAAGAACTTCAAAGAGTGCCCCAAGATTTCTACCTGAGAAAGTAGGACGAAAACGTGCATCAACCCCTATTCATAGATTACCCCAATGTCACCTCGGGTATCCGCGAGTTGAGTGCCAAAACATATATCAAGTGAATCAATATAATACCCCATTGTCACCACGGGTATTCATATGCAAGACATACATCAAGTGTTCTCAAATCCATAAAAGTATTCAATTCGATAATAGTGAAACCTCAAAGGTAAAAAATCAATTCATCACAACAAGATAGAGAGGGAGAAACACCATATGATCCAACTATATTAATAAAGCTCGCGGTACATCAAGATCGTGCCAAATCAAGAACAAGAGAGAGAGAGAGATCAAACACATAGCTACTAGTACATACCCTCAGCCCCGAGGGTGAACTACTCCCTCCTCGTCATGGAGACCACCGAGATGATGAAGATGGCCTCCGGTGATGATTCCCCCCTCCGGCAGGGTGCCGGAACAGGGATCCAGATGGTATTTCGATGGTACAGAGGCTTGCGGCGGCGTAGTCAAAGTTCTAGGGTTATTTCTGGGGGTTTCTCTATTTATAGGAATTTTTGGCGTTGGAATCACGCGAAGAGAAGCCACAGGGGGCCCACGAGGCACCAGGGTGCGCCCCGGGGGGGCGCGCCCAGGTGGCTTGTGGGGCCCCTGTGGGTCTTCTGCTGCTCCCCCGAAGCTTCCTGGGTCTGTTTCCTTCCAGAAAAAATCGTCAAAAAGTTTCGCTGCATTTGGACTTCATTTGATATGGATTTTCTGGAAAACCAAAAACAAGCAGAAAACAGCAACTGGAACTGGGCACTAGGTCAATATGTTAGTCCATAAAAATCATATAAAAGTGCACCAAAATCATATAAAACTATAATAAACATGGCATGAATACTTCATAAATTATAGATACATTGGAGACGTATCACTGATGGTGCATTCAACAACTCTATTAGGGAGTCCATTGGAGCGCACCTAGATTATGGCCCTCTGCATGACCGAGTGGTATGTCTCTCTTTTATCTCTCTTTTGAAATATGAACATGTGCCATTTCTTCGTGAGTGGTGTGTGACATATGTTTTATTCAGGGCACGGAGCTATGAAGATGTATCAATGATAGTAATGTGGTGCTTGGCCATGCCCCTGGTCCAAAAACGGACGGGCTTGTTAGAAGTACTCTGCAGGTTAGAGGCCTTGTTAATCGTTGCCGCACACTAGCCGCTTTTTAATATGAACATGTGCTTTCTTTCATCCTAACTCTTTTTGCATATTAACATGTCAATGTCTTTCCATGTGCAGAAGGTCGTGAATCGTTGCCGCACACTAGCCGCTTTACTTTCTTGCCATGGTGGTTCATCCATGGATGTGCGGGCACGTGCTTAGTATAGAATGGATGTGCTTTCTTCCGCTCGTGCATCTTCCACCCGAGCACGTGCTTCTTCCACCCGTCCATCTTCGAGCGGAGCTCGTGCTTCTTCGAGCTGAGCACGGATTGAGGAAGAGGAAGAGGAAGAGGAGACAGACGAAGAAGCGGATCCGGACTATATGGAGCTTGGGGCTTCGCAGCTGGAAGAAGCTCCGCAGCCAACTCAACCTTCTCAGCCGTCAGAAGAAGCACGCCGAGCTAGCTCAAGAATCAGCCGACGTCCAGGATGGCAGAACACCCGAGAGGGCTACATCAACAAGGGGAAGATGGCTACGAAAAGAGGGAAGAAGTGAAGTGATGACTGATGCTTTATGTCTCCTGAACTTTTCATGTAGCTTTGTGTCTCCCTGCCAAAAGAGGGAAGAAGTGAATGTGTGAACTTGTTATGTTTTATGTCTCGCGGACTTGTTAGTACTATGTCTCCTTGACTTATGGATCCTAGACTTGTTAACTTTTATGTCAGTTGGATTATGTTAATTTTGTTGTGAAAATATGTGCCATTGCTATCTGTGCTGGACTTGGTAATTTTGTTGTCAAAATATGTGACATTTGCATCTGGCAGAAACTGTTCTGTGATTGGCATAGTAAGGTGGCAACGCCAAGGACAGTGGCGTTTCAAAGTAGGATGGCAACGCCGAGGATCCCTGGCATTTCAAAGCAGGGTGGAAACGTCGAGGACCCCTGGTGTTTCCAGCCCACAGGGAAATGTTTCCTTTGCATGTCTTTCGCAGGCACTGTCTTAAAGGAACGCCAAGGCAATATTCTCCGTTTCTATATAGGGCAGAAACGCCAACACTATTGGCGTTTCCAGACAACATAGAAACGCTAGGGGTGCTTGGCGTTTGGCCCAGAACAGAATCTGCCCAACACATGCTATACAATCACGTTTTGTGGTACACTTAAAATATCACATAACACATAGCACAACTAGAAAATACACACAACATATATGAGTACACCAATACACATAATGGAGTTCGTAGCAATTAAGAGTACACATAGAGGAGTCCATAGCAATTTAGAGTACACATAGAGGTCCACGACCAAATTGAAGTTCAAAGATCATAATCTAGGCGACGAGAAGGTTCAAAATAAAATGCACACGAAGGAGTGCATGACATAGTTCACAACATGATGAGAACCACATTGCTCTATTGCGTAGAGAAAGGCCCCTTTCCCTTCTTCTTCTTCATCTCTTCTTCTTCTTCCTCCTCCCTTTTCCTTATGAGATGAGCCTCGTGAACCACCCTCTCCATGAATAGCTTATTCTCCCTCTCTTTCTTTGCCTTCTAAAAAGCCCAAAGTTTCTTACATCTCTCTTCAAAATCCTTTTGCCGTTGCGCAGCTGCCTTCTCACATGCAATCTTCACATTGTCCCTCATCGCGATCTCCTGAAATGTCATTCTTTCTTTTTCCTTCATCTTCTTGTAGGAGATATGCCCTAGAGGCAATAATAAATGTTATTGTTTATCTCCATGTTCATAATTATGTTTATGTTCCATGCTATAACTGCTATGGTTCTCGAGTCTGCAATAACCACGAGGCTCGAAGGAATACTCATATGCACGTGTGGAATAATAAACAGTAAAATGTATTCCTAGTCTGGCCTCTCAGACTAGCTCAAGTGTTGCATGATGGTTCTATTTTCCTGATCATGGGCATGACTATGCCGGCAACTTTGAGGGCACAATGTTAGGAGAACACTTGTGTTGAATCGACCCGAATTGATGTTATGCTATGAGATACATTCGTCACAAGTTAATGGTTAATAACACAGAGAAAGTTAACGTTTGCATAATTCCTTAGACCATGAGAGTGTCGGGTTTCTTCATGCTTGCTTCATGAACTTTGGGGTTTGTTAAACGTCATCCGTAAATGGGTGGCTATTACGGCGGCTTACGGGTTCATGGAAAAGTATGTCAAGGGACTTGATAGCTCAAGATTGGGATTTGCTCCTCCGACGATGGAGAGATATCTCTGGGCCCTCTCGGTGTTACGGTATCCACCATCGTCTGGCCAGACACATTGTGATTTGATCCCAGTGATGCCGGAACACGGAAACGAGAAAAGAGAACAAAACCGGTAACGAGGTAACTGGCATAGTGGACAAGTTGTTGATCCACGGGGATGCCAATAATTCTCACCTCGGGTTTTTGTAACATATCACGAAGCAACATGAATAGCACACGGCAACTGGAGGTTCACTCGAATATTTATTCGTGTGGGTATAGGGGTCAATATGGGTGTCCATGGCTCCGATGTTGATCATTAATCGGAAAGTGTTCCGGTCATGTCTATGCTTCACCGAACCTATAGGGTCACACGCTTAAGGGTTATCTATATGCTGAATACTAGACAGGGAGTCTGAGAGAAAGTCACCGGAATTGTTTCGGACACAACGGAAGAGTTCCGGAGAGAGAACACCGGAATAGTTTCGGTAAAACCGAAAGGTTGTTTCGGAGTATACCATTAAGTGAAAATGGTTTCGGCACATGCCTGGAAATTCTTAGAGGGTGCCAGAATTGTTCTGTGAACTTCTGGAATTTTTCCGGAGGAAAAACCCGAAAATGTTCCGGAGCTGCCGGAAATGTTTTGGTTGCTTTTTCGCTGATGAAAATCATTGATCCGGAAATGTTTTGGACCGCGTCCAAAATTATTTTAAGGGGTGCCGGAAATGTTCTGGGCCTTCAGGAATTTTTTCGGATTAAACAGCCGATGAAAATATTTCATGAATAGTGTTGTGAATAGTGGAAACACTATTGGGATAAAATATCTCACGAATAGTGGAAACACTATTGGGAGAAAATATCTCATGAATAGTGGGAACACTATTATGAATAGTGTGAAAATATCTGAGGGCATTTTGGTATTTTACCATCTTTTCTCACCCTATAAATAGGGGTGGAGGGTGCTCTCCATTTTCATCCAAGTTCTCACATGAGTTCTCATACACTGCCATGCAATTATCTGGCTTTCTCTCTCCCTCCCCGCGAAATAGTTTCGTAGAGCCGAAAGGCTGTCTGGGTTCCGGTGGGAACTAGTTCTGGACGGCGAAGCCGTGCCGGATAGATGACACCGTATGTGTGCAACCCGTAGAGAGGTCGTAGGTTCGATCTTTTTGCCCGAGGGGCTGTTCGAGTGTCCTCCCGAAGGGCTGTCCGAGTGACCGTCCGAGTTTCGAGGGTCCTCCTGAAGGGCTGTTCGAGTGACCGTCCGAGTTTCGAGGGTCCTCCCGAAGGGCTGTCCGTGACACCGTCCGAGGGACTGTCCGACCGCCTCCCAGAGGGCTGTCCGAGGGGCAGACGAGGGAGAACATCCTCGCGGTTGGGAGGTTGTAAAATCCTAGCTGCGGGGATCTGCACCAACGATCGTCATCGACTCTACTTCCGCTGCGCTACGAGTCGGTAAAGAAAATATCAAACTTTGTATGCAGTCTCCATAGTGGTCCTGGGCGTGCTCGCTAGTCAGAAATTTTTTGTTTTCTGTTGCGTTCCCCTACAGTGGCATCATGAGCCATGCTATGCGTAGATGCAGGTTACGATCTAGAATACATAGAGATGTATGGGTGTTGCACAATATAATTTGTAGTAGATGAGTTCTACTGCTGATAATTATTTGTGCGGGTAGCAGATGAAATCTGTTACCCGATGTTCTTGTTGCTTCCCAGGAATTTGCATATTTCTGATCTTGATAACAGCATGGTGGAGTTTCAAAGTTCTAGTAATCCGCGATCCTGATTGATCAACGAAGTGCTAACAGTTCGTTGAATTCCACCATAGTTGGAGAGAAAGATGAAATTTCACAGACGAAAGGGCAATGCAGATATGATCTGCACGGGGGTCATGCGTATGATGAAGTTAAGTATGGGGCTCGAGATTTTATTATCTCGTGTTTCATACACCCCGCAAAGTTAATCTAGCGACTTGGATAATCATACTTGATGATGGACGTTGGTAGCTTCGGTTTGTTTCGAAACCTTAGAAGCCACGTAAAATAAAATTTTGCATAAACCGATTAGAGGCATCTAAATTGGTTTTGCAGGATGTGCATGTGATGTGGTATAGCAGTGCTCATATTAATTTGATTATGTATGAGATGACTATATGATGTAAATTTACTAACATGACCTGCGTGTCATGATTCGGCATGATGGCTGGAGCCATATGATTGTCACTTTAATGACGTGCGTGTCAACCTTAAGTAATGCACTTAATTTTATTAGCTATAGAGATAGCAATATTATCTGGTGCATCGACAAGGTGGTGGCAATCTTCGCGAAGGTGAACACCGACGCGAATGCCGAAGACGAAGAAATAAAAGACTTCTCCGTCAGAAAGGGCTATACCATATCATTCTATTATGAATTGCCTGAGATGTTTATCCCTTATGATGCACCCTTTTGGTTGCGCGGTAGTCGCTTTTATTAGGGTGATCTCTCACTTAAAATATCAAGTAGTTAGTGTTCTCCCAAGTGTAGCACCGTCACGGCACCTATCTTTTCGGGGTGCGTCAAGTTTCCATGAGTACGAACGATTAGAGAAGTGTGAGGCGGGTGAGTTGAGACCTCGCAGCGAGATCACTTGGTTGTCTTGACGTTCTGGCTTGAGGGTCCCGAGCTCGGAACACGCCCATCGAAAGATGAACAAGAGTCACATAGAAATGTGATCGGCAAGTTGGCCTACCGATTGAAGTTCCTGTCATCAGTGATGTTCCCATCAATGGCGTTGAATTGAAATGCGGATCTTGCATCACTCACAATCAATTATGAGAGATATTGATTTGAGTGGGAGCGCACTGTTGAATTAACTTGTTTAATTCTTAGTGCAATTAATTATGAACACTGTCTAAGTGTTATATGCATAATAGTTGTAGAATAATGGCTCGCGTTTCCACCTTCCCTATTAAGATTGAATAAGCTGTTAAATATCTGGTTAAAACTTTACGGTTGGTAACGTAATGTGAGGATTGTCCTCAAAAGTGCCGAGAAGGACTTTGTCCTATCGCATGCTTTTGGTATTCTCCCGCTAATGCTATGGATAATGTGACTCTCGTCCTTCGATCCAAAAGCTAGAATTTCGTTACGGTCAAGTGCAATATGTTTGCTTCCATGAGACCTGAACTTCAAAAGTTTGGGATAGCTATGTGATATTCATGGAACTGAAAATTATTTTCAGACACAAACAAAGGCTAAAAGATGTGGGATATCCAAAGCAATGTGTGTTTTGCAAACTATTAGTAAAAGTGTTTACTATGCATTTGACTAATAACAGAGGGATCCAGTAGAACGCCTGTCATATGATGATGGTGAATAAAACAACAACTTAAGAGAAAGGAAATGTCCGAAGGGTGTTAGTATGACTTACACACCTAGGAAGTCCGGGGCTGACGCCACTCTTCAAGTTGGTGCTTCATCTGAGAGTAGGAGAATTATTGGAAGTAAAACTGTTAGAAGTATAAAGGCAAAAAGAGAGAAGACTGGAATATCCAGCTCATGTATGAAAGTCATACAAGCTATTGATGTATAGAAGGCTGGTCAAAGAAATAGTTCTTGGGAATTATGATTAAACATGTTAATCATTGATTCTTGGGTATTGTGAGTTGATCACAGAGATACCCGCTCGATTTCTTTCCGTTGCAATTCAATGCAAGAACTACTACGGCCTAAAAGACTGGCCGGAGTGAGGTTCAGATGCGCGCTAGGAACATAGTAAATGTTACTATACATTCCATCGGTGTATTACCTATGTATTTATTTTCATAATTCAGTTTAGAGTTTTACACACTCTAACCCATTGCATAAGGTATCTTGCAAGAAGGTTGTTCATAAGAGAACTTTTGATGTTCGATGTTATGAATAACTTAAAGGCCATACTTTCATTATGAATGAGATGTATGTTATGAATATTATTAATAATACATTACCTCTGTATTTACTTTCATAATTCATTTTAGAGTTTTACACACTCTAGCCCATTGCATAATGTTTGTTGCAAAAGGGTTGTTCATAAAAGAACAATTGTTGTTCAGCGTCATGAATAACATAAGGGCCATGCTTCCATCATGGATGGGATGTATGTTATGAATATTGATGGTAATATGATACATCCATAACACTGACGCTAAATGTCGCAAGACTAAGAGAATACCACACATGTGTGGCACTGCATTTGGTCACATTGGAGAAACCCGCATGGAGAAATTCCATAATGATGGATTTTGAAGTCGTTTGATGATGAATCATCTGACACTTGCAACTTTCCTCCGAAAAGTGAAGTAACTGAAATACCGTTCACAGGCCATAAGGAACGAGCAACGAACTTATTGGTGATCATACATTTTGATGTATGTAGTCCGATAAATGTTGTTGCTAGCAGTGGATTTATCTATCTTCAGAAATGACTCAAGTAGATATATGGATATTTACTTGATGAGACGTAAGTCTGGATCTTTTAAAATCATTCATAAGGTTTTCAAAAATGAAGTAGAAATTATTGTAACAAGAAAAATTATGTTTCTGCAAACTAGATTGCAGAAAGGAATATTTGAGTTACAAGTTTAGCGAATGTCTGATGAGTTGTGAAAAGAGTTTCATAACTTACACCTCCCGGAGCACCACTGTGAGTGGAATATCCGTGAAGATGTAATCAAACCATTTATGACATGGTAAGATCAAAGATGACATAAATCAATTTGCCATTATCCCTTTTAAAGTAATGCTTTAGAGACGCGGATTTTACACTGAAAAGAGCGCCATCAAATCTGTTGAAATGACGTCATGGTATGGTACGCCCAGCCATGTTATATGTTTTCTTAACATTTGGAATACGGGGCTTGTGTAAAATATTTACAAACCTATTCCAAATCAGACAAGTGCTACTTTGTAGGTTATCCCAAGTTATTGGGTATTCCCCCACCACTGTACCGAGGCAAAAGGTTTTGCCACAAAGAACGGTATGCTTTTGAAGAAAATGGTTCTTGCAAAAAGGTGAGTGGGAGGACAGTGCGACTCGACGAGATAACAGTATCTTCGTCATCAGATCAATGGAAAGAAACCTTGGAAGTAATTCCAGAGTTTCCTACTGCGACTGATACGGAAGCCTCTACATGAGATGTATGGACTTCGGTCCAACTTGCAACTGAACCACGTAGGCAAAACTCGTGCAAACCTCTCAGGTGCGCAAGAGAGATATTGTTGTTAGACAACAGTATACCTACGATACACAAGGAAGCATTGATGGGCCCTGACTCCGGAATTCGCTAAATGCCAATATAATCCGAGATAGTTTCCATATAAATGATTCAAGATTATATCATGATAAACCCTTCGGAAGACTTAGAGTCTAACGAGCATTAATGGAACTATAAACTGATGTGGATAAAATGTTTTATCCATAAAGCTCGACTTGTTGCAATAACAAATTCAAGGAGTTGACTACGATGAGATTGTCTCACCGTAACGATGCTTAAAGTCAGATCGGGTTAAACTAGCAATTAATACATATTTCAACCTGGAGATATGATACATGGATGACTAAAGGATTTCCATGTGATGGAAATGCAACCTAGGACTTGCATGTGATACAGTCCGAAGTATTTTGTCAATCCATAGGATGCTAGTAAGTATGCAAACTTCAGAGTTCAGCAATGGACAGAAGAGAGCAAAATGGAGTTGGAATCTTCGTTTTGATGAAATAGTCAAAAGAGTTTGATTTCATCAATGGATAACAAAGATGCTTGTGGTTACAAGAAAGTAAGTGGGAGCATAATAATATTTCTAAAAACTTTGTGTGCTTGACACATTGTTGATTAGAAATAATATAAATTTCCTAACACGAATTAGGACTTTATTGAAAATAGTTTTTCGATGAAGTGCTTGTGCTAAATAGCCTTGATATTAGGCATATTTATCTACGAGATAGAATCGCCTAATAGGCTAAGCCAAAAATACATATTGACAAGATGCTAAAATAGTTTAGCATAAGAACGCCAAGGAGTGATTCTTGCCAAAGTCACATGGAAAGAGTTTTGCAAGACTCGTTGTCCCAAAACATTGATGAGCAAAATACATGATGGAGATCCCACACACTCTTGTGTTTGGATTAATCATATATTCCATGGTATGTAAAACAACCAGATATGTCCGATACTCCCAAGCTGTTGCGAGTATAGATACCAAAGTGATCAAAGTACTAATCATGGGACAACAGTGAAAATGTCATTAAGTATTAAAGTAGCACCGATGACATGTTTTCTCGCAGCAGAGATTATGAAGTGCTCGTTGTAAGTAATTACATCGATACAGTCTTCATCAATGCTCCATGCGATTTTTGATTTAAATTAAGGATTTTGTGTAATACACGATATGGTGGCACGGTAAGTTGGAAATTGTTCCAAACAAGTTACTGTGGCGAATTCTATAACAAATGGCTAAGTATGTTGACATTTTGGAAGCAACAAAGAAGATGTTGAATCATATAGTTCATTCATGAACTTAGTATGGTTCCAAGATGGCTTTGGTCAATGGGACACTATTGCAGATAGTTGCTCCATAGCTCAGTCTGAGGAATCAAGGTTTGACCTGTGATTCACATATATACAAAGCCAAGTCCACACAAAATATGAATTTTGTGAAAGCGTGAAAACACGGGGAGATGCAAAGATACACACGGAACTGAAGTTGTCAGATCCGTTGGACATCAGGCTATACCACAAGCGAAGCATTTTTACACCGGTATGCCATAGGTGTAAAATGCATTAGCATTGACTAGATTATTGACTCTAGTGCAAGTGGGAGTCTGTAGGAGATATGCCCTAGAGGCAATAATAAATGTTATTGTTTATCTCCATGTTCATAATTATGTTTATGTTCCATGCTATAACTGCTATGGTTCACGAGTCTGCAATAACCACGAGGCTCGAAGGAAGACTCATATGCATGTGTGGAATAATAAACGGTAAAATGTATTCCTAGTCTGACCTCTAAGACTAGCTCAAGTGTTGCATGATGGTTCTGTTTTCCTAATCATGGGCATGACTATGCCGGCAACTTTGAGGGCACAATGTTAGGAGAACACTTGTGTTGAATCGACCCGAATTGATGTTATGCTATGAGATATATTCTTCACAAGTTAATGGTTAATAACACAGAGAAAGTTAACGTTTGCATAATTCCTTAGACCATGAGAGTGTCGGGTTTCTTCATGCTTGCTTCATGAACTTTCGGGTTTGTTAAACGTCATCCGTAAATGGGTGGCTATTACGGCGGCTTACGGGTTCATGGAAAAGTATGTCAAGGGACTTGATAGCTCAAGATTGGGATTTGCTCCTCCGACGATGGAGAGATATCTATGGGCCCTCTCAGTGTTACGGTATCTACCATCGTCTAGCCAAACACATTGTGATTTGATCACAGGGATGCCGGAACACGGAAACAAGAAAAGAGAACAAAACCGGTAACGAGGTAACTGGCATAGTGGAAAAGTTGTTGATCCACGGGGATGCCAATAATTCTCACCTCGGGTTTTTGTAACATATCGCGAAGCAACAGGAATATCACACGGCAACTGGAGGTTCACTCGAATATTTATTCGTGTGGGTATAGGGGTCAATATGGGTGTCCACGGCTCCGTTGTTGATCATTAATCGGAAAGTGTTCCGGTCATGTCTATGCTTCACCGAACCTATAGGGTCACATGCTTAAGGGTCATCTATCTGCTGAATACTAGACATGGAGTCTGAGAGAAAGTCACCGGAATTGTTTCGGAGACAACGGAAGAGTTCCGGAGAGAGAACACCGGAATAGTTTCGGTAAAACCGAAAGGTTGTTTCCGAGTATACCATTAAGTGAAAATGGTTTCGGCACATGCCTGGAAATTCTTAGAGGGTGCCAGAATTGTTCTGGGAACTTCTAGGATTTTTCCGGAGAAAAAACCCGGAAATGTTCCGGAGCTGCCGGAAATGTTTTGGTTGCTTTTTCGCTGATGAAAATCATTGAAACGGAAATGTTTCGGAACCCGTCCACAATTATTTTAAGGGTTCTGGAAATGTTCTGGGCCTTCAGGAATTTTTTCGGATTAAACAGCCGATGAAAATATTTCATGAATAGTGGAAACACTATTGGGAGAGAATATCTCACGAATAGTGGAAACACTATTATGAATAGTGGAAACACTATTGGGGAAAAATATCTCATGAATAGTGGGAACACTATTATGAATAGTGTGAAAATATCTGAGGGCATTTTGGTATTTTACCATCTCTTCTCACCCTATAAATAGGGGTGGAGGGTGCTCTCTATTTTCATCCAAGTTCTCACATGAGTTCTCATACACTGCCATGCAATTATCTGGCTTTCTCTCTCCCTCCCCGCGAAATAGTTTCATAGAGACGAAAGGCTGTCTGGGTTCCGGTGGGAACTAGTTCTGAACGGCGAAGCCCTGCCGGATAGATGACACCGTATGTGTGCAACCCCGTAGAGAGGTCGTAGGTTCGATCTTTTTGCCCGAGGGGCTGTTCAAGTGTCCTCCCGAAGGGCTGTCCGAGTGACCGTCCGAGTTTCGAGGGTCCTCCCGAAGGGCTCTCCGTGACACCGTCCGAGGGACTGTCTGACCGCCTCCCGGAGGGCTGTCCGAGGGGCAGACGAGGGAGAACATCCTCGCAGTTGGGAGGTTGTAAAATCCTAGCTGCGGGGATCTGCACCAACGATCGTGATCGACTCTACTTCCGCTGCGCTACGAGTCGGTAACAAAAAGATCAAACCTTGTATGCAGTCTCCATAGTGGTCCTGGGCATGCTCGCTGGTCGGAAAATTTTTGTTTTTTGTTGCGTTCCCCTACAGTGGCATCATGAGCTGTGCTATGCGTAGATGCAGGTTACGATCTAGAATACATAGAGATGTATGGGTATTGCACAATATAATTTGTAGTAGATGAGTTCTACTGCTGATAATTATTTGTGCGGGTAGCATATGAAATCTGTTACCCGATGTTCTTGTTGCTTCCCTGGAATTTGCATATTTCTGATCTTGATAACAGCATGGTGGAGTTTCAAAGTTCTGGCAATCCGCGATCCTGATTGATCAACGAAGTGCTAACAGTGACGAGGGCATGTACTGGGGATAGGGTAACAGGCCTGACCCACAAACCCTATCCTAAGATACCATACGCCTTATACTGGGCCCCAGGGCCAGGCCAGCAGCCAGGAGTTCTGTAACCAGACATTCACTCGGAGTTCAATGAACCACTCGGAAGGAAGCAGTTCACTCGACCGGCGTATTTCACTCGGAGTACCCGATGGTCACTCGACCAGAGAAGGCCAGGAGACTCCAGGAACGCAACGGTCAGGACGTGCGCTCTCCTGTATTAATTGTAATCAATGCGCCCGTTACCTGGCGCCCTTAAACCCCCTCTTTAACCACTGGTAATGGTGGCACTCATGGGGGGCCTGGCGGACACTATATAAGCCACCCCCAGCTCCATTCCAAGGGTTCGCATTCTTTGTAACCGGTACACTCAAGTAACCCACTGCTCCAGAGCACCGAGACGTAGGGCTATTACCTCCACCGCAGAGGGGCCTGAACTCATGAATCCGAGTGTAACAACCGCGCTGTAGCTAGGCTTTGCCCTCTCATCCGTACCCCTACACACTACTGTCAGACTTGCACCCACGACACACCATGGGGCAGGCGTCTAGCGACTTCCGGCGTAGTTGCATTTTCCCCATCTTCACCATGGTTTCCGGCGGCGGACTGACCCTGGGCGGCGAGATCCGTTTCGGCGTCCTTAGCTTCATCGCCGACGATTCGGCGTGGCTCCAAGAAGCCCCGCTGGATGTCGAGGCGTTTCCCATCCACGGCGCAGCGCACTTCCGCGCGAGTTTCTTCGGCGTTCTCCTTCGACAACCGTCGACTCCGTACCAGTCGGTGTCTTCGCTCTCCACCAGCCATCGTCGCAAGCGTTCCGGACGCTCACGGCTTCAGCGGTGGATCAAGCACGCGGTGGCCCTTCAGGTCACGGCCCCGCAGATCGCGGCAATCGATCCCGATGAGCCTGTCTTCGATCTGTTCGCCTCCGTGCATGAGCACTCAGAAAGCTTGTCCGAGTGCGAGAGCAGCAATCCCGTTGCAGAGGTGCTGATGGCCGATTCCCCGCCCAGTCCGCCTGGGTACGGCCGTGGCGGCGCAGATACAGGTGACCCGTCGCGCGCTGATCTTGGCGGTGGCGGAGACCGTCACGACGAGTACTACCCCCGACCTCTCACTCGGCAGCAGAGGGAGGAGCTGCAGCGCAGAACCGAGCAGACCCTCCAGATGCCCATCGTTGGGACGACCCCCGAGGCTCAGGCTTTGGAGGCCGCGCGCCAGGCCAACTTGGCTGAGCGCAGTCGTCTGGAGGCGCTCCAGAAATCACTCGACGATCGCGCCCAGCGGCAACATCAGCCCAGTTCCAGTCGGCGGCAGCGGCAGTTGTTCTCGAATGACCAGCAGCAGAATTTCCAGGTGTTCCGCACTCCCGTTTAGAATTTGGCAGCGGCCACTCGGATAGCAGATTCCATCGAGCCGTCCCAATCCGAGGTGGGAGAGGGTCTTCGACAAATCCGGGCCTTGCTTAAGGCGGCTGAAGAGCAGAACTCAGCGGTGTCCCTGTCGCGCAACAGGATTCACAGCAGATCCGTCAGGGCTGACACCGTTCAGTCGGCCCACAGCCTAGTGTCCCCGAGGAGAAACAGACACTCGCCTCCGCGGCGAAACGACCGAGACCTCCACCGAGACCAGTACTCGGGACAGGGTCGCAGTCGGAATACGCCCCCGCGGCGTCAAGATGATCGTCACCGTATGCAGTCGCCCCCTCCGCGGGATGGTTCGTACGCGCCCTGGCCGTACGACGCCAGGCGTCCTTACGGCAATGATCGGAGGGCCAGCCCTCCTAGTCATGGTGACGGTTATCGCCAGAGAGAACCAGTCAACTATCGTGACCCGCAGTTCAACGCGAGATCCGTTCTCGCTCAGAACCTGGTCGACAGAGGCAGAGCTCTGGGAGAGAACTTGGACAGAGATCGTCCGAGTGGAAGTGGAGCATTCATCTCCGGGCCCGAGTGTTTCAGCAGAGCAATCAGGGCTGCCGAGATTCCGCCTAACTTCAGATTGGCGGCTGGAGTAAGCAAGTTCACCAGTGAGTCCAAGCCAGAAACTTGGTTAGAGGATTACCGAGTGGTTGTGCAGATTGGAGGAGGAAATGACTATGTGGCTATGAAGCATTTGCCTTTGATGCTGGAAGGGTCCGCCCGTGCCTGGCTCAACCAGCTCACTCCGGCCAGCATATACTGTTAGGAAGACTTGGCCCGAGTGTTCATCAAAACATTCGAGGGCACATGCAAACGCCCGGCCGGATTGACTGAGTTGCAGCATTGTGTGCAGAAACTAAATGAAACTTTGAGAGAATACATCCAGCGTTGTACGACCCTGCATCATGTGGTTGAGAATGTCACAGAACACCAAGCCGTCTGTGCCTTCAAGGCAGGAGTTAGGTATCGAGAGCTCATCCTGAAATTTGGTCGGTCGGGATCTTTGACCATGAGCCGAATGATGGAGATTGCCACTCGGTACGCAAACGGAAAAGAGGAAGACCGTCTTCGTAATGGCAAGGGGAAAACCAGTGAGCCCAACCCCGGAAACAGTAATCCCAGTCGGAAGCCGAAGTGCAAGGTCGACGGTTCGGCTCAAGCCGAGGCTGCCGCACTGACCGGCCAAGCCAAGAACAAGGGGAAGGCTAAGGAAAAGTGGATCCCGAAGAAGAAAAAATATCAGTCGGGCTAGGATGTCCTTGATTTGCCATGTCACATCCACACCAGAAAGGATGAAGACGGCAATCTGATATTGCCCAAGCATACCACTCGATAGTGCAGACTGTTGATACAGCAGTTCTGAGAGGGCCAGTCGAGTGAGAAGAGCCCAAAAGATGCGGACGATGGAGACAAAGATGAAGATTTTCCCAGTATCAATGCAACCCTGATGATCTTTGTAGATGTAGAGAGCAGGAGTCGACTGAAAGTCATCAATCGGGAAGTAAACATGGCCATGCCAGCAATGATGAAATTTCTGAACTGGTCGAAGACTCCAATCACCTTTGATCAGTCGGACCATCCAGCCTATATCGCCACCCCTGGGAGGCAGGCGCTGGTGGTTGATCCAGTCGTAGGAGGCATTCGGTTGCGCAAGGTTCTCATGGATGGTGGAAGCGGCTTGAACATACTCTACGCCGACACCCTGAAGGCGATGGGCATCCCGATGTCCCGTCTCAGTGAAAGCAGCATGCAGTTCCACGGAGTGATCCCTGGCAAGAAAGCAAAGTCACTCGGGCAGATTGCCCAGGATGTAGTCTTTGGAGACGACAAGAACTTCAGGAAGGAAAGGCTTACCTTTGAAGTGGTCGACTTCCGCAGCGCCTATCATGCCATCCTCGGTCGGCCAGCCTATGCACGTTTCATGGCCCGCCCATGTTATGTGTACCTTAAGCTGAAAATGCCCGGCCCCAAAGGAGTGATCACAGTCACTGGCAGTCGGCAGCGCACGGAGGAGTGTTTGCAGCAAGGGTCCAAGATAGCAGATGAACAGATGGCCATGGTGGAGTTGGAGGGGTACAAGAAAAATGCCGATCCGAGTGATCAGCTACGCTCCAAGAAGCCAGCTGCAGAATCTGCATTTCAGTCGGCCGGTGATACGAAGCCTGTACACATCCACCCGGAAGATCCCAATGCTACACCCACCAACATCTCAATGACACTCGACAGCAAATAGGAAGAAGCGCTCATCCAGTTCCTCCGTGAGAACTGGGACATCTTCGCATGGAAACCATCCGACATGCGGGGTGTACCCAGGGAGTTGGTTGAGCACCGTTTGCGAGTCGACCCGAAAGCAAAACCTGTGATGGAGCATCTTTGTCGCTCTGCTACACAGAAGAAGAAGGCCAATGGCGAAGAAGTTGCTCGGCTCCTGGCAGCCGAGTTCATCCGTGAGGTGTACCACTCCGAGTGGCTCGCCAACGTCGTCATGGTCCCTAAGAAGGATAAGTCTCTCCGAATGTGCATTGATTTCAAGCACATCAATCGGGTCTGCCCCAAGGATCATTTCCCGCTCCCCCGCATAGATCAAATCGTAGATTCCACCGCGGGTTGTGAGCGACTGTCTTTTCTGGATGCGTACTCCGGGTACCACCAGATCCGACTGTACGGGCCAGATGAAATAAAAACAGCTTTTATCACCCCATTCGGGTGTTTCTGCTATATCACCATGCCATTCGGTCTTAAAAATGCTGGTGCCACTTTCATGCGCATGGTGCAGAAGAATTTGCAAAAACAGATCAATCGGAACATCGAGGCATACATGGATGACATAGTGGTTAAGTCCAGAAAGGGTTCTGACCTGCTGGCTGACCTAGCCGAAACTTTCACAAATCTGCGGAAGTATGATATCAAGCTGAATCCAGCAAAGTGCACTTTCGGGGTGCCCGGGGGCAAGTTACTCGGATTCCTCGTTTTCGAACGAGGGATAGATGCCAACCCCGAGAAGATCGGTGCGATTGTACGAATGAAACGTCCAGAATGGCTTCATGATGTGCAAAAGCTCACGGGTTGTCTTGCGGCTCTGAGCCGATTCATTTCCCACCTCGGTGAGAAGGCATTGCCCCTTTACCGATTGATGAAGAAGTCTAATTCGTTCGAGTGGACTACTGAGGCACAAGCAGCGTTTGTTGAGCTCAAAGCCCTGCTTTCCACCCAGCCGGTGCTCGCCGCTCCAAACAGCAACGAGACGTTGCTTCTGTACATCGCGGCCACCGGTCAAGTGGTCAGTACCGTCCTCACAGTCGAGCGAGAAGAACAAGGCAAAACTTACAAAGTTCAGCACCCAGTCTATTACATTTCTGAAGTCCTGACTCCATCCAAGCAGAGATATCCTCATTATCAGAAGCTCGTCTATGGCATCTATCTGACCGCGAAGAAAGTAGCCCATTACTTCCAAGAGCATGTCGTATCAGTCGTCAGCGACGCCCCGCTGTCTGAGATCATGAACAATCGGGATGCGACTGGTCGAGTGGCGAAGTGGGCTATCGAGCTCCTACCCCTAGACATCAAGTTTGAGGCGAAAAAGGCGATCAAGTCCCAAGCATTGGCCGATTTCTTGGCCGAGTGGACAGAACAACAGCAACCGACTCAGAGTCACCCAGAACACTGGAGCATGTTCTTTGATGGTTCCAAGATGCTGAATGGTTTAGGAGCTGGAGTTGTGTTAGTGTCTCTGAAGGGCGATCGACTCAGATATGTTCTGCAGATTCACTTCGATTCCTCCAACAATGAGGCCGAGTACGAAGCGCTCCTTTACGGTCTACGTATGGCCATCTCACTCGGCGTCCGGCGCCTGATGGTCTACGGAGACTCGGATCTAGTTGTGAACCAAGTGATGAAGGAGTGGGATATCAGAAGCCCTGCTATGACAGGATATTACAACGCGGTGAGAAAGTTGGAGAAGAAATTTGAGGGTCTGGAGCTGCATCACGTCCCCCGAGCCAAGAATCAGGAGGCAGACAATCTGGCAAAGATCGGCTCCACTCGGAAATTCATACCCAGCAATGTGTTCCTCGAGCATTTACGTTCTCCAACGGTGAAAGAAGATCCCTTCATGGAAGAGCCCCCGCAAGTGGTCGGTCCGTCCGATCCGACTGAAGTCGAGGTTCCGGCAGTCATTGATTTGGTCATGGAGATCCTAGCAATCACGCCCGAGTGGACAGTGCCTTACATTGCATACCTGCTCAGGCAGGAACTTCCAGAAGATGAAGCTGAGGCCCGCCAAATTGTTCGCAGGTCCAAAGACTTTACAGTGATGGGCGATCAGTTATACAGAAAGAGCGTCACCGGTGTGACTCAGCGCTGCATCTCTCCGGAAGAAGGACGACTGATCTTGGAGGAGATTCACTCGGGAACTTGTGGACACCACGCGTCCTCTCAGACAATCGTGGCTAAAGCTTACCGAGCCGGCTTATTCTAGCCACGTGCCAATGAAGCTGCGCAGGAGATAGTCCAACACTGCGCCGGGTGCCAGTTCTATGCTAACTTATCCCACAAGCCTGCATCTGCTCTGAAGACGATTCCACTCGTTTGGCTGTTTGCAGTCTGGGGACTCGACATGGTGGGACCCCTCCGGACAGGGGCGAGTGGATTCACCCACTTGCTGGTTGCAGTCGATAAGTTCACTAAGTGGATCGAAGCCAAACCCATCAAGAAGCTAGACTCTCATACAGCGATCAAGTTTATGAAGGAGATAGTCTTCAGATATGGCGTGCCCCATAGCATCATCACTGATAACGGCTCAAACTTTGACTCGGAAGATTTCAGGGCGTTCTATGCTGCCCAAGGCACCCGAGTCGACTATGCATCTGTGGTGCACCCGCAGTCGAATGGACAAGCTGAGAGAGCAAACGGACTGATTCTTCAGCGGTTAAAGCCACGACTCATGCGCGATTTGAAGCACGCAGCTGGAGCTTGGGTCACCGAGTTGCCATCAGTTCTTTGGGGCTTGAGGATGACCCCCAATCGGTCTACCAATCGTATCCCCTTCTTCATGGTGTACGGAGCTGAAGCCGTCTTGCCAAGTGACCTGCTCCACAATTCGCCCCGAGTGGAACTATACTCCGAAACTGAAGCTGAGCAGGTGCGGCAAGACGCAGTTGATCTCCTGGAGGAGGAGAGAGAGATGGCTCTTATCCGTTCGGCCACCTATCAGCAAGATCTACGACGTTTTCACAGCAGACACGTCAGAAGTCGGACTTTTCAGGAAGGAGATCTTGCGCTCCGAGTGGATCAGCAGTGACCTCACAAACTTGCTCCTGCGTGGGAAGGTCCTTTTGTCATTTCAAAGGTTCTGCACAACGGAGCGTATCACCTGTACAACCTTCTGAAGCAAGCAGACGAGCCCCGCGCTTGGAACGTAGACTTGCTTCGACGTTTTTATACTTGATGTTGAGATGTAATAAAAGCACTCGAGTGATGTCTGATGAATAAAAAGCATGACTTTTCCAGTTCTACATTGAGTTCACTCGTTCGCATTCTCTGGCTTACGGCACCCAATGGGTGTTCACCCTTCAACTTAGCTACGAACCAGCTTTCGCCTAAGCTAAAAACCTACTCTGAGTGAAGAGCATCCCTCTCACTCGGGGGGGCTTGGCTGCGAACCAGCTTTCGCCCAAGTTAAGAACCCACTCCGAGTGAAGAGCGTCCCTCTCACTCGGGGGCTTGGCTGCGAACCAGCTTTCGCCCAAGTTTAAACACTACTCCGAGTGAAGAGCGTCCCTCTCACTCGGGGGGCTTGGCTGCGAACCAGCTTTCGCCCAAGTTAAAAACGCTACTCCGAGTGAAGAGCGCCCCTCTCACCCGGGGGCTTCGCCACGAACCAGCTTTCGCCCAAGTTAAGAACCTACTCCGAGTGAAGAGCGTCCCTCTCACTCGGGGGTTTGGCTGCGAACCAGCTTTCGCCCAAGTTTAAACACTACTCCGAGTGAAGAGCGTCCCTCTCACTCGGGGGGCTTGGCTGCGAACCAGCTTTCGCCCAAGTTAAAAACGCTACTCCGAGTGAAGAGCGCCCCTCTCACTCGGGGGCTTGGCTGCGAACCAGCTTTCGCCCAAATTAAAAACGCTACTCCGAGTGAAGAGCGCCCCTCTCACTCAGGGGCTTGGCCGCGAACCAGCTTTCGCCCAAGTTAAGAACCTACTCCGAGTGAAGAGCGTCCCTCTCACTCGGGGGCTTGGCTGTGAACCAGCTTTCGCCCAAGTTTAAACACTACTCTGAGTGAAGAGCGTCCCTCTCACTCAGGGGGCTTGGCTGCGAACCAGCTTTCGCCCAAGTTAAAAACGCTACTCCGAGTGAAGAGCGTCCCTCTCACTCGGGGGCTTGGCTGCGAACCAGCTTTCGCCCAAGTTAAAAACGCTACTCCAAGTGAAGAGCGCCCCTCTCACTCGGGGGCTTGGCCGCGAACCAGCTTTCGCCCAAGTTAAGAACCTACTCCGAGTGAAGAGTGTCCCTCTCACTCGGGGGCTTGGCTGCGAACCAGCTTTCGCCCAAGTTTAAACACTACTCCGAGTGAAGAGCGCCCCTCTCACTCGGGGGCTTGGCCGCGAACTAGCTTTCGCCCAAGTTAAGAACCTACTCCGAGTGAAGAGCGTCCCTCTCACTCGGGGGCTTGGCTGCGAACCAGCTTTCGCCCAAGTTTAAACGCTACTCCGAGTGAAGAGCGTCCCTCTCACTCGGGGGCTTGGCTGCGAACCAGCTTTCGCCCAAGTTTAAACACTACTCCGAGTGAAGATCGTCCCTCTCACTCGGGGGATTGGCTGCGAACCAGCTTTTGCCCAAGTTAAAGACGCTACTCCGAGTGAAGAGCATCCCCCTCACTCGGGGGCTTAGTTGCGAACCAGCTTTCGCCCAAGCTAAAAATACTACTCCGAGTGAAGAGCGTCCCTCCCACTCGGGGGCTTGGCTGCGAACCAGCTTTCGCCCAAGTTAAAACGCTGCTCCGAGTGAAGAGCGTCCCTCTCACTCGGAGGCTTAGCTGCGAACTAGCTTTCGCCTAAGTTAAAACCCATTTCAAAGACTCGAAAGACTCGAAGGAAAGCATTCGAATAACTCCAGAAGTTCAAAAGCAAATACGAGTACGCGGGCCCGAAGCCCGAAAGAGTTCAACGAATACAGTTCCACTCGGCATACCGAGGCTAATGGGTAGGACTTAAAGCTTTTTCACGCCCCTGTGGGGCTGGCCGGCTCAACGAAGGAATCCAGGTCGATGCCGTCTGCGATCCGAGTGTCCGCTTCGATGAATGTCTCCATGAAGTCCTCAAACTTGTGTTTCTTCGTGTTGGCAACTTGGAGAGTCTTCAGTTTCTCCTCCTTGGCGTCCTTGCAATGCACTCGGACCTGAGAGAGGGCCACGTCGGCTCTGCAGCGAGCAGCTGATTTCTTCCACGCCTGCACTCGGCTGGGAATCTCATTGAGGTGAGTCATCATTGCCTCCAGATCGGTGTCGAGCGTGTCTTCTGGCCAAGGCTCCTTGTCAATCATTCCGAGTGCACCCCGCAGACGGATGATGTACCCTTGAACATCTTCAATGCAAGATTCAAGCCGCAAGACACCTAGGGCAGCCTTGTCACCGACGAGTGACCTGGAGGGATCCAGATCACTCTCGATCCTGTCAGTCCCAAGCTCGAAGTTCCGGCAATACTCTGTGAACAAGAAAAAAGGAGAGTTGAAGATCGGCATGCGTGAAATTCACTCGGAGATAAGTTAAAACTCACTCGGGTGTTACAGGTTACCTGCAAGCTTGGTGTACATCTCCTCCGCGAACTCTTCAATGTACTTTTCCAGAGCATTCTTCTTTTCAGTAAGCTGGGCGATCTTCTCGCCCAGAGACTTCTTCTCCTGCTCATGAGCATTTGCTTGAGCCTTGAGCTTGTCGTCCCACTCGGCCTTCTGCTTCTTGAGCTCAGCCACTTCCTTCTTCGCCTCTGTGACGGCGGCCTTCAGCGAATTGTCCTCTCCTTCAATCTTCTCGAGTGAGGCCAATTTCTCTTCGGCGGCCTTGGTTCTCTCTCACGCCACCTTCTGTGCCCCCGCCAACTCGTTGTCCTTATTCTCGAGTGTCTGCTTCATAGTTTCTAAAGAAACAGAGGTTCTGAGCCGCACTTGGAGTCGATGGTTTTCACTACGCACATCTGTTCGAGTGAAGTCACTCGGTTCAAAGAATGGAGAGAGATGAAAGCAGAGCGCTCAGTAATTAAAGCTTACCTCCCATGGTCTTGAGCTCAGCTTGAGCGCGTGCTGTGTTCCTCTTCTCCACCTCCAAGTCCAGTCGGAGCTGGGCCGTTTCCTTCTCCAGTGCTACGTACTAAGTCCCAAGCTCGCAAGTTTTCTGAAACACAAGAGAGAGCAAACCAGTTAATGTTAAGAAATATTCCGAGTGACCGGAGACCGATGCTTCTGGAAGGAACAAGCTTGACCAGTATCAGATCCTGAAGTACCCTTTGTCAGGGAGGAACAAGCTTGACCAGTATCAGATTCTAAGTTCTAAGACTCCCGCCGACTGCCCACAATCGACGGCAGTCTCGGGGACTACACCCAGTGGGTGCACTCAGCGTGCCCCCACTGGAATGGCATCCACTCGGAACGGTCCGCCCGAACCGAGTGACGGCCAAGCAACAAAAAAAAGCAAGTTCTAAGACTCCTGCCGACTGCCCGCAGTCGACGGCTGTCTCGGGGACTACACCCAGTGGGTGCACTCAGCGTGCCCCCACTAGAACGGTATCCACTCGGAACGGTCCGCCCGATCCGAGTGACGGCCAAGCAACAAAAAAAACAACAACAGAACAGGGTCTAAGCTCTAAGACTCCCGCCGACTGCCTGCAGTCGACGGCAGTCTCGGGGACTACACCCAGTGGGTGCACTCAGCGTGCCCCCACTGGAATGGTATCCACTCGGAGCGGTTTGCCCGATCCGAGTGACGGCCAAGCAAAAAAAACACACCCAATGGGTGTACCGAATATTTTGTGACAAGAAATTCCTACAGAGGAAAAATGACTTGGAGATCAACTTACAAGAGCACTTACTCGAACGTTTTCTTGGAGGGCAGCGCTGGCATCGTATGCTAGCTTGCCAGCTGCGCACATCTCCTTCAGCCGCTGGGTCATCAGCTCCGCCTGGATCATTGCTTCCTTGCTGGCTCCCGTCTGGTCCTCTGGCACCTTGTACAGACTGAAGATGTTGACGGGAGGAGTTGGAGCCGAGGTCAAGGCAGTCGATGGCACTGTGACCCGGCCAGCACCGGCCTGAGAGGAACCTTGCGCCAGAGGCACAATCACGGGCTGCGCAAGAGGAACTGGAGGCGCTTGGCTTGGAGGTGCCTTCGGTGTGGTGGTCTGGGAAGCAGTCGGGGCTGCGGTCCCCTTCTCGGCGTCCTTCCGCGACGTCCCCTCATCGTCGTGGACATGGATGATCTCTGCAAGTGCTGCATTCACTTGACACGATCAGCCTCAGTACTCAATTCAGTCGGATGAGGACAATTCAATCGGATCATAGATCAAAGAAAAAATGAAATCATTGTTACCTTTCTGAGAAGTGGCCGCGTCTGCCGACTCGGCCTCGATACGGTCTCCGTCGATCTGCATGGGAGACGTGGTCGAGGTGGAAGCTCTGGTTCAGATGATTCACTCGGTCAGAAGAGTCCAAAAGTTGACAAAGACAGAAAAGAAAAGCTGACAAAGACACTCACGTTGAGGCGACAGGCACAGTGACCTTGATCCTGGGCAGAGCCTTCCGAGGCTTCGGGGAAGCGACCTTGGGCTGCTTGACGGTCTTCTCAATCGGCTCGGGCGAGGACGTGCGAGTGCATTTCAGAGCCTTAGCACTCGAAACCACCTCCTTCTCCGGGCTAGCACTCGGATCATGAGTTAGCTTGGAGCGGCGCTCGGAGCGCAGCTCCGGAGACTGGGAAGACTCAACCTCGTCGCTCTCTTCCGAGTCGTCGCTTTCCTCCTCGCTGTCCTCCACGTAGGTGCCCTCGACACTGCCATGTTCTCTCTCCACATCTCCGACAAGTTATTCTCCATTCGGCACAGGCGAGAGCATCTTCTGGAACTCCTGCAAGACAAGAAGATCAGAGACAGACAGTTCAGTCAGTTCACTCGGATCATTCAGTTCACTCGGACAATTTGCGCATGAGTAATTCACTCGGAAATGCGTGTCATACCTCCAATGGTTGGTTGTTGGCGTCGTAGGGCGGGATCCGTCTTGACCCTCGCGGATTGTCGCGCGCGCCGGTTGTCGGTACCAAAACCGGCAGATCTCGGGTAGGGGATCCATACTGTGGGTCTAGGAATCAATGGGTAACAGGGAACGTAGAGACGGCTATTTACCCAGGTTCGGGCCCTCTCGAAGAGGTAATACCCTACATCCTGCTAGATTATATTGATGTGATTGTATGAAGGTTACAGAGTTGATCTACCTCGAGATCGGATGGGCTAAACCCTAGGCGATGGATATGATCCCCCTCTACGGACTAAACCCTCTGGTTTATATAGACACCAGAGGGTCCTAGGGTTACATATGGTCGGTTACCATCAGGGGATAAACATGCCGGCCACGCCAATTATTCTTTGGAGGAGACGCCAAGTCTTCGGAGGTTTCCTTCTGATACACGGGGTTGCCCACAATCCGGCCTTCCATCAACGAGTAGAGAGCGGCCCACCAGCCCGGCATACGAGAGATAGGCCGGCAGCCCGAGTACCCCCTAGTCCGGGACACCCTCAGTAGCCCCCGAACTAGCCTCCAATGCCGAGGTTGACAGTCTTCGGCAGCTTCATGCTTCAATGGTCTTCGGCTTGGGTGGCGAGTTCCTCCCTTTACCTGTGTTTGGTTTAACAATAGTTCGGCCACCAGTAGCTCGGTTGCCGAAGAATCCTCCGATTGGCGAGGCCCCGTGGGGCCCGTCATACCGCTTTTCTTCGCCCATAGAATGTGAGTGGCTCTATGGGTTTTTTATAAAAATGTCCCTCTTTCGGGGGGAGTCAATGCCCTTTTAATAGGCCAAGGGCGCGGAGGTTGACGCACCCCACCCCCTGCCATTCTTCCTCACGTCCTCGCGAGGTCGCGACCAGCAAACAATGGTGAGCGTCCCAGGCTCTGCCTCACGCCCTCACGGCCCCCGTCAAGGTGATTGGGCGAGCTGCTCCGTATCCCTCATGCATTTACGCAGGCTCGAGACGCAGGGATATCTCCCTGCTTCAGATCTCGCATCCACCCGCCCTGGATTAACTTCCACAGACGGGAAGGCCCTCGCAGAAAACATTCCTTCCCCCCACGGGGAGGAAAGGGTGTGCTTCGTGCCCTTCCTCTTGCGAGGGATGGGTTTCCCCATTCATCCTTTCTTGAGGGGTCTACTAGAGTTTTACGGGATTCAACTCCACCACCTTACCCCAGGATCGATTCTTCATATATCGGGTTTCGTCGCTCTCTGCGAGATGTTCCTGGGCTACGAGGCCCACTTCGAGTTGTGGAGGAAGTTCTTCTGCCTCGTCACCCGTACCTGAGGAGGGACAATCTACGAGGTCGGCGGGGCCGAAGTATGGCGTATCGCCGGAACCGGATACCCTGTAGGGACTCCGAAGAAAGATGCCGAAGAGTGGACTTTGGAATGGTTTTATATTGAAGACGTCCCCCTATTTGATCCAGTCCGGAGGGGGCTGCCCGAGTTCTCATTGGTCCCTCCGAAGAAGCGGTTTAACTGGCGCCCGAAGAGTCCATCTCAAGAGGAAAGTGCCGAAGTAACTCGGCTGGCCGCTCAAGTGAGGTGGCTGGCCCACAACGGGCTAACCGTTATTGACGTGATGGCCGCAGCCATTGCTCGGTGCGTCCAACCTCTCCAACAAAGAATGCACCCGCTTTGGTGCTACAACGGGGAAGATGATGCAACCCGGTACACACGGATGGGACCTGCTGACCAGGCGGCGATGGCAGCCATACTGGCCCATCTCTTCAAGGGAGAAGAGCAGGAATTTGCTCGGTTAAGGCCCAAGGAAGGCATCTCAAGCTACAAACCCATTGAAATGGTGAGTCCGACCACGTTTTATAGTTCGGAAAGCACCCCAAATTTTTCTTAACCAGATTCCTATCCTGTCCGAACAGAACTGGAGGTGCTGGATCGAGACAGTGAGCTGCCCTGCTCCTCAACCGGAGAATTACTCTCGTGACGATGATCCTGGATTCCATGATGACCCTGAAACATCGATTAATTTCAAGGAGGGGGTCTTCTACCAGGAGAGCCTCGATGGTTCTAAGGTGGCCCTTTTGGCCAATCATCCCGGGGCGCTTCCCTCCTCCGCTGTAAGTGGCCAACGGGCTTCCTCTCGAAAGAAACACTCAGCCGCTGCTGCCCCGAACACACTAACACCTACTCCCAAGGGCCGCCGCACGACACGCCGAACAGCCGCAAGAGCGGCACCAGCGGCCCCAGCGACGAGTGGTCGTGGGGTGACCAGACGCGCGGCCCCAACGTGAGCTACATCACATGTGCCCCGCCCAAAGAGGTAATGCATCCGCCGTACCGTCATAGACTCTATCTTCGACATCCACCGAATATGCCAATAATTTTCTCCACGGTGTCCTGTAGACGATATGTGGAACCGCCCTCGGCTGGGGATGTTGAAGAGGCGGCGGGGGGTGACTCAAACCCGAGGTCGCCAGCTGTAGCCGGAGTTACTCCGGGGGTCCCTGCCGAGTACCAACATCCCGAGGACTCAGGTGGCGTCTCGGTCACTAACTCCGAGGTTGAAAGCATGATGAATCATCGGCGGCATAAGGCGTCACTTCGGCACTCGATGTTTTCTGATCAGGAGTTTAATGCCCTTAGCTCGGTAGACGCGTACCTCGGCGCTGCCCGAACGGGACTTGAAGGGGCCGTGAAGCTCATGTCTACTAATATGCAGGTATGGTATTAGTTTTGACAACAAGTATCTAACCCAGTAGCCCCCGAGCATTAATTTGGGCGGGACGGCTGAGTTAAGGGTCTGACATTTATAATGCCCTGCTATTGTGCAGACTGTTCAGGAGCAAAACAAAAAGCTGTCCGAGGACCTCAAACAGGCGCGAACAGAGTTAGAGTCTGTGAAGGCCGAGCTAGAGGGTGTGAAGAAATTCACCAGAGAGGCACATGGTAAGTGCCGGGCTTAAAGTTGTTTAAGAAAAATTTGATGGAACACCTCTGCTAATGAAAGATGATTCCATAGCAGCCAAGTCGATAAATCAGCTGCAGAAGGATCTAGATATTGCCAGGGAAGCTCAAAGGTATGCGGAGTCACAGCAAGAGGCTGGCTACCGGGTGCTCTCCCGAAGTTATGAGGAGAGGGATAAGCTTAAGGCGGAAGGCGAACAACAGGCTGAAGAAATCAAAAGTTTGAGAGCTCAACTGACCCTATCCCAAGAGGAGAACCAGAGACTGAAAGCGGGCATGTTCGGTAAGTGCAATCTGATTGTTCAGTTCAAAAACTGCACGTATTAGGCAGCAATATGAACAATGCCACATCTCGTTGTAGTTCTTCTGACCGGACGTCCCGAAGAGGAGGCCGGCTCATTCGGGCGGGACCTCCTGAAGGAGCTATCCGCCGTACACGAGCGGGCCCGGAAAGCCATGAAGAGCATGTTCAAAGCACTCTGGCCTGGTGAAGTGGCCCCGGAAGGGATGGCCGAGCTCACGAATCATTTCAAAGGAGCTCGGCGCCGCTTGGAGCTATGGAAGATGTCATCTTGTCGTGAGGGAGCACGGGAGGCTTGGGCGATGATCAAGACCCGTTTCACCAAGCTAGAGCCGGAGCATTTAGCTAGGGTTGGGCCGATAGGGCCAGATGGGCAGGAAGTGCCCGTGCATCTGGTATATGACCAGGTTATGCCCGCAGCTCGGCTGTCCCAAGCAGATTGTGCTCTGGAGACCATAATAGATGGTCTTGATCAAGATTAACAGTTTGATTCTATGTATCTATGTACTTTACATCAAATAGTCTCTGAACCATGCATAAAACGTTGTCTTAACCAGCCATCGGCTTCTGCCTCCTCGACCAGGAGCCGAGGAGTGTTTCCTACTATGTGATCCGAAAACATCGGAAAATACTTCGGAGAACTAGGCAATCCAGCCATTTGGTGCAAATAGACAAAAACGTGCTCGGGGAGTTATGTTATATTACTGTTTAACGTAAGAAACATCTTCCGACGAAAATAGTTCCTCGATGGGTCCCTTTCATCGGGTTACCACGTTAACCGTGGATGGATAACCGAATACCCGAAGTAGACGGGGATGGTTACTTCAGGAAAATACCCCGGAAACTTGGTGATAGTTACCAATTATTTTCACTTCCCCCGGGGCCGACCAACTTGTGTTCTTAAGAATGCTAGCTTTTGGCTTCATCCGTCTGAGGTACGTACCCGGGAAATTCGGACGTAACAATCACAGAGGTGCTCCCTTTACTCCCTAACCGAACAATCGGGAACGTAGGGGGTAAACACAGGAGCGAGGCAACCCAGCTTGGCCAAATCTTAAGTCAAATTGATGCATATAGTGGCTTTAAAATGATGCAGGAAGTTTGCAAACTCGTAAAACACGAATGGTTGCATAAATAAAATATGATTGGCTCCGTAAAAGAAGCCCCCAGGTGGCAACGTGAGGTAAATTCAAAGATGTTTGCCGAAGAAAAAACTTAACGTAGTTCGGCATATCCGAACACAACCCGGGAGAGACTATTGACTAGAAAAATATAGATCCTAGAAGGATAAACCGAACAAGGTAAGGCCGCGGAGTTAGCCGTAGAAACGTCGTAGCCGAGCTACGTTCCATGGGTTTGGTTCGAGGCGGTCGTCCTTTGGGTCGCGGAGAGGATATGCTCCGCCCGCGAGTACTTGATCGATTATGAAGGGCCCCTCCCATTTGGGCGACAACTTATGCTTCTGCTTCTCCAGGATGCGCAGGACTAGATCGCCGATGCTGTAGGCCTTCGCCCGTACTTCCCTGCTCTGATAACGTCTGGCCTGCTGCTGATAAAAAGCAAAACGAGCCCGAGCTATGTCACAGTCACCCTCCAGGGCGTCCATGTCATCTTGCCGATCCAGCTCGGCCTCCTTTTCTTCATACATACGCACCCGAGGGGCGTTGTGAATTAGGTCGCTGGGGAGGACGGCTTCTGCCCCATACACCATGAAGAACGGTGTGTAGCCCATGGGTCGATTAGGAGTGGTGCGTAGGCCCCACAATACGGAGTCAAGCTCCTCGACCCAATGGTAATCTGATTCTTTTAAAGATCGGACCAAACGGGGCTTCATGCCGCTCAAGATTAGTCCATTAGCTCTCTCAACCTGTCCATTAGACTGTGGGTGATACACCGAGGCATAGTCGAGCTTAATGCCTAAATTAGCGCACCAGTCTTTGACTTCCTGGGCGGTAAAATTGGATCCGTTGTCCGTTATTATGCTATGGGGGACACCGTAACGGTGTACGACGCCGGATATAAAATCGATGACCGGCTTAGACTTGGCTGAAGTTACCGGTTTTGCCTCAATCCATTTGGTAAATTTGTCTACCATGACGAGTACATATTTCTTTTTCTTGGTCCCCCCTTTAAGTGGTCCGACCATGTCCAGCCCCCAGACCGCGAAAGGCCAAGTAATCAGTATCATCCGAAGGGCCGTGGGGGGCATATGGCTCTGATTTGCGAAGAGCTGGCATCCAACGCAATGTTGGACCAATGTTTGGGCGTCTGTTCGGGCAGTGGGCCAGAAGAACCCTGCTCGGAAAGCCTTGCTGACCAAGGCCCGGGCTGCCGCGTGGTGACCGCCCATGCCAGCGTGAATCTCGGCCAGGAGCTGCCTTCCCTCCTCTTCGGATATACATCTTTGGAGGACGCCAGTAGTGCTTTTCTTATATAGTTCTCCCTCGTGGACTTTATAGGCTTTAGATCGTCGAATGATACGCCTTGCCTCAGTCTGGTCAGCCGGTAGTTCGTGGCGGAGGAGGTAGGCAAGGAAGGGCTCGGTCCATGGCGCGATTACCGCCATGACTTCGTGAGCCGAAGATGTCATTTCAATTGCCAAGCCCCCGATAATTCCTTCGTCTGGTTCGATAGGCGGAAGGACGAGCTCTCCTGAGGTATTGGATTCCGAGCCCTGGGCATCCTCCTGCCACACCACGGGCGGCTTGAAGAGTCGTTCTAAAAAGGTGTTCTCAGGGACACGGTCGCGCTTGGCGCCCATTCGAGCAAGGATATCGGCAGCTTGATTGTTGCTCTAGGTATATGGTGAAACTCCAGTCCTTCAAAACGGGCGGAGATTTTTAGGACGGCGTTGCGGTATGCTGTCATTTTCGGGTCTTTTGCGTCGAATTCGCCGTTGACTTGAGAGATGGCGAGATTAGAATCTCCCCGTACCTCGAGCCGTTGTATGCCCATTGACACCGCAATCCGAAGTCCATGTAGCAGAGCCTCGTATTCGGCTGCGTTATTGGAGTCGGTGTACATGATCTTGAGTATGTACCAAATATTGTCGCCAGTGGGGGATGTGAGGACCACTCCAGCCCCCAGCCCGGCGAGAATTTTGGAGCCGTCGAAGTACATCGTCCAACGCGAGTATGTACTGTACTCCCTAGGGAGTTCGGCTTCTGTCCATTCCGCAACGAAATCAGCCAAGACCTGAGATTTAATAGCTCGGCGTGGTCGATATATGATTTCGAAGGGGAGGAGTTCTATAGCCCATTTGACTATGCGGCCGGTGGCATCTCGATTGTTGATTATGTCATTCAGTGGTACTTTGGATGCCACCGTAACCGAGCACTCCTGGAAGTAATGGCGGAGCTTTTGGGATGACATGAAAACTGCGTATGCGATCTTCTGATAATGCGGGTACCTCGTTTTACATGGGGTGAGCACTTCGGATACGTAGTACACAGGTTTCTGCACCTGGAGCTTGTGACCGTCTGCCTCTCGTTCGATGACGAGAACCGCGCTGACCACCTGATTCGTGGCCGAGATATATAGCAGCATTGGCTCGCCCGGGCTGGGTGCTGTCAATATCGGGTTGCTGGCCAGTAGAGTTTTTATTTCTTCGAGTGCTGCCGCCGCTTCACTGGTCCATTCGAAGTTCTTCGTCCGTTTGAGCAATTTATATAGCGGTAAGGCCTTTTCTCCGAGGCGTGAGATGAAGCGGCTTAGGGCTGCAACAGTGCCGGCAAGTTTCTGGACGTGTTTGAGCTCAGTGGGGATAGCCAGCTCGGACAGTGCCCGTATTTTTGCTGGGTTGGCTTCTATTCCTCTATGGGAAACGATGAATCCGAGCAGCTTACCGGCCAGCACTCCGAAGACGCACTTTTTCGGATTGAGCCATATATCGAAAGTCCGAAGACTATCAAAGGTTTGCCGGAGATCGTCCACCAGCTGGCTGACATGTTTGGTTTTGATAACCACATCGTCCACATATGCTTCGACTGATTTGCCGATTTGTTTTTCCAAACATGTTTGAATCATGCGCTGGTATGTAGCCCCTGCGTTCTTTATCCGAAGGGCATTGTGTTGAAACAGAATGGTCCATAAGGAGTGATGAATGCAGTGGCCGCTTGGTTGGACTCCTTCATTTTAATTTGATGGTATCCGGAGTAAGCGTCGAAGAAACACAGTGAGTCATGCCCGGCAGTGGCGTCTATGATCTGGTCTATGCGGGGCAAGGGGAAAGGATCCTTGGGGCAGGGCTTGTTTAAATCCTTGAAATCGACACACAACCGCCAGGACTTATCCTTCTTTGGTACCATGACCGGATTGGCCAACCACTCAGGATGTTTGATGTCCCGGATGAATCCGGCTTCGAGCAACTTTGCCAGTTCCTCGCCCATAGCCTGATGCTTGGGTTCGGAAAACCGACGCAGAGTTTGTTTGACTGGCTTGAAACCCTTAATGATGTTCAAGCTGTGCTCGGCTAATCTACGCGGGATCCCTGGCATGTCTGACGGGTGCCAGGCGAAGATATCCCAGTTTTCACGCAAAAATTTGCGCAGCTCTTGATCGACCGCGGGGTCCAGCTGAGCTCCAATGGACGCCGTCTTGTTGGGATCTGTTGGGTGCACTTGGAATTTGACGATTTCATCCGCTGGTTTGAAGGACGTGGATTTGGGCCTTTTGTCGAGGATTACATCATCCTTATCCACCGTCGAGCGGAGCGCGGTCAGTTCTTCAGCTGCGAGGGCTTCGGACAACGCTTCGAGGGCGAGGGATGATGTTTTGTTCTCGGCCCGAAGAGCTCTGTCCGGATCACTTATTATTGTGATCACGCCATTTGGCCCTGGCATTTTAAGCTTCATGTACCCGTAATGTGGGATGGCATGGAACCGTGCGAAGGCATCGCGCCCTAATAAGGCATGGTAGCCACTGCGGAAGGGCACGATGTGGAAAAGTAGTTCTTTGGATCGGTAGTTCTCGGGAGTTTCGAAGACCACATCAAGAGCCACTCGACCACTAGAACGCGCCTCCTTTCCGGGGATGATCCCTCGAAAGGTGGTGTGACTTTGCTCGATGTGGGATCTGTTAAACTGCATTTTGTCCAAGGTGTCCTCGTAAATGAGGTTTAGCCCGCTACCGCCGTCGATTAACACCTTTTGGAGTCGGAATCCATCCACTATGGGATCAAGGACAAGGGCGGCAGCAGCTCGAGTAGGTCGGGACCTCGGCTGGTCTTGTTCGATGATGGGTGTGTCTGTCCATGAGTCTGTCTCTGCCACATGGTGAATTTGACCGAGCTCTCGAAGGGCTCTCTTCCTCTGATTCTTCGAGGAATACGTCTCGTAGATTGTTAAGATCTCGGTGTCATCATTAAAGGGCGTTGCTGGACTTTTATTTGAGTACGGGCCTCCGAGGATTACTTTGCCGCTCTTGGCGATTTGCCTGACCACCCAGCAAGCTCGAAGGCTGTGGGTTGGGTTTGTGTTGAGGAGGACGGAGTGTATGGGGCATGGTTTATCCAGTAGTTTGTCAAGGACCGTTCTGGATCTTGTCAGGGGTTTCATCCTTTTCTCGGATGGCTCGTATTGGGGTGTCCGGCGAGGGTGTGCGCGTTTTGCCCGAGCTCGGTTGGGTTCCTCTGTACGGATTGGCTCCATTTGCTCGAGCTGAGCCTGCCAAGCATACTCCATGGCACAGTATTTGGACACCAGATCCGATAAATCAGAGAAATTTTGGATGTGGCGGCGGGCGAGGGCGTTTAAGACGCCCTCGTCTCGGCAGTTCTGTCGGAAGATCTCCAGAATGTCCTTGTTGCAGCCGTCCGTCATCTTGTTTTTGACGATAAGGAATCTGGCCCAGAAGAGCCGAACTGTCTCTCTGGGCTGCTGCTTTACATACATTAGGTCCCATATGTCGGGCCGTCCTGAGTTATCTGGACAGTACTCAATGTGGGGGGTGGGCGAGATAAAAAAATTGATCACAGCGGAGTGTGAGTCTGGAGTTTTGGCGGCCACGTCCTGGATTGACATGGAATCCAATGCGCCAAGCTCTGGATAGTTGACCGGGCGCGGGTGCGTGGATCTGAAATTGCGTGCTGAACCAGACTTCGGCTCTAAACCCTCTCCAGAGCAGAGTTCGGCTGCCGAGCTGGAGGATGAAGCCTGCTGGTCAGAAACTTGCACCTCATGCGCTTTCGGTTCTGGGGGAAGGGGTGAGCCCTCTGTGGGGCCTTCGATAGTGGCGACCAAGTGAGTGGTGGCAGGGGCGTGAATTTCCATGTCGTCGGTTTTAAGCCCGATCTGATCGTAGACCGAGGACTGGCCATCGGTGATTCCCAGGGCCTGGATCCGATCTAGTATCCCGTTTAATAACGAGAGATCTGTCGGCTCCAAGTTCTGGCAGTTAGCGGGGTCAACCCGCAGTATGGCCATGATGGGGGCGTCTGAATTCGTCCCGTAGTCATGTTCGGCCGAGGCTGATCTTCGGCAGCCAAGCACGGAGATTAGGTCCGGGCTCAAGGCTGGATCCGCAGTGGCGGCCGTCTCGGTAGTGGGGTTTGCAGTACTCGAAGTCGGTGCTTCAGGATTTGTGGGTCCTTCAGGCGAACGCGAAGAGCTGGCCGGGAACGAAAGTGTCCCTGCGGCTAGCGCTGTTGCTGATGACTAGGCGAGCCATTGATCCTTGTTGACCCACGGCGGAACTCTCAATGAAAGCACCAATGTCGGTACCAAAACCGGCAGATCTCGGGTAGGGGATCCGAACAGTGGGTCTAGGAATCAATGGGTAACAGGGAACGTAGAGACGGCTATTTACCCAGGTTCGGGCCCTCTCGAAGAGGTAATACCCTACATCCTGCTAGATTATATTGATGTGATTGTATGAAGGTTACAGAGTTGATCTACCTCGAGATCGGATGGGCTAAACCCTAGGCGATGGATATGATCCCCCTCTACGGACTAAACCCTCTGGTTTATATAGACACCAGAGGGTCCTAGGGTTACATACGGTCGGTTACCATCAGGGGATAAACATGCCGGCCATGCCAATTATTCCTTGGAGGAGACGCCAAGTCTTCGGAGGTTTCCTTCTAATACACGGGGTCACCCACAGTCCGGCCTTCCATCGACGAGTAGAGAGCGGCCCACCAGCCCGGCCTACGAGAGATAGGCCGGCAGCCCGAGTACCCCCTAGTCCGGGACACCCTCACCGGTGATACCCTTGGGCCACTCTTTCACGGTATTCTCATCGATGTCCTCCGGGCGCACTCGAGTATTGTCGTCAGCGCCAGTATACTGCCACATCGGGTGAGCTCGCTCCTGCAGCGGCTGGATTCGCCGACTGAGGAAGACCTCCAGCAAATCCAGACCCGTCAACCCGCCCTGGACCAGGCTGACTACCGCAGTTACCAGGATCCCCACGTCGGTCTTCTCCTCCTTGTCCACCATCAGCGATGGAGGCACATTGACCCTCTTGCATGTATAAGGGGGGAGACCAGTCGACGAGCCAACACAAGGGACGTCGTTGCAGTAAAACCAAGTCGACTGCCAGCCCCTAACCGAGTCAGGAAAGGTCATCGCGGGAAAAGCGCTCCTACCCCGCATCTGAATGCCCAAGCTGCCACATAGCTGGCTCACATGGGTTCTCTCCCCCTCGGGGTTGGCCTTTTTGACCGACTGGGAACGACACGTGAAGATGTGCTTGAATAGCCCCCAATGCGGCGGACAACCCAAGAAATTTTCACACAAGGAAATGAATGCGACAAGGTACACTATGGCATTCGGAGGCAGATGGTGTAGCTGGGCGCCGAAAAAACTCAAAAAACCGCGAAAAAAGGGGTGGGGTGGCATGGAGAAACTTCGCTCCACGTGTGTGGTGAGGAGCACTCGCTCCCCGGGGCGCGGCGCGGGCTCGATCTCCCCTTCCTCCGGCCGCCTCCACGTCCCGTCGCAGACCAGCCTGTCCACGACGAGCCCGCTGATGTCGTCAACTGTGGTGGTCGGCGGAAGCCAGTCGCCTTGGATCCACCCGCGCGGGGGCGCGGCTCGGGAGCTCGACGCCTTCTTCCCCTTCGCCGCCTTCTTGAGCCGCACCAGCTTCGCCGTCTTGTCCTTCGCCATCGCCACGGAGTGCTCCGGTGCCGGAATGGGTTCACGCAGAGTGCGGTGCGGGAGCGTAGATTGGGAGACTGGAAGAGACGAGGTGGAGGGGATCTGGTCCTCTCTCCCTCTCCGACGCGGTGGCTCCTTATATCGCCGCCCGCTTCGCTCCCCAATCCACGTCGCTGATTCACGGGCCCGCGGATCTCCTCAGATCTCGCTAGCGGAGTTGCAGCTGTACGTGGCGAAAAGTGGGGCGAAAATCGAGGCATCACGCCCCACTTTCCCCACTCATCTCGCCGCGACCGTTCGCGCGCGCTCTTATCTGATTTCAAATCCCACAAGATCCGGACCCCAGCGATCCTATTGCTCGCCTTTGAAGACATTCCGTAAATGCTCAGATCTGTTCCGTCACTCGGATGGAGACTACTCGTTTCACTCGGATGGAGACTACTCATTTCACTCGGATGTCATATGGTCCAGAATCCGTCTAGGTGCCGCACGAAGACAAGGCCTTCTAACAACCAGTAGGAGTTCTTGAGCGCCCCTGTAGCGCTCAACTCGCCTGGGAGTTCACCTTGACTCGACCCTTTTAACCTCGACCGATTCGGGGGCTAATGACGAGGGCAGGTACTAGGGATAGGGTAACAGGTCTGACCTACAAACCCTAACCTAAGATACCATACGCCTTATACTGTGCCCCAGGGCTAGGCCAGCAGCCAGGAGTTCTGTAACCAGACATTCACTCGGAGTTCAATGAACCACTCGGAAGGAAGCAGTTCACTCGACCGGCGTATTTCACTCGGAATACCCGATGGTCACTCGACCAGAGAAGGCCAAGAGACTACAGGAATGCAACGGTCAGGACGTGCGCTCGCCTGTATTAATTGTAATCAATGCGCCCGTTACCTGGCGCCCTTAAACCCCCTCTTTAACCCCTAGTAATGGCGGCATTCATGGGGGGCCTGGTGGACACTATATAAGCCACCCCCCAGCTCCATTCCAAGGGTTCGCATTCTTTGTAACAGGTACACTCAAGTAACCCACTGCTCCAGAGCACCGAGACGTAGGGCTATTACCTCCACCGCTGAGGGGCCTGAACTCGTGAATCCGAGTGTAACAACCGCGCCATAGCTAGGCTCTGCCCTCTCATCCGTACCCCTACACACTACTGTCAGACTTGCACCCACGACAAACAGTTCGTTAAATTCCACCATAGTTAGAGAGAAAGATGAAATTTCGCAGACGAAAGGGCAATGCAGATATGATCTGCACGGGGGTCATGCATATGACGAAGTTAAGTATGGGGCTTGAGATTTTATTATCTCTTGTTTCATACACCCCGCAAAGTTAATCTAGCGACTTGGATAATCATACTTGATGATGGACGTTGGTAGCTTCGGTTTGTTTCGAAACCTTAGAAGCCACGTAAAATAAATTTTGCATAAACCGATTAGAGGCGTCTAACTTGGTTTTGCAGGATGTGCATGTGATGTGGTATAGCAGTGCTCATATTAATTTGATTATGTATGAGATGACTATATGATGTAAATTTACTAACATGACCTGCGTGTCATGATTCGGCATGATGGCTGGAGCCATTTGATTGTCACTTTAATGACCTACGTGTCAACCTTAAGTAATGCACTTAATTTATTAGCTATAGAGATAGCAATATTATCTGGTGCATCGACAAGGTGGTGGCAATCTTCGCGAAGGTGAACACCAACGCGAATGCCGAAGACGAAGAAATAAAAGACTTCTCCGTCAGAAAGGGCTATACCATATCATGCTATTATGAATTGCCTGAGATGTTTATCCCTTATGATGCACCCTTTTGATTGCGCGGTAGTCGCTTTTATTAAGGTGATCTCTCACTTAAAATATCAAGTAGTTAGTATTCTCCCAAGTGTAGCACCGTCACGGCACCTATCTTTTCGGGGTGCGTCATGTTTCCATGAGTACGAACGATTAGAGAAGTGTGAGGTGGGTGAGTTGAGACCTCGCAGCGAGATCACTTGGTTGCCTTGACGTTCTGGCTTGAGAGTCCTGAGCTCGGAACACGCCCATCGAAAGATGAACAAGAGTCACATAGAGATGTGATCGGCAAGTTGGCGTACCGATTGAAGTTCCCGTCATCAGTGATATTCCCATCAATGGCGTTGAATTGAAATGCGGATCTAGCATCACTCACAATCAATTATGAGAGATATTGATTTGAGTGGGAGCGCACTGTAGAATTAACTTGTTTAATTCTTAGTGCAATTAATTATGAACACTGTCTAAGTGTTATATGCATAATAGTTGTAGAATAATGGCTCGTGTTTCCACCTTCCCTGTTAAAATTGAATAAGCTGTTAAATATCTGGTTAAAACTTTACGGTTGGTAACGTAATGTGAGGATTGTCCTCAAAAGTGCCGAGAAGGACTTTGTCCTATCGCATGCTTTTGGTATTCTCCCGCTAATGCTATGGATAATGTGACTCTCGTCCTTCGATCCAAAAGCTAAAATTTCATTACGGTCAAGTGCAATATGTTTGCTTCCATGAGACCCGAACTTCAAAAGTTTGGGATAGCTATGTGATATTCATGGAACTGAAAATCATTTTCTGACACAAACAAAGGCTAAAAGATATGGGATATCCAAAGCAATGTTTGTTTTGCAAACTATTAGTAAAAGTGTTTACTATGCATTTGACTAATAACAGAGGGATCCAGTAGAACGCCTGTCATATGACGATGGTGAATAAAACAACAACTTAAGAGAAAGGAAATGTCCGAAGGGTGTTAGTATGACTTACACACCTAGGAAGTCCGGGTGATGGTGTCCTGGACTAGGGGGTACTCACCACATCGTCTCCCGACCAGGTGGGTTGAGCCGAGGACCCCCATGGCGGTTCACTAATGGGCCACTTCGGGCAGCCCATGACGAATACAAGGAAGATTCCACAAGACTTGGCGCCAAGCCGGGGACTCTTCTAAACCCTAGGCCTCCGGTGCATATATAAACCGAGGCCAGGCTAGTCAATAGAACGACTCATATTCATTAGAACAATCTCGTGGTAGATACATGTACTCTGTACTACACCCCATATGAATACAATCAAAAGCAGGACGTGTGGTATTATCTCTTCGAGAGAGCCCGAACCTGGGTAAAACCTTTGTGTCCCTCGCTCATCCTGTTACCGTCGCCCCAAGATGCCTAGCTTAGGACCCCTACTACGAGATATGCCGGATTTGACACCGACATTGGTGCTTTCATTGAGAGCCTGCTGGGTAGTCGCCACGGTGCGATGGGAATTCAGATCGGCTCCACCGCGATCTACGCGTCGGAACCGAGCTACATTGTCAACGTCGGCATCTTCGTCGCCGGCTCGACTGGTCACCTTGGCTGGACCGAGGACTAGGCTTCTCTTCGGATCGTCAAGTTTGGACGGATGTCTTCGTCATCATCAACTCCAATCTCATCCGGGATCATGGAAAAATCGTCCATGGTGCTCGGGGGCTCAACGTCAACATTGCCCTCGCGCGATCATGCAGTTTTTTCTGGACAGCGGATTCGTGTTCGCCGTTCCTGTCTCCTCGAGCGTCGCTTTGATGATTGCTTCAGTGGAATTGTGCGGAATTGATTCTAGAACAACCCTGCAAAATTTCGTCGCGTTCCGATGGAGGAATCTCTGGCGATCTCCGATATACCAGAGCCCTGTCGAATCTGGACGGGAATCTGGACGAGTTTAGGGCGAGGAGTCCAGCAGTCAGCTCGGACGTCCTTTGGAAGATCCAACCGTTCATCGGCTGCGGAATTCCCATATCTATCACCCCTCAAAATTTCAGCTCGATCCGACCGTTCAAACTCCGGGAAGCGTCCGATGAGTGCATCAATTTTTGGATCTGTTTTCTGCGCGAAAACGAATCCGGCCCGAGTTCATCTTTTTCATGAACAGATTATCAGACATCCTTTTTTAAGGGAATTTTTTATAGGGTATTGTGTTTTATTTTCAAGCACGTGCCTGCAAGTTTTAAGCCTTTTCCGAGGCGATCTTCATCGTCGCGCCGGTGTCAAACCAGCTTGGCAACGTTGCTCCATGGCTGCCGACCTGCGCCGGCATCGACTGCGCCATCGCTTCATCGAGTCGACGACAACCAACTCGGATCATCACCTCGGCGAGCCGACCAAGAGTTCGGCACCGCTCTTCCTAATGATCGTCAACATAACATCGTCACCTTACGGATTGCATGGGTCGGGCGCGCCAGCATCGCCGCGCGGTCACTTCTCAAGCCAGCATTGAGTGCGTCACAAAGTTTCGACCTGCGTCGGCATCGCCGCGCCGTTGCTTCTTCGAGCCGACGTCCACCTCGCTGACCTGCTTTGATACCTCGGCTGGCATGGGTGTTGCAACGTCACCTTACCGACCTGCTCCGACACCTCAACTAGACCGAGGGCTTCGCCGTCGCTTCATCGACCTACTCCGGCGTCACCCTGCCGACCTACTCTGTCTCCTCGACTGAACCAGGGGCTTCGCCTCGGCACATCGGTAGTTTTGTGTTGCCACTTCATCAGCCGAGCTCTTCGCTCGGGCACCCCAGGACTGGCTTGGGGGCTGGGATCTCGATTCGTCGCAAGCTCGGACTACGTCATCAACGCCGAGCACATTACCCAGCTAAGTCGCTTTCATGCTTAAATTTTCTAAATTCTTAATTTTTAGCTCGGTTCAACCAAGCATTATGTTTATGTTAAATAAACGTTGTTTGTTAAAAACTCAGTTTGTTGAAAACTTAGTTTGCTAAAAACACTTCTTTTTCTCAAGTTAACTGAGGGCTCTTAAATTTATATGTGCCGCTTTATAATAACTGTTTTCTTCTTGGTCGTTGCAAAGTCTTTTTCTACTACTCCTTTTTCCGACGCGAGTGTGTGGTCAATAGCCGGGTCGCCTGTTTTCTCTCTAAAGCCGCTCGAGTTTAGTTCGCTAAACTGGCCTGAGAAACACTCCGCCTTCGGGATAGGAGGTTGAAGCCGAAGGCTGACCCGCTTGAAGTCTAGAGATCGGACGTATCATGTTAAAGCACGACGGAAGCATAATTTAATTTTAAGACCAATGTTCGGATTGGCACCAGAAAACTTGATTTACTTCGGACGTAAAGTTTTCACACAAGTTTTTTGGTTTTCCGAGCTTATGGCACCTTTAACCTATTTTTATGTTTTTCTTTCAGGAGGCGGGACATCCTCTTGACGAGGTGCCGTGCATAATAATTCGGCTCGGGAAATCTTTTCCGATCCGTAGTTCGGCAACTTCCCTGCCGAGCTACACCTCCGCACGCCCGAACACTCCAAACACCGGGGGGCTGCGACTAGAGCCGAACCCACCAAGCGCCAAGGTACTCCATGGAATCCTCGGTAAAACGTTCTCGGATATTGCTTTATATGCATCGGTTTCGAATTATGTCTTTGGTCAATAGTTGGGTTGCCCGGCTCCTGTGCTTACCCTTACGTTTTCGATTGTTCGGCTAAGGGTAAAGGGAGAACCACTGCGATTGTGCTTCCGGTTTAGCTGGTCAAGCGCCTCAGTGGAGAAAGCCGAAAACTGACTGTCACAATAAGCGTAAACTGGTCAGCGATCCGATGACTGGTCCACCTATAGATCGATAGAGGTCACCCCGTGTTAAACGATGTGCCTTTCATACAGTGGGCCGAAGTGCTAACGGTTTGTCCTCGGCTGACACCGAACATTATCGGGGGCTAGTAACTGGCCTCCCAACGTTAAGCTCCTATGACTAAGTGAAAGTTATAAAGCCTGCATATCTGATTGCCTCGTTTCCGCTGACACAACCGCCTCCGAGCACCGAGACGTCGGCTAAGGGTTGTCTTGTTATTGTGGAAACACCCTGCGTAGTATCTACAAAGGGGGGGAAGCCGACGATGGGCCACTTTCAAATTATAAACAGTCGCAATGGAGTCAAAATAACATATAGCATTTGTATTTAATATACGAACGTTGCCTTCCCATAAATCGTTATAAAGCCACAATATGCATCAATTTGACTTTGAGATCTGGCCAAGCTGGGTTGCCTGGCTCCTGTGCTTACTCCCTACGTTCCCGATTGTTCGGCTAGGGGGTAAAGGGAGCACCTCTGTGATTGATACTACTGGGTTATCCGGGTTAGTACCTTAGACTGGGTGAAGCCGAAAGCTAGCGATCTCAAGAATATAATTGGTCGGCAACGACGGAAGTGAAAATCTTCGCGCTTCTCACTTAACAGCCATTATCGGGTTACATCGATCCCCTGATCTGGTGTTTCCACCCGACCAGTGGCTCGGGGGCTACTGCATTGATGATTCAATGCAGAAAATTCAAAGTGCCGAATAGTTTCTAAGGAAATTACGATCCTCAGGTTGGTCGGCCGCACCCAGCCTGAGTCTCGGGAACTATGCACACCGCTTTTATGTTTCTAAGTATGCTGCCGAGCTAGGAGTTGATTCTCAGGCCGATTTCGCGAATTGACCTGAGTCTCAGGGGCTACTGGGATCAGCGGTTTCAGGTTTTCCTTCAGGTGCATCCCGGATTTTAGGCCGGCACGCACCTTGAGGGCTACTGGCTATATATCTCGGCAGAGAATAAATTGCACCAATCGGAAAAAATATTCGCAAAAAATCAGCCCAAGACCGAGGTGGTGCACCACCTCGGAAGCAGTTCGGCATAAAGCTCGACTGCGAGTGGCTGGCTCCATAGAGAACTTTTTCGGCGTTAAGCTCGGATAACCTCCTTCAAACTTTTTCAAAAACGAGGTACTCTATGCCTCCTCGGATGCAGTCCGGCGCTGGAGCTCGGATACAGACCGGCGTTGGAGCTCGGCTGCAAAAGACACCTCGGATATAGACCGGCGTTGGAGCTCGGATGCTAAAATGTACCTCGGATGCAGTCCGGCGTTGGAGCTCGGATGCAAAGAGGACACCTCCGCGCTGGAAACACTTTGAACCCGAGGTGTGGCGTAAAAAATAAAAGGCATTGATAAAGGCCGAGAACTTAAAGGACTCCTCGGATACCCGATGTATGAACTCTTCGGATACACCTCGGCGATCCTCAAGATCGGAGATGGGAAGATTTGTTGAACCAGTTTTCCAGACCGATGACTGAAGACGAAGAACAGTTCAGAAGAACCGAGGAGCTTCCCCAACTTGAAGACCGGTTCAGGGGGCTACTGATGGTGTCCTGGACTAGGGGGTACTCACCACATCGTCTCCCGGCCAGGTGGGTTGAGCCGAGGACCCCCATGGCGGTTCACTAATGGGCCACTTCGGGCAGCCCATGACGAATACAAGGAAGATTCCACAAGACTTGGCGCCCAAGCCGGGGACTCTTCTAAACCCTAGGCCTCCGGTGCATATATAAACCGAGGCCAGGCTAGTCAATAGAACGACTCATATTCATTAGAACAATCTCGTGGTAGATACATGTACTCTGTACTACACCCCATATGAATACAATCAAAAGCAGGACGTAGGGTATTATCTCTTCGAGAGAGCACGAACCTGGGTAAAACCTTTGTGTCCCTCGCTCATCCTGTTACCGTCGCCCCAAGACGCCTAGCTTAGGACCCCTACTACGAGATATGCCGGATTTGACACCGACACCGGGGCTGACGCCACTCTTCAAGTTGGTGCTTCTTCTGAGAGTAGGAGAATTATTGGAAGTAAAACTGTTAGAAGTATAAAGGCAAAAAGAGAGAATACTGGAATATCCAGCTCATGTATGAAAGTCATACAAGCTATTGATGTATAGAAGGCTGGTCAAAGAAATAGTTCTTGGGAATTATGATTAAACATGTTAATCACTGATTCTTGGGTATTGTGAGTTGATCACAGAGATACCCGCTCGATTGCTTTCCGTTGCAATTCGATGCAAGAACTACTATTGCCTAAAAGACTGGCCGGAGTGAGGTTCAGATACGCGCTGGGAACATAGTAAATGTTACTATACATTCCATCGGTGTATTACCTATGTATTTCTTTTCATAATTCATTTTAGAGTTTTACACACTCTAGCCCATTGCATAAGGTATCTTGCAAGAAGGTTGTTCATAAGAGAACTTTTGATGTTCGATGTTATGAATAACTTAAAGGCCATACTTTCATTATGAATGAGATGTATGTTATGAATATTGATAATAATACCTTACCTCTGTATTTACTTTCATAATTCATTTTAGATTTTTACACGCTCTAGCCCATTGCATAATGTTTGTTGCAAAAGGGTTGTTCATAAAAGAACAATTGTTGTTCAGCGTCATGAATAACATAAGGGCCATGCTTCCATCGTGGATGGGATGTATGTTATGAATATTGATGGTAATATGATACATCCATAACACTGACGCTAAATGTCGCAAGACTAAGAGAATACCACACATGTGTGGCACTGCATTTGGTCACATTGGAGAAACCCGCATGGAGAAATTCCATAATGATGGATTTTGAAGTCGTTTGATTCTGAATCATCTGACACTTGCAACTTTCCTCCGAAAAGTGAAGTAACTGAAATACCGTTCACATGCCATAAGGAACGAGCAACGAACTTATTGGTGATCATACATTTTGATGTATGTAGTCCGATAAATGTTGTTGCTAGCAGTGGATTTATCTATCTTCAGAAATGACTCAAGTAGATATATGGATATTTACTTGATGAGACGTAAGTCTGGATCTTTTGAAATCATTTATAAGGTTTTCAAAAATGAAGTAGAAATTATTGTAACAAGAAAAAATATGTTTCTGCAAACTAGATTGCAGAAAGGAATATTTGAGTTACAAGTTTAACGAATGTCTGATGAGTTGTGAAAAGAGTTTCATAACTTACACCTCCCGGAGCACCACTGTGAGTGGAATATCCGTCAAGATGTAATCAAACCATTTATGACATGGTAAGATCAAAGATGACATAAATCAATTTGCCATTATCCCTTTTAAAGTAATGTTTAGAGACGCGGCTTTTACACTGAAAAGAGCGCCATCAAATCTGTTGAAATGACGACATGGTAGGGTATGCCCAGCCATGTTATATCTTTTCTTAACATTTGGAATACGGGGCTTGTGTAAAATATTTTCAAACCTATTCCAAATCAGACAAGTGCTACTTTGTAGGTTATCCCAAGTTATTGGGTATTCCCCCACCACTGTACCGAGGCAAAAGGTTTTGCCACAAAGAACGGTATGCTTTTGAAGAAAATGGTTCTTGCAAAAAGGTGAGTGGGAGGACAGTGCGACTCGACGAGATAACAGTATCTTCGTCATCAGATCAATGGAAAGAAACCTTGGAAGTAATTCCAGAGTTTCCTACTGCGACTGATACGGAATCCTCTACATGAGATGTATGGACTTCGGTCCAACTTGCAACTGAACCACGTAGGCAAAACTCGTGCAAACCTCTCAGGTGCGCAAGAGAGATATTGTTGTTAGACAACAGTATACCTACGATACACAAGGAAGCATTGATGGGCCCTGACTCCGGAATTCGCTAAATGCCAATATAATCCGAGATAGTTTCCATATAAATGATTCAAGATTATATCATGATAAACCCTTCGGAAGACTTAGAGTCTAACGAGCATTAATGGAACTATAAACTGATGTGGATAAAATGTTTTATCCATAAAGCTCGACTTGTTGCAATAACAAATTCAAGGAGTTGACTACGATGAGATTGTCTCACCGTAACGATGCTTAAAGTCAGATCGGGTTAAACTAGCAATTAATACATATTTCAACCTGGAGATATGATACATGGATGACTAAAGGATTTCCATGTGATGGAAATGCAACCTAGGACTTGCATGTGATACAGTCCGAAGTATTTTGTCAATCCATAGGATGCTAGTAAGTATGCAAACTTCAGAGTTCAGCAATGGACAGAAGAGAGCAAAATGGAGTTGGAATCTTCGTTTTGATGAAATAGTCAAAAGAGTTTGATTTCATCAATGGATAACAAAGATGCTTGTGGTTACAAGAAAGTAAGTGGGAGCATAATAATATTTCTAAAAACTTTGTGTGCTTGACACATTGTTGATTAGAAATAATATAAATTTCCTAACACGAATTAGGACTTTATTGAAAATAGTTTTTCGATGAAGTGCTTGTGCTAAATAGCCTTGATATTAGGCATATTTATCTACGAGATAGAATCGCCTAATAGGCTAAGCCAAAAATACATATTGACAAGATGCTAAAATAGTTTAGCATAAGAACGCCGAGTGATTCTTGCCAAAGTCACATGGAAAGAGTTTTGCAAGACTCGGTGTCCCAAAACACTGATGAGCAAAATACATGATGGAGATCCCACACACTCTTGTGTTTGGATTAATCATATATTCCATGGTATGTAAAACAACCAGATATGTCTGATACTCCCAAGCTGTTGCGAGTATAGATACCAAAGTGATCAAAGTACTAATCATGGGACAACGGTGAAAAATGTCATTAAGTACTAAAGTAGCACTGATGACATGTTTTCTCGCAAGCAGAGATTTTGAAGTGCTCATTGTAAGTAATTACATCGATACAGTCTTCATCAATGCTCCATGCGATTTTTGATTTAAATTAAGGGTTTTGTGTAATACACGATATGGTGGCACGGTAAGTTGGAAATTGTTCCAAACAAGTTACTGTGGCGAATTCTATAACAAATGGCTAAGTATGTTGACATTTTGGAAGCGACAAGGAAGATGTTGAATCATATAGTTCATTCATGAACTTAGTATGGTTCTAAGATGGCTTTGGTCAATGGGACACTATTGCAGATAGTTGCTCCATAGCTCAGTCTGAGGAATCAAGGTTTGACCTGTGATTCACATATATACAAAGCCAAGTCCACACAAAATATGAATTTTGTGAAAGCGTGAAAACGCGAGGAGATGCAAAGATACACACGGAACTGAAGTTGTCAGATCCGTTGGACATCAGGCTATACCACAAGCGAAGCATTGTTACACCGGTATGCCATAGGTGTAAAATACATTAGCATTGACTAGATTATTGACACTAGTGCAAGTGGGAGTCTATAGGAGATATGCCCTAGAGGCAATAATAAATGTTATTGTTTATCTCCATTATCATAATTATGTTTATGTTCCATGCTATAACTGCTATGGTTCTCGAGTCTGCAATAACCACGAGGCATGAAGGAAGACTCATATGCACGTGTGGAATAATAAACGGTAAAATGTGTTCTTAGTCTGGCCTCTAAGACTAGCTCAAGTGTTGCATGATGGTTCTGTTTTCCTGATCATGGGCATGACTATGCCGGCAACTTTGAGGGCACAATGTTAGGAGAACACTTGTGTTGAATCGACCCGAATTGATGTTATGCTATGAGATACATTCGTCACAAGTTAATGGTTAATAACACAGAGAAAGTTAACGTTTGCATAATTCCTTAGACCATGAGAGTGTCTGGTTTCTTCATGCTTGCTTCATGAACTTTGGGGTTTGTTAAACGTCATCCGTAAATGGGTGGCTATTACGGCGGCTTACGGGTTCATGGAAAAGTATGTCAAGGGACTTGATAGCTCAAGATTGGGATTTGCTCCTCTGACGATGGAGAGATATCTTTGGGCCCTCTCGGTGTTACGGTATCCACCATCGTCTGGCCAGACACATTGTGATTTGATCACAGGGATGCCGGAACACGGAAACGAGAAAAGAGAACAAAATCGGTAACAAGGTAACTGGCATAGTGGACAAGTTGTTGATCCACGGGGATGCCAATAATTCTCACCTCGGGTTTTTGTAACATATCGTGAAGCAACATGAATAGCACACGGCAACTGGAGGTTCACTCGAATATTTATTCGTGTGGGTATAGGGGTCAATATGGGTGTCCACGGGTCCGATGTTGATCATTAGTCGGAAAGTGTTCCGGTCATGTCTATGCTTCACCGAACCTATAGGGTCACACGCTTAAGGGTCATCTATCTGCTGAATACTAGACAGGGAGTCTGAGAGAAAGTCACCGGAATTGTTTCGGAGACAACGGAAGAGTTCCGGAGAGAGAACACCGGAATAGTTTCGGTAAAACCGAAACGTTGTTTCGGAGTATACCATTAAGTCAAAATGGTTTCGGCACATGCCTGGAAATTCTTAGAGGGTGCCAGAATTGTTCTGGGAACTTCTGGGATTTTTCCGGAGAAAAAACCCGGAAATGTTCCGGAGCTGCCGGAAATGTTTTGGTTGCTTTTTCGCTGATGAAAATCATTGATCCGGAAATGTTTCGGAACGCGTCCAAAATTATTTTAAGGGGTGCCGGAAATGTTCTGGGCCTTTAGGAATTTTTTCGGATTAAACAGCCGATGAAAATATTTCATGAATAGTGTTATGAATAGTGGAAACACTATTGGGAGAAAATATCTCACGAATAGGGGAAACACTATTATCAATAGTGGAAAACTATTGAGAGAAAATATCTCTTGAATAGTGGGAACACGATTACGAATAGTGGAAACACTATTATGAATAGTGTGAAAATATCTGAGGGCATTTTGGTATTTTACCATCTCTTCTCGCCCTATAAATAGGGGTGGAGGGTGCTCTCCATTTTCATCCAAGTTCTCACATGAGTTCTCATACACTGCCATGCAATTATCTGGCTTTCTCTCTCTCTCTCCCCGCGAAATAGTTTCGTAGAGTCGAAAGGCTGTCTGGGTTCCGGTGGGAACTAGTTCTGGACGGCGAAGCCCTGCCGGATGATGACACCGTATGTGTGCAACCCCGTAGAGAGGTCGTAGGTTCGATCTTTTTGCCTGAGGGGTTGTTCAAGTGTCCTCCCGAAGGGCTGTCCGAGTGACCGTCCGAGTTTCGAAGGTCCTCCCGAAGGGCTGTCCGAGTGACCGTCAGAGTTTTGAAGGTCCTCCCGAAGGGCTGTCCGAGTTTCGAGGGTCCTCCCGAAGGGCTGTCCGTGACACCGTCCGAGGGACTGTCCGACCGCCTCCCGGAGGTCTTTCCGAGGGGCAGACGAGGGAGAACATCCTCGCGGTTGGGAGGTTGTAAAATCCTAGCTGCGGGGATCTGCACCAACGATCATCATCGACTCTACTTCCGTTGTGCTACGAGTCGGTAACGAAAAGATCAAACCTTGTATGCAGTCTCCATAGTGGTCCTGGGCATGCTCGCTGGTCGGAATTTTTTTGTTTTTTGTTGCATTCCCCTACACTTCTCTTTGAACTCCTCTTGCTTCTTCCTCTCTAGTGCGGCTGCATCCTCCTCTCTCAACTTCCTCGCAGCCTTCTCCCACCACCCCGGCATCTCACCTTCCCCATCTTTCTCCTCCACCCCCTTCATTGTTGCCTTGTTGGGTTGATAAGCCGCCATATCTACAAAAAATTGCAAGACATTAGTTAGTAAGGACAAAAACAACATGAAAAAAAATATTGTACAACATGAAAATAATATTGAAATGTAGCCACGTACGGAAATGGTCCATCTAGGTATCCAAACATTCCTCTAGCATGACCACGGCCTCTACCCATGAAACCTCCTCTACCACCACCCGAACCTCTACCTCTGCCACGAGCACCACCACCGATAACTCGGCCTCTACCACGGCCACCACCAAGTCCACCACCGAAACCTCGGCCACCACCAAGTCCACCACCGGAACCTCAGCCACCACCAAGTCCACCACCAGATCCTCGGCCACCACCAAGACCACCACCGGATCCTCGGCCACCACCAAGTCCACCACCGGATCCTCGGCCACCACCAAGTCCACCACCGGATCCTCGGCCACCAAGAGGATTGCCACCGGATCCTCGGCCACCACCACTTGAACCAACTCTGCCACCGGCATCACTAATAGAAGCATTGTGCCCTTTTGAAGTTTTGTTTGTTTTGCAAGTCCTCTTGTTGTGTGTCATTTCATTGCAATCACCGCATTGGTTCCTATCACGTGGCTCCATGAAATGTCCACTACCAAACTCTCAGGTGCTCATGAGTTCATCCATATCATTCTTGTATCGCTTTGTTCTCCTTCTACCCTTGGGTTGTACCATCATGTCCGGATCCGGCCTAATGTTAGGGCCGTGATACTCTGGCCACTGTGATGCGTCCAGAAAAGGGTGGAATCTAGACGCCCATGTTAACTTATGAGTTTGCAAGTTGAATTCATGCAACCTCACAACTACTCCATCAGAGGCGGGCAAATTCCTCATGCGGGCCGCCGTCATCATGTGCGAGCATGGCCAGTGGTACTTACTAGGCCGCTCACAAGTGCAATGCCGTGTCCGAAGAGCCACCTTAAATGAGCGACCACCATATGATTCTCCATCTCTCGTTGTCCCACCTGGCTCATTCACTTGGTATTTCATTTCAACATTATCGAAACAAGTGGCTCGCTGGATGGCTGACTTGTCTTTCTGATACTCTAGCCATTCGGCAACCTTCTTCGGATAAATCTCATTGGGAGGCTTCTCACTATCACCAATCAACTTGTCAATTTCATCGGAGTGCTTCAGAAAATACTCATTTAGCTTGTAAAAGGTATATTCCGCTATTGCCGTCACCGGCAACTAACGGGCACCCTTCAAGACAAAGTTGAAGCACTCAACAAGATTGCTTGTCATGTCACCATATCTCATGCCTCCTTCGTCACATGCCCGTGACCACTTGTGTCTCTCATCAATATTCCTTTGTAGGAATTCTTTCCCACCTTCGTTTTCCTTCTCATAGATTTTGTCCAAGTGTTTCGTGAACGACTGAACGGAGAAGGCTACACATGCGGAGTTAAGATCCTTGCAAAGATCCTAGTTCTTACAAGCCCTGTAAAAGTTTGCAACGAAGTGTCTCGTACACCATCGGTGGTGAAGCCTCGCATGCCCTGGAATGTGAATATCCACGGCCTTCAATATGCCTTGGTGCCGATCGGATATGATGCATCCCTCCCTATTCAGAGGAATGACCATGCTCCTCACAAGTCTCATGAACCATTCCCAGTTGTCTTGGTTCTCCACGGACACCAAAGCAAATGCCACAAGCAACACCTGATCATTAGCATCATGTGCCATTGCTATCATGAGTGTGCCCTTGTATTTGCCTGTCAAGAATGTTCCATCTATAGACAAAACCGGACGACAATGCTCAAAAGCTGCAATGCATGGGCCAAACATCCAAAAGGCACGACGGAACACTCCTTCAATATCTTGGACATAGTGGTACATTCCTGGGTTTCTGTAGGACATCGCTCCCAACAACCTGGGTAGCATGTTGTACGCTTCTTCCCATCCACCATACAACATTCTAAGAGCGACTTGCTTGGCCTTCCATGTCTTCCCGTACTTGACCTTATATCCAAACTTATCTTCAACCCAACTCATCAACAACTTCACTTTAATGGTTGGATCCTCGGCTATATGTTTATGGTATTTATAACCGATGAATTCCGAGGTTAGCTGACGGTGTGTCGTCCATGCTTCTACGGTCGGCGGTGTGCATTGGTGGGTGGCTTTGCAACTAGTTATCTTTCACCAACCATCTTTCGTGAGCCTTCCATTGACTTTCCATTTGCATCTTTCTACCTCACATTTCACGGTGTATCGCTTGTTGCAGTCCGAGTGAACAACTATGAAAGGCCTGTGGTGTTTGACAGCATACTCACACAACCACATCTTGAATTCTAGCATGTGCTCGAACATCAAATCTTTCCTTAGGTAAGACATAGAAATCTCGTCGGGTGTACTACTTGGGAACTGTCTAGCCTCAATTGTCTTGCTCATGCCACCGTCGACTATAGCCTTATCTGCAAGGCTAACATCACAAAACAAGGGAAATTTGTGATCCCTACCGGTGATTTTTGTGTACCACTCTGCTTCTTTCTCAGTGAAGCCATCCTCGTCCAACTCATTCACCGGGCCTTCATCATCCGAGTCATCCACACAAGCACGATGATAGATAATGTCAGGATCCATGTCCTTATGCCTTATGTGAGCCTCTACGTCACCAACAATGTTGTGGTGCCTCTCATACTCTTCGTCGGAGTCATGACCATCATCATTGATTGGTGCACTACCTCCGAACTCATATTGGGGGTACTCATTGACATAATCAACTTGTTCGTTGTCATGTTTAATATCTTTCACCTCAAATTCATTTGATTGGCTAACATGAGGTTGGCTCATTGCATTGGCTTCCACTTCAACTCTTTGCTCAACAATCGGGCTCACATCATCTACTAAGGTTTGGTTCAAGTCAAGATGAAAGAGAGGAGCCTTGACCACCTTACTTGCAAACACTTCGAGTGATTTGACTTCCGAGGATGCAACAACCTCCTTTATGCACCCCAATGCAAATTGGACTTGATAGGCATTGTCTTCATTCGACACTTGTGTGCCGACCCAACATCATATCTTCCTACTAATTCAACTTGGTCACTTGCATCCACCCACTTTAATCTTATCCGTGTTTCTTCCACAACCTCTTCATAACTAGGACTCTCAAGAAATATCAACACTTCCTCATACTTGTCAACAATATCAACATTCATAAATGCCACTTTGTCAACATAATGAATATTCACAATCTTCTCCATCTAAAAAAGGGGAACATAAGTACAATAAAGGAACAATGCAAAATATAACACATTGCATACAAAACCACTAAGAACAACATTGTCCATCCAAAATTCCAAATTAAGCATTACCCAAACCCTAACCCTAACCCTAAATCCTAACATTAAGCATAACACAAACCCTAAGGTTTGTTCATCCACATCACAAATCAACACTATTGGACCAACCATACTCATTAGTAAACACTACAAACATCATATTATGGAACAATGTTCAAAACTAGGGTTAGGATCCACATGAACAAAACCATCCAAATTGACAACTCCAACCAATAAAAATGTGTGCGATGAAGGAGATTACCTCGAGGAACGGAAATGACACCGGATCCACGGACCAACACAATTGATTTGTAAGGATTTGAGGGGGTTTTGAGTGAGGGAGACAAAGGGGGGAAAGGGCTTGAGCTCGGGGGGGGGGGGGCCAGTGGGGGAGAAGAGAGTGAGTGGTGAGTGGTGGGTGAGAGCCCCACGGCCACTTAAATATCTTGGGCAGAAACGCCATATTACTTGGCGTTTCCATGGTGGACAGAAACGCCACAGGCTCTGGCGTTTCCAGAAATGCATTATGGCTCGGCGTTTTTGGACTGCCACGTCAGCAGCGGGGCCTGACCGTGGGGCCAGGGCAGCAACGCAGTGTGTCTCGGCGTTTCTATGTGGAGCAGCAACGCCACGGGCTGTGGGGTTGCTAAAGGGTCAGATCGTGAAATACTTTCATGTCGAGTTCAGTTTGTGGCAAAGATTGCTGACAAGGTCAGAACAGTGATTTCGGCCCCTTCACAATGCCTACTTACCACCTCACCGAAGCCCCATTCACCTAATTGGTAAAGGAAAAAAGGGAAAAGATGTACACGAACATAGTTTAAATTTGTGAAGACGTAAATATTTTGTGCCCACCGAAATGACCAAACATTCAGAAATTTTGACATTTTAGACACAGTCACGAAATTTTGATAAATTGGCACCAAAATTCAAATGTAGAAATTCACTCCGAAATTTTGACAAACTAATTTTTGGTACTCACCAAAACCGCGTATTGTTTGAAAATTTGACGTAAGTTTAAACCTCATACAAGATTCAACGATTAAGTTTGTTCTGCATTTGTACGGTGACTGACATGTCTTGGCAATGACTACGGCGATGGTGGTGTTAACTCTATTTTTGCTCAGTGGCTCTCCAACTTCATTCTTTTGTGCTCGCAATCTTATTTTTTACGATACAAAACGAAGCATCAATACAACAGTCTAGCCTGCAGAGTGTGTGTGTTCTCAGCCACAACCCATTCAACGATTTAAGGTTCCCCCTATTCGGATTGGCAGAACAATCGAGGCGGCGGCGGGGGAGGGGGGTCCCACCTGAATATTACTCAAAAGGGGTGTCCATATGCAAGTTTACAGAATTGCATTAGCCCGCGAGGAGAGGTATAGTCGCCATGAGCATTCTTTTTAAATGCGCTCTTAATTCGACAAATCCAAAGAGTAAAATGTTCTCCAATGCTCCTAATGGTTGTGGCGGCGATGCGGATCTCGTTGCGGGAGACATGGGTGTTCCGTGAGTCCCAAATTTTTCACAAGATGGAAATAGCAACCGAATTCCAAAGGTCGTTGTCGACCAGAGTGTGAACATCCCAAATGAGGTCGATGAAATGGGGTGTGGAAAGACCTAGGGCCATCCAAACCTGAACCGCTTGAGGGCATTGGAGGAAAATGTGCACGACATCCTCACATGGAGCATCGCAATGAGGGCAAGCAGCATCGTCACCAATGTTCTTGTGGAAGAGGTTGCTTTTGCAATTAAGCATGTCCTTGAAGAGTAGCCATCCGAAAATCTTGAGCCGCTCATCTGGGGATCTTTCGTTCCTATCATGCGGCCTTTTCAAAACCATTGATGCAACTTTCAGTTTTACCAAGGGTCTTTATTGTTCGTGTTTTATCCGTTTTTTATTTAATCAACTGATGAATTTAGATGCACGAAGACTTCCCGACCGTCATCGACAAGGTCAGGAGCTCCGGTAGGGGAGCGGCAACAGCGGCTCGTTCTAACGGTGGTAGTGCTTGTTCAGTGATTTCGGAATCTCGATGTAATTTTTATTATATTTGAGGTGCTTTGTACCTCCGGTGAACTTTGATAGTAATAGATTTGAATCATTTTCAAAAAAAAGTTAGAACAAATTTGTTCGAGAAAAATATTCTGTGGTATTTTCATCGGTTCCCATGAATTTGAAACCTGTACGTCCCTCCATCCGAATAGTTGAGCAGTGTGTTCCGAGTCTGAAACCTGCACGTCCCTCCATTGGCGTGTACTCTGACCATTTTGTCGCAACGAAGTGATAGACGCCAAAATGTTACGATCAGCTAGCAGTGGCGGGACTCAAGTACCAGGAGAATGTAGGGACGGCTGCTTGGATTGCAACTTTTTACACCATCGATTAAACCTAGAGACCGTTATTTTCGTACTGTACTAGTAACATTTACTTCCTCCCTCAGTTCAGGCAATTCACCCTTCTCATCAAATTCCGCCATTGCTGACCTCACTCCCTGCCCTTCTTGTCCGCTAGCTAGGCTAAGGTAGCTAGCCAGTAGAACTTAAGTACGCGCTGTCGCTGCATGGACAGTGACACCTTCTTACTTTTTACAGTAACTCGGGAGATCAAAACCCTCGGCGCCACTGCCGCACCAGCCGAAGTTGAGGTTGGAGACGTGCTCCTCGGAGAAGAAGGCTGAGCACCCGTCGTTGACGATCGCGTCCGAGCCGGCGAGCCATTCCTCCGTGAAGCCGTAGCCGCCGGACCTGCTCGCGTCGTACGGGTACGCGCTGGGCCACTTGGGCTCCAGCATGGGCAGGGATGAGCAGCCCGTGGTGGCCGCGGCGGCTGACGCCGAGTCCAGGAACGACGCGCCGAACCCCATGAATCCTTGCTGCTCGAAGACCGCGCTGGAGTACGGCGACGCCTCGTCGTTGAACACCGCGCTCGAGTCGCTGTCCGAGGATCCGTCCTTGCATACCGCCGGGCCGACCATCGTCGCCTGATGCAGGCGCTCCTCCGCGGCGTCGACATTGCCGGCGGCCTCCGCCTTCACCGCCGTCTTCGGCTTGGTGGACAGCTTTTCCCTCAGCTCGTGTATCTGAACGCGTGACACAGAGCACAGATAAGTACAACAATCAAGCGACGCGGCCGCGCGTGGCAAACAGATAGCACCAACGGCAGCAATGGAGCACGTACCTCGGCGGCGAGGGCGTCCTTGTCGCGCCGGAGAGCGTCGCAGTCGGCGCGGAGCGCGTCGTGGCGGGCGCGGAGGGCGTTGAAGTCGCGCTCGAGCTGCTTGGTCTTCCACCGGGCGCGGCGGTTCTGGAACCAGACGGCCACCTGGCGCGGGTGCAGGCCGAGGTCGCGGGCGATGCGGGCCTTGCGCTCCGGGTCCAGCTTGTTGTCCGTCTCGAAGCTGCGCTCCAGCGCGCGCACCTGCTCCAGCGCCAGCCGCCGCTTCTTCCCGCCCAGCCCGCACGACATGGCGCGCTCCTCCTCCTCCTCCTCCTCGTCGGCCTCCTCCAGCTCGGGCTCGTCGTGCTCCATGTACGCCGCCAGCAGGTTCTCTTTCTCAGCGAACGCCAGCTTCTCCCCTGCAACGCAATATGCCAACATGGTTAGCTTTGTGTCCGTCTCTTCCTAGTCCTCACACACACATGATCCTTAGGAATCACCAGTGTTCGATAATTGCCTGGATCACAAAATGCTTCCAAATGCAAGGTGACTGCATACATACTGTTCGAGCATAGAGTGAGCAGGAATGCTCATGCCAATTTCGATTGCTGGACGCAAATGGAATATGTGATAGATGCAAGTAAGTTCTACATATGTCAAAAGGGCACACACTTTGCGCTCAAATTTAAGCTCAAAAGCGATGATGGTACTGCTACGTAGGAGTACATACAAACATCAAGCAAGCAAGAAGTACAACAAAAACAGAGGGAGATCTCTCTCGCAGCAGCTGTGATACCTGGCTCTGGCGATTCTTGGCAGCGGGTCGGCCTCTTGATCTGCCTCTTCATCCGCCCGCAGCTCGAGGAGGAGAGAGGCGGTTCCAAACTGGAAATGGGGGCTGTTCTAGTTATGATCGATGTGGGGGATAGAGCGCGCTCCTGCCTTTTGTTTCGCGGCGGGGCGGGCAATGGCCTCTGCCCTGCTCCGGGTGTCGTGATCGCAGAGACGATCTGGATGGGAGCAAGGACGGACGGAGGAGAGGGGAGGTGAGGTCACTCGCTGCAGCAGCAATCAACTGATGCAAGAGCCCATGGGATGGCGTATAAATAAAAGCGGGGAGCTAGCCTGGCCGGGCGCTCTGGTTGGGCAGCGCCGAGATATCATGTGCCAGGGTTTTTTGTATCATTCATGTGTTGGCACTTGGTGTCGACAGCTTGGCCCGATTATTCGTGCGTCAAGATCAGTTCTCCTTGCGCCATTTACGGCACACATTGTCCATGGTAATTCTCAAATAAGTCTTTCATTCGTGGAACTCCTAAAACAAACCAAAGAAAACCGCGGCAAATCCTCTAGTGGACTCTTTGATTCAAAGGATTTTTATAGGATCTTGGGAGGATTTGAATCCGTAGAAATTTTTTCTACGTTGGTCATTTGATTCGTAGGATGGAATCCTATAGGAATTTTTTTTTTCTAAGAAATCATTTGTATTACATTTCATACATCCACTCGAACATCTTGGAAAAAAAATTTGTTTCCCTGTTCAAACAAATTCAAATTCAACCATATGTTGCACTTATTCCGGCGTTTTACAATCCCGAATAGGAATCCTGGCGATCTGACTGAAATAAATCAAGCAACTTACACAGTGGAAATCCCTAGTGACTCAAAACCTCCCAAATAGTCACATGTAATTCTCTTGAACGAAGAAATATTGAAAGCTTGACGACTAAAGGTATTTATTTCACAATAATTCAATCAAGTTACCAGGAAATTTGAACTCTGTGGCAAGTTTGATATATCTAACCTTTTTAGTCACAAACTATACAAATTAAGAGTTATAATTTCCCACCTTACTAGGTTCCAGGATCATGTGAGAGGAAGGCGGCAAGAGAAGGATTGTGTTTGTGACAAACATAGCCAGCTCGTCGAGACGACGTGGCAGATGGGAGACACGGTTTAGGTGGCATATATATTGTAGATGGTTCCACTCTTGCCATCACACCTGCACATAAACCCCACCCCGTGCTGTTGAATTCACACAATCTCCCACCCATTTGTCCTTTTTCTTAGACGTGTTGAATGTGTTCATCTTGTTATGCAAAGGTCGAATATTCACTCGGTGTGATTGTATCAGCTTGATATAACGACTGGATTAAAATGCACTTTAGTAGAAAGAAAACCTTATGCAACCTAACTTAGCATTCTCATGGTCACCCTTGCACAACACACCAGTTTGCAAATGCAAAGGGATCCAAGGTAGATAAAATTAAGGCGCCTGCATTGGAACGAATTGCTAGAGCAAGTTGTCTAAATCTCCCTTCATGCCCCACCCAACCACCAGCCCTCTCTCCACTCTTTCCCCATCATCATGCGACACCGATGAAGGTGGCAACAAGGCCCTCGTAGCTCCCTGACGGGGAGGATGTCGAAAATAGGGAAGCAACCTCAGGGAGGAGATGGCAACAACGACCCTGATATGCTCATAGTAGCGGCGAGTAGTTCGGTCCTGACGGCGGTAGGCAACACGGTGTGGTCACGGGTGCAACAGTGTCGGAGGTGGTTGGAGGCACGATGGCCTTGCATCAAGAGTGGCAGCCAAATCAGGCGGGCGTGTGCCGGCACCGGAGGGCTATAACGGCCTAACGAGTGATGGCCCTATGTGTGGATTCCTCCTTTGTCCTCTCTCGTAGTAGTCCCCTGCCTAGGTGCATGACTCGGCCGATTCGGGTTGTGGTGATGCATGTCGGGGCGGCGGCCCTGTGGATGTGGTCGCGGATCTCCAAGGTGGCCGCCTCGGTGGTTAGATCTGGTTGTAACCCCACATCCAATGTCAGTCTCTCCCTCATCGATGGGAATCAAAGGTGGCGCGACAGTGTCCCGAGGCGTGGCAGTGAGACCCTCTGCCCGTTTCCAGTGTTTTCTCCATCGATGTGGGTGGCATTCGGGATCTCATAGCACTGGGATCCAGTTGGCGAGTCATCATTCGCAAGTAGAATGGTTGCTCGCAGTGATGACTTCAACGAGGAGTATGTGCACTCTTCGAGTGAAAGCCCATGATCTTGGCTTTCCAACTTGATCATGCATTGTCAACTCTCTTGTTGAAGGTGTTAGCTCAAAGTTGGCCTTCGGGAATGAAAATCCCAAGTGCAACCTTTGGTTGGACCCGTGAACACCGATGCACGTGCAAATGTGCAATGATCACTTCCTAAAGGCTTTGTCATTTGTTGTCATCGAATCAATCTGAATCGCCTGGTACCAGAACTCGCCGACACGCATGCACAATGAGAAACCCTAACCTCGCCGCTTTGAGGAGAAGGCGGAATCTAATCCGAAGGTCCGTTGATTTCGTTTCGCCGTACAGATTCGAGTTGGATCAGCCCAGAAGACCATCTTGATGACGAAGTGTCGTCATCCCCCGAGCGCCGCCTCCGCGAGGACCACCCAATCCTCCACATGACCCCCGACGGTACGAAGCACCACACGAGCGAGGGTATACTGGAAGACTTTATTCCATGTCAATGTCGTCGCCGTCTTCTCGTCGTCGCCAATCGTAGACAAACCCTAAGCTATTCCTACCCATACCACTACCGGGCCAAAGCCTCGTGGTCACTACCCCTCCCATGGGCGGAGCGACGGATGGATGGAGAGGAGGACACGGTCAACACCGAGGATGAGGGTAGATGGGCCGCCCCCCCCCCCCCCCCCCCCCCCCCCCCCCCGCGTTGGGAGGAAAAAAAACAGTAACTTGTTAGTAACATACTTGTTCGACCCCACAACAGCATGCATGCATGTGGCATGTAACCACAAAGTATCCAGAAGAGGACAGAGCCCAACCATGGTTAAGACGGCTCTAGTTTATCAAACATGCACGAAGCATGTAACAGAAAGTATGAATAAGCAGAATGGGTCCAACCATGGTTAAGAACTTTAGATGATTGTAGTTTATTATTTAACCTGCTCTTAGAGAATTCGGAGTTGTGCGAAGGAGACTTTTTACACCCCATGTAAACTACATTAATACTTTTATTAAATCAATCTTTGTTGCCCTTTCAAGCAAGCAAGTAATGTTGCGCGCACAAAAAGCCTGTCAACCATACCAACTGGCACGTCTGCATGATACCGCAAGAAAACGTAGACTTGGGCAGCATGTGAACCCAAGATACATACGATCGCCGACATGACATGGCATGAGGTTACTTATTAAGCAGATATATACAAGATTTTCCACAAGATATTAATCAATCAAACGTCTCCTTCCTCCGTACGCGGGCAGCAGCTTGAAGATACCACGAAACGACCGGCCAAATCGGGCGATGCATGCATGCTACTGGTACTCCTACCACCTAAACGTCCAGCTAATCCGTAGTCCAGTTAATCCCAACTGTACCATGTTCTGCAGTAGACATGATTGATTCTTATCGGCATTTGTTTACCAAAGTAGTATAGAGGAGAAAAGGAACAAGAAGAAGGCGGTGCGTGCGTTGTTTACCATTTGCTGTGGTGTCGAAACGTGGCAAGCACTGTGGCGGCGAAAACAGCAGGCAACTACGCCGGCACTCCCCAGCGCACAAGTCACGACTGTGCTTTAGGAACCTCTGCGGGCCCCGCAGACAAAATTTAAAGGGACGGGGAACTGATCGCCCCTAAAGCGTTGGCAGCGACGTCTCAGCTCCACCACACGCACACACAAGAGCTGGCTGGCTAGGGTTTGGTAGCTGTGTTATTCCTGCTGCTGCATCTCCCAATCCGCAGAGCTTCTAGATCTTCGTTGGAGCGCCCGAAAATATCATCCTCCTCCTGCTGGGTGGACGGTAACAACAGGTCGAATCCATGTAAACGTACTATATGATCCTTTTGCCGGATGGGTTGATGCTTTTGTTGGTGACGGCCGGCGAGTGCCGTCGCTGTAGCCCGGGATGCTTCTGACTCGGACGATCACCACGACTGGACGGCGCGCCCCCGGTTTACACGACACGACCAGACCCGCCTGCGCCCGTGAACAACGTGGTTGGTTGTATACTACTCCCTCCGTTCCAAAATATAGTGCGTCCTCGGTTCCCGTGCTTCAACTTTGACCATAAATTTAACCAACGAGACCGACTGCGGCGGGAGCAAAAATTATACCATATAATTTTTGCCCCCGCCGCAGTCGGTCTCGTTGGTTAAATTTATGGTCAAAATTGAACCTCGAGAAACGCGGGCGCACTATATTTTGAAACGGAGGGAGTACTATCTGGCGGGCGAATGGGAGGGACTGGACGAACATGGGCGGGCGTCGAGGCCAGTAGCCGCGCCGGCGCATAAACAATGGACCGAACCATGCGCCGGCGCATAAACGATGGACCGAACCATGCGCCGGCGCGGCGCAAGGAAGCAAGCCGAACGGCACGCACCTACCGATTGATCTGTGGACCTTTTCCGTTCTATCCACCCATCCAGCCCCTCCCCTCGAAATGGGGCTCCCTCCAGGGAATCTATTCTTTCTTCTAGTCTAGAGAGGAGAGGAGAGAGAGGGCTTGAAAGGCAGGGCCGGGAAGCAACACGCTTTTGGCCCCAAAAGTCGCAGGCACAGGCACTTGATTGATGGACGCATCAAACAACTAAAGCGCCCACTACTAGCCTAGCAACCCTAGCCCCAGGACCATACGTGCCGTGCTAGGACAGCGACGCCATGCATATATGCTCTTCGGCCTTGGCGTGTGTGTGTTTCTCCTGCACCATTGGCCGCGACGGAACGGGTCGGGATCGGCCGGTCGCGCTCGCCGCCCCGCCGTGTCTGTCTCTCTCCCTCGCCTTCACTCCCGCCCCGGACGGACGGACGGCCGTGGCGTCGGATCCATCCGAGCGTACGCCGGCGCAGCGTGTCCACCACCCGGAGTGGAAAGCGAGGCGGGCGTGCATGGCGGAGCCGCGGCAGGAAAAGCTGAGGCGAGGCGACGGGTGGCGGAGTGAGTGAGAGCATATATAGCCGGACGCCTCAAACCCGCCCGGGCGGGTCGCCCGGTCACGATTTTTCGACCCAGTCAGGCACCTCAAACGGGCCTCAAATGTCCGGGCTGACCGGCACCTCCCATATCCAGTCCAAATATGGGACAGATATGGGGGCGCCCGGGCACGCCCGCCACGTCGGCCTGACGGCGGGGTCCCACGCAAAAACGCCCGGAAACCAGGCGGTCCGACGGACGCCGCGTTCGTCGGCGCGGTGTGAATGCCGCGTGGCGCCGCTCCGGCTCGCCGCCCGAGGCCAAATCCGGCTATTTAAGCCGGCCGGCGTCCCTCAACCCTAGCCCATCCACCTCCCCCCTCTCCGCGCTGCCAGTCCGAGCCCATCCACCTCCTCCTCCTCCCGCTCTGGCGCTTTGCCCACGCTCCGACGCTCCACCATGGTCCAGAGGAAGATCACGTACTACGCTATGCTCACGCCGGAGCGCCGGGCTGAGATCCAGCAGGAGATCCCGGCGAGACAAGCCGTGCGCGCCGCCCGCATCGCTGCCGGGCTGCCTCCGGACTCGCCGGAGCCGGAGGAGGTGGAGGAGGAGCCGGAGCAGCCGGAGGGAGAGGAGGACCAGCCGGAGCCGATGGAGGTGGAGGACGCGGAGGAGCCGGAGCCGGAGCTGCCGGTCTTCAACATGGAGCAGGCAGAGGCGGAGTTCGCCGTCGCCCAATCGGAGGAGATGGCGGAGCAGCAGGCCTTCCTGGAGTCCATCTAGGATGAGGCCTATGTGGAGGCCAACCGGGCGTTCCTCCGGCAGGAGCAGGCGGCGTCGGACGCTCTCTTCGACGAACTCTACGCGGAGATAGAGGAGGAGGAGGCCGGAGCGGAGCAGCCGGAAGAGTCGGAGCTGCAGCTGCCGCCGATGCTACCGGAGCCGGGCACGGAGTTTGTCGTGATCTCCGACGAGGAGTAGCTAGGATCGACGTAGTACGTAGGTTTTCCTTTTGCATGTCTTTATATGGATTTAAGAATCTAGTATGAGATGTCAGAATGCAAGTACTGAAATTTGAGGCGCCGGATTTGCCATATGCGACTGTAGATGCTCTGAGTGACAGAAAGTGATGATGCGCCTGCTTACTACTACTACTCGTCGAAACTTCAAAAGGTGGAGCGAGGTCGAGATCGCTGTCTTCGGCTGAGCAACATATATGGGTCGCCGTGGCGTGCGAGGCGGAGCAAAATACCTACCACCATGGTTACTTTGTTGAACTGATGACTAGACAATGTGGTGCTACTCCGTTGGATGGACTCACATGACTGTGCCGGGTAGTTCGTTCGACTGAAGTGAAGTAGCTAAGCAGCAGTACGTGCACAACTTCGCCGTGGTACAGTGGTACTAGCAACTAGTGAGCGTCATCAACTTGTAACTAAGCGTGGGGGTGGAGATAGGGTAGGTGCATGAACATGTATCGTCATCTCGCAGGTTCTCTGCACCTCCGGTAAGACGATTTAATGCGGGAAGCCGACGGTTCGGGCGAGGGGCCGTATTGAGCACTGCTAGAGTCAAATCCGGTCCTGGCTCCACCACCATTTGCAAACGATAAGAACGGGAAAAAGGACCTGCCACATAGCAACAAAAAAACAGACTGTTGAGCCGACAGGCCACGAGTGCCACTGGATGATGAGCAACGGCGGGCTGCTTTCACCACGGACACGGAGCCTGCCTTGTTGTTGGCCAGCTCGATCCATCTTAATGCTCGGGATGAGTAACGGTCACTCCAGTACGTACCAAACGCCATTCAATTGTTCTTTCCCGGCCGGGCAGAGGCAGAGCCACACGCGCGCGTGACACGTCGTGGCCGTGTGTTCTTGTGTCGCACAGTACGTAGGTCGTAGCAGCCGATCAGTGCCATGCGTGAGCATGTGCGTTCGTACGTGCATATGGGCAAAATCTTGAGATACCGGTCTATGCCGTTACGTAGCCCGGCGTCCGAGGCAGCTCGTCGTTTCGGTGGGTTTATGGCCGCCGGTTGCGTGAGATGACGGCACGAGGCAACAAACCGAAGCGCGCCGCGCGGCGGGCAGCGGCCGTACGTGCGTGTGTAAATGAAGCCGAAAGCTGCGACCGCTGCGCCGTGCGGTGACCCGGACCGGACCCGGAACCGGACGGACGGACGGAGGCGTCAACACTGGCGGCTGGCTCTCGCGACGCGGACCGGCCCGGGCGCGACGACACGGTCGTACGCACCGCCCCACGCGCCCACCAACCGGCACGGCGCGGCGCGCGAGCTCGGCTGCCGGAGCGGCAGTGCGGGCTCGTCGCATTCGGCGAGACCAGGCTTATTTTTTGAAACAAGGCAAAAGACTTGCCATTTTCATTGATTAAGAAGAGGTTTCAGAACAGACGTCGCCAAGCGGCGGGAAAACAAAACAATTACTCTCGCGGCATTACATTACGCAAATGCTTAGCGCCCGCAGTGGCCCAAATAGAAACTTCCTCTTTGATGCGTCGCATGACAGTCGCCACCGGCGCCGCTTTGTTCCTGAAGACACGAGCATTCCTTTCATTCCAGATCTCCCATCCCACAAGCAGTAACAGAGAAGACAGGGCCTTCGTCGGGTGTGCGTTATCAGAGAGGACCGCATCCCACCAAGATTTCACCGAATCAAACAGGAGCCACGGGGCCGTGGGGATAGCAAGCCCAAGCCATGAGAAGACCGTGTTCCAAATCCGAACAGAGGAGCGGCACTTGAAGAGCAGGTGTGCTGCAGATTCTTGCACGTGACTGCAGAGTGGGCATTTGTCGCAATTTGGCCATCCTCTCCTCTGAAGCCTACCAGCCGTCCAAACTCTGTTTTGGATAACAAGCCAGGCGAAAATTTTGCATTTGGGGGGAGCCCACGCCTTCCAGACCGTAGCAGCCAAACTTGAGTGTGGGAGGTCATGAAACTGCGCCAAGTAAGCAGACTTTGCTGAGTACTGCCCGTCATTGGTTGACTTCCACACGATAGAGTCCTGGACACCCGGCTGAATGGTCACGGTCGCTAGCTTCTCCCAAAGGACCAAGAATTGTTGAAGATGTTCTAGAGTGAGGCCAGTGTCAATATTGATTTGCTCTATCCAGTGCCCATCCCTTAAGGCCATGGCGACCGTAGCACCTTTCTTGCGTGAAATATCAAAAATCTTTGGCGCAATGTCTTTGGGCCGAACGCCCTGAAGCCAAGAAGATTCCCAGAAGGAAGCCTTCTGTCCATCGCCGATCGTGACCTCAGTCAAGTCCGCGAAAAGGTCACGATCAGATGCCGTGCAAGGCGTCCCCAATCCACACCACGCACGGGGTGGGTCCTCCCACTCAAGCCATAGCCACCTCAACCGGAGGGCGGCGGCAAACTTGCGAAGGTGCAAAATGCCAAGGCCCCCATATTCCTTTGGCTTGCAGACGTGCTCCCAGTTAATCTTGCACTTGCCACCACTAACCGTGTCCGATCCTGCCCAGAGATAGGCACGCCGCAACTTGTCAATCGCTTTGAGAACCTCCACCGGGATGTCGAGCGGCGTGATGTGATAAATGGCCACCGCCGTAAGGACTGCCTTCACCAAGGTCATACGACCCGCAATAGCAACGTGCCTTCCTTTCCAAGGCGCCAATTTGCCCGCAGCCTTGTCTTCCAGTAGCTGGAGATGTACCCTCCTTAATCTTTTGACCGCGAGGGGGAGCCCAAGGTAGCGGATCGGGAAGGAGGAGCGACAAGCCGGGAATGATTGGAGAACATCATCTAGGTCCACATTGGCACATCTGATGGGGGCCACGGTACTCTTAGCGCAGTTTGTGGAGAGGCCAGTAGATTCACCAAAGGAGGAAAGCATGCTGGTAAGGTATTGGACGTCCTCCTTAATGGGGGCACAGAAAATGGCGGCGTCGTCAGCATAGAGCGAGGCACGAATTCTCCCCGTTTGTCTCCCGGGCAAGGGGTGTAGCTTTCCTTGGGCTGTGGCTTTGCTGAGGATATGATGTAGTGGGTCTATGGCAAGCACGAAAAGGAGCGGTGAAAGCGGATCCCCCTGTCTGAGATCCTGACCGTGCTTGATTGGGTCACCAGCAATACCATTTAGCAACACTCTCGAGGACGCAGAGGAAAGAAGTGCCGAGACCCAGTCACGAAAGCGGGTAGGAAAGCCATGATGGTTTAACACCTCCATCAAGTAGTCCCATCTCACCGAGTCGAAAGCCTTCTTGATGTCTAATTTGAACAGAAGCATAGGCTTTTTCGTGCGGTGAAACTTTCTGGACAGATTCCGGACATACATAAAGTTGTCGTGAATACTTCTTTTTTTTTTATGAAGGCACTTTGCGCAGTGAAGACGATGGCATTCATATGAGGGGCCAGTCTAGTGGCAAGAATTTTGGCAATGAGCTTGGCCACGGCATGAATCAGGCTAATGGGTCTGAAGTCAGAGATGTCCTCGGCACCATCCTTCTTGAGAATGAGGGCGATATTCGCCGAGTTGAGCCAGTGCAGATTTCCGGCATTTAGGTTGGAGAAGCTGCTGATCACAAGGCTTATGATCTGCACGGCGCGACACGCCTCCGGCCCCGCCCGCGACCGCGAGAGCATTTTCGGCGGGGCCACGGAGCTAGCCGATGGATCGGCACCGGTTCTCTCGGTGCTCTCAGAGAACTTGTCCCGGAGCGCCGAGGCCCACCAGACCACAGCCCATGTGCCGCCTGCGAGTGGCTGCTGCGTCTCCCGTCAGGCCGTCACGCACGATAGGCCGGTTCGTGGTTTCACTTTCTGCCGTGAGCGACGCCACACTGTAAAAAGCCCTTGCGATGTGATCTCTCCACATGCGCCAATGCAGTCCTCTCCTCCCACGTGCCCTCGTCTCTGACCAGATCGGCCGAAACGACGTAACTCACTCACTCAGTCTTCTTATTCTGGCCGACCGCGTTTGGTTGTTAGCCTGACACGGCCGCATCTGGCCATTTTCGGTGCGTGTCTCGCTCGAGTGGAGGAGAGGAGGGCCCTCTCCTGTCCTCGCCGCCGATAAGCGATAACCACTTCGCTGTTTGCTCTGAGCTTTTCAGCGCAAACAACATCTAGTAGACGAAAGGTCAGGTTCAGTACCACTGTGGCATCACTAGCTCTTTCTCATCGATCCATGAGCACTCAGCACCGGTACTTCACTCCTACACCATGCCGTGGTCAGTCTACTTCTACCTACAGTGCTCTCGCCGGAACGTACGCTACGATCGGCCTGGATCGCCGTCACCTTGGAGCTAGGTGTCGGTCACGGAGTGTAACTGAACGAGTAGTCCAAGTTTTTCTTCGTACTTTGTGTGTGGTTGCTGTGTGTTCAGATGCGCTGTAATAACTTGGGTTAGTGGACCATCGATTTGGCGGCCGTCATCATGGAGCTAGGAGGCATGGTTATCTGCTAGGGTCGGCCATAGCTCGCGGCACAACTACTGCACTGGTATTAATTCTGACGTTGAGTGATCAGGAGAATACTAGTTTAGAGTTCAATCAACGATGGCTCTGGAGCCTAGCGTAGCTTAGAGGCTAGCTAGACAGGTGTTCTGTTCTTCAAACATGGTCCAGAGGATACAGTGCTCCGATAGCGCCTCCAATCAATTTGTTATGGTACTCTTTTTTTTTTTTTTTTTTTTGAGGAACAATTTGTTATGGTACTAGTAACGTCTTAGAGCATCTTCAACAGGCGCGCCTCCAATCAATTTGTTATGGTACTAGTACCGTCTTAGAGCATCTTCAACACGTGCGCAACGCGCGGCGCGCTAAAAACCAGTTTACAGCGCGGCCGCAGCCGTTTTTGCGCGTCGCGGAGCGCTGGCTCCAACGGCCGCTGCAAAAAACAGCGTGCCGCTCCAGCAGACGCGCTATATTTTGTACTACTCGTTGTCTTCTTCTTCTACTCCGACTCGATATACATTCGACTCCGACTCGGTACTCATCATAGATAAACGATACATAGATAGATAATTATACATAGGTAGTTCATAGCGTAGATAGTTTTCGCATAGATAGATAAAAAAAAGATATTACAACTACTCGTCGTCCTCCTCCGACTCCGACTCCGACTCCGCCTCGATGATGTCCTCCTCCGACGTCTCGATGAAGGCGTCAACATATCGATTGTCGTTGGAGTCCCAGGACGACGCTTCCCTAGCGCAATGTTGAACTCAGCGGCCCGCTTCCGCGCACGCCTGTCCTCGCGATAGGCGACTCGCAACGCCCTCTTCTCCTCCCTCTCCGCCCTCCTTTGCGCGTAGAACTGGTGCTCGTTGATGATGTCTTGCGGGAAGCGTTGGCGCCACTGCTCCATGGCTTCCTCGTCCATCTCGGCGATGCCGAGGCGGTGCTCCCGCCTCCGATTTTGGTGGCGTTCCTCGTCGGTGACCAGCCGCGGAGGAGGCGCGAGCTCAATCGCCCGCTCCCGCGTCGGCACGTCGGGGAAGTTCATCTCCCGACGAGGCCGCCGGAGGCGCCACGCCGCCGCGTCGTACGCGCGGGCGGCCTCGTGGGCGCTGTCGAAGGTGCCGAGGCTGAGGCGCATCTCGCCGGACCGGATCTCAGCGGAGAACGCGCCGGAGGGGCGCGCGCGGACGCCGCGGTAGCCCGAAGCTCCCCGGCGGCGCGGCGGCGAGGCGAGAGAGCGGCGGACAGAGCGCTGGAGAGAGCGCCGGACAAAGCTGTTTTTTATAACGCGCGCCGGACACCGCGCGCCAAAACTAGCGCGCGCCCGGCCGCTTTTCCCCGCGCGCGCGCAATCCTTTCCCGCGCGCCTGATTTTCCCCCGCCTACTAGAGCGCGCGAAACCGCGCCGCCCGCGCTAAAGCCCACTTTGCGCGCGCGCGTTTTTTACGGTCACTGTTGGAGATGCTCTTATCCCTGATGGCAGGTCGAGTCTACACAATCAGTTAACGAGCACAGTGAAATGACGTAGCGCCCATGTTTGGTACAATTTAATCTTGTGTAAGTATGCATGTTTTCCCCGGATCTTTGTCTTACTTGTCGGGTGGTCAGACGTACTCCCTCCTTTTTCCGGTTAATAGGGGCTGCACATATCTCTAGATCGTCAATTTTATTAATGTAATATAAATTATATAGTATATCATAAAAGTTATGTGATTAAAATTAGAATTTTATTAATGTGATATAACTTTTGTAATGCATAACTCATATTATGTTGATCAAAATGTCGATCTAGAGAAACACGTGGGCCTAATAAATAGATAAAGAGGTAGCATCACCGGTTTTTTTTAAACAAGTAGCATCACCGATATTGGTTTAGGGGCCATCACTGAAGTGTTATTCACTCTAGTCTGCTGTGCAAAAACCTTAACTAATTTGAACATAAACCCCTAGACACTTATGACATAAATTCCTAGATAATCAACAAGAGTCTTTTGGTGTCATCAAACACCATCTGCTCTCAGCCATGAAAGTAATACACACAGGTATCACGATTTTCATTCATGTAGCCTCCTACAACCTCTGAGTTTGGGTTTCCCTGCCTCTCGCCGGCGCCACCGCCGGTCCGTCTCGTCTCCTATGGTCCTTGGATCATGGAGGCGCGGTGGATCCCGGCCCTTGCCGGCGGGAGGGCTCCGTTCTTAGGTGTCTTTTGAAGTTTTGTTAGGGTTTGTGTCATGCTCAGGAAGACGAGGTGGATGCGGCTTCTTGAAGATGGAATAAGGTCCTCCCCGCCTAGCCCCCATACTGGCGATGTTTCTAGCGTCGTCGGAGGGCATGTGGTGGTGTGTCTCCGGCGGATCTCGTGGGATCCGGACGGCGTTTGTCTTTGGTGGATCCGTTTGGATCCGGTCTTCGTTCTTCTATGTGTCTGCAGGTTGTATCCTTCTGATCTTGACTTCACTTCATCGACGGCGGTTGCTGTTCTGGTGCGCTGGTCTTATGGGGCCTTAGCACGACGACTTAATTCCCGACTGTCTACTACAACAATGTTTGCCCGGCTCTGATGAGGGAGGGGCGATGACGGCGGTGCGCCTTCGGCTCGCTCCAGTGCTTGTAGTCGTCGCTAGGTGGTCTACGGACCTGGATGTAATTCTTACTTCTAGTGTTCTTTGTACTACCTTGACAGTTAATGAATAGGTCGGAAGTTTTCTCGCAAAAAAGGAATATAGTTAAGTATGCACAATTAACAAACACGATTTGAATTTATGCACATGTAGACGGGATGCTTAGTATTTGGCTCTAAATTTCATGACGAGATGTTTATGTTTCCAGGCTATGGAAAACAAGACAGTCTTATAAAGCACATATGGAAAAACTAGTAAGATGCCCGTGCTACGCTATGGATCACATAAGATTAGGTGGATTTAACTTATAGTCAGGAACCCATATGTTACATATAGGCCCTGTTTGGAACACATGAATTCAAAACATAGAAATAGGAAAATCGCAAGAATTGAGATGCCGCGTATCCCGAATTCCTACATGAACTAAAACCATATAAAAACTGCAAAAGTATCGTTTAGATTTCACGCAGGAAAAATATAGAAATTGTAAACACAAACATCTGAAACCATTAGATGGGACCTCATGTTTGGTTTCCTCCAAAATTCCTATGTAATAGCTCATTCCATAGGAATTTCAAAGGTAAATTATACACCTAGATGATTAGTAATTCTCAGTCGCCTCTCAGAGGATGTCGACAACGACTATCATCTCCAGCTCTTCACATTGGTAGTCTTAAAAGTGGACCGGTGAACATGCACTGAAATGTAGAGAACTGAATTTAGCAATACTCTTGCTACACCAGATAAAGCAAGGCTAAGGAAGTTTGGCTCGAATTCATCAATAAGTTTGATGCACACATTCTTCCTGTGACCAAGCACTCCCCACTTCGAACACTTTGGCATTATCCTCGGAGCCTTAGGGACGTCACCTCGTTCAGGACAGGTGATTCGCTTGTGTCCCTGACCCCGGCATATGCGGAGAGAAACCGGTGCCACCGTCAGGTTTGGAGAAGAGAGGGGAGCACGTGTGTGGCGATAGCTTGTTCCACGGGTAGGGATAAAAACCCATTCGAACGAGCCAGATAACGGCCTACCTGGTGCTCGGCCACTAAAAGCCCACACTCTTGATAGTACCACCACTTGGGTTTTCCTCTGTTTGTGTTGGGCCGTGTCAGCATATCTTTGTTTAACACGATACAATGCACAAGCCCACATACACGCATATACAGTCATCCCGATGAACGCACACACACTTTACTTCTATGAGCACCTCCGAGATACCGAGTCGGCACAATATCTTGAGATTCATGAAGTCACATGCACCTTCGTAGTCAACGGGAACGTCTCCTCCCACTGAACGAACATCGCCGGAGAGTCTGAAATAAATTCAGGAAAATGCGAGCTCCAGTGCCAAATCTAGGACTTTAGCCCTGGTGGGCTGGTTCCACCACAAGGAACAAACATCTGAACTATGCTCAGTTCGTGTTGTGTCACCATATCTAACCATATATTTCTTTCGAAATAGCTTGCTGAAGACTTAGGTGCTACCCCAATCTGGGCGGTCAACATTGGTATACGTTATTTTATTTTTAATTTTTCACATATTAATTTTTTTCTTTAGTCATTAATAGTATACCAGTTAACTGCTTTGTGTACTTATCTTAAAATTTGGGGACCAACCACCATGATAAAATTGACATCATTGACATTGCAGGCCTTGTAGAGGTATGATTTCGTTGTACGGATCGACACTTCATTATGTAAGCGATAAATAATGCTCCTTGAATGCATTGGTCATGTACAAAGATAAAATACCATATAAACTGATAGTTCAAGGTATATGTCAATGTTCTTATAAATAGTTACACCTTCTATTTCGTTTTTCCTCATAGCAGTTGCCATCATAACACACTAAAGTTTCAGATCTATGCATTACTCATGATTTTCAATTCACTACTTTTCAAGGTAATACAGTTGTCTTGCTATGTGATGTATTAGACTGTCTCGAGTTTATTAGAGGGAGCGCGAAACCAAAATGGGGTAGTGTTAGATCCTCGATGGGGCATCCCGAGCCTTTCCCAGTGACATATGTAGCCCTAGGGAATGATGATTGCATTTTCAAATTTTACAGAGGTAAATTGTTTGCATATTTTAAATTGCGACTTCAGTACTCTTAAGTACAGAACAACTACAATTTATATCCAGCTTTGCACACGATTTTTTTTCTCTTGAACAGAACATTATAGAAAATTGTACACTGTCATACGGGCAGCTTATCCTGACATACAAATGATATTGAACTGCGAGGCTCACTTGGGGCACTTGATCATCCTGCTGATTTTTGTATCATTTTCATGTAAAGCTACTTACTCTATTGCCATTTGTTGTTGTCCTTTTCTTATTCTAGGGGGTGGCGAGGGGGAGGGAAGCGAGCACACACACACACACACACAAAACTATCTTGTTGCCCCTTAAGGGCATCTTCTATGCTAGGCGCTAGGAGAGAGCGGCAGGAAAATAATCCTAGCCGATCTGCTGTTACAACATCAATTCCTTGCGCCAGATGCTGCAGCGACGCAAAACAAGGCAGCTGGCGCTAGCCTTCCCTTTCCCCACCATGATAAAATTGACATCATTGACATTCCCCCCCTTGCCTCACATAGTCAAAGCCCATGTACGTATGTGATTCAGGCAGCTAGTCAAAAGGCCCAAATAGCAGAGAGTAAAAAAGAAAAAGAGCCCACAGTGGAAGGAAAGGGCTCAGGCTCAAGCTTACGCACATACACGGTAGGTGGGAGCTCCTATTTCGGGGACCTCCTATACGTCGCTTACTGCGGCAAAGAGTCGTCGATTCGCACATGGGATAGGTGACCTGGGCCAGCCCATTTACGGTAGCGCGCTGTGAAAAGTAAAACAAAATGAATGCGCAATTTGGGAGTCGAACCCGAGACCAGCGACACATTTGCCCAAGCAGCTGCCACTGCAACCTTCTTTCTCTAGTGAAACATTATCAGCCCGATACTTAAAGAACCGAGCGACAACAAAAAAAGTTAAACACTAGTTCGCAAAAGAATCCGAAAAAAGAAGTACGTGAACTGGAAGAATCGAACACACGAACTCCAGCGAATGAACCACGTCGCTAGCCACTGTAGTTCGTGCGATTCCTTCTCTAAAGTTTTAAACTGTTTTTGAAATTTCAAACGTGATTTTATTTTTGACAAAAGTAAAAGTTTTTTCAACAACGAACATTTTTAAAATTTGTTAACAAAATTTTTAAAAACTCAAACAATTGTGAAAAGCGCGAACATTTTTTGGGAATCTCAAACATTTTTTAAAAATAAGAAAGAAAATTGAAGACATAACATTTTTCAAAATACAAACATTTTTTTAAATGCGACCACTTTTTGAAAAACAAAACATATTTCCAAATTATGATTTTCTTTTCAAAACATGAACATTTTATGAAATTCCCCGAATCTTTTTTTAATTTGCGAACAAATCTTGAAAACATGACAATCTTGAAAACAAAAACATTTTTCAAAATTATGATCAATTTTTTCAAAATGCGAACATTTTATGAAATTCCCCGAACATTTTTTGAATTTGCGAATAAACTTTGAAAACATGAACATCTTTCGAATTTGTGAACAAAAATTGAAAACAGGAACATATTATGAAAATCATGTATAGTTAACAAAACTATGAACAATTTTTCAAAACGCGTATATTTTATGAAATTCCCTGAACATTTTTTGAATTTGCTAATAAATTTTGAAAACATGAACATCTTTCGAATTTGTGAACAAAATTTGAAAGAAGGAACATTTTTTGAAAATCGCAAACATTTTACAAAATGATGGACATTTTTATCAAAATATGAACATTTTATGTAATTCCCTGACTATTTTTTAAATTTGCGAACAAAATATGAAAACATGAGTCTCTTTTGAATTTTGAACAAACTTACAAGACAGGAACATTGTTTGAAAATTGAGAACATTTTTTGAAATTATAAACAATTTTTCAAAACACGAACATTTTATGAAATTCCCGGAACAATTTTTTGAATTTGCGTACAAATTTGGAAAACATGAACATCTTTTGAATTTGTGAACAAATTTGAAAACAGAAACATTTTTGAAATATGAACATTTTTTCTAGGGGTTTTTATCATTTATGCCAAACTCAGTTTTGCCACTAGGAATTTCAACTGCTAAAAAATGCCATCGCTTCGTTGGGTGCCACTGGACACCATTACTGTCACCTCAAATCTAGTTTACCAAGTTATAGTGACCAAAATACCTATGGACCAACATGTGAGCTCTCCCTCTATCTCACTACAATAAAGTGTGGGTCCCACTTGATCCCAACAACGTTCTTATTTTTCTCTAAGATTATTCGCTTGCTTACTCCTGACAACTGGGGCCCACAGTTATCATTGTGAGATAGAGAGAGCTGACATGTGGGTCTAGGGATATTTTGTCATATAACAAAGTCAACGGGTTTGACCTGACAATAACGATGTCTAATGACATTTTTGAGCAAACGTCTAATGGAATGATGGCATTTTTTAGATATCTAATGGCATTATTGAGCAAGCATCTCATGGAACAATGGCATTTTTGAGCAGTTGTAACTTCTAATGACAAAACTGAGTAGTGAGACAGAACTTGTGGCATAAATGATAAAATACTTTTTTCTAAACGCAAACATTTTATGTAATTTCCCGAACATTTTTTGAATTTGCTGAAAAAAATATTGAAAACATAAACATCTTTTGAATTTGTGAACAAATATTGAAAACATGAACATATACGGAAATTTACAAACATTTTTTGAATTTGTGAACAAAATTTAAAAATGCAAACATATTCTGAAATTTTGAAATTCTAATTTTTATATTTTTGAACATTTTCTGAAAATAGCAAACAATTTTTTGGAATTTCTGTAGAACATTTGAAAACAGGAACATATTTCGAAAAAATGATTAAATTTTGGAAAATGCAAACAGAAAATAAAAAAGAAAAGAAAAATGGAACAGAAAATTTAAAAGAAAAAACAAAAAGAAAAGACGGTTGAGGAACCTTCAAGTAGGTTCCCCAAACCGGGAAAAACCGGGTAGAAACCTCCAGAAAGTTCCGAAATACGGAAACAGTAAGCTTCGCGTACAGCTACAAAATGTTCGGATGAGCGGGGCTGGACGACCCAGTTTTTTTATTTCATTTTTTTTGCTTTTTTCCTTCTTTTTTTATATATTTTCTTCTTTAAATAATTCCGAATTTAAAAAAGTTCCAATTTACAAAAAAAAAGAATTTTTGAATAACGTTCGAGAAATCATAAGATGTTCGTGGTTTAAAAAATGTTCATGATTTTGAAAAACATTGTTCACGTATTGAATAAATGTTCGTGAATTCAAAAAATATTCATGAATTTCAGAAACAACGTTCATTGTTTCAAAAAATTGTTTGACTATACAAAAATGTTCATGATTTGAAAAAAATGCGTGTTGATGAACAAAATTTAAATTCAATGGACATTTTTCAGAATTTGATGAACAAATTTTGAGTTCAAAAACATTTTTTGAATATGATGAACATTTTTTAAATATTGATGAACATTTTTGGGTATGATGAACCTTTTTTTGAGTTCAATGAACAAATTTGAATTTGATGAACATTTTTTAATATGGTGAACATATTTTAAAAGTTTCATGAACATTTTTAAAATATGACGAACAAAATATTGACCGTTTTGAAGAAAAATGTTACCTGATTTCAGCAAAATGCTCACAAATTCGGAAAAACCAAAAAGGAAAAAAGGAAAAAGAAAAATGTAAAAAATAAAAATAAAAAATAAGACAAAAAATCGAAAGAAAGAAAAAAGAAAAACCGGTTTGGGAAGGTTCTAGAACCTTCCCAAAACCGGAAAGGAGCAAATATGGGCCGGCCCACTTGTTCGCATGGGGGAGCAGGGCGGGTGCGCGCGTTCCCGCTCGCGCGCTGAATAGGAGAACCCATGGTAGGTCGGGAAACCATATTCGGCGCCTTTAGCTCCCACTACTTGTCTATTTATAAACGCTACACTGCAATTACCACCCCGCCAATCAACCTCATGTGATTACATACATCTTTCTCAATCTTTTGTTCCTTCTACTATCCTTTTTCTTTTTCTTTTTCCATTTTCCTTTTTTCTTTTTCTTCGTGGTTCGATGAACTTTTTTAAAATTCATGAACTTTTTCTGCAAAATTGATGAACCTTTTTTTCAAATTGATGAACATTTTTTTTCAAATTCGATGAAAATTTTCAAATTCAATGATTTTTTTTCAAATCCGATGATCTTTTCTTCAAATCCGAGGAACTTTTTACAAATTCGATGTTTTTTTCTCAAAATCGATGAACTTTTTTCAAAATCAATGATTTTTAAAAAAAAATCGATGAGACTTTTTTCAAGTTCGATGAATTTTTTTTCAAAATGGATGAACTTTTTCATAATTCGTGATTTTTTATTTGTGTAATTTGTTTTTCATTTTCGTGAACTTTTTTAAACTCACAAACATTTTAATATAATCAATGAACCTTTTTTTTATTTCACGAACATATTCAAAAGCGCAGAAAATCGGAGGTCGGTTTTCTCCCGAACCAGCTACACAACACAGCCGAAAATAAAAACAAAATGCGAGTTGATAATGTTTTTTTTTTGAGCGAGCGATGGAAGGGAAGCAGAGCGAGTGAGGGTAGTGGGCCGCGGCCCGCTGTGTTTGCGTGAGCGCCCGATCTCCTAACCGGCGCTAAGGGTAGGAGGTCTCCGGCAGGGCATCTCCAACGCAGGACGCAGGAGGCGCCAGGATCAATTTCACCATCGATTGGCAGTTGGGTCCTGAAATCCTAGCGTGGGACACTGCTTCGGCGCAAAGACAGGCATCGAACGCTTGGTCATTTTCTTTCGCGTAAGAGGCGTGTGGGCTGTTAAATTAGCATTATATTAGCGCTGGCTGTTAGCATCTAGCGTTGAGAGGTAAAGCGCTTAGGCTTGTTTTAATTTAATAACATTTATTTTTTCCTTTATAGGCATCTAGTTAGGCGTCTCTGGTTGTAGATACCCTAATGGCTTCATTTCCAATCTCCCACGACCCAGAAAACCTGCTTGTTGCCGCCGGGCGCCTAGTAGATCGTCTACCATCGAGAAGGGAAGGGGACAGGCAAGCATTGTCGCACCGATTCACAGGCGCATTTCGGCCGGCTGGTCGCACGGATGAGCGACCAATCAAAGAAAAGGGGTAGTTTACTTTCAGCACATTAGATTAGTTTGTGTCTTACCATGTAACCGTAGAACTGCAGCACTGAAAACTAATTAGAAAAATTTCGATTGTCTAATTATGTTTGTCTAGACATGAAGAGGAAGAGAGCTGAATCAATCCATAATTTTTTTCAAGCCAATTGGTTCGAGCTCTCGGCCATGTATACATGATGCTATACCTAGCCAAGAGAACCACCCTAGTCCTGCCGAAGGTGATGCTCAACTTGATCATAAACCGTCCAAACCTTGTATCTCTGAATCGATCATTGTGTTAGCCACATAAAGGGGATTAGGGGGAGCACTATCACCATGAGCGACGTCCTCTATGCCTCCATGGTATGTCCCCTCTCATCAATTTCAAATCTCTAATTTTTTTGTCTAACATGAATGAACGTTGATTGATGGACATGAAAATTGGATTGGAATCAATCAGTTATGGTATAGTGTATCAAATTTTGCTATATAAATTTAGAAACTTAATCTGTCTTGTCAAAGGTGGACAATTTGGTAGTCTTCTTCTTGATACTTGGATGTTGCTCACCACATACGCCATGTGGTAATATTCTCAGTGTTTACATCAATGAAAACATGATTTTAGTTGAGGCTTTCTTCACGGTATAAATGTTCTATGGCCGGGCCAATGCTCATTAGTATGTAGGGCTCAAGTGTGGAACTTGCCCCCTCTGTACCAAATTCCTGGCTCCGACTTTGTTCTTATCAAATCATAACAAATAGAGTTAATTGTTTACCTTTAAGTTTCAGGTTTGCGATAGCTATTACCTCATTTAACGAAAATTCTCAATTTATACCTTTTTTAAAGTAAACTTGTGCCCTATTTTGCCTCATTTAGTGTCTTTTCCGATTTAAGATTTTTTAATAAAAAGACACTAAAAATGCATTTTAGATCTATTAGTATCAAGAAAACAAACGTCAGTACAATGGATAAACAATTGGATGTAGAACGACCAGTAAAAAAATAAAAGTACATTGAAAATAGCCTTCTTCTTACGCTGATTGTACGCCTCCCGCCGGAGATTGAAAATTGCACTGAACCGACAGTAAAGGAAAGGGACATCTGCAACGTCCTCCCGTTACCCGTCTTTGAAAATCGCAATAGCCACTCGCCCCTTGAGACTAGATTTATAAAACGCTGAAGCAATATTGACTGGAGCATCACCTCACGCAGAACAAGCTTGCAATCCATCACCACTACTTCAGAGCATTGTAAAAACTGAACTATGTCACAGAACAACGCACAAGAAAATGTCAAAATCGCCACACCAATGACAAGCCAATAGCTCTCCTCAAAAAGACACATCAAATGCCAAGAATACGGAGACAGAAACTCTCGCCGCTTCGTGTTGACGAGCGCCTCCCTGCTCCCCGTGCCACGCTTCCCATGTCCTGCAGCACGAGCACGACCAGCCATGGACGGCAAGGACAAGGACTACACCACACCGCCCACCGCTCCCGTGCCACAGGCCGAGGCAGGAGCGCCGCACTCCTATCCCTCGACGCAACACGCCACGGACGGCAATGATGCCACAGCACCGCCAGCGCCACAGCCGGGAACGCCGCATCATTTCCTCTCCCCTGACACAGCAAGCCATGGAGATGGAGGGCAAGTACGCTGCCCCACAGCCGGGAGCGCAGCCACCTTCGTCCTCCCCACTAGCGCAGCAATCCAAGGAGGTGGAGGGCAAGGACGCTGCCCCCTGCACTGCACCTACGCCACCCGCTGAGTCGGCGCGGCGGGGCACGCGGCTGATGGGCTCGCCGGCGGGGCCGGTGGCGCACCCCGAGGACCAGTAGGCGGCGCAGTGGATGGCCTCGTGCGGTGACCCTGAGAACCAGTAGGCAGCGTCGGCGCGACGGATGGACAAGGACAAGGACAGCCCCATGGCGGCCAGGTCGGGTTGGACCAGCTCGCTCCTTCGCCGGCCGTGCTCCAGAGCAGCCTGTCACGTCCGGCTTGTCGCAGCAGAAGCCACTGCCGGGAAGCCCGAACCTACGGCGCATCTCGATCCTCCAGAGCCCACCGTAGAGCAGGCCGAAAACGCAGAGAAGAGTGCCGCCGAGCCTGAGCGTGAGCCTGGCCGCCTCGTCGTCCATGTTGATGGCCGCCAGGGTGAAGATGAAGGACACGAGGCACAAGAGGATGAGGTGGCCGCGTGCACGTACGCGTTGCCGAACCCCAGCCGGCCGGCGTTCCACCGGAACACGCAGCAGCTGCAGAACACCATAGTAGCTGCAGTCTCCAATGATCTGCATCTTGTCTGAATAGTAGCTGCTTGATTTGGCCTGAAACCATAGTCCATCTGCACCATAATCGGTCGGTCTCCCTGAAAATTTCGATATAATCTATTCTTATTCTCCATTATTGGATCCAATCAAAAACAGGGAAATTTTCATTGATCATATGCAAATATCTGAATATGCCATAGCAGAAGAGAAATAATCACCAATGATCTACAGGAGAAATTTTACTATATATCTACATGTGCATGAAGTTAACATGACTTGAAACAAATACTAGTCAACACCAATTCTGATCCATCTCCCTGTACGAGCTCAGAAATCAGAATAAGAACAGCTGCTGAAATTCAGAAGTTTCAACTGAGGAAAAGAACTAAATTGGACACCTTTAAAACAAAACACCATAGAGAAGTAAACACCTCATCCATATTAAACGGATCTCCCAATCCAGATCCAGTGGCATATTCATGGACGCATAAGAACCAGGAACACGGGAGATCGATCAACGGAGATCACACACAAGGATGATAATTCTGACACAAGAAAACCCAATAAACAAAGTCGATCCATTTTCATGAGCCAAAAACATTGGAGCCTGATAAGTGCCACACGTGTGGCACGAAGCAATTCCGCCCTGACGTTTTTTGATGGCAACTTTAGTTACCCGAGGATGGCAACTTCAGTTGTGAAGCATGGCAACTTTCTGTTTGATGGCAAGTTTCAGATTTTTTGGGGATTTTGTCGGATGGCAATTTTAGTTGTAAAAACGTCAGGGCGGTGTTACTTCGTGCCACACGTGTGGCACTTATTATTTGGGAAAACATTTAGCAGTTACCAACTTGACTTGGTTTCATTCAGTCATACTCCTCGTTACCCCAACCGCCCGAACACGCAGCAGCTGCAAAACACCGACAGGTCCACAACTTCTGGAGCTGCTGCGAATCCAAAGAAGACTCCTCGTCCTCGGCGGCCTGGACCTCATAATGTGTCGCCAAAGGACTGAGGTTGTTGTACAGGCTGGCGTGCATATGGCGACGGACACGGTGAGGCGGACGCCCACTGGATGCCGCCGGCTCCTGGTGAGGCCGAGGTTGAGGCCACACAGCGCGTACTGAACGAAGCAGTTGAGCTGGAGCAATAGAACGACGACCATCATGTGCTTCCTCTCGCCGGGCTTGACGGTGCCACCCTTGAAGTATGTCTCCCGGAGCGCGTCCATGTCGCCGATCCTCCACCGTTCGCTACCAGGCATGGCGCCGACAGCTCGACAAGGGGCTCATGATGCCAGCGACTCGCTGGGATGGGGTGGGGGCGGTCGGGCGGAGGCGGGCGAGGTGTCGTTTGTTGGAGACATGGCGGTGAGCCGGTCTGGTTTGCTGCTGGAAAAAGAAAGGACAAAACACCCAAAACATAAAATAAAACCGCACACGTGGCACGTCCAGTCAGCGTTAAAATTGAAGAAAAAATTAAATAGGGTAAAATGTGGCCTGAATTGAGAATTTTTGCTAAATAGTGTAAAATTTGTCACAAACCTGAAACTTGGGGAGGTAAAAAAATGAAATTAACTCTATTAAATATTACATTCATTTGTAGATCTATAACAATTGTACGGATATTGTCCTCAACAAGAATAATTTTTTGCAAGGATAAAAGGAGTTTTATTCTGTAATTAAAGATTTATAGTCGTGAGGCAAAAGTTCCTCGATACATGGGGCCCTTGGTGCAACGACACAGTAGTGGTATACTCTGGACGGCTATAATTTGTCAACCATCGACTACTCTCTTTTGATCTCTACTAAGTTTCTGTGAAATAAACTCCATGACATTCATCAACGCATTGATCTCAACAGCAAGGTGGCCATAGGCCGACCGAATTAGTCCATCTCGTGAAAAAATAGAAAGGGCCTCTATGGAGTCTAATTGGTCAATGACCGGAAGATTAGTATGTTGGATAGCAAGAGCCATCCCTTGCATTATCACATCTATCTCCGGATAGCAAGAGCCATCCCTTGCATTATCACATGTATCTCCGCTTCCAGGGTTTCATTGCAATTGAGCACAACCCCGTAGGCCGCAAAAATAACGGACCCATCATGATGCCAAAGGATCATACCTGTTGCCGCTGAACCTTCCTCTAACAAGAACGATGCAACAACAAAAGAGTGACTTGATCAAGGGGGGCGGCAGCCATTGACGGGCTGGATCAGGAACTTTCTCCTTCGGCCAAACCCAGTTCTCCACTGGCATCTTACCCTTAATAATTTCCTCCATGGTGTACTTCCTCGCATCACCGATCGTCATATAACTATCTCGAAGCTCAACCGTGACATCAATGGGGGGGGGGGGGGACCTCTTTGCATGTACTAGATCAGTGTGGAGTTGCCAGATGAGCCAAATCAACATGATTACCCAGTCTCCAACATCAACCGAACAACCCAACAAAATGTTAAGGAGCCATTCCTTTCCTGTATCCACTAACCGGCAATGGCCGCCTGGTTCTCATCCTCTCCCATATGTTCCTCGCGTAGCAGCAAGAAATCATAGCATGAAAACTTCCTTTGTATTCTACACCACACAGAGTGCATGTTGCACGTGTGGCTAGATGGCGGACGGGCTTGCAGGCCATGGTAGCTAAGGCTCCTGACGCCGCACTCCAAGTCGTTATTTTCATCTTTTGAGAAACCTTTGAACGCTAATCAGGTTCCAAATCAAGCGTTCACCTTCAGGGTGTGAGCTCGAAGCACCAACAGCGAAAAGTACATGAGAAGTTGTCGCCAGCCGGTACACACTCTTAACAGAAAACTGCCCATGCTTCTCCGGATGCCACACGAAGAAATCCTGTAGCTTGCTCGGTGAAGTGTGTATCTTTACAATCTCATGAACGTCCATGGGCCAGAAGGAACCATCCCCCACTCTCCAAATGACCCCTTTCTTCCCAACTCCATCCCATACTCAATACCATTTCACATCGCCGAAGAATTACCAGAAAACACAGTGTCAATCAGAATGCCAAAGTGGTAATACTTCGCTCAGTCGAGCACATATAATGGTTGGTGAATCAAGTGGTCTCCAAGCTTGCTTCGCAAGAAGCGCTTGGTTAAAGGCACGCATGTCGCAGAACCCCATGCCCTCCTCGGCCTTTGGAACATCATTTTATCCCAACTCAACCAAGCCATTTTCCTTTTCCCGTGCTCCACTCCCAGGCTCCCAACAATGTTGACGAATTAACCTTGTCAGATCATCACATACTGAGGCCGGTAGTAGGCCTAAGGCAGTGAAGGAGCTAGAAATTATACAAGGGGGGGGGGGATTTGGGAAGATTTAAAATCTTAGAGGGCCCCAAACATAAGAATTTGGACTATTTTAAGCTAATAAATAGGAGGTTTTTAGCAAAAAAAATCTCATGGGGGCAGGGGGGCATGGCCCCAGCACGCCCCTGGCTCCGTCCCTGGCCTCAGGTATGCCTTGATTTGTAGATCTATAGACAGAGACTCAAAGTATCTTAGGTTCAATCCACACAATTTGTCATGATTTCGTTCCAGGTGGTTGTTGGTGAATATGCTGTTAGAGATGAAAGGGTTCGCGATAGTGATGGAGCCCTTCTTGCTTCACCGGCAGAGTCCACTTTCCTCACTCGCTTAGAGAAAAATAGGTGATCTCCCTAAAAACAAAGATACATCAAGTAGTCTTGCGCACATTTTACATTGAATAGAAAAAACTACTTGAGTTGATGAGATAGCTCTCTGTCCTTGCAGCGATGTCGTTCAGATCGCACGTCGGTTTTCATGGTTGCTTGTTATTTCAACCATTTGTCTCGATGACAAATGCAGAGATAACATGCAAAATTAATTGCAGTTGGATGCCAGATGCGATAGTATTCAACTCCTGGCAACAGTATGGAACTCCTAGCAACTGGATGTAGACATATTTTCGTGAATCAAGTGGTGCCCTTATCCATCCAATCACAATCAATTTCAGCTATTCACAATGATTGTCAGCTTCTGTAATCACCTGGCAAGACGGTAACAATAGCTTCACACACACTGTTGTTAGGAGGTCAGGCCGGAATAATTCACCCGATCGAGTCGGCCGCGACTGTGTGATGATTTGATTGTCGTATAGTTATCATGTGTTACCTATTGTTTCACACACACTGCGTGCATGTATATAAAGTGCATATTGTGTGTATGGTGTTGGAATCTTTGACGCGCATTTGCTAGTGCATATTGAGTTTGAGAGCTATATCACTCTACACCAACAGTGTATTCATTTATAGGTTGTGACTGATTAGGGTTAATATTTTGGCTCAGTTAGGCTACCCGTAGTGGCAGTAGTATAGGTAGTATCATGCATGCCCAGTAAGCAATTTGATGAGGTGGCATAGAATTAAATGAGGAAAGAGTGAGTTGAGTATCATATTATGATATTGTATCATAATAAATTTTATTCTACTATGTATCATGCATGGCAATAAATAAAATCATCTAAGATATTAATCTATGATAGTATGCACTATAAAAATAGTATCATACACTATTATCATAATATGTAAACCGGGGAATAGTTTGTAATCAAACTAAACCCAGACCAACCCATACATGTATAATTCAGCAACCAAACCAAACCAAACAAAATAGCAAGTGATAAGATCCAAACCAATCCAAACGGTACGTATTTTCAAGCCAAACCCGTCCAGACCATCCCTACATATAGTTGGAACCCAAAGTTTCAACCAAACTCCATTCCTAATTGTGTGTGTCCAGTGTTTAGTTGTTGCTTCTCCATGTACTGATAGACTGAAGAAACATGACACTGATAGACTGAAGAAACCTGACACTTGTAATGCTGCTCGTCAGGAAGCAAAGTAACTGATGCATGCATACTAATTGTACTCCCTCTGTAAACAATATAAGATCGTTTAGACACTACACATCACTAAATCGTTCCAATGCAAACCGGAGTCGCATCGCTCGCTTCTGTGACGCCCTCAATTTCTGCGAGCTCAAACAAATACACCTGCAAAACAGGAAGTTCACTTGGAGCAACGAGCAAAGCAATCCAACCATGTCCAAGCTTGATGGCTTTTTCTGCAATGAGGATTGGGACATCACTTTTGACAAACATATCCTTCAGGCTCTGTCTTCATCCCTCTCGGATCATTGCCCGCTTCTGCTTGTTAATGATGATGGTCCCAGACGTCCCAAGACTTTTCGCTTTGAAAACTTCTGGACAGACATGCCCGGCTTTCGACAAACTGTCCAGAATGCTTGGAACGAGCCCTCCGTGCACACTGAGGCGTACCAAAAGCTCTTCCATAAGCTAAAGCGCACAAGCCAGAGGCTCAGGGCCTGGAGCAAGACCCTCTTCTCCCAGGCCAAGGTCCAGCTTCACATGGCTCTTGAGATCATCTTGCGCCTTGATGAGGCTCAAGATTCCAGAGAGCTTAGTGCGGAGGAGGCGGACCTTCGAAAAAGACTCAAGAAAAGAGTGGTTGGTCTGGCTGTGATGGAGTGAGCTAGAAAAAAGCAAAACTCACGGATAACAAATATCAAAGAGGGGGATGCCAACACCCGTTACTTCCATCTTCGGATCAACGGGAGACGCTGAAAAAACCTTATTCACAGACTCAAGCATGGAGGTGGCTGGGTAACTAACCATGATCAGAAAAGCAATATTGTTCAGGAGCACTTTGCCAATATTACCAAGAGGGGCTCGCCACGCCCCAAAACTATCAATTGGACCGCTTTTTCCCCCTTCGGGTCACGACCTTTCCGACCTTGGGGAGCCCATCACGGAGGATGAGGTCAAGGATGCAATCTCTGCCCTTCCCGGAGACAAGGCTCCGGGACCCAACGGTTTCACCGGGAAATTTTTCAAGGTTTGCTGGGACATTATCAAAGATGATGTCATGCTCGTGATCAACAAGTTCTCTAATTTGCATGAGGAAAATTTCCACTGGCTCAACTCGGCGAATATTGCCCTCATCCCTAAGAAAGACGGCGCCGAAGACATCTCAGACTTCCGACCCATCAGCCTGATACATGCCATTGCAAAGCTCATTGCCAAAATCCTTGCAACTCGGCTGGCCCATCACATGAACAATATCGTCTCCGTTGCGCAGAGCGCCTTCATCAAAGCAAGGAGTATACACGACAACTTCCTGTATGTTCGCAACTTGGCCAGAAAGTTCCACCGCAAAAAAAACCCTATGCTCCTCTTCAAGCTTGATATTAAGAAGGCTTTTGACTCGGTAAAATGGGATTATCTAATGGAGCTGCTGACACATCATGGCTTCCCGAGTAGGTTTCGAGGGTGGGTGTCGGCTCTCCTCTCCTCGGCCTCCTCCAGAGTTTTGCTAAATGGTATTGCCAGCGATCCGATCAAGCATGGATGTGGCCTCCGGCAGGGCGACCCTCTTTCACCGCTACTCTTCGTGCTTGCCATTGACCCGCTGCATCGCATCCTGGAGAAGGCCACCTCTCAGGGTCTGCTACACTCGCTTGGCAGCCGCTTCACGGGCATTAGGGCTTCTCTGTACGCTGATGACGCGGCGGTCTTTTGCGCCCCCATCAAGGAAGATGTCAGCTTCATTGCCAGCACGCTTGCCTCCTTCGGTGAATCAACTGGGCTTGTCACCAATTGTGCAAAGAGTTTGGTTGCTCCCATCCAGTGCGCCAACCTGGACCTTGATGACATTCTGCAACACTTCCCAGCAGGGCGATCTTCCTTCCCAATTCGTTACTTAGGCCTCCCGCTTGCGATTCGGCGAGGATTCATTTGCAGCACCTTCAGGACAAAGCGGCCGGGAAGCTTGCACCTTGGAGAGGGAGGCATGTGACTATTGCGGGCCGAATGGCCTTGGTCAAGGCGGTTCTCACGGCGGTGGCCATCTATCATATAACTCCACTAGACCTCCCGGTGGAGGTGCTACAGAAGCTAGACAGTCTGCGGAGAGCCTACCTTTGGGTTGGAACTGACACCGTGTCCGGCGGTAAATGCAAAATTAACTGGGAGCATGTTTGTAGGCCAAAACAGTTTGGGGGCCTCGGAATCCTCAATCTAAAGAAGTTCGCCACCGCGCTCCGTCTTAGGTGGCTTTGGCTGGAGTGGGATGACCCGCCAAGGACATGGTGTGGTTCTGAGATCCCTTGTGGCAAGGAAGATCGGGACATTTTCGCGGCCGCCACCAAGGTCACGCTTGGTGATGGCACCAAGGCCAAATTCTGGGAATCCTCGTGGCTAGATGGCATCCGCCCCAAAGACATCGCTCCAAAAATCTTCAAGCTATCAAGGAAGAAGTGTGGCACCGTTGCTTCGGCCATTAGAGATAACAACTGGATAAACTTGATTGACACAAGTACAGGACTTTCTCCTGTTCACCTTGAACAATTTGTTGATCTTTGGAACAAGCGCTCGCATGTCAATATCCAACCGGGTGTCCCGGACACCATTCTCTGGAAGCTATCCAATGATGGGCTTTACTCTGCCAAGCCGGCCTACTTGGTGCAATTTGCTGGCCTTGTTCAATCCAATTTGCAAGCCATTGTCTGGAAGGCTTGGGCACTCCCCAAATATTTTTTTTGCATGGTTGGTCACACAAAATAGGATCTGGACGGCGGACAGGCTTCAACGTCGAGGGTGGCCAAATTGTGATCGTTACCCTCTTTGCAATCAAGTGCAAGAGTCCGCGGCGCACCTTCTGTTCAAGTGCCGCTACTCCATTCGGGTTTGGAAGGAGATCCTTGCATGGCTGCACCTAGATGTCGATACCACACTTTGGATGATCTACGACACGGTGAGATCTTGGTGGGATGGGGTCCTCACCAACAATGCGTTGCCAAGGAAAGCCTTCGCCTCCCTTCTTCATCTTGTAAGCTGGGTGATTTGGAACGAGCGAAATGCACACGTGTTCAGGACTAAGGCGGCGCCGGTGATGGTGATCGTGCGGACTATTAAAGAGGAGGCTTCTCTATGGGCTCTCGCGGGCGCTAAACATTTGTGTAATTTAATGCCGCGAGAGTAGATCTTTGTACCTTTCCCCGTTTTCACGGGGCTGGGATGTCGTAAAAACACTCTCTTCTCCTTATTCAATGAAAATGGCAAATCTTTTGCCTCGTTTCAAAAAAAAAAAACTAAAGTGTAGTGATCTAAGCGATCATATATTGTTAACAGAGGGAGTACATGAATAGAATTACAAGCTACATCCTTGCTTCTACAAAACCATCACTCATGCAGGCAGCGGAGGAGACGACTTGAATCCGACGATGGTGACGGCGGTGGCGACGACTAGTACAATGCTGAAAAATAAAAATGAAATTAAATCAGGCTTTCTAGGTTCAACAATCGTTGATATCTAGAACATGCAAGTATTGTTTTAAGACCCACATCCAGACCAACACAATGAACATCTAACAGTATTGTTTAAGCAAGATAAAGTGAGAAAAAAATAGATGTTTACACTACATATAACTAGGTAGGCATTGAATGTTGTTACATTTCTACACATTTTGGTCAACATAAACAACTTGAAATGTTTTCCAACATTAATTATGACGATGATTAATCCCAGCGGTTACAGGATGGTGGTGTGAACCATAAATCAGGGTACTACCAACCAATCCAATATTGTCATTCAGCTCAACAAAAGCAGCTAGGGGTATTTGATTGGTTCTTGTAAAGGGTGGAACTGAGAGATAAGGCCAAACAGTTCAGGACTGATTCAAGCCACATAAAACAGGAACTAGAAATCCTGATCAACATAACAACGTCTTTGCAATTTTTTGAAGAATAGATTAATATCTTCCTAGCTTGGAGACGTTCACAACTTAGATTAGGACTAAAACAAGCTAGCTAAATCTAGTCTGCTACTACTTCAGTAACAGTGAAGCAGTGGAAAATCTATGTGAGTACTTACGTAGTTCTACTGTTCTTGTTTAATTTGGAGGTTTTGTAGGAGTAGTTGAACAGTATAATACATCAAACACCATTTTATCTAACTCAATTTAGCAAGGAAATGAACACATAGTTGTCACAGTCGCAACATCTAACCGGGACCTGGCCAAAATACAATGGACCAGAACATTGTATAACCTACTGAACCTCATTTAGAGATCCAGATTACAGATTACCTACTATTCTTCTCTCACACACCCACCCACACACAGAGAGAGAGAGAGAGAGAGAGAGAGACCGATGTTGGGGAGGGTGGCCGCAGCGCCATACATTGACCAAGCGGCACGGGTTTAGGTGCATGCATACAAAATGCGGTTGCTTGTAGCTGTAAGAGCATCTACAGCCGACTATGCAAATCCGCCCCCTCAAACGTCCGCGGACGCGTCCGAGAGCGTCTGCGGACACTGTCCGGTCATGTCTCAAATAATGTATTCCATATCCGGATACCTCAAATTAGAAATCTCAAATCCATATTATTACATGCAACGTGAAAACTAATCTAAGCGGAGCTCGCCTGCTTCCGCCGTGGCCTTGTCCGGCGGCCGGCTGCGCTCCCCAGAGTGTTGGTCCGGTCGCCGGTAAGGTAGAGTAGGGCATGCGACACGAGCCGGCTCATGGGACTCAAGGCGCCGCCGTCTCTCATGCCCTACTCTTCCGCGTCGGAGCCCGTAACCCGGACGGTGCCGGTGGACGTCAGGTCGACGATGGATCCGTCCTGGGACGAGCCGGCGACTTCCACCACGACGCGGTTGCGGCGCCCGGACTGGTGCATCATACGGGGTGCCGGAGAATGCGACTCCGCCTTGCGGACATCCACCACCGCGAGGGCTGCCGCAGCCCCGCGCCCGCTCCCCCGCACGGCGGGCACGCCGCGCCATGTTTGCGTCGGACGACAATCATGGCGCGTCCTGCTGCTCCGCGCGCCAACGGAGGGGTTGCGCGTCCGCCACCGCGTTCGGACACCAGGCGGACCGCACCGCCTCCGGTGAGGCAACGAGGGCACACCGAACGCCGGATCCATGCGTTATTTGGGCGGACGCAATGGATTCCCGACGGAAGGAATCCGCGCGCTGCCTCGTACGGGCCTCGTCCCGGGAGCGGTGGAGTGCAAGCCGTACGGCCATCTCCTCCTCGGGGCCGCGTGGGATGAGCTCGGGGTCGACGGATCTGAAGGTGAAGGACTCGGATCCGCTGCCCGCCATGCCGGAGATGGCCGGAGATCGGTGAAGGTGAGCTTGGGTGGCGGAGAGGAGTGGAGTGAAGTGGCTATGGTTTGGTCCGGTGAGGAGATGTGGAGGAATATATGTGGGGTCGGGGCAGAACAGCGCAGGCCAAGCCGACGTGGCGGGCGCGCCCGTGCGCCCCATATTTAAGCTGGATATGAGGGATGTCGGTCAGCCTGGGCGTTTGAGCCCGTTTGAGGCGCCCATCTAGGTCAGATTTTCGTGACCGGACGGCTTGACCGGGTGTTTGAGGAGTGTTTGAGGTGCCCGGCTGTAGATGCTGTAAACTTGGTAGTTGGAGACACCTCCTTTCCTTTGCCGATGTATCGACAGCCCGTTGCTGGATCCCGCGAGGCCCCTCCCTTCATACAGCTCATATCGACCTCGCCCGCCCAGCTTTCCAGCCAGAGCCAGGCCACTCCAAAGTTTGTTTGCTTTCACGGTTCGTGACCCACACCGACGGCACTGTCCAGCCCTGTCGTCGTGGCCATGCTCAAACACCGAAACGAACGTTGTCCTCAGGGCCGGTCCTGAGGTTTCAGGGGCCCGGGGCAAAACTACGATCTGGGGCCCTTGGTATAAATGTCTAACTAGTAATCATCATATGTAGATAATTTTTATCAAACAAAACAATTAAGTGTATCCAAAATCAGTGTGCATATATCACATAATGTATCACATAACTAGTAATCATCATATGTAGATAATTTTTATCAAACAAAACAATTAAGTGCATCCAAAATCAGTGTGCATATCACATAATGTATCACATAACTAGTAATCATCATATGTAGATAATTTTTATCAAACAAAACAATTAAGTGCATCCAAAATCAGTGTGCATATCACATAATGTATTACATATTACCTTAAAATTTCTTGAAGTGTTCGTGTTGCTTTTATAATATTTAAAAATGGATCCACGCAATGCTTCTTTCTCCTCATCTACATCATTCTTCTTTTTTCTTTAATGACTTTTGGATGGATACTTTCTACCCGTACCCGACATGACCTTGCCGAAATTGAAAGGAACAATTAGCTTTTACAATTAGCACAAGCTAATTAAAACATTAGGTTAATTACAGAAGATCTTCATATAATATCATAAAAAAATCTAGGGCATTGTATTAGTATAGTACCTTCTCTCTGTAATCTAATCTGGCTATGTGTGCTCGATGATTTGATCGCCCAACCAACAATTCTCTATTGACCTGTTGATTTGGGAATCAGGATTAGAAAAAACATGAAAAAGAACACTAGAAGTCTACAGCAGGCCAGGGCAGACGGAAGACGGCAGAGCCGCATAGGACGCGAGCAGAATAGGAGAGACGTACCTGATGCAGACCTGCAGTCAGCGACTCGTTCGTCAGAGGCAGAGGCCGTAGAGACGCAGAGTTAAATTAACGAGACGGCGTGTCGGTGTCACGGCGACTAGATTGGACGAACGGCGGCGCTGCAGCGGTCCGCGGAAGAACAACCGAACGAACGATCCGAAGGAAAACTGAAAAAGATACCGTCAATTCAGCGATTCCTTTCCTGTACACGTCCTGTGCCTGTACGGCTGTACGTGATGGTGTGGTGCAAGCATGGGCCAAGCCCACATCCCTATTTCTTTCCCAGGCTGAGGCGTTCGTTGAGTTTGGCTTAAAAAAAAGGTTTCGCTCGAACTTGACTACTATCCGTTGCCTACGTACGTATACCTGGGAGGGGCCCTGGCTTTTGGGGGCCCGGGCGGCCGCCCCGTTCGCCCCCCCTCAGGGCCGGCCCTGGTTGTCCTTGTCCTCCGCAACGGTAATGCTCAAACACCGAAACGAACGTCGTGGCCAGGCCAGTTTACATATGTACAGTACAGTACATGAGTTACTATAGTTTACTCGGTCGGCCAACGATCAAACCCGTGCGAACGCGGTCCAGCCTTGAACGATTCTGCGCATTTGTGTACACGCGGAACAGTACGACCAATCACATGGACCCTTTTTTTTTCTGGTCTAGACAAAGAAACGGTCGATCACATGGCGGACGGACCACAATATTCGCGAATCATCGCGCCGCCCGAGACTGGGGACCACGTATACAATTTTTCATATTCCTGTCCTGCCATCTGTCAGGACAGCACCTCCTCCCGGCCGTTGAACGACGGAACCTACCACAACGGCTAGTCGGCGTCCGTCCGGTCGGCCCACCGCCCCAACGGTCACGTCCATCCCAACGGGAAGGCCCGGATGCATCTGCCGCGTCCGTTGGCGATCCAACGCACCACGCGGTCCCCGAGCTAGCCGTTAGGCTCCGCGACGCGTTGCCGCTGGCCCAAGGGTCAAGTCAACATGGCCGGCGCCGCTAACGGTAACACTCACAGGCAGCCTGGTCTCGTCGCAGAGGGTCTCACACGACGCCGCCTGACAGCGACCTCGCTAATGACGCGCCATCAGCTAAATCGTTGCTTCTCCCGCTATAAATGGCGGCCTCCCCCTCGCTCCAACTCACAACTCGCAGCACCGCACACCTCTCCCTCCCACAGCTTGTATACAGAGAGCCAGAGCACTCCGCCCGTCGTTGCAGCCCACTCTCCTACCCAATGGCTCGCTTCGCCGTCGTCGCTGCTCTCGTCGCCCTCCTGGCCATCACCGCCGCCGCGCAGGGCCCCATGCCGGCGCCCAAGATGGCCCCGCTGCCGGCGCCTCCGACGAGGTCCCCCCCGGTCGCCACGCCTCCGACTGCATCGGCGCCGTCCCCGATGGCCTCTCCCCCTGCCCCGCCCACCGACGCCCCCACTGACGCGCCTTCCGCGATGCCACCTTCCGCGGTCGCCGGAGCACCCGCGGGCGCACCTGCCGGCGCCACCCCCGCCAGCTCCGCCGTTTACGCCTCCTCCGTCAGCTTCGTCGCCGTGGCCGGTGCCGTCGCCGCCGCCGTCATGTTCTAGATGGAGCGGTCCTCGCTCGACCGCCGCGGCCCGCGGGAGTGCCACTCTGTTTAATTAGTACTGTTGTTTATACAACGAGATTCATTTCTAGAGGCTGCGGAGAGAGTGACTTGACATTGCCATGTTATCTTGTTACATACTGTACGCTCGAGATCATTATTAATGGAATTCTTTCATTTGTTACATTATCTCCTCTGATTGGTGTCTTCTCTGCTTTACATTCAACCAGAAGTCGCAAAACTTGTACGATCAGTGTGTCGAATGATACATATTTTGCTTTCTGTGTTTGCAAAATGCAGGCCTGGTCACATGGCTGCCTAGTAACTTTACTTTTTCCTCGTGTTTCTTTCCTTTTGCTGTTAGGATGAGGCGTGACTTGCTGTGAAAGCAGGTTCGATGCAGAGCGCGCAAGTTTTTTTTTTGAGAGAATTCACGTGCTGATCAAAGAACAATACAACACACACACGCGAACCCACACGAAAACGGCCGAACCACCCAGAAGAACAGGTGTCCCAGAACAAGTGCACAAAGACCCTCAGAACAAACAGAACCACAAAAAACACCCTGGAGAACCCTGTGCACGGCACCAACGCCCAATCCCAAACACTGCCGACGCCGAGACGAACGCCGGAAACAGAGAAGACGGGTCCCTGCAAGCCCAAGCCCGGCGATGCACCATCGCAGAACATCTGCTTTGTGGACCTCATAAGAGTCTCGGCGCGAACAGCGAGCAGCTTGCCACTGTGGCTCGTCAGCCGGGGCCGTGCCCCGTGCATGTCGCCGGACTCCAGATCGGGCCGCCTCCATTCGATAAGTCGAAGGAAAGCGCCAAATCTGCACGCCTTCTTCCACAACTCCAGCTCCGGTCCTTCTGTCTTCTGGAACGCGCCGTGGCCGCCAACCACTGTGCTGAACCACCATGCCGCCCTGCTCACGCCGTTCTTGCCACCACCAAGGACGACCAGAAACAGCACCCTCCTGAACAGGGGATCTGCCAAGCTCCTGGAACCAACCTCACACGCTTCGCGGTTAGCAAGAACAAGCTTTTGCTTTACCGCTTTGAACAAGATCGTCGACGTATGCTCTTAGTTTTAGATCCGGTTTTGCTAGATCACATCTAGATGTGACATAAGTATTGCACATCTAAGTTCTATGCCATTGATTTCATACGAAGATTCGTGTGACTATTTCTTTTTTAATTTTAGTTTTTTCTTTTTATGCTTGATGGAGTCACTTAGATGTGCAATAACTATGTCACATTTAGATGTGTCCTAGACACACCCTTTTAGATCTGATTGGGTGACAATGTAAAAGTCAAACAATAAAAAAACACCATGCTTTATGCAAAGAAGATGTTTAGCTTAGAAACAAGAATAGTTGGAAACCAAAACAACATTTACACGAAACAGGTATATGTGCCCCAGTTTAAGATATTAGCTAGCGTTATAGGTAACTGTTTACACCTCATAAAACACAAGTGTAAACATCCTGTCCTCTTGACAAGGTCCCGTCGAAAAGAAGAAGGTGTAGCACCCCTCAAGACCACTAGCATATATAGCTCATTTTTTCTTTCTTTCTCTCTGCTTGTTTCGTTTTCCGCCACATATTTTCTTTCTTTGACTTTTTAGTGTTTTGCCACCTGTTTGTTCATTTCTTATTTTGGCCGCATTTGTTTCAGCTTACCTGTCCTTTCTAAACTTTTTGAACATTTCACGTGTTTTATATATGTTTCCAAAAGAAAAAGAAAGTATGTTAGAGGCACAAAGACAATGCCGAAAACTAATTGTGATCAACAATTTTTATGCTTTGAAAATAAATCACCACCACGAGGCAGAAGAAAGAAAAGTGCAGAGAAGCAAAGTCCACAACATAGTCCTCATCTCGTTGTAGAAAGTTGATGGAAATAGCCAAAAAAAATAAAATCAGATGGGATTGGGCATCTACGATGGATAAAAAATTATTTACCGAGATTTCGACTACTACATCTTTAGTACAAAATTGAGACACTTATTTTCAAAGCATAAAGGCAATACAGATCAAGTGGTTCTCAAAATATTTATTTCACATACCTTTTGTGGTTGAAAAAAAACACTTATTCATATGCGATTAAACCGACATGTTAGAAATATCTAGGTTTTTTTTTTTGAAACGGAAATATCTAGGGTTTTCATGGAGAACCCTTTGGATCAGAAGTATGGTGTCTTATTTGTTGTGTTCCTAGACTTCAAACATAAGGTCATGTAAACCCTAAAAACCACGACATCTTAACTTGGAAAACAAAATAAAAACCATGAGTTTTATAAGTGGCACGTTTCCGATTTTTCATAAATTAAACACTTTTAAAACAATGGGTTATGTGTTGCTGGTTTCGGTTTTTATTTTTATTTTTATTGCAGAGGTAAGGAATCTGTTCTCCAAGACGTCAGATTTTTTTTTTTGCTAAGAAGAGATGAAGAGTATAATCCACCTTCAGTAAGAAGAGTAAAATCCACTTATGTACTACTCCTATGAGATGGCAGGAACTAGCCGTTAACCCTTTCTCGCCGCGACACGATGCCTTCCCTGCGCGCCCAAGGGTCAGCTTGGCTGGCGCGGCGCCGCTCCGCGAAGAGGGGTGGCGGGCATGAAAATGGCAGCACGGCGACAGTCTGGTCTCACGCGTAGTTGTTGCTTACAGTCCATTGACAGCGACCGCGCTGATGCCGCGCGGGATCTCGCGAGACCCGAACATTACAGCCCGAGACAGCCGTGGTTAATGGACAAAATACGCGTCCCTCCTGCTATAAATACCCGCCAATCCCCTCCTTACCAGGCACACCGAACACACAAGCTCGCAGCTTCCCCACACAACTTCTACTCGCCATCACCTCCTGCTCTGCAGATCTCAGCCGAAGTCTTCCACCGATCACCGCCTGCGCCAACCTGATGGCCCGCTTCGCCGTCGTCGCCGCCATCGTGGCGCTCCTGGCCGTCACCGCCGCCGCGCAGGCCCCCGGAGCGGCGCCTCTCCCCGCACCGCCGGCGAGGTCCCCGGCCACTGCCCCTGCGCCGGTCGCCACGCCGCCCACCGCCGCGTCGCCGTCCCCGATGACCTCTCCCCCGGCCCCGCCCACCGACGCCCCGACCGACGCTCCCTCCGCGATGACCCCCTCCGCGGTCTCCGCCACATCGGCGGGCGCACCTGCCGGCGCACCCAGCGGCACCCCCGCCAGCTCCGCCGTCTACGCGTCGACCGTCAGCTTCGTCGCCGTCGCCAGCGCGGTCGCCACCGCCATCGTGTTCTAGATGGAGCGAGACTCTGCTCTCAGTGTTCTGTTTTCGCGTTGTTTATACTGCGAGATTCTTTCCATGATTCTTTGTTGGACTGATTGAGGAGAGGTTGATACCGCCATGCGATGTAATCTTGTTACCGATGCATGCGATTATTATGAATACAAATTCGTTTATTCGTTACCTTACCAGACATGAATTTGGTTCAGTATTAATTCTCCCCTGTTTAAGGACGTATTATGACCATTGTCTTACATCTTTATTATAAAATCTCTATTATAACAAACCAGTATGTTAATATCAAAATGCACAGAGTACTTCCGAGCTACAGATTAGCACAAATCGAATAAGGGATAACATTGAGCACAACCAAACTACTAAAAGTGACAAGACCCCTGAAATCATTGACCACCATCGTTGGCAACTCCTGGCAACAAAACTTCAATCTCAACCGCAATCGTTGGTAAAATGCACAAGTGTCGTCGTCATCAGATCCAACCACTCATGCCAGATCATGGGTTGTTCATCCCGATCTGGTGTACTATGAAGCTGATCACTAATGTCCGTGGAAGGCTAAAACACGCTTTTGCATTGTAAATTTAGATTGATCATTCGAGTGCAATGAGGCGGTCTACCTAGAATGAAATGGTGGAGTACCTAGAATGTGCTTTGATTGCCCGTTGGGAAAATGAAGCGGTGTCTTTTCAGAAATTTGCTCCTTGCATGAAAAGGGCATACCATGCAGTTCAAAAAAAAAAAAAAGGCATACCATGTAAATATACTCACAATTTCTTATTACTTAAAAGGTAGTGTTCATGCCATTTTGTGGCAAAAAGAACTAGTGGCAAATGTCGATCGATGCCACCGGCTCACTAGCCTGGCACACTCGACTAAGATGGCAACCCCAACAATATCCATGTTTCCATGTGTCCATGCTTGTCATTCAGGTCATTTGCCTCACCAACTACCATATTGACTTGTCGTGGTTGGTTCTCATTGTCCGGATTGATTGCCTTCTCGCGGAGTGTCATAATTATCTGGATGGACAAGTTTCCTCGTCAATTTTGCTTATTACCCATAGATAACGGTTTGATGCCGTTGCGTAAGATGTCCATCACCATTCACACAGAAGTGGGAAAAAATATAGGAACATGCATATACGACACCTCGTAAGTGCCCTTGATAAATAGACGGTACATGTATTCATGTGGAAGTAGAGTCTTCAACGTCACCAAAATCTCTCTTGTTATAATGAAGGCGACATAAAGAAGGTTAACGAGGCTTCGTGCGCACGCAGGAGGAAATCGGAGAGCAAGAAAGGACGAGTTATGTGAGTTGAGCTTGATATGATCGACCGAAACGACTAAATGTGAAAAAAAAGGCTACAACAAAGCCAACAATGCACACATAATCATCGCCAAAGGAACCCAGTGCCACAAATGAGAGGTGGATTGAGAAGAAATACGAGCGTTTGGTCCATGCCCACTCGAGTGATATGTTTAGTTTTAGAATTCGAGAGCCAATTAGGTTTTCCCATCTTGGAACCACTACATCAACTATAATCGGTTAACAGAAATGGTTAACCTATTTAGGTTTGGTGCTGATGAGTCGTGCATTGCGTGCTTACCCCTTAATTTGCTAGTTGGCTTACTCTTATCAACACAAAATTCTACACCACTCGTGACTTGTGTGTACATAAGTATCCACTAGACCATTAGAAAACACACGTACTTCAGCACGGTGGAAAAAAGTAGATGAAATCTTGACGCGTTCAGGATCCACCACGTTCCTCGAAACTAGTCGTTAGACCACCTCGTGATCAGTGATTACCCCACGTAATCCCAGGACGCGGTGCCGCTGCGACAAGGGATCACGGCACCGCCCCCGAAGACATCCCCACCTGTCTCGCTGATAGACTGGTCTCACGCGTTGCTGCCGTTGGCGACAGGGATACACGGGCCCACGGCAGCCCGAGACTCGAACGTTACAGCTGTTACCCACCTCAACCGACATTTAGAAAAATCCCCTTCCCGCTATAAAACCGCGCCTCCCTCGATCTCAATTCACAACTCGCAGCTCACCATCTTCTCTCCTCCTAAGCATTCGCTCGCCATCGTCTCCTCTCTGAATCTTCTCCGGCAAGTCTTTTCACCATCGACAACAACCAGATGGCTCGCTTCGCCGTGGTCGCCGCCATCCTCGCACTCCTCGCCGTCGCCGCCGCCGCGCAGGGCCCCATGCCGGCGCCCCGGATGGCCCCGCTCCCCGCACCGCCGGCCAGGTCCCCGGCCACTGCCCCTGCGCCAGTCGCAACCCCACCCACCGCCGCGTCGCCGTCACCGATGGCCTCTCCCCCGGCCCCGACCACCGACGCGCCGACCGACGCTCCCTCCGCGATGACGCCCTCCGCGGTCTCCGCCACACCCTCCGGCGCCCCCACCGGCACCCCCGCGAGCTCCGCCGTTTACAACTCCGCTGCCAGCTTCGTCGCAGTTGCCGGAGCGGTCGCCGCCGCCATCGTGTTCTAGATGGATCGACGACTCTGCTTGCTGTTGTCTATACAGTTTCACTGTTTCTGAAATTCTTATAGATCGAGGAAAGGTTACACGACATTGCGATGTAATCTTGTTATGAGATTATTATGAATATAAAATTCGTTCATTTGTTACCTTATATATTCTCATCACGTGGATGTGTCCGTGCCTTTTCAGCTTAGTCTCTGACATACAACGGGCTACAAATTCAGTTTCAGTATAATTCTTACGAGCTACTCTGTTCTAGCATGTTGCTCAAACGGCATTTTAGCATGTTCTTCAGGGTACTTCTCTGACTTGTACTAGTTGGAGTGGGGAAAACCAGCATCAACGACTATAGTACAGAGGAAACTGGCCGTTTTTAGATGATTCAAAACTCAAATTTGCCTATACCGTGAAAAGTTTTTTTTTTGTGTGTGTGTGTGTCAAAGAACCACAAGATGGTACTCCACGTAGGGCGATAAAAGAGATGCCGAAGAGCTCAACTACAGAATGAGAGGTGAAAACACCTCGGTTTGTTACTCGTGGCACTAACTTTTTATAACAATGATTGTCCATTTGTGCTGCTTATCCAACAATGAGAGGTGAAAAGATCGTCTTACAAAATTCTAAAGCTTACGCCCCAATTTAAATTTAGCCCTGTGCAATCTACGTTTGTCGCTTCTCCAACATCTTAGTTGCCCACTCATCTTTTAGCAAAAAGCAGCCCAAATTGACAACAGTCACATTAAAACCTCAAAAAAAAAAAAAAACCATGAAATATGCTCTAAAAATCTCAAAATGATCTTCTAGTTCCAGGGAGAATTACCAGATTCCCGTTTCCATAAAAATGAAGGGGGGGTTTCCTGTATTTTTACAACAAAATCTAACATATGTGAAATGTTTAATTATGAGAAAAATGGTACAAACAATGACCTCAGGGAACGTTTTGTCATGCGAAGTCATTTGACAGATCTTGTGTCATTTTCCAGACCCAAGAATTAACTTATTGTTCTCTTCCCTACTCATTATTGACACGTAATACACAAAAGTGTGACAAAGACTGCCACAAATGTGTTGCTCCTCAATTTAAGATGGCACATGTGTGGGGTTCCTGCAAGAAGAACAAGTCATGTGAGAGCGATGTGTTATGCTTGCGTTGATAGACAAGAAAAATGACCTAGTTTTCCATACTCGTTGAGATGATTTGCAAGAAAAACTAGTGTTTCTTTTACCGTCCTGCTAATTAAGTGCACGTCCACTAGTTAAGATTCAACTAAACGTTTTTGTACATTTTGCATGTACGATGCATATCATATTTTGTACCGCATTTCATCTCTTTTTTTCTGTCTAATAAATTTCTGTAAATGGGGTAAGAGCTGGTAAAACATTCACTAAATGGACTATTCCGGATGAACAACTATAAAATTGTTTCATCTGCGTCAAAAATGTCAAAATAGGGATAAAAACTAGAATTCACCTCTTTTTTTTTTGGCAGCATACTGCACCTAATCTCTAATGCATTGCTCCTTCTCCATTGTGCTGTAGTGCATTTTTTGTACTGGCACTTTATCATATCTTCTGTATTGTAGCTATCTATTGCAATTAAGAACTTGTAAAACTATCATTTGGCGTGGACGGTGAGCTATCTCAAAAACAAATAACTCGTAAAATTTCGCGTCTCTAACTTGTAGTCATGGAGCAACCATCGCCTCATTTTCCCTCTGCAATTTGACTTACTCTTCGTAGTACCGAGTCAAAATTCTGCACAATTTTCTACTGGCCTACCGACCACGGACGTACGTGATGCAGCAGCAGACTCGAAGTCTCAACAGAAAAATGGTAGATCCAGTCTTGACGTTCGACGCAACGTGTCTCAAAACTAGTCGTTGGACCTTCCTCTGGTTTTACTTCTCTACTACTATTAAAAGAACAAACATGAATTCTTCTACAGACACACCACAAAGTGTACACAGGATTACCAGAGACGTTAGATCAACCCAACTAAATCGCATCTAACAGTTCATATTACATCAAGAGTCTGCCATGCAAATAAACGATCCAGATTAAATGTTCTGCCGCAGACGCGCAGCAGACTGCCCCGCGCACGGCGCACCCCTTCCTCCTCAATTAGTGGAGATTAATGTCCCCTAATTTTCTCTCTGCCCTCACAAACTTTGCGGCTCCTCCACTGCTGCCCCATCAGATGCGAGCGCGGATCACCGCCGCCGTCCGCCGCCGGCCGCTCCTCCTCTGCTGCCCCATGGGTGCGAGCAAACGGAGCCAACCACCCGAAGCGACCGGAGAAGCGAGCGGCGGAGGAAGGGAGAGATGGCGCCGGCAGTAGCGGTGGAGGAGGAGCACGAGGGGTCCCGGCGCAAGGCATCCTGGAAGGACCCCGAGGGCCGGGTCATTTCCGCCACAACGCGCGCCGATGCCGCCGCACTCCTCGGCGAGCTCCACAACCAGATCCTCGCCGGCCGCGCCTCCTTCGCCGACCTCGCCGCGAAGCACTCTGACTACTCCTCCGCCAGCCACGGCGGCGACCTAGGTACGTCGCCACTCCCCCTGCCTGCGCGCACGCCCATCCTTTATTTTTCCTGAGCCGTCGCCTCCTTCGCTGAATCTAGCTCCCGCCGTCGTAACCCCAAATCAGCCCACTACATCGTCGTAGCCAGCCCCTCGGCTTGCCTTGGGCAACTGCTGCGTCGCACCATCGACGTAGGGGGGCGGCGGAAGCCCAGGGCCAACCCCTACACTGTCACGTTCGCGTACAACCGCGGGGCGGGGATGCCGGTTCGCGTGGACATGCTGGGGGAGGGGGGGGGGGAGTTCGGCGTCACCTACCTCTGCACGGAGGCCGCCATGGGCGCGTGGATGGCCTGCAAGTCCATCTCCAAGCGCATGCCCGTGGACGTGGAGGACGTGTGCCGGGAGGTGGAGATCATGCGCCACATGGCGCCGCACCCAAACATCGTCACCCTCAACGGCGCCCACGACGACGAGGACGCCGTGCAGCACGTCATGGAGCTCTGCAAGGGCGGTGACCTTTTCGACAGGGTCGTCCTGCAGGGCCACTACACCGAGCGTGTCGCCGCCGCCCTCACCCGCACGGCCGCACCATCGTTGAGGTGCTCCAGGTAAGAAGGCTGCTTGTTTTTCTTGGTTTCTACTTACTGCTTACAAGTACACCTGTACACTTTCTACTACTGATTGTTATATGCCGTATATTGGTTCAATTATGAGAAGAATTGTTAGCTACTGCTCAAGTAATGTTACTATAGATTGGTAAAGAAGAGGACCTCATGTTAGTTTTTAGCTTAGATGAGCTTCAGATAAGCTTCAAACTAAATTTAGTTGTCCAGTTTTTAGGGATCGATAGCAATTGGTTCAGATAAGCCTCTTGTTTCGTCGTTGTTAATTGCTTAATCGAACTGGCAATTGGTGAAATGGCCTTGTGGAGTATCCCAGTGCACACTGCAAATATGGCAGTATCCTGATTTCTAAGCATATGTCCATGCAGGCTCTGGGATGCACATTGCCAACGCTGCATCATGTGTTTGCGTCTTAGTATATTGTGTTATTGGATATTGGGATTATTGTCTGACATCTGACATGTACTTTTGCCATTCTATTTTGATAGATGTGCCACAGGAATGGTGTCATCCATCAGGACCTTACACCAGAAAACTTCTTATATGCAAACAAGTAGGAGAGTTCTTCTCTCAAGCGATGTAGATCTTCCCATTTTCTTCTCTGATTCATGTAGTAATTTCAAGCCTCTCAAAGCAAACATGGAAACTCTTATTAAGTTATATAATATATTTCCCACTTTATTTTACTACTTGATTTTCCATCCCTGCAAAATGGAGCTAACTTTGTTGATACAGTTTATTGAGAATTTATGTACGCCCACTCGGCGGATAATGAACAAGCATACCTGAATTTTGTAAAAAAACAAATAGGTTTGCTACAAGGCCATTAATGAGTTAATGACATAGCCCGATAATGTCTAATAATTAGGTTGCATGCAATTTAGTTCATACTGTACAATGATCTATTGTTTAACTGAATATGGATGTTCTTCATGACAGTAAGTTCTCCAATTCAGTCTACATTCTCTGTACGTTTTCAACGTCGTTTTCAACATGATAACTTCAGAAATTATTCAATTGACCTTCATTATTGAATTATTAATCTGAGGTAACTACGATTGTACGACTACATCACCCATATGCACGTCCAGATTTTTTGCTTAATTGGTAGCGCTTGGTAGCCCTCCATCGCCCAGTAATCCGACGTTGTCTATGCCCAGCTGATAGTTCCCCTCCTCCCTACTTTTCATATCAAAATTCCTGGTCGTTCTGCTTTTCTGAATTTTCTCTCCAGAAAAAGGTGAACGAGTCTTGAATTCCCCATAGTGATTTCAATCCAATTTGATAGTGTTTCCAGCAGGAGTTGCGAGTATATCTAAAGTAATATGGAGCTTAGAGATATTTGTATCTGGTGCCGATGTCATACTTAGAGCTAGACTTCAAATTAGTGGGTTTTTGATATCACTTATGTGTGTATATAATATGCAGATATGCAGGTAAGAAGCTCAGAAATATTCTTGTCCCATGCTATGGCTATCATACTTAGGAGCTCCAGTAGCTAAAAATCTTTACTGATCTTTGCAGATTGTGTACATCTGCGTCTCAACCTTCTAGCTGTTTGTTTTCTCTACAATCTGCAGAGGTCCAGTTCAGATTACTGAATTTTGCATGTTCATCTATACTTTTGGTTAGATTTTCAGTTGTTTAAAAAGCAAGTACTTTGGTTTGTATAAGAATTTAGGATTGAATGGATGATGGTCGACACTACCTGTTTGATAGAACACCAGCATGCAGTGCCTTATACTCCCTCCGTTTCTAAATATAAGTCTTTTTAGAGATTTCAATATGGACTACATACGGATGTATATAGACATACTTTAGAGTGTAGATTCACTCATTTTGCTCCGTATGTAGTCCATATTGGAATCTCTAAAAAGACTTATATTTAGGAACGGAGGGAGTACTGATTTGTTGCTAAATTATATCATGAGGTATATGATCTGTTATAGGTCTTCGCAAACACTCTCAGGAAGACAAGGGATGACTTCAATTATGTTTGGTACGGAGTATTTGCCAATGTGGCGATAGCACAGCACCACTCCAAGCTAGAAATGGATTGGCTTAATATTATCGGTTCTTACCATCGTTGGGGTTCTGATTTGAAATATATTTTTTCTCCTTCCATTCCAACTATTCAAGTGACATATATCATGCTGGTGGGAGGCTACATTGTCACACAATGGAAGCAATTCATAGCCGGTAAATCTGGTGATGTTGTTTCAGAATTACTCTTATGCATAGCCAATATTGGGTGGTGTGATGATGGTAAGAAGTATGATATTGAGAACTCAAATATGATCATTGGATTCCTGATTATGTACATTACTTCAAGGTTAAGACAACTAGAGAATTGGGAACTATTTTTTAAATTTTTCATAACTATACATTCTATTGGATACACTTTCAGTCATCCACTTATGTGGCAATAGAGTGGTAAGCATGTATATTATGATGGTTCTACAGAACCTTTTTTTACATACCAATAAATTGCCTTGGCCATTTGGTCTTTGGTTGTTGATGAACATGTCTTGGTGAGATGTAGCGTCATAGGCATTTTGTTGGGATCAAATCTTTCATTATGTAAGCGTTGACACTCAACCTGGACAAAATAGTAGATCTAAAGATTACTGGTTTTGTGTTTGCTTCTCGACGTCAGATAATAGTCAAAGGGTCTAGCTTGCTATTCTTAGGGATCAATCCATTAAGAAAGAGTGGAGTTTAATGATGACTGTGCAAGCAAAGTTGATGGTTGTATCTATTTTTCTGGTCGCCCTTGAACCGAACATACTGTTACTTCTAATGAAATACATTTAGTCCTGAAACATAGTTTAAAACATAATTTTGCAGCTGAGGACATGTCATTGTCTTGGAGTGTCATTTACTTGTGGATTACATTTTTTCAAAGAAAGAAAAGTTTACTTTTGAAATAAAAAGTACACTTGTAAAAAATAATGGAGAGCGAATATCAAATTATTTTTCTATGCATTTGAAATCTTGCATCCGGTATTAGTTTTAGTCAAAACGTGCATTGCACGTGCACGCTTAGTATTGCATAAAGATCCAATCTTGACGTTGGACGCAGCAGCTGCCCACGACGCGGTGCCGCTGCGTGAAGGGATAACTTTGCACGGCGCCGTCCCCGCGCACGAAGATCTACACCTGTAACGCTGACAGCCTGCTCTCACGCGTCGTCGCTGCCCATGACGACAGCTTGAGGCTCGAACGTTACAGCTCTTGCCTACCTTAACCGACATTTGGAAAATCGCCTAATGGCGATCTATAAGTACCAGCCTCTTCCTCCCATACCAATTCACAACTCGCAGCTCAAGCACAGCTTCTTCACACAGAGCCTAAGCATCCGCACTATTATCTCATCTCCTCTCCAAATCACCATCAACAGCTACCAGATGGCTCGCTTCGCCGTGGTCGCCGCCATCATCGCCCTCCTCGCCGTCGCGGCCGCCGCGCAGGGCCCCATGCCGGCGCCAAGGATGGCACCGCTCCCTGCACCTCCGGCGAGGTCCCCGGCTACCGCCCCTGCTGCGGTCACCACCCCGCCCACCGCCGCGTCGCCGTCCCCGATGGCCTCTCCCCCGGCCCCGCCCACCGACGCACCGACCGACGCTCCCTCTGCGATGACGCCGTCCGCGGTCTCCGCCACACCCTCCGGCGCCCCCACCGGTGCCCCTACTGGCGCTCCCGCAAGCTCTGCCGTGTACTCATCCGCCGCCAGCTTCGTCGCAGTGATCGGAGCGGTCGCCGCCGCCATCGTTTTTTAGATGCAGCGACGACTCCTGCTACTCTGCTTGGTGTTGTCTATACAGTTTCATTGTTTCTGAGATTCTATATTATAGACGGAGGAAAGGTTACACGACATTGCGATGTAATCTTGTTACGAGATTATTATGAATATAAAATTCTTTCATTTTTTTACTTTATATTACCCTGTAGTGGATGCGTATTTTCCTTTTCAGCTTAGTTTCTGATATACTACGGGCTACAGATTCAGTTTCAGTATAATTCTTACCAGCTGCTTTGCTCTAGTATGTTGCTCAAACGGCATTTTAGCATGTTCTTCTCAGGATAGTTCGCTGATTTGTACTAGTGTAGGGGTGGGAAAATCAGCATCAACGACTGTAGAACACAGGAAACTGGCCGTTTTTAGATGATTCGAAACTCAAATTTGTCTATCATGTGAAAAGTTTTGTGTGTGTGCGTCAAAGAACTACAAGATGGTACTCCACGTAAAATGATAAAAGAAATACCGAAGAGCTCAACTACAGAATGAGGGGTGAAAATACCTCGGTTTGTTACTCGTGCCACTAACTTTTTGAAACGATGATTGTTTTTTCGAAACGGAGGCATAAGATTTGCCTCATCTATTAAATAAGGAGAGAATAGAGTTTAGAGTTTTACATAACACCCCACGCAAACGGCATGACAATTACTCACACAAAATTACAGTCCCAAGTTTTTTTTGCGCCGGCAGTAACCCATAACTTTGCTTCTTCAAGAATGGATCCAAGGAGAACAGACGGTGGTGCAAATTTTTGGCGAAATAGTCTGGCATTCCGCTCGTTCCAAACGGTCCATGAGATGAGCATGGTGAGGGAGGTCATGGCATGCCGGTTTGGGTTTCGGTTATCGGTCCGTTTGTCCCACCACGTGTTGACGGATTCATCAAGATGCCACTCGGAGGTGTTGACGTGATGTAGCCCAAGCTTCTCGATGATAGCTCTCCAAAGCCTAAGCGTGTACCGACACTTGAAGAAGAGGTGTGGCCCCGTTTCTTGTTCTCTCTTGCATAGTTGGCAAAGGCCACAGTTTGCCCAACCACGCCTCCCCAACCGATCGGCGGTCCAAATACGGTCTTGTATAGCTAACCAAGCGAAGAATTTAACCTGGGGGGGGGGGGGGGGGGGGGCAAGCCTTCCAAACCATGTGATCCATGGGTGAGAGAATCAAACCAAGGAATTGAGCCTTATACGCGGTGGCCGCCGAGTAGATCCCATCATTCGCGTGCTTCCAAATGATATCATCTTCGGCTTGCCCATCAAGGTGGAAGTCATGGACAAGCATCCAAAGAGTGAAGAATTCGCGAATGTGACCAACGGTGACAACGGTGTTGGGATTGATTTTGAGAATCCAAGCATTTCCCTTGAGAGTCTCCCGCACCTTCCAATTTTTTCTCCTTCAGGCCTCAAAGATTAACGGTGCAATATCCTTGGGCTTCCGCCCAAGCAGCCAAGGAGAGTCCCAGAACGGCATCTTTGCGCCGTCACCAACGGTGATAGTTGTAGAGGCGTAGAAAAACTCGAGGTCGTCGTCAGTACAAGGGTTACCAAAACCCACGCAAGGCTTGTGGGTAGCCTTCCATTCGTACCACAGCCATCGAAGACGTAAAGCACGCGCAAACTTGTCGGTGTTGAGTACCCCTAGACCCCCATACTCCTTTGGCCTACAGACCATTTTCCAGTTCACTTTGCATTTGGCTCCTGTTGTCTTGTCCGCGCCGGACCACAGGAACGCCCTCTCCAACTTATTGAGGCCGTTGAGCGTGCTTGGCGGGACAATGAGAGGCGTGATTGAGTAAATTGCTTGGGAGGAGATGACCGACTTGACGAGTGCCGTGCGACCAATAGTGGTGATGTTTTGGCCGTCCCACGTGACCAACTTGCCAGCCGCCTTGTCCTCAAGGTATTGGAAATCCACCTTCCTAAGTTGCCAAACGGAGAGTGGCAAGCCTAGGTATTTCGCTGGGAAGGTAGCACGAGTTGCCGGCATGCTCTGAAGAATGTGCCCAAGATTAAGATGATTGCATCGGATTGGCACGACAGAGCTTTTCTGAAAGTTGGTGCATAGGCCAGTGACGTCCCCAAAACCTCTCAAGATGGACGCAAGGTTGTCGTGTCCGTTTTGATGGGGGCCACAAAAACGGTGGCATCATCCGCATATAGGGAGGTTCTCACCATGGAACCTCGCCCACGAATCTTGTGAAGAAGGCCTTTCCGGGTTGCCAAATCCAGAATGCAGCGCGGCAATCCAAGCCCGAAACTTGTCCGGGAACCCCATGCGCTGTAGGAGATCCAAAATGTATTCCCACTTAACGGAGTCAAAGGCCTTTCTAATGTCCAGCTTGAAGAGCAGAGCAGGGGTCTTGCACTTGTGTAATCGCCTAGCAAAATTCCGGACGCACATGAAGTTGTCATGGATACTACGCCTCTTGATGAAAGCACTCTGTGCGTTGGAGACAAGCCATCCATGAGAGGAGCAAGCCGAAGCGACAAGACCTTGGCGATAATTTTGGCGAGAGCATGGATGAGACTAATAGGTCTATAATCAGAGATGCCTTCCGCGCCCTCCTTTTTGGGCAATAGAACAACATTGGCGGAATTCACCCATTGCAGATTGGAGGTGTGGAGGGAGTCAAAGCGATGGATGACCCTCATGACCGTATGCTTGATGATTCCCCAACACTTCTTGAAGAAGATCCCCGTGAAGCCATCCGGACCGGGCGCCTTATCTATAGGCATCTCCTTTATGGCCGCCCAAACCTCATCTTCTGTGATGGTGTTACCCAGGTCGTGCAAGTCATGGGTCTCGATCCCAAGCTCCTCCCAGTTGAAGTCTTTGTTGGTACTATTTCCCCTACCCATGACCTTGGAGAAGTGGTCATGGATGATCTTCTCTTTTTCCTTGTGCTCAGTCACCCACCCATGTGCGTGTTTAATCCGGTGAATGTGATTCTTCCTTCTTCTGGCATTGATGCGGCGGTGGAAGAATTTTGTGTTTGCATCTCCGTGCCTCAAGTTTGCCAACCGAGCACATTGACTCTTCCGAGTCCTCTCAAGTACCGCCAAACTGATCACCCTCCGCTTGAGCCTCGAGTGTATGTCATGTTCCTCAGGAGAAAGGGCCCTCACCTCTTGCGCAATGTCAAGGTGGAGAATCACAAGTAGGGCCGCATGGAGTTGGACCTTAGCCTTGGAGAACAGATTCTTGCTCCACTCTGTAAGTCGGGCCAACCGATCACGCTTGCAAAGATGCTTTCTTTGCCGAGCTCATCTCCCACAAGCCGCCCAATGGGATTGCTTGGCTGGCCCTTGAGGATTTTAACCAAATTTACCGCGCACGCGACAAAAACAAGAGAAATTTTAACCGGAGTAGGATCAATCGCTTCCGGGCTGCCTTACAATCTTGTGAGCTCAAGGAAATTCACCTACAGAATAGGCGCTTCACTTGGAGTAATGAGCGGGACAACCCAACTCTTTGCAAGCTCGACTCCTTCTGTAATGCGGAGTGAGATATGGCCTTCAACACCCATGTGCTACATGCTTTGTCGTCTTGTCTCTCCAACCATTGCCCCCTCCTGCTCGTGGATGACAAAGGGCCTAGAAGGCCAAGATCTTTCAAGTTCAAAAACTTCTGGGCTTCTTTGCCTGGCTTCTCCGAGGTGGTGCAAAAGGCGTGGGACGAGCATGTTGGGCACTCGGAACCGTACCAAGCCCTTCACCACAAGCTCAAAAGAAACGATGATTGTCCCGCATATGAAAAGATCGAGTTACAAAATTATAGAACTTACGTCCTAACTTGAATTTAGCAGTGCGCAATCTACATTGTTTATTCGTCGCTTCTCCGACATCTTCCTCCCCCCCTCATCTTTTAGCAAAAAAGCTGCCTGAAGTGACAACAATCACATTAAAACCTCAAATGTGCTCTAAGATCTCAAAGTGATCTTCAAGTTCCGGCGAGAATTAGCAGATTCCCGTTTACATTAATAAAAAGAAGGTTTCCTTTATTTTTTACAACATAATCTAATATATGTTTTTGTAACCTTAATCTAATATATGTTAAATGTTAAGTTATGAGAAAAATGGTACTCCCTCTGTAAAGAAATATAAGAGTGTTTAGATCACTAAACAAATAATGACCTCGGGGAATGTTTTGTCATGCAAAGTCATTTGACATATCTTGTGTCATTCCCAAACCCAAGAATAAACTTGCTTTTTTCTTCCCTAATAGACAAAGGTCTCATTATTGACACATAATACACAAGTGGGACAAAGACTCTCACATGTGTGGGTCTCCTGCAAGAAGAACAAGTCATGTGAGGGCGATGTGTTATGCCTGCGTTGATATACAGAAGAAAAATGACCGCGTTTTTCATATTCAGTGGGATGATTTGCGCCCGTCCTTTTTTCTGATTTTTTTACCGCTGGATAGAGAATTTGAGAAACCAGTAAACAAATTTCTTTAAAATAACAACACTAGTAGTAAAGTGATTACAAAAAAATATCAAATTTTAAATCTTAACAACGTGCTTTTTTTTTCTCTATATCAATAACAGGGTTTTTGGATGCTCAAATAATAACAACAGGGTTTTTGCTGCCGATTTGTCAAATCCCATGCTCCTACACCAGATTGATTATTAGTGCAAGAAAGACTAATTTTCTAGTACCGTCCTGCTAATTAAGTGCACGTTCACCTGTTAAGATTCAAGTAAATGTTTTTGTACATTTTGCATGTTTCGATGCATAGCATATTTTTACCGCATTTCATCACTTAATGCATTGATTCTTTTTGCCATTGTGCTGCAGTGCATATGTTTTGTACCGACACTTCACCAGAACGTATCTTATGTATTGTATCTACCAATTAAGAAACTGGTAATACTTGTCATCGCTAACTTGTACACGTGGTGAAAACGCTAAGCTAGGTGGTTTATGGACATAGATGTATTTTTGCTATTTTTGATGTTTTTGCACTGCCATGAGATTCGATGAATAGATCGGATTTTTTTCTTTCAGAAAAGACACACGAAGCTAATGAACAAGAGGCCAAACGGTTGTGGAGTTGTCCATTGCCTCATTTTTCCCTCTGCAATTTGGCTTATTCTTCGTAGTAGCATGGCAAAATTCTCCAAACATATACGTGAACGTGATGCAGCAGCTGACTCGAAGTCTCAACGGAAAAATGGTGATCCAATCTTTGTTGAAACCATAGGACCGACTAGGAGGAGGGGTGATTACCTTCTCCCTGAGCCGACGAACTCCCGGTGCCGGCCATGGCGGCGAGTGGACGGCGGCGGTGAGGAGGGAGTACGGGTGGCGGTGCTTCCCGTCACTACTGCGCAAACCTAGATCGGTAGGTGTGTCGGTGGGGTGTGCGGCTCGCGACGAACCTCGTGTTGTGAGCCGCCGGCCCCCACCTCTTTATATTGCGCAGGTGACAGGGGCCCGTCAACCATAGTGGGTTGGGCGCCCCCGATCAGGGCGCGAATCTAAGGGCCCGGTGGGCCGTTGGGCCCACACGGGAGGAGATCAACCTAACATTCTCCCCCTTGATCTCAACTTTTCTTTTAACCATATACTTTTTACTTTACTCGTTTCATCACAGATCAATACATAGAACATGTTTCATCGTCACAGCTCAATTGCCGATAGAATCAGACAGCTACAACATACCTCTCTGTTTTGAAACAAATTCTGTTCCTTTTGGGTCTCTCATGATCCAGGAATCATAGGCTTTCCCTTAAACCCATGCCGGCTAAGTGTTCCTTGAACACATTGGGTGGTAAGCCTTTCGTAAGCGGATCCGCAAGCATATCCTTTGTCCTTATATGCTCGAGACTTATAGTGTGATCCTGGATTTTATCTTTCACAACATAATACTTTATCTCTACTGTTTTGGCAGCATTACTCGACTTGTTGTGAGCATAGAATACTGCGGGCTGGTTGTCACAGTACATCTTTAGTGGTTTGTCAATACAATCTACCACTTTCAAGTCGGGTATAAATTTCTTTAACCATATCGCCTGCCCCGTGGCCTCATAACATGCTATAAATTCTGCATACATCGTGGACGATGCAACTATTGACTGTTTGGAGCTTCTCCACGAAATAGCCCCTCCAGCGAGAGTGAACACGTATCCTGACGTGGATTTTCTATCATCTCTGTCTCCCACAAAATCTGCGTCTGAATACCCTCTTATCTCTAGGGAATCAGATCTCCTGTATGTTAGCATGTGGTCCTTCGTGCCTTGCGCATAACGCAATGCTTTCTTTACCATCTTCCAGTGCTCTATGCCTGGATTCTCTTGATATCTACCGAGTACCCCGGTGACAAAAGCTAAGTCAGGGCGAGTGCACACTTGTGCATACTGTAAACTTCCAACAGCCGAAGCATATGGTACTGCTTTCATTTGATCGATCTCGTACTGGTTCTTGGGACATTGGAATTTTCCAAAACTGTCGCCCTTGACTATAGGAGCAGGTGTGGCCTTACTCGCATGCATATTATACTTTTTAAGAACCTTTTCTAAATATGCCTTCTGCGATAGTCCTAAAACTCCATTTTTCCTATCTCGGTGAATTTCTATGCCCAAAACATATGATGCTTCACCAAGATCTGTTATATCAAAATTTGAGGACAAGAACTTCTTTGTTTCTTACAGCAGACTAACATCACTGCTAGCAAGCAAGATATCATCCACATACAAGATTAGGAAAATAGATTTCCCATTTTTAAACTTTGCATAAATGCAGTTATCCTCAATATTTTCTTTAAATCCAAATCTTTTAATTGTCTCATTAAACTTTAGATACCACTGTCTAGAGGCTTGCCTTAATCCATAAATAGATTTCTTCAGGCGGCATCCCATATCTTCCTTGCCTTCCATGATAAAACCCTTGGGTTGTTTCATGTAAACTTTTTCTTTTAAATCCCCGTTCAGAAATGCCGTCTTTACATCCATTTGATGTAGCTCTAAATCAAAATGCGCAACTAATGCCATTATGATTCTGAAGGAATCCTTACATGAGACTGGGGAAAAAGTCTCATTGTAATATATCCCTTCTCTTTGTGTAAATCCTTTTGCCACAAGTCGTGCTTTATACTTTTCTACAGTCCCTTTAGCGTCATACTTAGTTTTGTAGACCCATTTACAGCCTATTGTTTTGGCTCCTTTAGGAATATTCTCTACGTCCCAAACATCTTTGGAACTCATCGATTTCATCTCGTCTTCCATTGCCTCCAGCCGCTTTGATGAGTGAGGGCTTCTTATGGCTTCTTCATATGAAGTGGGATCACCTCTCATATGAACTATTTCGGTGTTATAAACTTTATAATCAGTAGAAATAGCTGACTTTTTGGGTCTTGTAGACCTTCTAAGGGCCTCACTCCTAGGCTCATTCTGTGCCTCATCTTCCGGCACATCTTCTAAAAGTGGCTGCTGCACCTCCCTTTCATGCTCAACGACGGGTTCAGTCGGCACCTGACGGACAGGTTCCGGATCTTCTCCCATAGTTGTCATGGGTGGAGTTACAACAGGTGCTTGCACCGCAACCTCGGGGATTGTCGGTGCAGGTACAACAGGTAGTGAGAAAAATGGCTCCTGAATCATCGGATTAGGTGCATGCACCCTCTTCTCCTCAAGATCGATTTTCCGAGCTACCATGCCCCCCCTCATCATTTCGTCCTCTAAAAAGACTGCATGTCTTGTTTCTACAAACTTTGTGTATCTCTCTGGACAGTAGAAACGAAAACCTTTTGATCTATCAGGATAGCCAATGAAGTGGCAACTGACTGTTTTGGGATCTAACTTTGCAATATTTGGATTAAACACTTTGGCCTGAGCTGGGCTCCCCCACACCCTTAAGTGTTGTAGGGAGGGCACTCTTCCTGTCCAGAACTCGTACGGTGTTTTGGGCACCGACTTGCTTGGTACTCTATTGAGAATGTGAATGGCGGTTTTAAGCGCCTCCATCCATAATCCCAATGGCAAGGTGGAGTAACTCATCATGGTGCGCACCATATCCATAAGAGTACGGTTACACCTTTCAGCTATTTCATTTTGCTGAGGCTCGCCCGGCATTGAATACTGGGCCACTATGCCAGTCTCCTGTAAGAACTTTGCAAAAGGTCCAGGGACTTGGCCATATGGAGTGTGCCGACCGTAGTACTCTCCCCCATGGTCAGATCTTACTATCTTTATTCTTTTATCATGCTGATTTTCAACTTCAGCTTTGAATATCTTAAATTTACCCAACGCTTCAGATCTTTCTTTTATTGGATAAATATAACCATATCGGGAGTAATCATCTGTGAATGTTATGAACGAGTCATAGCCATCCACACTTTTCACAGGAAACGGTCCACAAATGTCAGTGTGAATGATTTCTAGTGTTCCTGTGCTACGGTTTGCACCTTTTTTGATTTGTTTTACATACTTTCCTTTAATGCAATCTATGCATTGCTCTATGTCTGAGAACTCTAATGGAGGAAGAATTTCATTTTTAACTAGTCTTTCTATTCTCCCCCTCGAAATATGGCCCAAGCGACAATGCCATAATTTCGATGAGTTATGAGTTCTCTTTCTTTTCTTTTGTTCTTTATCCGACGCGGAAACATGCTCATTCACATTACACACATAATGCACTTTTTCACGTAGTGATAATAAATAAAGCTCATCGTGTAGGAAAGCAACACCCACATGAGTATTATTAAACCATATGGCACACTTACCATGTCCAAAATGACATTCATAATGATCTTTATCCAAACATGAAACACTAATTAAGTTTCTGTGATATGAAGGAACATATAAAACATCTCTAAGCAGAAGCATGAATCCATCAGCTAACTCCAGGGAGATGTCGCCGACAGCTTCAACTTCTGCTTCAACTCCATTTGCAACTTCAATGCATCTTTCGCTTCTTTGCGTAGTCCGCGTCGAATGGAATCCCTGTAACGAATTTGCAACATGAACAGTTGCTCATGAGTCAATCCACCAAGTAGATTTCGAAAACTGTGTATACAGTGTTGTTACCTCTCTTTGCCATTATTGACTTGAGCCAATCAGGGCAATCTTTCTTATAGTGCCCAGTCTTCTTACAATGGAGACATGTATCTTTGTCCACTGGGAAAGACTTTTGCTGATACTGATATTGAGCTTTTCCATGTGGCTTTGAAGGGGAACCTTTGCCATTGTTATTGTAGTTCTTTTTCTTATTATCCTTCACATAGTTCAGAGAACCACCATGTGAGGTTTTAAGTCTTTCCTCTTCTTGCACACACATGGCTATAGTCTTTTCAATGTCCCATTTTTTAGGTGACATGTTGTAGTTGACAACAAAGGTGTCAAACTCTTTTGGCAGTGAAGCCATAACCAGGTGAACGAGGAGTGCAGGCTTGAGCTCCAAATCCGCATCCATGGGTTTAAGCTTAGCTGCCATGTTGCTCATCCTGAGGATGTGCTCTCTTATGCCATGTCCACCACCTGTGTACTTTTCTGTCACCAGCTGCTTTAGCAACTGGGTAGCATATATCTTTGAAGAACTAGTGAACTGGCTCTTTATCTTTTCAAGAAACTCCCGTACGGAAGTACACTCTGCAATTGAGCCCACAATAGCGTTCTCAATTGTGTTCTTTATGAAAGCCATGCACTTTTTACTGGCGGTGAGCCACTTTTGGTTTTCGAGGGTATATGACATCTCCACTGGAGCATGATCCCTCTGCCTTTTCGCCCAAGCATCATCATCATCTTTTGCACCTCTAACTGGCTCTGGTGGTTTGACTGGCTGTGGGGTGTCCACAACCCAGTCCACCTCAGCACAAACAAAAGCCAAGTCAACTTTCTTTCTCCATTCAGTGTAGTTATCACCTCTGAGGGTTGGAACATCCTTGAGGCAACTCATCAAGTGGAAACCTCCTGAAACCACAATGAGGTGAGATCATAACAACAATTGCATGCATTAATCCAACGTTGGTCAAAATTAAACATACAACTGTTTATGCAATTAAATCTATATCACCGTTGGGCAAAAGTAGAAATAAATGCACCTTTTATAACAATAACAAATCATGATCATGTTAGTAACAACGTTGGTCATAAAATAACAGGATCATAATTGTTTCAATAATTACTTTAACATGCTCTTTTAAATTTTAATTCTCATTTTAGTTCTTTTTACCTTTCAAAAATCACTTTTAACTATTTGCAGCGGAAAATATGAATAAAATTCACAAACTTTGCGCTTTTCAGAAGTATCTCTGTCACTTTTCTATTTTCTAGACAAATATTTCGTTGGATCAATTTGAATAGAATTCAAAACTATATGAAATTTACCCAAAAATTGGACAAAATTCATCAAAACTCTGCTCTGTAAAAAATAACAGAGAAAATTCTTTGCGTGGCCCGTTTCTTTCACGCCGGCGGCCCACAGCCCCCCCGCGCGCACCGCTCGCCGGCCTCCTCCACGGCCCACTCTGGCTTTTAGCCTGCTTTCGGCCCACCGGCCCACAGGGAGAGCTAGGGTTGGCATCCCGGCCGTCCGTTTGATCGGACGGTCGTCCGCGCTCCTCGCTCGAACAAAACGGGCAGGCGACCTCCAACCGCAAACCCTAGCCCCCATTCTGCTCTCTGCTCGCCCGCGCCTCTCTGACCCGCAGCGGCGGCTCCGCCGGCCGCCGGAGACGGCGTTGAACGCCACCGCGTGGCGCCAGCCCTCTCCCCTCCTCCATCTTTCCTTCCTCCAACTCATGTGGCAGAGTGAGAGGGACACGGCTGTGCCCCCTCTGCTCCCCTGCGCTCGACGGCGCGCTTTTCGGTGGAGTCACCGGTGGCCGGCGGCCCGCTTGAGCAGGCCGACGAGAAGAGGGAGGCCTGTGGCGCCGTTGCCTGTCCCTTCGCCGGTCGCGCGTTCCCCTTGCGGTGAGCGCGCCGCCGTCGAATGGTTTGGCCGCGGTGCCCTGTTTTCCCGGCTGGGGAATCGGTTCTTCTTCCGGGTGCCTCGCTAGTCGATGCGCATCGGGATCGAGAGGAACGGCGCGACACAGCGGCGACGCTCTCTTTTCTGTGATTTCCTTTTATTTCCTTTTGATTTGCTTTTGCTTTGCTTTCTACCCAAAAGGCCTATGCCTAGTTTGCATCTGATACCAATGTTGAAACCATAGGACCGACTAGGCTAGGGATTCGGAGTAGATCAGTGTATCTGTTCACTGTCTATGCATTGGAGAGGGGAGTCACAGAGAGATGAGAGGAGGAGGGGTGACTACCTTCTCCCTGAGCCGACGAACTCCCGGTGCCGGCCATGGCGGCGAGTGGATGACGGCGGTGAGGAGGGAGTAAGGGTGGTGGTGCTTCCCGTCACTACTGCGCAAACCTAGATCGGTAGGTGTGTCGGTGGGGTGTGCGACTCGCGACGAACCTCGTGTTGTGAGCCGCCGGCCCCCACCTCTTTATATTGCGCAGGTGACAGGGGTCCGTCAACCATAGTGGGTTGGGCGCCCCCGATCAAGACGCGGATCTAAGGGCCCGATGGGGCGTTGGGCCCACACGGGAGGAGATCAACCTAACAATCTTCACGTCCGATGCAAATACGCAACATGTCTCGAAACTACTCCCTCCATCCCATAATATAATAACGTTTTTACGCTACCCTAGTGTCAAAAACACTCTTATATTACGAGATGGAGGGAGCAGTGGTTAGACGTCCCCTAATTACTATTCTTAGATCCAATCTTGACGTTTGGACGCAGCAGGTGCTCACGACGCGGTGCCGCTGCGCGAAGGGATCAACTTTGCACGGCGCCGTCCTCGCGCGTGAAGATCTCCACCTGTAACGCTGACAGCCTGCTCTCACGCGTCGTTGATGACCATGACGACAGCCTGAGACTTGAACGTTACAGGCTTACATCTCCCGGGTACGATAAATACCAGCCTCCTCCCTCCATCCCAATTCACAACTCGCTGCACATTCTCCACACAGAGCCTAAGCATCTGCTTGCTATCATCTCACCTCCTCTCCTCTCCAAATCACCATCAACAGCTTCCAGATGGCTCGCTTCGCCGTGGTCGCCGCCATCCTCGCCCTCCTCGCCGTCGCCGCTGCAGCGCAGGGCCCTATGCCGGCGCCTAGGATGGCCCCGCTCCCCGCACCTCCAGCGAGGTCCCCGGCCACCGCCCCTGCGCCGGTCGCCACCCCGCCCACCGCCGCGTCGCCGTCCCCGATGGCCTCTCCCCCGGCCCCGCCCACCGACGCGCCGACCGACGCTCCCTCCGCGATGACGCCGTCCGCAGTCTCCGCCACACCCTCCGGCGCCCCCACCGGCACTCCCGCAAGCTCTGCAGTGTACTCGTCCGCCGCCAGCTTCGTCGCAGTCGCCGGAGCGGTCGCCGTAGCCGTCATGTTCTAGATGGAGGGACGACTCTGCTTCGTCTTGTCTATACAATTTAGATTGTTTCTGCGGATTCTTTATTAGAGACAGATGAAGATTACACGACATAGCGATGTAATCTGGTTACACATGCATATGAGATTATTATGAATATACAATTCTTTCATTTGTTTCCTTATATTCTTCTCCCGTGTTTTTTGTATGTGTCTGTTTTTCTCAGCTTATTTTCTGATATGCATTACTCAATTTTACTGGTAGGAGCAGGGAAAATCTGCATCGACGGCCGTAGAACACAGAGGAGACTCACCTTTCTTAAATTAGTATACTGCCACCATTGCCCTCCTTCGTTGGCACCACCAAATTCACTCTCTTCCCCCGTCCCTGTTGCCGAAAAACTCACACCCCATCGCCCCCCTTCGCCAGCCACCGCCCTCTCTTCCCCTGTTACCATGTCGGTGTGGCTGTGCCCTCCTTGTGAACCTTTGCCTGGCGAGACCGAAGAGGACCGCATAGAACGAGAGTTCTTGGAGAGGGCATGAGAGTAATTAGAGTGGGTCGATGACGAAGTGTGTTTTAAGCCTTAATAGACGTTGTTCGCGCCCACCTCCCCGCTGCTCTTGAGTACTTCACTCGCATTTTGATAGCCACCACCACAGAAATGGCAGCCACGCTCATGCCGGCTTTCTAGACTGTGGACTTATCTCGCCTACATTTTTTTTTTGAGAACTTATCTCGCCTACATGACACACATGAGTTCGTCGACCGCGTGGCTGCGGATGTCGCGGCAGCCAAAGCCTTCCCGACTGCGAGATTACTTTGAAGAGGACGAAGAACCCGTAGTTCAACAGAGAATCATTTTAATCCTTCTTGAAATCCATTTTGTAAATCCATATAGAATTCTTAGTTGAGATCGAAGTTTAATCCATTATTGAAAAACTTGCACTGTTGAGGTGGGGAATGAAAATGAACTGAAGTCTAAATCTAGTGTGTTATGAATTTTGGGTTTTTGGGAACAACCGTTGTAGCCTACGACAAGTAAGTGAGACGCACATCTAAAAAAAAATGGAGGCTACCTTTTTGTCGATTCTGGTTTACGCACACCCACCACCATGTCCTCCATATCCATATGGAGAGCTGCATATCCTATATGACGACCGCTATTACGATGAATTTGCTAGAGTTGCTCCTAGGCGTGTGTCGAGAAAGACTAGTTAGCAAAGATGCGCTAGCTAGCCGCTTTCAAATTTTTTGTGTCAAACGTACAAGCGCATCACACCCTGGAGAAGCCAAGGGAAATTCCAGCGCCAAATATGATCATAATTTCAGATAGTGTATATTGACTTCATAAAAATAACCGACAAAAAGTGAATACAAAAAAGTTCAGAAAAATAAGTGAACACGAAAGTTCGCTAGTAGCTTGCAAAAATCACAGGATGATGCAACCGTGGCCGTCGTCCTGCTCCTCGTAGCATACGATGGCCGCGCCAGGGTACGGTGGCATCGGCCGGGGACAGCATGCATTGCCGTGGCCGGAGCAACTGCAGGGCGGCGCCGGCTTGGGCGGATCAGGCTTCTTTGGTTCCTCGGGCTTCTTGGCCGGCTCGGGCTTCTTCTCCTCCACCTCAGGCCCGACGCTGACGACAAGCGCCATGAACTTGGCCTTCCGCAGCGCGCTCGCAAGGCACACCACGTCCACGTCCCCCACCACGGTCAGCGTCCCCTTCTCGCCGTCCACCGCCATGGACTTGATACCTGCATTACAGCTGATGGTCGAGCACGAATTTGCAAAAGCGTACACGGTCCTTGGTTTCTGCAAGTTCATGCGTACCTGGGAGCTTGGCGACGACGCTCATGGCGCCGGCCTTGCACCGCTCGGCGGTGATGTCCACCTTGAGCACGATCTTCTGCAAAAGAAACCAGATAAATCAGAGTAAGCAATGACAAATGGTTTCGATAGTGCGGGGCAGGGGAATCGGCTCTTACCTTGGACATGGCGATTGGCGATGAACTGATCAATGATCCGGAGGAAGAGAAAGGTGGAGGCTTTGCTGTTCTTTAGTTGAGCTCCTCAATTGTGATCTGTGACAGCTGGGTCATACTAGCATTATGAGTCGACATGGCAACCCGTAATTCGTGTCTCCTCTGGTTGAGCATGTAATGATAGTGCGGAAGTCAACACCGTAACGAACTCGTTGCGTTCGGTGCACAACAGAAAACACGTTTTTCATTTCTTAATGTTTTTTTAGGGATTTCATTTCTTGATGCTATATATCAGTTTCGATTTCCCTCAAAAAAATAATAACAGAAAAATATCGTAGGCCAATTCGTTCAAGTAAAATCTTGTGCTTGTCAAAGCTGTGATTGTTCCCGCAAGAAAAAATGCTACTTCCTCTGTCTCAACATATAAGACATTTTTTGGTCTAGGGAGTACTCTTGAACAATCAGACATACAATAAATCTAAAACATTCACACAATAACCACTCTCATCAACCAAGCGCCAACAAAAAATTGCATAACCACTCTCATCATGGAGTATTTGTTTTCCTAAAATCTTCAGAGTAGAAAATTCCGGTCTGTTGAAGCTGTCGCGCAAAGCAGAATTGTAGCTTCAATCATTGCAATGGATTTCCGAAGTTGCAACTAAATTATCCTACGTTCTATTTATAAGGATTCCCGTCAAAAAATATTTATAAGGATTCAAGATGCTTTTTTATTTTTCTTCGACTAAGGACATTTTTATTTAATCGATATATCGAGATGATATATTGGTACAGAGCGAATGCACGGCCTCTATAACCCAATGCACACAGCCAACACGTCCAACACAGCCAAAAAGAAATCGTTTCACAGCAAAATAAAAACGGCCATCCTAAAATGAGGTAGATAAGAGAAAAAATTAAAAATTAACACGAAAAAAAAACCTGGTGCCCCCGCGTCATCCGCTTCGGGTGGCACCTGGCGCCGCCAACTCTTGCCCAAGCCCCAACCTTTCCTCCCATTGTCGCCGCCGAGCAAATCCCCGGCGGTAGGGCTCCTCCCATCCCCCCTCCTCCCTACCACGGTGCCGACATTTCCTCCCCCCTGCCGGCTCGTTAGTCGTCATCGCGTATTCGTCCGGTGCTCCTATCTAGGATCCAGCAGGTAGCTGGCTGGATCTAGCCTACCTGGTGTCCAACGGCCACTCCTCCTCGTTCTTTCTCCATCTCCCTTCCCCTAACCCTAGCCATGGAGATGTCAGTGTTGTTGCTCCTCGCAGCCAAAGGTGGACCACCACTAAGTGGACGTGTGCGCGCGGGTAGCGGGGCCGTCGTCCACCTCCACAGCTAGCGTCTCGGGGAGCCCAGCTAAGAACAGGTAGATGCCCAAATATAGGGCTGCATCGGGGCTCTCTACTTAGGGGCGGTGGCCACCGTCCACGCATTTGTGGCGGTGGTGGTGGGAGGGGGGGCTCCATTGCTAGTGAGTTCCTCCGAACCCTGACCTGGCGTGGTCGGGTGGGGATCACCGGTGGTCCTAGGCATTGCCAAAGTGGGTCGTGGTCATGGGACGAGGTCGGGTTGCCTTCGTGTGGGTTTGGTAGTTCCTTTCTATGGTCGTGCGCCGGGTAGAAGTCTTGGACGTAGGGGTGGCTGTCTACCTGGTTAGCTCTTCGGCCAGATTTGTGGTTGCGACCGTGGTTGCGCTCCTTGGTTATGCACGCGGCAAGGGGTGTTGCAGCGGGTGGCCCTGGCACGTTCACTTCTGGTGGTGGTGGCACCAAGATCTGGATCTGGAGGCCTGGACTTGGTCGCGGAGGGTTTTCCCTCGGAGTGGGTTCAGTGGCCTAGGTGCTTAATCCCGACATGGGGTGAGTAATCAAAGGAAAGCTCCATGGTCTGGCTCGTGACGGCAGCGACACCTGCGGGTGTTGCTTTCCTCTAGAGTAAGTCGTTGCCCCCTTCCCCCGTGCCAGGGCTCAGGGTGAAAACCCTTGTGCATTCATATGGACTCGGCTACGGTCATGCTTTGTGTTGTTACCCTCCTAGGGGCGTCGTCGTGAAGCCCAGGTGCCTTCGGTCGCGGCGCTGTGGTCAGGGACAAAGAGAACGGAGGGGGCTAAGCCACCCCATGCTTCAGAACTTATGAAGAGTACTAATCACTATAACACTAAAGTCATGATGATCCAGCCATTCTAGCCCTCATCATCAAGCTCACGCATTAGCTCAGTTTGATTAGCCCCCCACTACTGAAACTCTGGCTCCGTCCTTGGCATTGGTTTCCTCTATCTTCTCATGCTCGGTAGTGAGGTTGTGGTGTTTGTTGTGCACTTGTGTGTTTTCGGTGGTGTGGTTTTTGTTATGGGGTATTTCTTTGGCTGCTTTGTAAGAGGATTTTCTCAGTACGTTGTATCGTTTGGTTGTGTAGCTTAATTTATAGTGGGGTGAGCACCTATTTTGAGACATGGCCATCCGCTCTAGCCGGGTAAATTCATCATCAAAAGGTCTCTATCCTCCAGCCTCTGCATGATAGCCAAAGTACGGAGCCATCACATACATGGATGAATAACCTGCACAACCCAACATAAGGTTGCCTCCTCCACCAAAATATGTGCATTTTTTCCAATACCCCCAAACAATTTCCAAACATGCTATGCGCACTATAAGGGGGTAAAGGTTTGAAGCTACATGAACAATGGCCCACACCGCATGAGAAAGCTTACACTAAAAATGCAGGTGCTTAATAGACTCGTTGTGATGGTGAAAGAAACAACCGTTGTTACCCTATAGATTTTGGCACGCCAGGTTATCCCGAGTCAAGATCACACCAAATGTTAAAATCTGAGGAATATATTCACTCTAAGAGATAGATTGAGTTTCCACAATTTCTTACTATCGACTAGGACATTTCCATGGATAATCGGCTCATACAAAGAATTGACAGAAAACTTGTCGTTGGATGCATATTTTATTGCAACTCATACGGCTCGTTTGACAATTGAATGAGCTCCAAACATGTGAGCAGTTCATTCCATTCCGCGAGGTCTATTAGATCCCTGCGGAAAGAAATATCCGGATTCGCTTGACACAGAACCTGTGGAATTGTGACAAATAGATGTCTAACAATCTGATACAAGCCTAGGTATTGCACTATTAGTGGGATTCCCCTAGCCAGGCATCCTCCCAGAATCTAACCTATGAACTATCCCTAACCGAGAAAGTGCCTATTAGAAAAATAACTCCTTGGCCTTCATCATGCCAGACCAAAAATGGAAATCACCAAGCTTCCAATAGAGTTGAGAATTGGCTTACGAACCCACATATTTATTGGGGATGATTTTCTGCCACGCCCCATTCTCAGTGAGGAGTTTATATAACCATTTACTGAGAAGTGCAATGTTTTTATGTCAAGATCTTATATTCCTATACCTTCCCGAATTTAGGTTAGCACAACATATTCCACTCAACTATTCGACATTTCGTTGATTCATTATCACTATGACAAAAAATTCTAGATCTAAAGTAGTCTAGTCTTTATAGGACGGAATTGACCAAAATCAAGCGTCCCCTAGAAGACACGAGTTTGGCCTTCCAGCTGGTAAGACGTTTCTCTAGTCTCTTTTCCATGTATCTCCAGTCAGTGATAGTTAGACTTCGGTAGTGAATCGGAATACGAAGGTACCAAATAGGGAATTGTCTGAGCTGGTAGCCAAAGATCTCCGCATACTCTCTATGGCCTCACCGAGGCAGATAATTTCACTCTTATGGAAATTTATTTTAAGACCAGAAAGCTCCTCAAAAGAACATGCCAAGAGCTTGTGATTTCTTGATTTATCTAAGTCATGATCCAACACTGGTACAACGAGCTGCTATACAAACAGTTTTTAACCCCTTTCCGCGACGGAGTTTTAAACCGTCGCCTCGCCTGTGTGTGCGATAGGGGGGGTCCTTCCCACATGACCCAGAAACCGTCGGCGATAGGGAGCGCTGATGTAGACACGTCCCCAAATGTAATCGTATGCGATGCACGAACATATCGCCCACGTTTCTCAGGAGTCAAACGTTTCTAATTGAACAGGGAAACTAAACGGTGTTTCACATTGGACCGTTTGCGAAATAGTACCTAAGGCACACGGGCCATCATAGAAACTGTGCGCGATATGTGGCCCATCGAACACGAGTATTTATGGCAATTGTCTGCCATGCATGACATCATCGCACACATTTCCTGAACAATTTACGACTGGGATTGTATTTTGCATTGGGCACGGTTTCCTCGAAGCTCTCGTGTGCGATAATGTGCTATCACAAACGGTTTAGGAGCCCCTACGCACACGTAGAAGTGTTGCAAATCGTCTGCGATTTGTTGTGTATCACCAACGGTTGCGCTATGAGTGACGTGTGCTTTCCGTTTTGGATCGCACACCCTCATTTAGTCGAACCGTGTGCGCATCAATGGCCAGGTTAAAGCAAAAATAGCGCATTTGAATTGCCCTGCAAAAAGCAAATTCGCCACAATATGCCATTAAAAAAATAGTGTCCACAGGACGAACATTCATCAGAATTCGCAACAATATGCAATTAAACAAATGCTAGCTAAATTCCACTGATTTATCGACAAATGCAGTACATAATCATAGTGTACGAAATACGAAGACCTCATCACATGGAAAACAATGCATCCATGCATATATGTTTAGCGGCTAACTCGTGTTGAATGTTTACTCATTGTTTCAGGAACAACCATGCTGAAATCTTCATTATCACCAGTGGGATTGATGTAGTGATTCAGGAAGAAGTTGCTGATAAATCTCCTAACCTCCATCAATTCACTAGCGGGGAGTGGTTCAGGGGTCATCGGTTCAAAGATGAGCTGCAGGATTTTTAGATCAGAATGTGCCATATGAGTGGAGTAGAAGATATTAATTAAGATACAGACTTACTGGTGCTAAATTGCGTGCATCGTTACAGCAATCAGTAGATTTGAAGATGGAGATCATGTGTCTGCAGACATAGTATCCACAAAGGTTGGTCCCTGGTTGTTGCTGAGGACACTGATTTTTTTTTACAGAATTAGTCATGTATTTGCCCTGTTAGGAGCAACCTAACTGGTGTAAGATGTTTTTTTTCTTTGGAGAGAAATAGAAAGGGGTTTATTTAGAAACTTGAACATTAGACTAGCGTAATAAAAGGTATTTGCAAACTTTTGGATACATTTTCCAAAAATAACGGATTTCGGTGTCTTACCGGATAAACGATCTCGTGTTGCCGAGGTAGTGCACTCTTGAACTGGTTCCCTCGTTTAGTTATGCACGATGCCAACACACTGCAAATGAAGATGAATTTCCACATACTAAGTTCTTGAACCAGATATGAATGCAAATTTTAACAACATAGAATTCAATACCTATCCATGAATTGCTGAAGATGCGTCAGATCCTGAGGCTTTATTGAATCTCTGAGAGAATCCAGGTAGTAAAATCTGTTCTGGTTTGGAGCATTGACTACCAAGATCCAGTGAATGCTGCAGATTAAGAAAACCATGAACTTACGAACTATGATAAATGTGAAAGACGGTCAATGTATGTGTAGTTGTTTATTTGACTCACCCTTCATGATATGGCCAGAGAAAGAGTTTTGCGTCGGGCGTGCGACACAAGATACTGACGACCTTGCCAATGGCCCACTCCCGATTATCTGTGCAACCACGTAATAATATGTCATTTGCTACGTGAGGATCTATGAAATACACTCGCTCCATTTTTCTTTGCGTGATCAATCCCCTGAGAGGAATACAATACAGTTAGTTTTTTTTCCGATTACAGCATTGTATGGAGAAGTTGATTAGAGTTGGTGAAGTACTTACAACATCAAGCATTTAACAAGAGTCATATCGAGCACATTGAAGTTGAAGAAGAGATGAAAGTCCTCGAATTCCACACTGATGGATCCTTGATCGTGACCGAAATGATCACTGTCGTAGTGGACTAACAGAACCTTATGACCTTCTGATATTTCATCCATGCAATATTTATGTAACTTGCGGCAACCGGAACTTCACTCCTCTAAGTATTCGTCAACAAGAAATAGCTGGCCAGGGACTTACTTGCGTGCTACAAGTATGTCTGCTTTATTTTTAGCAAGTATCCTTTCGACTTCTTCATCGGGCAAGCTGTCAGAACCAGTATAACTCTCCGATTCGAACAACTTGCTGGTAATTTGGTTCTGGGCGATGAGTGCTTTTAGTAAGAGGCTATCATTCGCATTCTTCCTCAGTCTCAAGGGCCGCTTCCTCGCGGGTGCGACCGTGGCCACTTTCCTCTTGGTACTTGAAGCACTTCTGGTGCAAGGTCTGGATCGTTGATATACGGACTGCTAAGCAGGCAGTGAAGATACGACGGGCTGCTGAGCAGACGGTTTAGCTACGCCGGACTGCTGAGCTGGCGGTGCTGATGTGACGGACTGCTGAGTTGTAGGAGTAGAGGCGTCGGACTGCTGACCAGGCGGTGAAGCTATGTCGGGCTTCTGCGCAGGTGGTGCCAACACGGCGGTGTGCCGAGGAGGCTGTGCCAACGAGTTGGTTTGCTGAGCAGGCAGTGCCGACACATCAGTATGCTGATCACGCGGCTGTGAACCGACGGACTGATGAGCAGGCGGTTCCGGACCTTCTGACTGCTTAGCAGTCCGTTCCACTGGGTTGGTCTGCTGAGCATGCGGTGCCGGTGTGTCTCCCCCTGCTGCTTCAGTGGCCGACATCTGAACCGGTGGTGCATCTTCAGTAGTTGTAGGCCTTGCCACTGGCTACATAGGGGCGGACGATGACATGGCCTGTACGGCACGACGTCGGGCAGGCTGATCACAGGTTGATGCATCAGCCATCGGATAACGAGTATTAGGTTCCTTGGGGGAAGCACGCGAGAGCTGCTGTGACAAGGAGAGAGTCGCCGGTTGAAGGGCGACATTGATTGCTCTTGGCGGGGCTTGAGGGATCTCATCTATGAAGTCTATTTCCTTTTGTGGCCACTGGATATGATTTAACAGTGTTTCTTGCAAGGTCCTCTCCTCATCACAGTCCCCTAGGACATTCTTCAGGGCAAATTTATTGAATCCAGGCTTTACTTCAGTCACGTAGCACTTCACACAGCTCGGCTTCAATGGCACATTGTCCAACAAGAGGCCCCCTTCCGAGTGGGGGGACAAAACCCAGACGGTTGCACATTTTAACGTACCTTCATAATGTATCAGCACGCTGTTAGGACCGAGAGTATATCGACCAGAGGGGGGGTGAATGGGAGATTCAAAAATTCTTGCAAATGTTTTGAACCGAACCCAAACACAGCAGCGGAAATGAGGTTCGGTAGCAAGGCACTTAATTTAGCTCGCAATAGAGGACCATATCTATCGATGTAGAAAGCAGCAATTTGATCGAGCGATGAATATCACAAGTCTGACATGTACGATGGTAATGCAGCATATGATCAGATGCAAAAATCACGAGAGAAAACTAGATATGAACTGCGATGGAGATGCACGGGGAATGGTGACAAGGTGAATGAATACCACACAAATTGAGATCACACAGTCATACAATACTATGATGAGAAATAAATTAACTTGAGGCGATGGAAAAAGGCGATGAGAATATGACAGGCAATTGATGAACTATGATTGATCAGATACAACTATCGGCACTGAGTACGAATGTAAATTGCGGAAGGAAATGCAGTAATGTAAAGCGAACCAGTGGTGCTCGATGGCGACAGAAGAATTTGGTAGACCAGTTCGCCCTTCTGCCAAAGGACCACGTCTGGTTGGAGGGGTTGTGATTTAACACAGAGGATAAACTCTCCTCGCCCTATTCTCCTTCAACTCGGAGCTGATCAGACTCCAGTTGATTTCACTCGTGGTAGATACTTGTCGGCGATCTCCAAACCTTCCACAGACCTCTTCGCGAACCACAATGACTCTTGGTTGCTGAAGATCTTGCTCGATGAAGACAATTACTCTTCGACACTCGAGCCAACACCTATCCGTCTAGAGAGTGCGCAGCTCTCAAGAGTAATAGGTACAAGAACTCTAACTCAGAACTACTATGATGCTCAACCACTGTCTAAGTTTGGGCTCTTGATTTTTCTCTCGGTGGATCTTAAACTCAAATCACTCGGAGAGGGGATGCTCAATCAATCTTCTCAGAAATCTTAAGCGGAGCAGCCAATGGGCAACGTTGGAGCGGGGCGGCTATTTATAGCCGCAGCCTTCCCTGATGGGAAATGACCAAATTAGACATGTGGAGCAGCCAACGGCCGAACGACACGAGTCCAACGGTCGGAATTGAGCACAACGGTAACATTACGTGCGGAGCAAGTAATGCTAACTCCTCAGTTCGAAAGATATCTCTTGCAGCACCGAAGAACAACGTCTTCTGCTGGCAGGTAATCATTCGAAACATAAAGAGATTTCTCTCAGTCTCGCATAGGTTTTGGGCTAAGCATCACAGTGGATCTAAGCTTCGAGAACCTATACCCCTCTTAATAGTACGGAGGTCCTATGACTCAAAAGAATGAAAGAAGAACAATGAAAAGAATGCTACGTCTTCAGTTCGTCTTCGTCTTTCATCGCTGCAGTCAATTTTCTTCGGACCGAAACACCGAACCAATTGCTTCACGTCAGCAGTAAATTTTCGAGGGGTCAACTCCTTCACGTCATTCTTCTCGTCTACAAGTCTTCAAATGATGTAGCTCATTCTTCTGTGTAGTACAGATATTCTTCGGTGAAGTTCCTCGAACTGTACACCTGAGACAGCATTCTCTTCGGCACTGCATGGACTATTTCTCTCTGTGTGCACTAGCAAACAAATCAGTCCATGCCTGTTTATGTCAACAATCTCCAAAACATAAGAGGGGAAGTATTGCACCAACAATCTCCCCCCTTTTGGACGATTGTTGACAAAATAGAACACATCGAAAGATAGATAAAAGAATGAAATGGAATGTGAAGGAAGGTGGGAGACGAGAGATAAATACGAAGATAAAACACGCTCCCCCTGAAGATATGCATCATTCTGATTGGAGTGAGCATAGGAGATAATATGGAAGGTAGCGAGGTGAATCTTCGTATGAGTGACATTGGCTGGCAGATGATCTTATTCGTAGTTTCATCCAATGCACTCGACGGTGTCTGAGGTATTTCCTGCCACACACAACTTTTGACATAGACTAGTTAGATAGCAAAGACAACTTGAAAAGCTGTGATAGCCTAGCTTAATAGGGATGATAGACTACTCATATCAATAAGGAATTCCTTCTTTTCCGGGAGCCCATTCGGACAGAACTCCAAAGTTAAGCGTGCTCAGCTTGGAGTAATTTTAGGATGGGTGACCGACCAGGAAGTTGCTCCCGGGTGCGCATGAGTAAGGACAAAGTGCGCAGGAAAGACTTGTATTGATCTGTGAGGCCAGTCTAGATCCCGCCAGGAGTAACGACCACCGGCGGGTGTGTCCGGGGCGTGACAAGTTGGTATCAGAGCCTTGACCGACCATAGGAGCCCCCTTGATTGATCGAACCGCTGACGAGTCTAGAAGAAAAACTATTTTGAGTCCTAGTTATATATCGGAGAGTAGGAATTCTTTTTACTCCTTATCCCCTTCGTCGCTCTGGTGAGGAATTGTGACATAGGTGTTTTGATTCTACTATCTCTTCTCACTCAATTTTTTTTTAGGATCACGCGGGTATTGTTGGAATGGTTGCGATATCGTTGTGACGGGAATTCTGTCTTGGTGCCTCCTGACCGTATGGATTGGACCCGAGGAGTTGAGCTCCAAGGTGTTCTTGTCACATTCGCTATCGTTTCAGTTCCTAAATACCAGAGGACGCCGACATTGAAACGCTTCTATACTTTTTGTGGTGGCAAATAGTGCCGTGACTTTTCCCCAGTACTGGTGGAGATAGCGTGGATGATCCACTATGACTAGTATCGCTGTGCTTTCGAAGGTCTGAGGTAGACGGATTTGCGAAGTTTCTTGGTCGTGTGTGAAGGTTGCGGATTGGTTGCAGCTGATTAGGATATTATTGTTGTTGTGTGCTAAGTAGGTTCCCATATCTGCAACCTGATCGTATAACCAAGAAGTTTCGGGAGTTCTTAGGTGGGAATTCAAGTATTTATCTAGGATATCTTTTCCAATAGACACATGATACGATATGGGGTCTATCATATGTTTGTTCCGGCTTATTCTACAAGCCAATCCTTTGTTTTGTTTTGAGTTGTGGTATTCGAGTTGCTTCGAAGTCAAGTGTGGATTCTAAATCTTTCCTAAGCGGTGTTCCCATATTTTGATGTGAAGGCCAATCCTTCTTGTTCATCGAGAATGTCATGTAAATTCTTTTCACCCGGTGTGCTTCTCTTCAAGTTAATCCAATTCTTTCAACATTTGCGCGTTATAGCTATCCAACGCCCAGTTTCTGAAATTTTCCAGCATCATATGGTCATTTTGTGAGGCTTTTAACTTTGTGCATGGTTGTCCTATGATGATGATTTATATATGTAAAATGTTATACTCTCTGTGCTCTATATGATGGTGCCATTTGCATTCATGTTAGAGTTCATCTTCATGTCATAATCTCTGTTGCAAGAGTGCATCATGCTGTTAACTGCAGAAAACTGTTAATATTTGTCATTTTGTCATTTTTGTGTGATTTAATACATGCACCATATAAGCAACTTGTCAACATGACTTTGGAGCATTTTCATGTCTTCTTGCTGCTAGTTTTTATTTCATGCCATGATATGCCTTGATGTGAGTGCCATGAGCTTGTAAACATGCCTAGTCAATGTTGCTGTTTTAAGTAGAAACTGTCTGTGATAAAACTTGCCAACTTTGCTTGATGGTTGCCACTAATCTATAGCTCATATGCATATGATTCCTTCATGTGTTTTGGTCTATGCAATGTGTACTTTGATGCCATGCCCTTGGTTGCTATGTAATCTTGCTGTAGCATATTTGTTTCTTGCCTCCAACATGTCATCATATTAACTCTGCTCATGTATATGCCATATTTAGCAGAACATTGCATTTTGCATGGATCATATTGACTTAACCTTGATGCCTATGAACCTGAACCTTTAAGATAAATTGGAGTATATCATGTCTATTTCAAGTGCATATCAAGTTTGTGCCCATCATGTGCCTGTAGCTTGCTGTTTTGATGTTGGCAACGTGCTATGTTGCTGTTTTGGGCAGATTGTTATTAAAACTTGTGTTGCTTGTATTTGTTGAACCGTTGCCCCGTTTTGATCATGCCCTATATGAAACTTGCTTAGAATTGTGTGTAGCTTCACATTTTCATGTTGCATCCTTGATTTGAGTGTTGGTGGTTGTTGTTTGCATGCCTTTTGCATTATTGCCATGTTAAACTTGTTTAGCTCATATCTTCTAGACCGTAGCTCCGAATTAAATGTTCTACATATGTAACTTGATTAGAAAAAACGTGTAGATCATCATGATGCATGTTAACTTGCTGTTTAACAACTTTAACATTGTGTTTTATTCAGATCAGTACCAATTTCGAAATTTGCATATGTGGATTTTCCGGAATTGTCGTTTGTGTTTCCGGCCTCATTTAAACTTACCTAGTTGTATGGATTGTTTATGCTTCATCTCTTGCCATGCTTAACAACATTTAATCTTGTCATGCATCATATTTGGTTGTGCATCATGCCATGTTTATGCTTGTGTGTTTACCATGTTATTCGCTTCTTTTCGGTTGTGCTTCGTCTCGATAGTTCCGGTTTCGTTGCGATTGTGAGGATTCGTTCGACTACGTGGTTCGTATTCTTCATGGACTCGTTCTTCTTCCTAGCGGGATTACAGGCAAGATGATCATGACCTTGGATATCTTTACTATCTTTGCTTGCTAGTTGTCTCGTTGCTATCGCTATGTCGCGCTTCCTACCATATATATGTCAGCCTCCCATATGCCATGATACAGCCTCTAACCACCCTTACCCAGTAAACCGTTGTTTGGCTATGTTACCGCTTTGCTCAGCCCCTTTCTTATAGCGTTGCTAGTTGCAGGTGCTCTTGCAGGTTGTTCCATGTTGGGACATGGATATGTTGGGATATCACAATATCTCTTATTTAATTAATGCATCTATATACTTGGTATTGGGTGGAAGGCTCGGCCTTTTGCCTAGTGTTTTGTTCCACTCAAGCCGCCCTAGTTTCCGTAATGCTGGTGTTATGATCCATGTTTAGCGTTCCTAACATGCTCAGGGGAATGGGACCCTCTTGACAGTTCGCTTTGAATAACCGCTTCCAGCAAGGCCCAACATTGGTTTTAACATTTGCCAACATAATAATACTGAACTAAATAATTAATTGGCATAGGGCGTCATGAACCCGAGGATTATTTTAATTCCACATAATGCAGGTGGGCCAGTGCCGATGGTGTTGGTCCAAACTAGAGCCACTTGCGGTACCTCCCTGGGCAACTGGGGTCTTCGGTAACTGTACGTACTGCTCATCCGGTCGTGGCCTGAGACGAGATACGCGCGGCTACTATCAGGGTGTCGGCACGCCGGGAGGTCTTGCTGGAATTGTGTTACCATTGTCGAAATGTCTTGTGCACCGGGATTCTGAGGATACTTTGGGCTATCTCGAGGTTGAGGTATTCCCACCGCAGCTTGTGTAGGCTTATGATGGGCCAGGTTGGAACACCCGTGCAGGGTTAAATCTTACGCGAAGCCGTGCCCGCGGTTATGTGGCACTTGGATATTTATAACCTCCGGTTGTAGAGAACTTGACACTAAATCCTAATTAAAATACAGCAACCGTGTGTGTAACCGTGACCGTCTCTTTTCGAGGAAGTTCGAGAAGAGAACACGGTGGGGTTATGTTTGACTCGTAAGTAGGTGTTCAGGATCACTTAGTGATCATTTGTAGTTTGCGACCGTTTTGCGTAGATGCTCTTCTTATTCTTGTACTCGTAAGTTAGCCACCATATAATGCTTAGTGTTTGCCGCAACCTCACCACCTTACCCTACCATACCCATTTAAGCTTTGATAGTCTTGCTACCCATGGTTATGGGATTGCTGAGTCCTCGTGGCTCACAGATTACTACCACAACAGTTGCAGGTACAGGTAATGCGATGACCTGACGTGAGAGCGATGTTCGTTTGCCTTTGGAGTTCTTCTCTGCTTCTTCTTCTTCATCGATCTTGGGATAGGTTCCTGGTCGGCATCCTGGGCTAGCAGGGTGGATGTTGTTCTTCTTTTCGTTTGATTTCATCCGTAGTCGGATGCTGCCCTTCTGTATGATGTTTGTTATGTATTGATGTATTCATGTGATGATTGTATGTATTTGTTTGTATCCCCATCCATTATGTATGTGGTACGATGTAATGATATCCACCTTGCAAGCGTCTCCAATATGCGTTTCTACTCTTGGTGGGGCCTCCGAGTTCCTCGAGAATAGGATCGCATATTGGGCGTGACAAGTTGGTATCAGAGCCGACCCTCGCGGTTACACGGATGTTTGCGGACAGGTGCGCGGTCATGTTGTTCATGACGTTTGTGACCCGTCGTGGCACACGGCATGGTACATGTACCAGACTGGACGCACAGACGTATGTGCCAAGAGGGAACGTTCCTGTGGCCCGACGAGGACGTCGGTTCCTCTCAGTGGGGGTGTATGTGATAGCCTGGCTTAATAGGGATGATAGACTACTCATATCAATAAGGAATTCCTTCTTTTCCGGGAGCCCATTCGGACAGAACTCCAAAGTTAAGCGTGCTCAGCTTGGAGTAATTTCAGGATGGGTGACCAACCGGGAAGTTGCTCCCGGGTGCGCATGAGTGAGGACAAAGTGCGCAGGAAAGACTAGTATTGATCTGTGAGGCCAGTCTAGATCCCGCCAGGAGTAACGACCACCGGCGGGTGTGTCCGGGGCGTTACAAAAGCGTTGTGGCAAAGGATACGCCATGAAGATTTTCTCAGAACACAGTTTTAATTCGACACGAGATATAAGTTCCCTGCAAGTTGGATATTCGATGAATAATCAGAGCAAAGGATTTATAAGTATGTTGCTCGGAGTGGATATGCATCAGTCGAGGTTTTCCTGCAACAAAGATGATACGATAGAAATATGTGAGGAACAACAGCATGTGAATCAGAGCAATCTGCTCAGAAGCAAGCTTTCTTCTCCTGCATCATTAGACAGCGAAAGATAAGCATAGGAGTAAGATATATGCGGTTTCAATTATCCTTGCACGATAGATAAGTATCGAGAATAATCATTGCAAGGAAGTAAGCGTTCGATAGCACCTGCAAAACAAATAACTGGAAGCAAATATAGCATTGCAGGGGTTATTAACGGTACATGACGACGCAGTATACCATCACCACAGGCGGTGAGATTAAGTTTCATGATCAAAAACCAACGACCAAAAGCAAATTGTTCGAAAGAAGAGCAAATGGCGAATGGAAACACCCTGCAAATAACCCGCTTTTCTATCTTCTAGATGTTCTTCTCCCCCTTTTTGTCAACAAGTGTCAAAAAGGAAAGAGAATGCATGTGAGGAACTACTCGTCCGAAGAATCTCCAGAACTCGAGATGTTCGGCGAAGCAGAACGAGCGATGGTCGAGGCCGAAACAGTAGTTAGAGATGCAGAATGGGCTTCGGGATCAGCTTCGGGAGTAGCAGCGCGAGGTGCATCTGGCTTGAATATCAAGGTGCCTGCTGTGTCTTCAAGTACATCATCAGGTTCAACAAACAGCAGGTCTGTGGAAGCAGAACATTGAGGAAGCACTGGGGTTTGCCTTCGGATGCGAGGAACTTCAAACAACTCCAGATGATCATAATCTTTCTCGATGCCCTTGGCAGATAGTTGTTTGCGAGAATAATGCTTGCGCAGAAGGATCCACGAGCGCTTCTTCTGTTCTTTCTCATACAGCAAAGCTTGTCGAGCATAATTGTGAAGCAGATTTATCTCAGTCATCATTTCCACGTTTTCTTTGCGGTCGAGCTTGATGTGACTTTCCAGAGCTAGCTGAGTACGAAGACAAATCTCATACAGAGAGGTATTTTCTTCATGAGGTATTTCTACTGTGGCCTTCTTGACCTTCGGAGCTCTAGCAAAGGCAGGAGCAGTGGCATTAATAGGTGTCTTTCCTTTTCCAATGTCCTTCACAATTCATAGAGTGTCTCGGACGGGTGGCATGAAAACTTTCGGGACATATGGACAGAAGAACTTTTTCTCGATAAGCTGTTCAATGGCGAACATGATCCATGGTGCATATGGCTTCAAGACTTGAGGGCTATCAGCTGCATAGGCCAAGTTGCGAATGAGAAGATCTGGAATGTCAAACCGAATGCCATGAGCTATTGCTTGAAGAGTATTTGCCACAATGCCATGAATGGTTTCGGGCCGGTTAGTTGGCGTGAGAGAGTTGCAGAGAATATAGAACAAAACTTTGTTCTCATAGGCCAAATTCTTGGGATTTGCCTCAGTACACTCATCTCCAACGAGTTTGGGGTCCATCAGCATGTGAAGTTCAGCTTCGGATACTTCCCAGAAGTGCAGTCTGTGTTCATGTGAGGCATCAAATTTGCACCGAGGAAGATTCAACAGTGCCAAAAACTGGTCAGCCGAGCATTTGATCTTTTCCTCCTCGGTCATCCATTCGAGAATCCAAGTACTGCTATTTGCAAGATCTCCTGAGATATAAATGGTAGCATAGAACTGAAGGATAACTTCACGGTTCCAGCCATGATTGAAACGAAGAAAACTCTTCAGGAAGACCTATTCAATCTGCTCGATGGTGTGATGGAAGCAGGGTAAACTTTCGAGCTCAGCGAAATCCAGAATCTTATGCTTGAAGATGCGATTCTTGCCATACAGAATGCGAACATAATACACGGCCTGTTCCTTTGTCCAGAACCTCGGTGACAAGGAAGTTCTTTCTCCATCGTATGGGCTGGTCCCAAAGAATGCAAGTTTCGAATGATGAAACTGCTCATTGAAAGCTGGACCATTCGGGCCATCATCAACAAGAAACAGAGGGAAGGTTTCCAGTGGGTTTCTCAGTGGTTCTTCATCGGCCATAGACTGGGTCTGAACATCATCAGGCGCAGGCACACCTTCCTCAATAGGCTTGAGAGGAGCACGAGGCTTCCTCGATTTTTCTCGTGCAGATAGCTTTGAGGAACTTGACTGATCACTGTTCTTGTTCACTGGAACTCCTTCGGCATTCTTTTGACTTTCGGACTCAAGGGCCTTTTCTTTCATTGCTCTTTCTTTGGCTGGAGACACGGCGACCTATTTCTCAGACGCTTGAGTCATAATTGGTGGGACAGTTTCTTCTCGAGCCATCGGCTCATCAGATTTCTTTTCTTCCTCTACCAAGTGGGAAGCAGTGGTGTGAGGAGCAGGATCAACATCCATCTGGGTAGGGGCACCAGATGATGTGACCGGGGGTGTTTTCCCTCGGGAAGCATTGAGCTCCCCCTCAATCTTGTCATTTTCCTCCTTATTCGGTTCGGAGGGCTCTGCTTGCTCTGTTCTCGGCGGCGATGGATCTGCCTTTTCAACTTCAATTTCTTCATCAACTTCGTGAACTGGGGATTGCTGCTTGGGAGGTGCATTTTCCTCATCAGTTCTTTCCAGGAAAATATCAACAACATCATGTTGCTCTTGGGCTTCTGGCGCAGGAATGATAATCTCCCCTGTGGCAGCTTGCTGCATGGGTTCATCCTCGTGAGGTGGAGAAGGTGGAACCTGCTGCAAGGGCACATGGGAGTCCAGTGGAGTGGGATCAGCAGCGATGATCTGAAGGCGACGATCTTTGTTTGCTTTCGGCTTGCTTACTCTCGCCACAGCCTTCTGACGTTTTTCCTCTTGAGCTCTTCTTCGAGCAAGTTCTGCCTTGCGATCAATCTCGTCGTTTCTCCTGTCACACAGCTGAGACACATCCATGCGCAATCGCGAGTGCCATTCAATTTTCTCGTTTCGCAGGACACTAAGGGCCTTTGTGAGTTCAACAATTTTTTTGTTCATCTTTTTCCTTTCGGCTTCAGCCGTAGCCTCATTCCTCATTCTCTCGACAGCTTGCTTGTCTTTCACAGCTTTATTCAGTTTCTTGGAGATTTTCCTCAGCTCGCTGTAATGCTTCGTTACCAACTCAGCAACATCATCAGGCAGACCTAGACTGCTCACATCCTTAGATTTTGCATCATATGCAGCACTGTCAATCACATCGATCATGAAATTGAAATCATACTTCTGTTTCACTATGGGAGCAGGAACAGTGAGCTTGGTCTTCTTGGCAGTCACATCTGCTTGTTCTTCAGAGTGCAGCTTTCTCTTCGCTGCAGTGCTTGTCAAAGTTCTCGGAGCTGCTGAACCCGAAGGTTTATCAGTGGACGGAATGGGTGCATGCCTGGGTGATTTCCTCGGAATTGGCAAAGCTTTCACTGGCGAGGGAGTCATGGATGGCTTGTTGTGAATGGCGGGATGATCATGCAATGGGATTTCATCATGGATATCATCTCTGGACGACTCATCAGACGAGTCAGGAACTGCCTTCTTGGTTCTCTTGGTGAGAGTTTTCTTTCGTGGTGCACGAGGGGAAACAGATTTTTCAGATTTTCTTTCCTTCGAAGCTGATGCACGTTCCTTCTTCTTCTGTACGTCTTGCTGGGTCAGCGCAACGTTTTTAGCTTCAACTTGGTTTTTCTTAGCTTCTCTAGCTTCACGCTTGGCTTTGGCCTTCGCCCTCTCAGCCACTTCATCGGGAAAATCAGCGATGCTTTTGAGGGAGTCGGGGTGAGCTTTTGAAGGCGGAGGTGATCTGACTTTTTCGTCATCAGGGCCAATGCAGTTTTCGGCAATGCAGTCATTCCACGGTGGTGTGAAGGCAAACAAAATCTGATACTTCTCACGAACATTTTCATATCTGTACCATTTGCCAGCCCAGTGGCGGCGAATTCTTTGAAGCCTGTTGTTGCGATCTGTTGTTGATTCACCTTCAGGTGGAGTTCTGTAGCTATCGGGATCAGACATCTCAGAAGTGGTATTCTTTTCTCTGCCACGACTGCCCTTTTTTGGATTTCCATCGGAGAAGATGGTTAGAGCGCCTGTGACCAATTCATCCTCGGGCTGACTGTGAGTAGAGGGAATCTCCTCATAATCTTCTTCTGTTTCAGACTCTTGTTTCTTCTTCGGGGCCTTGGGTGGCTTCGAAGATTTTCCACCTCCCGTCATTCTTGTTCGTTCAGACCTTGTAGGAAACTGAGGCAATTCTTCGTCTGAATCTGAAAACTCTTGCGAATTCTGTGACATTACCAACCTGTGAAAAAGGGAAAGATGCGAGGGAAAAACAAGGTAGGGTCATAAGCATGCACAGCAAGGTTTGAATGAAAGATGATTTTGATGGAGCCCAACAAGGGACACATGGTAAAACAGAGAGATATCATCGATAGATTTTACAAGCTAGCCACAGACAAATTCTAGGCAGGTTGATAGCTATCTAATCTTTCGGATAACTACACATGAACCCTAGATGAGCAGAACCAGTACGAGGGAGATCTACAAACCGTACCAGTCAAATCCTAGTGACTCCTAAAGATCTACCGCAGTGAAATAAATCGAAGAAAATTGCATCGGTATGAACTGCCCTAAGAACAGAGAGATGGAAAGGAGCAGTTCCGGATCTAAGCGCCCTAACTTGGCAGCTTAGATCAACTACGGCAATGCGGGAGGACGGATTACCGCACCGGTGTGATCAGCTGCGACGAGGCTTCACCGGAGTTGCACGGCAGAGCTTCTCGCCGGAGTTGCTTCGAGCTGGGGCTCGGATGAAGGTGAAACGAGGGTTTGCGCGGATGAGGAAGAAGACGCGGCGAGGGGGATATATATAGCAGGAGGGCAGAACCACCTTTCCGAAATCTACGGCCCTCAAATGTGGGACGTTCCGCATTCGACGGACACGATTACAATAGTGGAGATCGTGGGCACGTGGCAACCGTTTTTTGCGAGAAACTCGGGAAGAGAGCGGGAGGTCGAAGGGTTTGAAGGGCTAAAAGCCAAAAGTGGATAAAAGTTCGAAGTTGATTCCTTTCGCGACCAAGGACGTCCGAGAGAGATCTTCTTCAGATCAAATTGAATGCTTATGACGGACAACATAGATTTAGAAGAGAAAGAATAGAGGGATAAAAAGGGTCCGAAACAAAACACTCAGCCAAACGAGAAGAAACACCAAACAAGGAGCTATGAGTGAGTTGTTCATCGGACGAAACACAAACACGGCAACTTGAAAACAAACAACAAATAGAGAGCAAATAAACACAAAGAACCAGCACCAACAATATAGATCTCAGGGCAAAGGATAACCGAAAAGAATCCCTGAGATAGAATTCTTGCATGATGGGTTAGTTCTTTCTCGCAACCCACACTTGTGTGGGCAGCGCAGACCTCATTTGTCTTGACTGAGCAGGGATGTTCCTTCATTGGTTTCCGTAGTTCACCTGTGCATCTCGAGAGTAATCATATGAGTAAGCATTGAAATTATTCCCAGAGACATGAGCATAATGATTCGACGAGATACGCATGTACTCCTTTTGTCGAAAGTTTAATTGACATTCATTCAAGGAAGTTGCAGCGTCAATCTGCGAGTGATTGTCATTTCCTCGAGGAGAGTTCCTCTGCATATTCAGGTTAGCAGTGACAGATAAATTTTCAGTGGTGCACTTCTTCACCCAGATTTGCTTCTTGGGTGAGGCAGACCTGCAGTTAGTCCCAATATACCGAGCGAAAACCTTACCATTCTGCTGTTTGAAGAGTTTGTAATTTGAGTCATCAGACTCATCAGAAACAACAGGAATGGGAGTGTCATATCCAGACAGGAGCGCAGGTTCGAGAGTTTTGCTTTTAGCTAGAACCCAACTCGTTCGAGGATACTGCTCGGGAGTCCAGTAGGTTCCATCAACGTTGAGTTTCCTGTCGAAACCCAATCCATCTTTTCGGGGATTTTTGTGCAGTATTGACTTCTTGAGCACATCACAGAGTGTTTGATGTCCTTTGAGGCTCTTTAGCATTCCTGCCTCAAGCAAGTTCTTTAGCCTGCAGTTTTCATCAGAGATTGCAACAAATTCCTCAGGAGAGGGGTTAGAAATATTATTCGAAGTAGTTGCAATATTCTCGATGGCAACATTGGATATTTCAGCATTCGAATCAGCATAGCTACGTTCTAGGCATTTTGAGCAAGGAGGCGCAGAATCATCATTAAGGTTGTTAGATTGCTCGGCGAAGAGAGAAGCTTTTTCTTTTGCGAGTATGTTATAAGACTCTTTCAGTGACTCGAGTTCTTGATTCCTGCTAAGGAGTTCATCTGATAAATTCTTGTAGTCGACTGTAAGAGAATCAAATCGTTCGGAAAGATCATCAATCGTTGAAGAAAAAGCATCATGCTTTTCAGTCAACTCTTGATTTTTCTCCATCTCTTCGACCAGTAATCCTTCGGTTTTCCTGAGATTTGACTCAAGTTTTTCAAGCTCATCTTGTTGAGATTTTGCAATCTTAACAAGTTTAGCATAGGCAATGTATTCAGAGGAATATTCAGTCATTGATTTTCGGTGTTTTGCTGATACCTGATCCTTTGAGGTTTTTTCCATGAGACAGAATGCGACAGGATCATCATCACTTGAGGTATCATCATCAGTGTGATGCGAGAGACTTCTCGCATGACTCATAGGCGATGAATGCATTTCCTCTTCCTAGGTTTCTGTAAAACTCTTCATCTGCTGATTCGGATTCGGATGTTTCATCTTCAGATTCCATATTCATTTCTGCACACATTCTAGTTAGCTGCGATATTTTCTTCATATTTGATTCAATGGTCGCAATCGTTTGCACGTCAGTGACTGGTCTCGTCGAAGAGGATGCCGCAGATTCATTTTTCTTCGAGAGCTTAGTGTGACGATCTATTCGAGTGAATCCAGAGCCGTGAAGATAAATCCATCTGTTGCTAGGTTTTTCATCTTGTTCCCAACAAGGACAGTGCGCGATGTAGTGACCGAGTTGTTTGCACTTGAAGCATTTCATTTCTTTCAGAGGTAATCTTCTTGAAGATCCAGGGAAATCAACATCGTCATCATTTGTGAGACACAAATTTTGTCTTCTGAGATCACTTAGTCTTTCAGTGAGCATTTCGAGTTCTCTTGTGATAGAGTGTTGATTCTCGACATCTTCTTCTTGTGAACTGCCATAGAGTGAAAGAATTTCCCTTTCGCTTTCCGAAGAAGATTCTTGATGCCCATTTTCAAGTTCTATCTTTTCTTCGTGAATAGACAACAACGTCATGACTTCGACGTAGTGAAGTTCTTCATAGTCTGGTCTTTGCTTGATTTCAGCCACGATTGGATCAAAGGTTGCATCAAGAGTGCTCAGCAGCTTGTTGACCACATCTCTATCGGTGATATCAGTTACTCCTCGTTGATGAAGTCTTTCAACAATATTTGTCAATCGATCGGTGAGTTCCATAGCACTTTCTTTACGAAGATTTCTGAAACCAGCAAACATGGCACGAAGCATATTTGTGTGTTGATCTGTTCTTGCAGTGAATTCTTCATGAACATTTTTGATGGCATCCCAGAGTTGCTTGGAAGTGTCAAGCTTTCGGAACCGAATAAAGATATCTCTTGAGATCCTATCACAGATAATATCTTTTGCTTGTGCATTCAGCCGTATCATGGCTTCGTCATTTGAAGTAGGAGCATCAGGATGCTGAACAGTGTATCCATTTTCCACAATTTGACAAAGCTCAATGTTGACGGCTTGAAGTTTGATTTTCATTCGTTCTTTCCAGTAGACATAGTCATTTCCATCGAAGATAGGAAACCTTTCAGAGTGCAAGGATCTACCTGCAAACGACATACTCAAAACTCCAAGGTTGTTAGACCTTTAATAAACAGAGACAGGGAGTACCCGCTCTGATACCAATTGTTAGGACCGAGAGTATATCGACCAGAGGGGGGTGAATGGGAGATTCAAAAATTCTTGTGAATGTTTTGAACCGAACCCAAACACAGCAGCGGAAATGAGGTTCGGTAGCAAGGCGCTTAATTTAGCTCGCAATAGAGGACCATATCTATCGATGTAGAAAGCAGCAATTTGATCGAGCGATGAATATCACAAGTCTGACATGTACGATGGTAATGCAACATATGATCAGATGCAAAAATCACGAGAGAAAACTAGATATGAACTGCGATGGAGATGCACGGGGAACGGTGACAAGGTGAATGAATACCACACAAATTGAGATCACACAGTCATACAATACTACGATGAGAAATAAATTAACTTGAGGCGATGGAAAAAGGTGATGAGAATACGACAGGCAATTGATGAACTATGATTGATCAGATACAACTATCGGCACTGAGCACGAATGTAAAATGCTGAAGGAAATGCAGTAATGTAAAGCGAGCCAGTGGTGCTCGATGGCGACAGAAGAATTTGGTAGACCAGTTCGCCCTTCTGCCAAAGGACTACGTCTGGTTGGAGGGGTTGTGATTTAACATAGAGGATAAACTCTCCTCGCCCTATTCTCCTTCAACTCGGAGCTGATCAGACTCCAGTTGATTTCACTCGTGGTAGATACTTGTCGGCGATCTCCAAACCTTTGACATACCTCTTCGTGAACCACAATGACTCTTGGTTGCTGAAGATCTTGCTCGGTGAAGACAATTACTCTTCGACACTCGAGCCGACACCTATCCGTCTAGAGAGTGCGCAGCTCTCAAGAGTAATAGGTACAAGAACTCTAACTCAGAACTACTGTGATGCTCAACCACTATCTAAGTTTGGGCTCTTGATTTTTCTCTCGGTGGATCTTAAACTCAAATCACTCGGAGAGGGGATGCTCAATCAATCTTCTCAGAAATCTTAAGCGGAGCAGCCAACGGGCAACGTTGGAGCGGGGTGGCTATTTATAGCCGCAGCCTTCCCTGATGGGAAATGACCAAATTGGACATGAGGAGCAGCCAACGGCCGAACGACACGAGTCCAACGGTTGGAATTGAGCACAACGCTAACATTACGTGCGGAGCAAGTAATGCTAACTCCTCAGTTCGAAAGATATCTCCTGCAGCACCGAAGAACAACGTCTTCTGCTGACAGGTAATCATTCGAAACATAAAGAGATTTCTCTCAGTCTCGCATAGGTTTTGGGCTAAGCATCACAGTGGATCTAAGCTTCGAGAACCTATACCCCTCTTAATAATACGGAGGTCCTATGACTCAAAAGAATGAAAGAAGAACAATGAAAAGAATGCTACGTCTTCAGTTCGTCTTCGGCTTTCATCGCTGCAGTCAATTTTCTTCGGACCGAAACACCGAACCAATTGCTGCACGTCACCAGTAAATTTTCGAGGGGTCAACTCCTTCACATCATTATTCTCGTCTACAAGTCTTCAAAGGATGTAGCTCATTCTTCTCTGTAGTACAGATATTCTTCGGTGAAGTTCCTCAAACTGTACACCTGAGACAACATTCTCTTTGGCACTGCATGGACTATTTCTCTCTGTGTGCACTAGCAAACAAATCAGTCCATGCCTGTTTATGTCAACAATCTCCAAAACATAAGAGGGCAAGTATTGCACCAACACACGCCCCTGAGTTTGTCTTTCATTCCCGATAGATCAGATATATCATCATCATGCGCAGCTGCAGTCTCAATGTCGCTGGGGTCAGCTGATGCACAGCTACTCTTGTGCGGTGTTGTCTCGCAATAAGTAGCATCGTCCATGCCCGCCTCCCCTCCCATCTGCTGGCTATCTCTCAGTGTTAGAGTCTTTTACGTCATCATTGACTCCTCAATTTCCATTCGAACTTTTGGATACATGTCCATCCTCAACCTTTCATACAATTCTTCCTTCTTCTATTCACTCCTCGCTTTTTTCATGGTGAGCCTCTCTTCTTTGCTGAGTGTGAAAGCTCTCTTGTGCGGGACATTGACACCTATACCCCTTGCACGGCCAGGAGGCTCTTTTGTTGCCAGAGCATCGGACAGAATGTCACATGGCCCTGAGTTCCTGTAGAACCTTCCAGGGTTGCTGGTGGAAGCCTTTAACATCACACGATACAGTTCTTCGTCATGTGAGTTTTCAAAGTAATAAGAACCGTCGTCATGCCTCCTTGCGCGTGCCCGCAAGTAGTCTCTAGCGCGTTCGCCCCTGATTTCACTAAAGGCCGGTTTTCCACCCGCAGCTACTGCTTCTTTGTCCTCCTAGTCCCATATCGGTTTCATGTCGTAGTATCCTGCCACACCCATCCGGTGGGGGTGTGTGTTCCTCTTCTAAAGTTCCGATTGCTTGGCACTCTTCTTGGTAAACTCTGTAGTTGCCCTGGCCCTTTTGAATTCTGCCCAGTCTGCCTTTGTAATTTGGGGGTATGCGGGGATTGGGTCCTTGCCTTCACTCAAGTACTTCTTGTACAACACGTGCTTCCAGTTTCTCCAAGTATCCTTGGCCTTCTTCAGTGCAGCGTGTTCTACCTGCATTCTCCACTGCTCTGGTACGTTGAAGTGTTCCATGATCTCCCGGACTATCCTGTGCCGTGTTTTTGTGTCAGCCTTCCGAAACCCCGGCAGATTAATGTTGAGCCTTGCCCTGCCAACAAATCCACACACACTCCTGAACCTCGTGCGTGCTTTATCTGGTTTAGTTGGAGCCCAAGACTTTAAATCGATGTCGGTTACTTCATATACACCTTTAGGCTGGTGTGTGGGCTTTCTTGGAGCGTTCTTCCGTGTCCTGACCGGAAGGGTGATTGCGGCAGCTCTATCCCATTCCAGATTACTTGTTCCCTGATCATCTGCTGGAGACCTAGGGTTGTCGAACTCAGATGAAGATACATCGCCTGAAGTATGAGTGTTGTCGCTGCTACTCGGCATCTATAGAGAACAAATGCGAAATTCAGAAAAGGGGGATAAGCATAACGCTAACAACTTGGTAGCAAGCTGTCTAGACATGTCATATAATAATTTGGAAAATGTATGGCTAATTTGTTCATTTTGTGTGACTCGGGCGCCCACGATCTGTAAATCGACAATAACTAATTATAACAAATACAGCTTATATGTACAAGTTAGGAAGGTAGATAATGAACATATATACGCTCTCCGTTATTTTATAGCCAATTTGGGAACATACAGAACCAAATAGGAAGAGGGATTGCGATGAAATATGCCTCATCTCGATGGAGAGCAGTAACAGACAGGTTTTTGTGCCAACCCGGCAGGAGAGGCAAGGCGTACAGGATCGATATGGTCGAGGGCGGCTGGCGAGCAAACAAAGACGGCGAGGCGCGGGCAGCCGCGTGTTGGGAACGGCAACGATGGTAGGGTTGACGCCGAAGAGCGGGTACATGGCCGGGTTGAGCACGCCGACGCCGAAGAGCTGGCGATGGAGTTTTGGTAGAATATGCGGACTGTTGAGTGAAACGGGGGCGGGCGGTGGGGGGTGTTGGGGGCTTCGGTGAACTAAGGGTGCCGATCGCGGCACGGAAAGGCCTATGCAAACGGAAGCCTCTACGAGCCCGTGTGCACAAACAACATAATTTTGTTTGAAATGAAGACGTGGTAATTTTGAAATGAAGACGTGAGTTCAACGTTTCACCTCGAATTTTTTTCCATGGTACGCAATCACCATCATAACCTAGGTTTGATTTTCTGGCGCATTTCAGGTCTCGTTTCCTACATTTAAGCAATTTTTTGCATTTACCACACATTTAGTGCATATAAATCAAAACCCTACTGCAACTACATGTGGGTGTTAGCAAAAACGGTGTAAAAATCATTTTTGTGTTGGTTTGCTAGTTTTTATTCATTGTCCGAGAAACGGGAAGAATTTCAAACATTTCGGCCATGAGATGCGGCCACCGGCGTAGGGCTTGTTGGTAATATAATTACAGGAAATGCGAATGGACTTCGAAAATCGCGAAAATCGGTGTGTCACCGTGGCGCGATCTCAAGACCGAGTGGAATTTTTTTGATAAAGTTTGGCACAAGTTACGATGGTCGCTCCTTGCAAACCGGAGCATCTCATAAGAAGGATCATAGTTCCCAATAGGAGACGTGGCAATTCGGACTCCGATCGTTGGTTACTTCATTGTTTTGCCTCGGAAATTTTTCCACGGTACACAATCACCATTGCACCGAAGTATTGATTTTCTGGCGATTTCGGGTCTCGTTTGCTATATTTAGGCCATTTTTGCATTTATCGTGCATTTTGTGCATATAAATCAAATCCCAACCGCAACTACATGTGGGCTACTTGCAAAGCAGGTCTACAAAATCATTTGTGTGTCGCTTTGCGTGTTTTCATTCATGTCCAAGGAATGGGAAGAATTTTCAAACATTTCGGATGCGAGATGCGGCCACCGGCATTGGTCTTGTTGGTATTTTAATTACAGGAAATGTAGATGGAGTCCGAAGATCATGAAAATCGATGTGCCACCATGGCGTGCTCTCAAGACCCCGTGGAAATTTTTTGGTAAAGTTTGGCACATGTTTGGATGATCGCTCCTTGGAAACCAGAGCATCTCACAAGAAGGATCATAGTTTCCAAAAGGAGACATGACAATTCGAACTCCAGTTGCTGGCGACTTCATCGTTTCGCCTCGAATTTTTTCCACAGTACGCAGTCACTATTGTACCCTATGTTTGATTTTCTAGCGCATTTTGGGGCTCCTTTGGTATATTCAAGACATTTTTTTGCATTTACCAGGCATTTACTGCATATAAATCTAATCCCAACTGCAACTGCATGTGGTGATGAAAGGGATGAGGATTGCCGTTCGATCTGTGTGCATCCAACAGTGCAGACGTACGATCCGTGGGGTTTGGGTTCTGGCCAATCAGAACGCACGACTCACATCGCGCGCAGCAGGGGTCATTGGCCACGGTTTGGTAGGCACACGGCTTTCGTGAATGAACCGTATGCTATTTGCAAACCAGATTGCATATGTTCTGTTCATACATACTGGAGTGACATCAATTGAGTGTGCTAGCTATAGGGTATACAATCATAAATAGTTTAAACTCTCATTGCCTGTGTCGACGACATATTAAGGTCAACATATTAATCGTTCTTAGATCAAAAGAAGGCCGGGCATAACTCACAATTCAGTACATGCGACAGTTCTAATTGAATGAATTAAGTTGCAGAGTAGACATAATAAATAGTGTTACATATTAATTCCCATGTACATGGGAGAACTGGGATCATTAGGTTGACCCCGAATGAACTTAGGATTTCTGATGATTTTAAGCCTCTCTTTATGTTTGATGCGTGATCCCTTCGCTGGCATCTCAGCAAATTCATCGTACTCGTCCTCATCAGCAACACCCTCGACGCCCAGTACCCTCCTCTTCCCACGCATCACTACATGACAGTTCTTATGCAAGGGGTCTTCCACATAGAAAATCTGGGTTGCATCGCTGGCAAGAATAAACGGGTCCTTGTGATATGCCATCTTTGTCTTGTTAACACAGGTCTTCCTGTATTCATCAACCTTTACCTGACTAAGAGGGACCCATTTGCACCTGAATAATGGCACCTTAACTTTCACATAGTTAAGCTCCCAAATCTCTTCGATGGTTCCATAGTATACCCTTTTATCAACTTCATCTACATTTATGCATTCTATTCGAATGGAGCTGTTCTGATATGAGGTCTTCTTATCTCGTTCCTTAGTGTAGAATGTGTAGCCATTTATGTCATACGCTTGGTACCTCAATACTGTAGGTGTTGGCTTTTGTGCCAACCACGTTGCAATGTCATCCATGGATCCGCGTGACAAATGGTCCTTCAGCCATCTAACGTAGTCCTTATTGTGCACCTTCATCACGACATCTAATGGATGCACCATGGGTAAGAAGCTTCATCGTATCTCCGCCAAGTGTTCTTCAGCATAAGCGTCGAGAACTGGGCTGTTAAGAAGTACCGTCAAATGGGCTTTATCGGTCTCATCTCCGGGTGCAGCGTGTGGCGCGCCAGCAAGGACCGGCTTACCAGCCAGCCTTCCCTCGTGGCGAGAGAGGGGCAAACCTATAGGTCTTTGTTTCATGTATTCGGTGCAAAACTCAACCACCTCATCCGCGGTATAACCTTGTAGGATGCTTGCCTCTGGATGACATCGGTTCCGACAATAGCGCTTCAATATTCCCATGAACCGCTCGAAGGGATACATGTTGCGAAGAAACATAGGACCACAGTACTTTATCTCGTCGACAAGGTGCACAGTGAGATGGACCATGACATCAAAGAATGACGGTGGGAAAAACATCTCTAGGTTGGACAATATTCTTGCAATATCCTCTTGCATATGATCCAGCTCCTCACGATTTACCACTTTCTGCCATAGTTGGTTGAAGAAATCACAGAGATCAATGAGTGTGTTTCTTATGTCTGTGTCCATCAAATTCCTGATGGCCACTGGGAGGATTTGTGTCAACATTACGTGGCAATCATGTGACTTCATGTGTGCCAACTTCATTTTACCCTTGCTCACATCCACGAGACTTCTGATGTTTGCGGAGTAGGAAGAGGGTGTCTTAATTGACAACAAATAATTGTAGAACTCTTTTGTTTCTTTTGCAGTGAAATTGTAACTCTGGCGAACATGGAGGAATTTGTCACCATCTTCTGCTTAATTCATGCGTTTTGGTTGATCACCAAGCATATCGAGTCGTGCTCCGTCACCATCCTTTGTTTTACCTTTAATCTTGAGCAGAGTACCAAGCATGCTTTCACATACGTTCTTCTCTACGTGCATGACATCGATGCAGTGACGTACACTTAGAATCTCCCAGTAAGGTAATTGTTAGAACGCTGATTTCTTCTTAAACACTTGCATCCTGGGTGTTTTTTTCGACGATGAACCGGGTCCCTTGCCAAGCACAACTTCAATTTTTTTAGCCATTCTGTGGACCTCCTTCCCAGAATAAGGTCTTGGGCCCACACCTACCTCTGTCGTACCATCAAATTCAGCTTTCATCTTTCGGTATGGGTGTTCTCTCCGTAAGAATCTACGATGACGCAAATACACGATTTTGCGCGAGTTGGGAAGAAATCTACTCGCTGTCCTATCCATGCATGTGACACATCCTACATCTCCCCTTATTTTCTGCCCCGACGTGTTGCCTAATGCTGGCATATCTTGAATGGTGTGCAGCAGCAACGCATGTAGATCGAAAATCTCCTTCTTGTAAGAATCATAACATTTTACACCAGGCCCTTTTACCCACAATGTCAGCAGTTCTTCTACCAGTAGCTGAAAGTAAATGTCAATGTCATTTCTAGGTTGCTTCGGGCCTTGGATAATCATTGACATCATGATGTATTTTTTCTTCATACACAACCAAGGAGCAAGGTTATATATGCACAGAAGCACCGGCCATGTGCTGTGTTTGGTGCTTATATCGCCAAATGGATTCATCCCGTCAGTACACTCCACAAGCCATATACTTCTAGGATCCCTGGCAAAGTCTTTATGCATTTCCTCAATTGACTCCCACTGAGCCCCATCTTTCGGGTGCCTTAAATATTCATCCGCAATTCGCTCATCATGATGCCACCGCAACCTCTTTGCCTCTCTAGGGTTTGCAAACAAATGCTTCAACCTTGGAATTAAAGGCAAGTACCAAAAAACCTTGAACGGGATTCCTGTCTTGATCTTGTCATCCAATTTGTCCTTGTCCTTTGCTTTCCTGCGCTTGTATCGTGGATGCTTGCATATGCGACATGCATGCAAATATTTGTACTCACCGCGGTACAACATACAATCATGCACACAAGCGTGTATCTTCTGGAATTCAAGTTCCAATGGGCAAACAACTTTCTTCGCTTCATTCGTGCTTTTGGGGAGCACATTATCTTCTGGAAGAATGTCTTTGAAAAGACCTAACAACTCTGTGAAGCCCTTGTTTGATAGACAGTTTTCTGCTTTAAATCTGAGAAGCGCCAGTGTGGAACTCAACTTGGAATATTTCTTTTTGCAACCTGGATATAAATCTTTCTTTGAGTCCTCATCAATGGTTGGCAGATCCTTGTACCCAACCATATCTTTATCTGGGCCCTGGAAATCTGCAACCATAGCAGCAAAATCTGGCATATCATCAAGGTCGTCGTCTTGGTTTTCTAGTGGGGTTTTTCGATTGTATTTGTTCTGTTGGTAGCTTGACGTCTGAGCCCCGAGGTTAGATTCAACATCCATGTGACTCTGATCGGGGTTTGGCATCTCTCCGCCCTGGTTACCTTCATCCATGACCGGCTCTTCACCGTGTCTAGTCCAACGTGTATATCCATCCATGAATCCCCGCTTGAATAAGTGGTACTCGACATCTGTAACTTTATTTGACTCTGTATTGCCACAATCCTTGCATGGACACAGGATGTAATCGTCGTTACGGACTCTCTTCTTTGTCCTTTCAGCCAAATTGACGAACTCCGTCACGCTGAAAGAACATGTGCTACCCCCATGTTTGGTTTTGGTAATTGATGACAATCCCTATGGACTAATGGTTGCCTTGAGTTATATTTGAAGCGTTTATCCATAGGCTTTGCTTGTAGACCATTTGTTGGTCTCAAGGTGATTTGAAGAAGAATATGTGTTGACCAAGGGGTTATTCATGGATTTATCCAAAGATAGGTCATGTAAGAGATGAGCCTATCGCAAGCATGTCTTGAAGAAGAAGATTGTGTGGACATTCATGTTTACCTTCAAGACATCATCTTAATGAAGAGAGTTGGAAAGATACAAGGTTGATCAAGACTAAATACGAAGAGTGATTCAAGTTGATCAACACACAAAGCATAGAAGATGTACCGAGTGGGATCAAGTGATCTCACGGTATGGTAAGCATTGTCCATTACGCTTTGTGTACTAACCCATGGTCTATGTGAGAGTTCATTGTGGGGTTAGGTTTGTTTCCATGGGCGTGCATCAAAAGGAAGATCTCACATGTCCCATGGAGGATGACGTCAAGTGGTGATCGTCATCGAGGTTGCGATGTGCAAGTTCAAGTGGAGCATCACAAAGAGATCACATGCTTGAAACTTGCCGTCCATTGTGGTGACAATGGACTTGTGAAGATGTGCCGAAGAGTGGCTCATCCAAAGTGGAGTATGAGGGAGCAATCTACTAGTCTTCATCGAGCCGGCGCAATCAAGAAAGGTGGTTCAACTTGAGGAGGTCAAGATCGTCATCATCTAGCTCAAGTGGACTATGCGCAAGGCAAAGGTTTGCCCTTGATAGGTTTTCTATTTTACCGGTCTCATGGTGGTAGTTGGGAGACCGGGTTATAGGATCGATAGCCGTACTATCAAGGGGGGCTCTCGGATGAGTAGCTTGATCGTATCATTCGTAGAGAGCTCAAACCATTGCATCCTTACATCATCTTTCTTGCTTCTTGTTTGGCCTATTTGCTTTGAGAGTCTTTGAGCTTTTGGTCACCTTCATGACAAGCTCAAGTTCATCGAGAACGGATTTCGTTTGCTTCTTCTAGTATGTTCTCGATGTTGGGGTTTATGCCGGATCATCACTGATAGAGGTTTCGCATCTCTATATCATAGGCATATCTCTACTGCCACTTCTGTTGGATAGTACTCGTCGTCATCTATCCAACGAGCTTGAGTTTGCTGGTTTCTGAGTTCATTTGCAGAAGTTGTGGCAGTTTCGGTCTCGCTTGCTCCTTCTCAGCTTGGGCAGTTTTTCTTCTCCCAAGCGGTAGTACCACCCAGCTCCACGGTAGTACCGCTCTGCGGTACTTCTGCTATGACCTACCGCGGCCACAACCGCTTGTTTTTGTGCTCCTGTAAATGGGCGGCGGTAGTGCGGTAGTAGAACACGGTAGTACCGCTCGCGCGGTACTTCCACCGTTTTACTGCCGCTGCCACTACCGCTTATTTTTGTGCTGCTGTTGCGTTTTCTGCTTGAGCGGTACTAGAGCGGTACTTGGTAGCGGTGGTACAGCTCCGTGCGGTACTTCCGTCCTACTACCCTCTTGCACCGCTGGTACCTCTGTACCCTGCGTTCCCACGTGGTAGTACCGCCCATGGGAACGGTAGTACCGCTCCGGCGGCACTACCGCTTATGCACTCATGTACACGGAGTGGTCGGCTGGTACTACCGCTCCTCTGAGCGGTAGTACCGCTTGTGCACGGCCTGTGCACATAACGGTTGGATTTGGGGGGGGGCTATAAAAGGGGGTCTTCTTCCCCAATGTTTCTAATCCTTTGAGCTCGTGTTCTTCCCCCATTGTTGACCTTCTCTGAGCTTCCTATCTCTCAATCCCTCCATGGATTCTTGCTAGTTTTTGAGGGAAAAGAGAGAGGAGATCTAGATCCACATTCCCACCAATCACTTTCTCCTCTATGTGAGGGGAACCCCTTGGATCTAGATCTTGGAGTTCTTCATGTTCTCTTCTTCGTTCTTCCTCTCATTTTCCTCCATAGCATTAGTTGTTGTGATGGGATTTGGGAGAGAAGGACTTGAGCACTTCGTGTGCCCTTGCCATTGCATTTGGTGCATCGGTTTGAGTTCTCCACGGTGATACGTGGAAGTGAAAGTTGAGAAGCTTGTTACTCTTGGCTGTTTGGGAAGAATAGAGGGAAAGGCCTAGCCTATCGAAGACTAGCATCTTCAGCGTCTTGCAACATTAGAAGAGTGTAGATTAGTAACATAGCATATAGTACTAAATAACAGTAGCAATGCCCAGAGATCCTTCCTCGACTCCCTGCGAGAAAGCAATCCCGGAGCAATCATATTATTAAGTTCACAAGTATCCAATTCTAGTTGTAGTAGATCAGGATACTTTCCGAGCGTCCTGTTACTGTGGACACAGCTATTCGAATAGATATACTTCTCTGCAGGGGTGCACCAACTTACCCAACACGCTCGATTAACTCTGGCCGGACACACCTACTCGGTCAATGCCCGGCCTCGGCTGATCGACACGTCGCAGCCCTACCTAGGCTTAATAGAGAGGCCAGCACGCCGGTCTACACCCTAAGCGCTCAGGGGTCTTGGGCCCATCGCCCTTTGCACTCCTGCACGTTGCGAGGATGGCCGGGACCAGACCTAGCCCCTGTATACACACGCAGGCTTTCGCGGTCCACCCGGGCGCGTGCCGCTCAACTGCTGACATCTGAAGAACTTCGGCTGATACATACGACGCTGAGTGCCCATACTATTCCCGCGTGGTGGTTAGTGCGAAAAGGCCAGAGGCGTACTCAGATCACATATCCTAACCCATTAGTGTGTTGGGAGCTCGTGAAAACGAGCAGAGATCCTCGATTATGTGACACCGTCGCCCCGTCTCGAGGACTTGTGGCAAGGGCTAGGCCCGATTCCTCTCCTCCCTCTCCTAAGGCAATCTGCCTGCACGACCGTGCCTCATAATTATCACACGGGTACCCTCACGGTCAACCCGATTTCTCATATCTCGCGGGTACCCCTCGGGGCCGACCCGACTTCAATCAGGGACTGAAATAATTACATGGTATCCGTGTGTCCGTAACATCAAGGAGGAATCCGAGGAATCACCCTCGTTGGATTCCCACTCGATGTATACGTCAAGGTGAACCCAAAGGAATCACCCTCGATGGATTCACACTTGAGGGGTTGCACGACAGAGGCTTCATCGGAAGTGGTGAAAGAGGAATCACCCGCGGTAACGCACATCCGACTAACTATACTACAGAGGCAACATCAGGAGTGAGGTAGGAGGTATCACCCTCGGCACTCGATCGTAACTCTGCAGAGTCATACAACTTAGGGGGGGGGTGCGGTGATGTGTCGGTCTCAGCCCATCGATCATATCGATCGGGGCACTGGTAACAAAGCGGGGCAACTAGAACAAGAATGAGGGGCAACAGATGGCTCACTAATCAACCTAGACTAAGCATTTAGGACAGCAGGAATGGAATCAACAACAGTTACATAAACAGGCTATGCATCAGAATAGGTATTTCGGAACAACAATTGTAGCATTTCTAATGCACGCATGAGGGAGAAAGAATTGGCAATATAGGCATCTTAAACGGGGTTTGCTTGCCTGGAAGCTCTGCGGTGAAAGAGGGGTCGTCGACGGAGTAGTCGTACTCTGGAGCTGCGTCGGTCTCTGGGTCTACCGGAGAGAAGAGGGGGAAGAAACAAATAAATACAAGCAAACAAAGCAATACAGATGCATGGCATGGCAATATGCAGTGCTGGTGGTGACCTATCGCAGTGCTACACGTAAGAGGCGGTGCGGGAAAATATCTGGGAATATTTTCCCGGGTTTAGGCATCTGTCAGACAGATGAACCAGAGGGGAAGGTTCCATGTTTGCAGTGTTGTGGGCCTGTAACAGCCACATGGAGGGCATATTTGGATTCGTCGATCCGAGCTACGGTTTATTTTCTATGATTTTTCAAAGTTTTAATCAATATTCTCAAATTCCTGGAATTAGATTTAATTTCGAATTTAAACAGTAACCAGAGATGCTGGGTGCACCCGGTGCGGTGCACCCAACAGTGTACTGGGGGCTGACAGTGGGGCCAGTCAGCTGCCCAGTTGACTGAGTCAACCGACCAGTGAGCAATGGTTGACAAGTGGGTCCAGTCAACTGCTGACTGAGCAGTTGACTAATCCACGGTTGACCGGTCAGCGGGTCCGGTGGGACCCGTGTGTCAGTGAGTCAGTTATTATAATTTTTTAAACAAATTTTAATTAAATCCTAAACTAATTAGTTAGCGGCCTGGGGCCCAGCAGTCAGTGGGTATTAGGGGGGCTAAACACGCCATTAGTGGGCTAATGACGGTGACACGTCAGCGTCGCCGGACTTAAGCCGGCGAGGCCTCGCCCGACGGCGGACGAGCACTGAGCGCTCGCTACGGTGCACCATTTCATGCGCGGTCTGCGGCATTGGGATCCTGAGATCGAGCGCATCCGAATGGTGGTGGAGGCGGGCCAAATGGTAGCCGGAATCAAGGATGGCGACGACGTTTGCGGCGGCGGCATTCGGTCGATCACGGGCCGCGGCTTTGGGTCATATTTGAGTGAGCTAAGCGGCTAGGCGGCCTACTGTGAGCGCCAGGAGCATGACGGGCATCGTGGTACGGCTTGGGCGGCTCTGCTTTGAGCAGTTCGCCGGCCATGGCGCTGCCGAGCTCAGCCTCATGCAGGGACGACGGCGGAGTGAGCAAACACCGTGTGGCTCACCGTGTGGCTCAAGATGGCCGGCGACAGGTTAGTAGCTGTAGTCGGTGGTCGAACTCATCGGTGAACGCCGGCGATGCAGAAGAGGGGATCGGCTCGATCCGGCTGGTGTAGAGCTCCCCGGCTCGAACGGCTTGCAGGGATCGACGTGGAGGAAGCATGCGGAGCTCCAGGACACTTCCACGGATCTCGGGGTGATAACCCACAAGTATAGGGGATCAGTTGTAGCTTTTTCGATAAATAAGAGTGTCGAACCCAACGAGGAGGTAAAGGTAGAATTAATATTCCCTTCAAGTTCTATCGACCACCGATACAACTCTACGCACGCTTAACGTCCGCTTTACCTAGAACAAGTATAAAACTATTTTGTAGGTGATAGATAGGTTTGCAAGAATAAAACTAGAAGTACTTTGTGAGAATAAAAGTACGAGTAATTTGCTAGATAATAAAAGTTAGTTGTTTAGTAGAAAGCTTTTGTAACACAAGAGAATAATTTGTCCCTAGGCGATCGATAACTAGACCGGTAATCATTGTTGCAATTTTATATGAGGGAGAGGCATGAGCTAACATACTTTCCGTACTTGGATCATATGCACTTATGATTGGAACTCTAGCAAGCATCCGCAACTACCAAAGATCATTAAGGTAAAACCCAACCATAGCATTAAGTATCAAGTCCTCTTTACTCCCATGCGCAACAACCCCCTTACTCGGGTGTAAGCTTCTGTCACTCTAGCCGCCCACTATAAGAGAATTATGAATGTATTGCAAACCCTACAGCGGGAACCCCTCATGCTTGCGCGACACAGAGGGCACCATAGGACAACACCAAAATAAAACATACAACTCAAACCAATCACGATCATCAATCAACCCATAGGACAAAACGAATCTACTCAAACATCATAGGATTGCCACATATCATTGGATAATAATATGTAGCATTAAGCACCACGTTTAAGTAGAGATTACAGCGGGGAGAAGAGCTGTTACACCGCTGCATAGAGGGGGAGACAGTTGGTGTTGACGGTAGCGAGGTTGTTGATGTAGATCGCCGTCACGATCCTTGCCCTGGTGGCACTCCGGCGCCACCGGGAGAGAGGGGGAGAGAGCCCCCTCCTTTTTCTTCTTCCTTGGCCTCCCCCCTAGATTGGAGGAGAGTTTCCCCTCTGGTCCATGGCTGCCATGGCGGCGGAGGGGCAGGAGCCCCTCCTAGATTGGATCTCTCTCTCTGTTCTCTTCTGTTTCACGTTCCTGTTTTCTGGCCTTTCACCGTTTCTTAAATTCCCGGAGTTCCGTAACTCTGATTGCGCTGAAATTTTAACACGATTTTTTCCGGATATTAGCTTCCTTGCGGCCGAAGAAGGGAACCAACCAACCTACTAGGGCCTCACTAGGCACCACGGCGCGCCGCCCCCCCTGGCGTGCCCTGGTGCCTCCTGGGGCCCACGAGCACCGCCTTGCGTTTATTCCACCTCCCATAAATCACATATATTCCAAAATAATTCTCCATAAATTTTTATTGCATTTGGACTTCGTTTGATATGGATTTTCTGTGAAACAAAAAACAAGCAGAAAACAGCAACTGGCACTAGGCACTAGATCAATAATTTAGTCCAAGAAATCATATAAAATGTTGCCAAAAGTATGTGGAAATTGTAGAATATTGGCATGAAACAATCAAAAATTATAGATACGACGGAGACGTATCAGCATCCCCAAGCTTAATTCCTACTCGTCCTCGAGTAGGTAAATGATAAAAAAGATAATTTTTGATGTGGAATGCTACCTAGCATAATCTTGATCATGTAATCTAATCATGGCATGAATATTAAGACACGAGTGATTCAAAGCAATAGTCTATAATTTGATATAAAGACATCAATACTCAGGCATCGCAACAAACAATCATGTCTTTCAAAATATCAATGCTAAAGAACGTTATCCCTACAAAATCATATAGCCTTGTCATGCTCCATCTTCTTAACACAAAATATAAATCATGTACTACCCCGGTGTCAGTCAAGCAATTGGTTCATACTTTTTAACGCGCTTCAGCTTTTTCAACCCCCACGCAATACATGAGCGCAAGCCATGAATATAGCACTATAGGTGGAATAGAATGATGATAGAGATTAATAAGGGGAAGTCAAAAAGGGAGAAAGTCTCACATCGACGCGGCTAATCAACGGGCTATGGAGATGCCCATCAATTGATGTCAATACGAGGAGTAGGGATTGCCATGCAACGGATGCACTAAGAGCTATAAGTGTATGAAAGCTCAAACTGAAAACTAAGTGGGTGTGCACCCAACTTGCTTGCCCATGAAGACCTCGGGCATTTGAGGAAGCCCATCATCGGAATATACAAGCCAAGTTTTATAATGAAAAATTCCCACTAGTATATGAAAGTGACAACATAGGAGACTCTCTATATGAAAAACATGGTGCTACTTTGAAGCACAAGTGTGGGAAGGATAGTAACATTGCCCCTTCTCTCTTTTTCTCTCATTTCATTTTTTTTGTTTTCTCTTTTTTTTCTTTTTTTTCTTTCTTTTTCTTTCTTTTTTTCTTTCTTTTTTCTTGGGCTCTTTTTGGCCTCTCTTTTTTCTTTTTTTTTATTTTCGTCCGGAGTCTCATCCCGACTTGTGGGGGAATCATAGTCTCCATCATCCTTTCCTCACTGGGACAATGCTCTAATAATGAATAATGATGATCATCACACTTCTATTCACTTACAACTCAAAAAATTACAAATCGATACTAGAACAAAGTATGACTCTATATGAATGCCTCTAGCGGTGTACCAGGATGTGCAATGATCTAGCGTGGCAAAGATATCAAAAAATGGACAAGCCATGAAAATATCATGCTAGCTATCTTACGATCATGCAAAGCAATATGACAATGAATGCTCAAGTCATGTATATGATGATGATGGAAGTTGCATGGCAATATATCTCGGAATGGCTATGGAAATGCCATAATAGGTAGGTATGGTGGCTGTTTTGAGGAAGATATAAGGAGGCTTATGTGTGATAGAGCGTATCATATCACGGGGTTTGGATGCACCGGCGAAGTTTGCACCGACTCTCGAGGTTTGAAAGGGCAACGCACGGTACCGAAGAGGCTAGCAAATTGCGGAAAGGTGAGAGTGCGTATAATCCATGGACTCACATTAGTCATAAAGAATTCACATACTTATTGCGAAAGTTTATTAGCCCTCCAAGCAAAGTACTACTACGCTTGCCCCTAGGGGGGAGGTTCGTAGGAGTTAACCATCGCGCGCCCCCGACCTCCACGCAAAGGAAGACAATCAATAATAAATCATGCTCCAACTTCTTAGCATAACGAGAGACTATACGTGCATGCTTCGGGAATCGCAAACCTTAACACCAATATTCTTACTAAACCACAATCATTCACTAGTACCTCCCACATATTACCATCTCTATATCGCAAAACTTTTGCAAGGAATCAAACATATCATATTCAGTGATCTACAAGGTTTATGTAGGATTTTCTGACTAAGCATGTGAATGACCAATTCCTGTTAACTCTCTAAATAAATATAAGTGAAACAAGAGAGTTTAATTATTTCTACAAAAGACCATGCTCTAATAAATATAAGTGAAGAAAAAGAGCATTTTACAAATAACGGTTTTCTAGATTAAGAGAAATAGGCATCCAAACTTCAAATGATATAAGTGAAGCACATGAAGCATTCTATAAAGTCATACTCAAAAGATATAAGTGAAGTGCAACGAGCATTCTATAAATCAACCAAGGACTATCTCATACCAGCATGATGCATAAAAGAAAAGGGAAAAATAAACACAAAAGACACTCCAAGAATTTACGCATATCATGTGAACAAAACAAAAACCGAAACATACCGATACTTGTTGAATAAAGATGGGATGCCTTCCGGGGCATCCCCAAGCTTAGACGCTTGAGTCTCCTTGAATATTTACTTGGGGTGCCTTGGGCATCCCCAAGCTTGAGCTCTTGCCTCTCCTCATTCTTCTCATATCAATACCTCCTCGATCTTTGAACACTTCATCCACACAATACTTAACAAAACCTTCGTGAGATCCGTTAGTATAATAAAGCAAATCACTACTTTAAGTACTGTTGTAAACCCATTCATATTTTATTTTTGCATTATAACTACTGTATTCTAACTTCTCCATGGCTTATACCTTCCGATACAGTCCATAGTTTCATCAAAATAAGCAAAACAGTGCATCAAAAACAGAATCTGTCAAAAACAGAACAGTCTGTAGTAATCTGAACATTGACCATACATCTGTAACTCCAAAAATTATGAAAACTTAGGAAAAAATAAAAAATTGTATAACAGTAGTGTGTAAAAATTTCAGATATTTTGCACGTTCCAGTAAAAAATGTAAATTCATGCACTACAGCAAAAGTTTCTGTTTTTGCACCGCACACACCAAACAAGCAATTTAAACGTCCTAACGGTAAATCTTGGCACATTATTTTTATAATACAATGTATTTGTACAAGGGGATAATTATTTTTGTTGAAAAGTTTCTGTAATTCAAGATTTGCAAAGTTTCCATGGGCATGAACAAAATTCAGGGAGCTCCCCCACTTCAACGGTGCTTGTCTTTCTTACTTTCACTTTTCTTTTTGAAAAAGTTTTAGGTCCCCCTCTATATTTTTTTGTTTTTAAACTTTATAAAAGCACACAACAGAAGAAAATGACTCTCTAAAACTTCCGGGTTGTCTCCCTGGTAGCGCTTTCTTTAAAGCCATTAAGCTAGGCATAAAGTGCTCAAGTAATTGATCCACCCGGATCCCAAGGTATATCAAAGCCAATTTTAATTAACAGTGATTTGTAATTTAGTAGTGAGCACCAAGCAACATATATCATGCAATGACTAAGTCTAACTCTCTTCCTATGCATCGGCATGTCATAAAAGAACAATTCATGCACATCAAGTAAAGGCCAATGCATAGTATAAACAGTTTCTTGCAATTTTATCGCATTGGAAACATAGAGAGGTGGAGATGTAAGTCCTCTCTCATAATAATTGCAAGTAGGAGCAGCAAGCACATGCATATTATATCCATCAAAATCATCATGTGTAGTAGTAAAACGCAACCCATCAATATAATCCTCAATAAGCACAAATTTCTCCGATATAGTGTAGTTTGGAGAATTCAAAAAGATAATAGGACTATCATGTGTGGGTGCAATAGCAACAATTTCATGTTTAACATAAGGAACTATAGCAAGTTCATCTTCATAAGCATAATTCATATTGGCATCATGGCCACAAGCATAGCAAGCATCAATTTCATCAAAAAGGGGTATTTCAAACGAATCAAAGGGATCATAGCAATCATCATAGCATTCATTCTTCGGTAAGCACGAAGGGAAATTAAACAATGTATGAGTTGAAGAGTTACTCTCATTAGAAGGTGGGCATGGGTAGCTAATTCGCTCTTCCTCCTTTTGTTCTTCGCTCTCCTCGTCATCTTTTTCATCTAATGAGCTCACAGTGTCATCAATTTCATCTTCCATAGATTCCTGCAAAATATTAGTCTCTTCTCGAATAGCGGAGACTTTCTCAATAAATTGATCAATATAGGCATTGTATTCATAATTCTCATAGCAACATTTAAGTATAGCAAAATTTTCAGATCGGTAAACAGCATCATCATAATTTTCATACTTTTCAAACAAAGATTCAATTTCATAAGCACCCTTAAAAGCAACAAATTCTTATATTTGTTCCACATCATAGTAATCATATATACCATTAGCATAAGAAGCCAAGGTTTCATTATCATTAAATTCACATGAAAAGGGAAGGTGTGGAGCCTTCATCCTAGAGCAGCAAGTATAATCATATCTTAAGCATAAATTCCGAGCATACCAATGCAAATAATAAATTTGATCCCATAAGAGTTTCCCGTTTTGAGACAAGCGATAATCCCTAAAGTATTCCCGTTGATCCAAAGTAACTTCCATTATCAAGTTGAATGGAGTTTTATCAGGATTATCAAAGTAGTATTTAATGTTTTCCACATAACGAGCATCGAGGGTTTTAGGAGGTTCCCCAACTCCATGAGTAGCAAGTACAACTAATTTTTTTGGTGTTTCGTGTTCCATATCCATAACTAATGATATAAAAGAACTTAGAACAGAAAATAAAATCTACTTAGTGATAAAGCAAACAAGCACACACGAGAATATCAACCCCACGCTATTGCTCCCCGGCAACGGCGCCAGAAAAAGGTCTTGATAACCCACAAGTATAGGGGATCAATTGTAGATTTTTCGATAAATAAGAGTGTCCAACCCAACGAGGAGCTAAAGGTAGAATTAATATTCCCTTCAAGTTCTATCGACCTCCGATACAACAATACGCACGCTTAACGTTCGCTTTACCTAGAACAAGTATAAAACTATTTTGTAGGTGATAGGATAGGTTTGCAACAATAAAACTAGAAGTACTTTGCGAGAATAAAACTACGAGTAATTTGCAAGATAATAAAAGTTAGTTGTTTAGTAGAAAGCTTTTGTAACACAAGAGAATGATTTGTCCCTAGGAAATCGATAACTAAACCGGTAATCATTGTTGCAATTTTATATGAGGGAGAGGCATGAGCTAACATACTTTCCGTACTTGGATCATACGCACTTATGATGGGAACTCTAGCAATTATCCGCAATTACCAAAGATCATTAAGGTAAAACCCAACCATAGCATTAAGTATCAAGTCCTCTTTACTCCCATACGCAACAACCCCCTTACTCGGGTGTAAGCTTCTGTCACTCTAGCCACCCACTATAAGAGAATTATGAACGTATTGCAAACCCTACAGGGGGATCCCCTCACGCTTGCGTGACACGGAGGGCACCATAGGACAGCACCAAAATAAAACATACAACTCAAACCAATCACGATCATCAATCAACCCATAGGACAAAACGAATCTACTCAAACATCATAGTATTGCCACATATCATTGGATAATAATATGTAGCATTAAGCACCATGTTTAAGTAGAGATTACAGCGGGGAGAAGAGTTGTTACACCGCTGCATAGAGGGGAAGAGAGTTGGTGTTGACGGTAGCGAGGTTGTTGATGTAGATCGCCGTCACGATCCTTGCCCCGGCGGCACTCCGGCGCCACCGGGAGAGAGGGGGAGAGAGCCCCCCTCCTTTTTATTCTTCCTTGTCCTTCCCCCTAGTTGGGAGGAGAGTTTCCCCTCTGGTCCATGGCTGCCATGGCGGCGGAGGGGCAGGAGCCCCTCCTAGATTGGATCTCTCTCTCTGTTCTCTTCTGTTTCGCGTTCCTGTTTTCTGGCCTTTCACCGTTTCTTAAATTCCCAGAGATCTGTAACTCCGATTGTGCTGAAATTTTAACACGATTTTTTCCCGGATATTAGCTTCCATGCGGCAGAAGAAGGGTACCAACTGACCTACGAGGGCCTCACGAGGCACCACGGCGCGCCGGGCCCCCCCTGGCGCGCCCTGGTGCCTCGTGGGGCCCACAAGCACTGCCTTGCATTGATTCCACCTCCCAAAAATCACATATATTCCAAAATAATTCTTCGTAAATTTTTATTGCATTTGGACTTGGTTTGATATGGATTTTTTGTGAAACAAAAAACAAGCAGAAAACAGAAAGTGGCACTGGGCACTGGATCAATAAGTTAGTCCAAGAAATCATATAAAATGTTGCCAAAAGTATGTGGAAATTGTAGATTATTGCCATGAAACAATCAAAAATTATAGATATGATGGAGACGTATCGCGGGGGAGCTGCTCGCCACGCCAGCCATAGCGGTGCGGCGACGACCGCGCTCGGGCAGAGAGAACCGAGAGGGAGGGAGATGTGCGAGGGGGAAAGGAATGGCCAGGGGGTCCAGGGGGGAAGTGGGTGAGCTGCCCTTATCGCCTCGCTCACCTGCCCCGATGCCGTGGCGGCCAACGGCCGGAGCCGCGCGAGCTCGTCCATGGCGGCGGCGACAGCGAGGCAGGAGCAGGTAGGAGAGGCCTCGATGGGCTGGGCCTCGCCTTTGTTGCACTTGGGCCACGGGCACATTAGCTTTTCTCTTTTCTTTTCTTTATTTTCTTTTCTGTTTTTCATTTTACAGACGAAGTTTTGCAATATATGAGCTGCCAAATCATTCTTGTAAAATGTGGGAATTATCCACATAATTACAATGCAATATACTGCACTGCCACAAAAAGTTTGGGCAAAGTTTGAATCCATTTGAATTTTTCACAAATGGAAGGCATTTAAATTGCTGTTTTTGCACTGTTTTAAATGCTCTAGCCCATTTTAGCAAATAGGTGATGTTGTTTTCCTGAACAAGAATTTGTTTTGGAATATTTGCTAAATGATGAACTATTTTTCAACAATTTTTGTGCAACTCCGAAATTCACTTGCAATTTGAATTGAAGTCAGTGGAGGAATTTGAAATGAGATATGAATCCACATTGATCAAGCATTGCAAATCAAGGTGACTTAGCATAATCATTATGAATCACTGTTGCTCATTACACAGGGGTGTTACAATTCTCCTCCTCTAAAAGAAATTCTCGTCCCGAGAATTCAGGATGTGGAAGGGAAAAGATCGGGGTATTCTTCGCGAAGACGATCCTCGCGTTCCCAAGTGGCTTCATCTTCAGTCTGATTTGACCACTGCACTTTAAGGAACTTGTTTGTCTTCTGACGGGTCCGGCGTTCAGCTTGATCCAGGATGCGGATCGGATGCTCTTTATAAGATAGGTCTTCTTGTAATTCGAGCAATTCATGATCCACTACTCGGTGCGGATCCTTGAAGCAACGGCGAAGTTGCGACACATGGAAGACGTCGTGGATGTGAGAGAATTGCGGCGACAACTCCAATTTATATGCCACATGTCCACGTCTGGCGAGAATGCGGAAGGGACCAATGTAGCGAGGAGCTAACTTGCCCTTGATTCCGAAGCGGTGAGTGCCCTTCATAGGAGTGACACGCAGATAAGCTTGCTCACCAGGTTGATAGATCGATCCCCAATGTTTTCGATCATAATTGCTCTTCTGGCGAGACTGAGCCGCCTTGAGATTTTCCCGGACAATACGGACTCGCTCTTCAGCGTGTTGGATAATATCCGAACCAATGAGCGGCCGTTCCCCAGTTTTTGACCAATTCAGAGGGGTCCGACACTTACGTCCATATAATACCTCGAAGGGGGCCATCTTCAAGCTAGCTTGATAGCTATTGTTGTAGGAAAATTCAGCATATGGGAGAGATTCTTCCCACTTCTTGCCAAATGAGATAACACAAGCACACAACATATCTTCAAGCACTTGATTCACTCGTTCAACTTGGCCTTGGGACTGGGGGTGATAAGCAGAGCTCCAGGTTATATGAGTTCCCATAGCTTCTTGGAAACTTGCCCAGAACTTTGAGGTGAATAGGCTGCCACAGTCTGAACTGATCTCATTCGGAATACCGTGGAGTGATACAATTCTGGAGATATACAATTCCGCTAACTGACTAGCAGTGATCGTCTCCTTGACTGGCAGAAAGTGTGCAACTTTGGAGAGTTGGTCGATGTCGACAAGAATAGCATCATGACCCTTCTGCGACTGGGGTAGGACAGTAATGAGGTCCATCTGAACCTTATCCCATTTCCATTCAGGAATAGGAAGTGGTTACAGAATTCCAACAGGCTTCTGATGTTCTGCCTTGACGCGATGGCAAACGTCACATTCAGCAACATAGCGAGCAATGTCCTGCTTCATTTTAGACCACCAGTACCTTTGACGGAGATCACGATACATCTTGGTGCTACCCGGATGAATAGAAAGTGGTGTATCATGTGCCTCCTTCATAACTTTGTCGGTCATAAGCTCGAACCAAGGTACCACAATGCGATCTCTGAAGTACAAGGTTCCATCTTCAGCAAGCGAGAAATCTCTGGACTTTTCAAGGTCAAGATCTCTTTTCATCTGATCAACTTCAGCATCTTTTGCTTGCGCAGACTTAACAGCTTTCTCAAGATCTGGCTGCAGAACTAGGGTATTAAGAAAACCCTGTGGAACTATATGAAGGTTCAACTTGCGAAGTTCTTCATAAAGAAGGGGTTGAGCTCGCTGAACCATGAGGTTGTTACAATAGGATTTGTGACTCAAGGCATCGGCCATTACATTAGCTTTGCCAGGGGTATAAGAAATACCGCAGTCATGGTCTGTAATTGTTTCCAACCATCGCTGTTGGTGGAGATTGAGATCCGGCTGAGTGAACAAATACTTCAGACTTTGGTGATCAGTGTATATCTCACATCGATTACCGAGGAGGTAATGTCGCCACAGCTTCAATGCATATATCACTACAGCAAGTTCAAGATCATGCACTGGGTAGTTCTCTTCATGAGGATGCAACTGTCGCGAGGCATAAGCAATTACTCTGCGCTCTTGCATCAGGACACAGCCTAATCCTTGACGAGAGGCGTCGCAATAAATCACGAATTCCTTGCGAGAATCCGGAGGAGCAAGCACTGGTGCGGATGTCAGTTTATCCTTGAGGGTTTGGAAGCTTTCCTGACATTTGTCTGTCCACTCAAACTTAACACCTTTATGAAGCAAATTAGTCAGGGGCTTGGCAATCTTTGAGAAGTTCTCGATAAATCGACGGCAATAGCTTGCAAGTCCGAGAAAACTTCTGACTTGCTTGACATTCCTCGGGGGGGTCCTGTCAAGAATAGCCTGAACTCGTTCTGGGTTGACAGCAATGCCATCCTTGGAAATCACATGCCCAAGGTAGGTCACTTTGGATAACTAGAATTCGCACTTGGAATATTTGGCATATAGCTAATGCTCTCGAAGCTTTTCCTGAACAAGACGAAGGTGTTCAGCATGTTCTTCCTTATTCTTGGGATATACCAGGATATCATCCAGATAAACCACGACGAATTTTTTGAGGTAATCCATAAAGATATAATTCATTAGGCGGGAGAACATTGCTGGAGCATTAGTTAAGCCAAATGACATGACGGTATACTCGTATGAACCATAGCGAGTAATGAAGGCAGTTTTTGGAATATCCTCTTCGCGGACCCGGATCTGGTGATAACCCAACCTCAAGTCGAGTTTAGAGAATACTGAAGATCCAGCAAGTTGATCATACAGATCGTTGATCCGACGAAGCAGATATTTGTTCTGAATTCTTGCCTGGTTGATAGGTCGGTAATCTTGGACCAACTGGTTCGTACCATCTTTCTTCTTGACAAAGAGAGAAGGTGCTCCCCAGGCAGAGGAACTTGGACGTATGAAACCCTTGCGGAGTGATTTGTCGATTTCCTCCTTAAGCTCAAGGAGTTCATGCGGAGGCATCTTATAAGGGCGCTTCGCAATAGGAGTGGTGCCTGGTTTTAAGTCGATGACAAACTCGACAGCTCTAACAGGGGGTACTCCTGGAAGTTCTTCTGGAAAGACATCCTGGAACTCGCGAACGACTGGAACATTTTTGATCCCCTCAAGAGGGGAAGCGTTCAACGCATTCAGGGCATAAATCTGAGCCTCGGCATTTTGAACGATATGAGCATGGTAATTTACTATCTCATCCGAGGGGTGCATAAGTTGGACGGCTTTAGTGACACAATTGATTAAGGCGGTATGAGCCTTCAACCAATCCATTCCCAAAATGAGGTCAACCTTGGAAGACTTCAAAATAATGGAAAAAGCATGGAATTCCAACCCTTCAATTTCAATGGTAATATTGGGGATGAACATAGAGGTCCGACAATGGCCCGCGGGAGTGTTAACCACTAACGGCTGGTGCAAATTTTCAAGTTTAACGCCATGCATGAATGCAAATTCTTCTGATATGAAAGAATGCGATGCTCCTGAATCAAACAAAACAGAAGTTGGTATTGAATTAACAGGAAGTGTACCCATCACAGTAGCTGGTTGGTCTTGATCTTCATTCATGTTGACATGATAAGCCTGACCACGACCATAAGAAGGCCTGGCATTGTTGTTGCGAGGCTGATTGTTGCCACGGCCATTACCATGGCCAGCAGATGGAAGTGCCAACTGGTTCTGGTTCTGACGGCAGTCTTTGGCATGGTGACCTGGACGTCCAGATGTGAAGCAAAGCCCATTATCGGGACGGGGAGCAGGAGCTCGAAGCAGTGGAGCCTGAGGTCTTGGCTGCCTCGGTGGTGGAGGAGGCAGACGAGGTGCAGCATAGGACGGCCTTGGTGCAGGAACAGTCGGACGATACACGCTACGAGGAATCCATATGCGGCGCTTCTGTGAGGACGAGCCCGAAGATGAGCCCGCTTCACGGGTGCGCTTAAGAGCGTCCTTGTGATCCTTCAAACCAGTCTCAACTTGTATAGCCTTGTTCACCAAGGTGGCGAAGTCGGCGAAGTCTTGGTCTAGGAGTGCGAGCTTAATATCTGGATTGAGCCCTTCACGGAACTTCTCTTGTCTGCGGGCATCAGTAGCAATATCCTCTTCAGCATAGCGAGATAGTTCAAGAAACTCCCGCTGATAGACCTCCACAGACTTGCTGCCCTGGGTAAGGTTGCGGAACTCACGCTTCTTCCGGTCCATCATGCCTTGCGGAATGTAACGGGCACGGAAGGCAGCTTGGAACTCCACCCAAGTGATGATGGTTCCAACAGCTTGTGTACGCCTGTGACTGTCCCACCATTGAGCTGCGGGACCCTTCAGAAAGTATGATGCAAATGTGACATAGCTGGCAAGGGCCACATTAGCAGACTCCATCTCGAAAGTAATGTCGCGGAGCCAGTCATCAGCATCAAGCGGTTGAACTGAGTTGCGGAAGATAGTTGGATTGAGGCGCACAAACTCTTGCAAGGTTATTGGTGTTGGCTGCTGGTTGGCATTGGGACGAGGAAACTGATCCATAACCCCTTGGATAAATTGCCGGTTCAGTTCAAACTGCTGCATTATCCCAGCCATATAGTCGGGCGATGGTGGATTGTTGGCACGACGGCCACGACCTGCGGGTCTAACCATCCTGCTAAAGTCAACAGGGGGTAGTTTAGCAACGAGTATTGCAGATGTATGGAATCATTCATGAAGTAATCACGCACAACAAATGGAAGTGCAATAAATACATCAACATAGTCAAACATGACATACAGATCCATACATAGATTCGGTTACAAGCCAGCGTTACAAGGTTCGGAAAGAAAAAGCTAGACACACTAGGCGGCACGCAGGCACGCGGTGGAGGGATACAACAACGGGACATAGCGATAGCTACATCAATGTCGGAGAAAACCACTTAAGCCAGGCAGCTGCAGGTGATGACGCAGGGTACCCTCGATATAAGGATCCTGCGCTCCGTGAACACTCTGGTGCAGAACCTGGTCCCGAACTGGAAGAAGAGGACCACGTGGAGGAGTACAACCTCGCACTGACTGCCGGTAGCAACTGTGTCAGAGCATCGTAAAGACGAGCACGAGTGGCGTACAACTCGACAGCAAGAGCTCGGGCAGTGCGATCCAGAGCCTCAGTGTACTGTATCAAAACCTCCGGGTCATAACGACGTCGCACGTAAGGGGTACAGACAGCAGTGTAATATCCACTCTCATCCCCAGCGGGGGCATATGGGATATATCTGAAAGCAGTCTCCTCCAAGCGACTGTGCTCTCCATGGAGACTGGTAATAGCAGTATAGGCAGCATCATGGACTTCCATGTCGACAGTCACTCCAACACCATGAAAGGTGTGCAACTCAGTGATGGAGTTGTTCTGCCGATCAAAGATACGAACCACAGCGTGGTACTGCTCCTGGTTGAAGTCACGGTAGTCCTCGTAAACAGTGTACTCGGGGTACCAACGATATCCCAGCCTGGTCAAGAGGTCGACCAGGATAGCAGGGAACCCAGTCGCATCAACAGCCATGGTGTGGCGTACGAGCTGTCTTGCGGGACGCATCTGAAACAAAGAGTGCAAGATATCAAACGACAGTGTGAGAAGCATTTGATAGCATTGGAAAGAAATGTTTGCAGATAATCCAGCTCTCCGGGTGAATGTGATCATGAGATCCTAATGTTTAGAGTTAGCAAAACTTTAGCTCGAATGAAAGAGAGATCAGAGTCCCAGAGTAAGGAAGAGGAATAAAAGATCCTAATACCACCCATTGGCGACGTGGGCCCGTAAGCCACATAGCCATGTTAGTAAAATCGTTTTTCAAAGACTAGACTCAACTTCGGCCAAGGAGTTGGAAAGGGGGGGGGGTTCCTACAGGCAGTCGGCTCTGATACCAACTTGTGACGCCCCGACTTAATCGTGCACTAATCATACGCGCAAATGCACATGATCAAGCCTAGGGACTCACTGGAAGATATCACAACACAACTCTAAACACAAATAAAAGTCATACAAGCTTTATATTACATGCCAGGGGCCTCGAGGGCTCGAATACATAAGCTCGAGTCATACAAGCATCAGCAGAAGCATCAGATATCTGAGTACAGACATAAAAGTTAAACAAGTTGCCTTAAGAAGGCTGAGCAAAACAACGACACTGGATCGATAGGCGCATGCCTCCTGCCTGGGCGCCTCCTATCTACTCCTGGTCGTCGGTGGTCTCCACGTAGTAGTAGGCTCCACCAGTAGGGTAGTAGTAGTCGTCGGAGGAAGTAGCTGGCTCCGGGGCTCCGTCATCTGGTCGCAGCAATCGGGTATGGGAAAAAGAGATAGCAAAGCAACCGTGAGTACTCATCCAAGGTACTCGCAAGACTTACATCAGATCTATTCTATGTATGCATTGGTATCAAAAGAGGGGGCTGTATCTGTGGACTAGACTGCAGAAATGCCAGAATAGAGGGAAAGGCCTAGCCTATCGAAGACTAGCATCTTCAGCGTCTTGCAGCATTAGAAGAGTATAGATTAGTATCATAGCTTATAGTACTAAATAACAGTAGCAATGCCCAGAGATCCTTCCTCGACTCCCTGCGAGAAAGCAATCCCGGAGCAATCATATTTTTAAGTTCACAAGTATCCAGTTCTAGTTGTAGTAGATCGGGATACTTTCCGAGCATCCTGTTACCATGGACACGGCTATTCGAATAGATATACTTCCCTGCAGGGGTGCACCAACTTACCCAACACGCTCGATTAACTCTGGCCGGACACACCTACTCGGTCCATGCCCGGCCTTGGATGATCGACACATCGCAGCCCTACCTAGGCTCAACAGAGAGGCCAGCACGCCGGTCTACACCCTAAGCGCTCAGGGGTCTTGGGCTCATCGCCATTTGCAGTCCTGCGCGTTGCGAGGACGGCCGGGACTAGACCTAGCCCATGTATCCACACGCAGGCTTTCGCGGTCCACCCGGGCGCGTGCCGCGCAACTGCTGACATCTGAAGAACTTCTGCTGATACATACGACGCCGAGTGCCCATACTATTCCCGCGTGGTGGTTAGTGCGAAAAGGCCAGAGGCCTACTTAGATCACATATCCTAACCCATTAGTGTGTTGGGAGCTCGTGGAAACGAGCAGAGATCCTCGATCATGTGACCCCGCCGCCCCGTCTCGAGGACTTGCGGCAAGGGCCAGGCCAAATTCCTCTCCTCCCTCTCCTGAGGCAATCTGCCTGCCCGGCCATGCCTCGTAATTATCACACGGGTACCCTCACGGTCAACCCGATTTCTCATATCTCGCGGGTACCCCTCGGGGCCGACCCGACTTCAATCAGGGACTGAAATAATTACATGGTATCCGTGTGTCCGTAACATCAAGGAGGAATCCGAGGAATCACCCTCGTTGGATTCCCAGTCGATGTATACGTCAAGGTGAACCCGGAAGAATCACCCTCGATGGATTCACACTTGAGGGGTTGCACGACAGAGGCTTCATCGGAAGTGGTGAAAGAGGAATCACCCTCGGTAACCCACATCTGACTAACTATACTACAGAGGCAACATCAAGAGTGAGGTAGGAGGTATCACCCTCGGCACTCGATGGTAACTCTGCAGAGTCGTACAACTTAGGGGGGTGTGCGGTGATGTGTCGGTCTCAGCCCATCGATCACATCGATTGGGGCACTCGTAACAAAGCGGGGCAACTAGAACAAGAATGAGGGGCCACAGATGGCTCACTAATCAACCTAGACTAAGCATTTAGGACAGCAGAAATGGAATCAACAGCAGTTACAAAAACAGGCTATGCATCAGAATAGGTATTTCGGAACAACAATTGTAGCAGTTCTAATGCAAGCATGCGGGAGAAAGAATAGGCGATATAGGCATGTTCAAGGGGGTTTGCTTGCCTGGAAGCTCTGTGGTGAAAGAGGGGTCGTCGACGGAGTAGTCGTACTCTGGAGCTGCGTCAGTCTCTGGGTCTACCGAAGAGAAGAGGGGGGAGAAACAAATAAATACAAGCAAACAAAGCAATACAGATGCATGGCATGGCAATATGCAATGCTGGTGGTGACCTATCGCAGTGCTACATGTAAGAGGCGGTGCGGGAAAATATCAGGGAATATTTTCCCGGGTTTAGGCATCTGTCAGACAGATGAACCGGAGGGGAAGGTTCCATGTTTGCAGTGTTGTGGGCCTGTAACAGCTACATGGAGGGCATATTCGGATTCGTCTCATTTTTCTGATCAACTTTCATGTAGAAAACTTTTCGATCCGAGCTACGGTTTATTTTCTATGATTTTTCAAAGTTTTAATCAATATTCTGAAATTCCTAGAATTAGTTTTAATTTCGAATCTAAACAGTAACCAGAAATGCTGGGTGCACCCGGTGCAGTGCACCCAACAGTGTACTGGGGGCTGACAGTGGCGCCAGTCAGCTGCCCAGTTGACTGAGTCAACCGACCAGTCAGCAGTGGCTGACCAGTGGGTCCAGTCAACTGCTGACTCAGCAGTGGACTGGTCCACGGTTGACCGGTCAGCGGGTCCGGTGGGACCCGCGTGTCAGTGAGTCAGTTATTATTATTTTTAAATGTAGTTTAATTAAATCCTAAACTATTTAGTTAGCGGCCTGGGGCCCAGCAGTCAGTGGGTATTAGGGGGGCTAAACACGTCATTAGTGGGCTAATGACGGTGACACGTCAGCGTCGCCGGACTTAAGCCGGCGAGGCCTCGCCCGATGGCGGACGAGCACCGAGCGCTCGCTACGGTGCACCATTTCACGCGCGGTCTGCGGCATTGGGATCCTGAGATCGAGCGCATCCGGATGGTGGTGGAGGCGGGCCAAATGGTAGCCAGAATCGAGGACGGCGACGACGTTTGCGGCGGCGGCATTCGATCGAGCACGGGCCGCGGCTTTGGGTCATTTTCGAGTGAGCTAAGCGGCTAGGCGGCCTACTGCAAGCGCGAGGAGCATGACGGGCATCGTGGTATGGCTCAGGCGGCTCTGCTTCGAGCAGTTCGCCGGCCATGGCGCTGCCGAGCTCAGCCTCATGCAGGGACGACGACGGAGTGAGCAAATGCGCGAAAGAGAGCAGGGGATCGACGTGGTGGCTCACCGTGTGGCTCAAGATGGCCGGCGACAGGTTAGTAGCTATAGTCGGTGGCCGAACTCGTCGGTGAACGCCGGCGATGCAGAAGAGGGGATCGGCTCGATCCGGCTGGTGTAGAGCTCCCCGGCTCGAACGGCTTGCAGGGCTCGACGTGGAGGAAGCGTGTGGAGCTCCAGGACACTTCCACGGGTCTCGAGGGAGCTGCTGGCCATGGCAGCCACGGCGGTGCGGCGACGACCGCGCTCGGGCAGAGAGAACCGAGAGGGAGGGAGACGTGCGAGGGGGAAAGGAATGGCCAGGGGGTCCAGGGGGGACGTGGGCGAGCTGCCCTTATCGCCTCGCTCACCTGCCCCGGCGCCGTGGCGGCCAACGGCCGGAGCCGCGCGAGCTCGGCCATGGCGTCGGCGACAGCGAGGCAGGAGCAGGTAGGAGAGGCCTCGATGGGCTGGGCCTCGCCTCTGTTGCAGTTGGGCCAGGGGCACAGTAGCTTTTCTCTTTTCTTTATTTTCTTTTCAGTTTTTCATTTTACAAAAGAAGTTTTGTAATATATGAGCTGCCAAATCATTCTTGTAAAATGTGGGAATTATCCACATAATTACAATGCAATATAATGCACTGCCATAAAAAAGTTTGGGCAAAGTTTGAATCAATTTGAATTTTTCATAAATGGAAAGGCATTTAAATTGCTGTTTTTGCACTGTTTTGAATGCTCTAGCCCATTTTAGCAAATAGGTGATGTTGTTTTCCCGAACACGATTTTTTTTTGAATATTTGCTAAATGATGAACTATTTTTCAGCAATTTTTGTGCAACTCCAAAATTCACTTGCAATTTGAATTGAATTCAGTGGAGGAATTTGAAATGAGATATGAATCCACATTGATCAAGCATTGCAAATCAAGGTGACTTAGCATAATCATCATGAATCACTGTTGCTCATTACACAGGGGTGTTACAGGTTATCTCATACCCGAGCCCTTTACTTATGCACTTTACTTTGTGATAGCCATAGTGTTTCATGTTATATCATAATTGTATATCTTGCTTAGCATAAGTTGTTAGTGCACATAGGTGAGCCTAGTTGTTTTAGGTTTTGTGCTTGACTTATTAAACGCTAGTTTTATTCCGCATTTGTTCAAGCCTAAACCGTAATTATTTTAAAGCGCCTATTCACCCCCCCTCTAGGCGACATCCACGATCTTTCACACGCCACTCGCAAACTTTGAGCTTTGCTACTTGTGAGCTGCGTTGGGATTTCCCCGAAGAGGAGGGGATGATGCAGTACAGTAGAGATAAGTATTTCCCTCAGTTATGAAAGCAAGGTTATCAATCCAGTAGTAGAATCATGCAGCAACTCGTTAGCAGTACCTGCACACAAAACAACAAATCCTCGCACCCAACGCGAACAAGGGGTTGTCAATCCCTTGGCGGTTAATTGCAAGATTAAATTGTATGGTGATAGATAGATAGATCAAACAAAAATACAAAATAAAATAAATAAAGTAAAATTGCAGCAAGGTATTTTTTAGGATTTTCAATATATGATTAAGGTAGACCCGGGGGCCATAGTTTTCACTAGAGGCTTCTCTCTTGAAAATAGCATACGGCGGGTGAACAAATTACTGTTGGGCAATTTATAGAAAAGCAAATAATCATGACGATATCCAAGGCAATGATCATGTATATAGGCATCACGTCTGAGACAAGTAGATCGACTCCTGCCTGCAACTACTACTATTACTCCACACATCGACCGCTATCCAGCATGCATCTAGTGTATTAAGTTCATAAAGAACGGAGTAACGCCTTAAGCAAGATGACATGATGTAGACAAAGTAAACTCACACATGAATAAACCCCATCTTTTTACCCTTAATAGCAATGATACATACGTGTGATGTCCCTTTCTATCACTGGGATTGAGCACCGCAAGATCGAACCCATTACAAAGCACCTCTCCCATTGCAAGATAAATCAATCTAGTTGGCCAAACCAAATCAATAGATCGGAGAGAAATACGAAGCTATAATAATCATGCATAAAAGAGTTCAGAGAAAACTCAAATAATATTCATGAATAATCTGATCATAAACTCACAATTCATCGGATCCCAACAAACACACCTCAAAAAGTGATTACATCGGATAGAACTCCAAGAACATCGAGGAGAACATTGTATTGAAGATCAAAAAGAGAGAAGAAGCCATCTAGCTACTAACTATGGACCCAAAGGTCTGTGGTAAACTACTCACGCATCATCGAAAGGGCAGCAAGGATGATGTAGAGCCCCTCCGTGATCGATTCCCCCTCCGGCAGAGTGCCGGAAAAGGCCTCTAGATGGGATCTCTCGAGAACAGAAACTTGCGGCGGCGGAAAAAGTATTTTGTGGACTCCTCTGTTGGTTTCCCGATTTTAGAGAATTTATAGAGGTGGAATTAGGTCAAACGGAGCAGAGGTGGGCCCACGAGGCACCAGGGCACGCCACCCCCCTAGGGCGCGCCCTGGTGGCTCATGGCCACCTCCTCTATCTTCTGGCCCTCTCCTGAAGCTTCTAGTGTCTCTTATGTCCAGAAAAAAATCTCCAAAAAGTTTCGTGGCATTTGGACTTCGTTTGGTACTGATATTCTGGAAAACCAAAAACAGGCAAAAAACAGCAACTGGCACTGGGCACTAAGTTAATAGGTTAGTCCTAAAAAATGATTTATAATTGCTTGTAAATGTATATAAAAACATCCAAGATTGATACTATAATAGCATGGAACAATCAAAAATTATAGATACGTTGGAGACGTATCAAGCATCCCCAAGCTTAATTCCTGCTCGTCCTCGAGTAGGTAAATGATAAAAACATAATTTTTGATGTGGAATGCTACCTATCATATTCATCATATATTATTTTCTTTGTAGCATGGACATTTGGACTTGAATGATTCAAAGCAATAGTCTATAGTTTGACATGAAGACATAAATACTCAAGCATATTAACAAGCAACCATGTCTTTCAAAATATCAATGCTAAAGAAAGTTATCCCTAGCCCATTATGCTTAATCATTGATCCATTCATGAAACACACTCAAAATTAGCTACACACAATGCACAAGTATGACAATAGTGCTCTCTAGTTGGTGCTTTGTAAGAGAAGATGGAGACTCAAAATAAAAATAAAAATTGCATAAAAGTAAATAGATAGGCCCTTTGCGGAGGGAAGCAGAGATTTGCGAATGTGCGAGAGCTCAAAGCTTAAATTAGAGAGATAAAATTATTTTGAGAGGCATGCTTTTCCTGTCAACGAAAACGACCGAGAATTCCCAATATCTTCCATGCTAGACACATTATAGGCGGTTCCCAAACAGAAAATAAAGTTTATTTCCTTTCCACCATTCTTTCGCAATCCATGGCTAGCCGTATCTACGGGTGCCCTCCATACCAACACTTTCCAAGGAATTTATTATTATCATCATATTAAAAAAAAATCATTTCGGGACTGGGCATCCCTATTACCTGCCACACTCTCGTGCAATGACAAGTGAATAAACACTCATCGTGAGAATAACACATCTAGCATGGAAAATATTGGTCACCCCCTGCCGCTTCATGAGTTGTACAGGCACATAAAATGGAAAATTATTCTGAAAAATTAGAGTTGGTACATGCAAATTTACTTGGAACGGCATGGAAATACCGCATATAGGTAGGTATGGTGGACTCATTTGGCACAACTTGGGTTTAAGGAGTTGGATGCACAAGCAGTATTCGCGCTTAGTACAAATGAAGGCTCGCAAATAGATTGAGAAGCGACCAACCAAAAAACAAAAATGGTCATAAACATGCATTGAACATAACTAACACCGAATAATGCACCATAAGTAGGATATAATTTTGTTGCATAAGGAAAAAGTCCATTTTACTACCCTGAATAAATTGGGTGGTTCACATTACCCCCTGATCAATTTTTCTGCTCCTTTCACTCCCTAAACAAAGCCATACCGGACGAAAGAACCCCCTGGGTGGTTTGTCTCCGCTTGCTGTTGACGTGGCACTGGTCAACTGTGGTTTTGACCTGCGGGTGGGCCTCACTTGTCAGGCGCGGCTAAGATTGACGGGTGGGCCGTAGAGGAGATGGGGCCGCCTGGCAGGTCCTTCTCCTTCCTTCGTCGCTCGCCCGTGGGACAGTGAGGAGCTCGGCGTTCGTCCCGGTCGTGACCAGGTCTGCCCTCCTGCAGCTCGCCTAGCTAGAGTTCGCCGCCACTGGAGCTCCTCCCGACCACGTCCCGCGCCGTCGCACGTATCCAGGTGCCCCCGGCTCTCTGCCTCGCCGGAGTCGTCAAGTCCCAGCACCGCCATCAGCCGTCGCCCACTCAACCCCCCCTGCTTCGCGTTCCTCTCAAGAGGAGCTCAGCCGCCGCAAGGCCCCGACCCTGCAGCCACGGAGGAGCTTAGCCGCCGCAGGACCCCGTAGTTTGCGTCATGCCAGGGACGACCACCTCGGAGATCCACGACACCGGCCGTCCTCGCGGTGTCCTGCTACCTCCTCGTATCTGGATCCACACCCCTGCGCGGCCCCTCACCTGGATCTGGCGGGATCCGGCGAGTCCTGCCGCCGACGTCCTGCATCGTGCCATGGCTTCCTGCACGACCCGCTCAAGCTCTAGCCCGCGTTGACCCCGTGCCCATCCCCATCCAACGCCAGCACGTAGCCACCTGACGAGAGGGACCCACCCGCAGGTCAAATACCGCCTTTGACTGTGTCCACATCAGCACCTAGTCAGGGTAAACCAGCCAGGGATGGTTTTTGACCGGTATAGGATTGTTTAGGGGGGTAAGGGAGCAGAAATAAAAATCAGGGGGTAATGTGAACCACCCACTTTATTCAGGGTAGTAAAATGAACTTTTTCCGTTGCATAACTATTGACTTTATGAGCATGCATAGGGAATCACAAACCTTAACACCAATATTCTTACTAAATCACAATTACTCACTAACATGACTCACATATTATCATCTCCATATCGCAAAACTATTGCAAGAAATCAAACTTATTATATCCAATGATCTTTCATGAAAGTTTTTATTATATCCCTCTTGAATATTCATCACTTTGGGACCAAATTCATATCTTGTGCAAATTACCATTACTATTATCAACTCTCAAAAAGATATAAGTGAAGCATGAAAGTGCAAATATTTCTTCAAAATTTAATCTTATTAACTCTCAAAATAATATAAGTGAAGCACGAGAGTTCAAATATTTCTTCAAAATTTTAATCTTATCAACTCTCAAAATAATATAAGTGAAGCATGAGAGTTCAAATATTTCTTCAAAATATAGCCACCGCCGTGCTCAAAAATATTTAAGTGAAGCACTAGAGCAACTGTCTAGCTCAAAAGATTTAAGTGAAGCACATAGAGTATTCTAACAAATCATGATAAATGTGTGGCTCTCTCAAATAGGTGTGTCCAGCAAAGATGATTGTGACAAACTAAAAAGCAAACAAAGCAAAGACTCATATAATACACGATGCTCCAAGTAAAACACATATCATGTGATGAATAAAAATATAGCTCCAAGTAAAATTACCGATAGTTGGTAGAAGAAAGAGAGGATGCCTTCCGGGGCATCCCCAAGCTTAGACGCTTGAGTCTTCCTTGAATATTACCTTGGGGTGAGTTAGGCTCTTGCCACTCCTTATTCCTTCGTCTATCGTGATGTCACCCAAAACTTGAAAACTTCAATCACACAAAACTCAACAAAACCTTCGTGAGATCCGTTAGTATAACAAATAAATCTTGAACTTTAAGTAAGGTAGTAAATTGATTCATATTTAATATTGGCATAATGCTACTGTACTCCAACTTCTCCATGACTCATACCCCCCGATACGATCCATAGATTCATCAAAATAAGCAAACTATGCAACAAAAACAGAATCTGTCTAAAACATAACAGTCTGTAAAGATCCATTTAAAAGCTATACTTTGTAACTCCAAAAATTCTGAAAAATTAGGACAACGTGGGCAATTCATATACCAATACTGTGTAAAAATTTCTGATTTTTCTGACGCTCCGGCACAGAATTCAAATTCCAGCACTGGACGCAAAACTTTCTGTTTTCCAAACAGCATCAATTATACTATCTTCCAAATCATCCCAAAGGCTTTACTTGGCACAAACACTAATTAAAACATAAAAACACAATCATAACAGTAGCATAATTGTGTAAACACACAAGAACAGAAATAAAAAGCAAAAAAATTATTTTATTCATTGGGTTGCCTCCCAACAAGCGCTATTGTTTTATGCCCCTAGCTAGTTATAATGCATAGTTTTCAAGTATTGTCATCCTTCAAGTTGATTCCATAAGTGGCCCTCATAATGGATTCATAGGGTGCTTTAATTATTTTCCTAGGGAAGTGTTCCATCCCTTTCTTTAGTGGAAATTGAAATCTTATATTCCCTTCTTTCATATCAATAATAGCACCAATAGTTCGTAAGAACGGTCTACCAAGTATTATGGGGCAAGACGGATTGCAATCAGTATCAAGTACAATAAAATCAACGGGCACATAATTTCTATTTGCAAGAATAAGAACATCATTAATTCTTCCCAATGGCTTTTTAATAGTAGAATCCGCAAGATGCAAATTAAGAGAACATTCATCTATATTGGTAAAACCTAGCACATCACATAGGGATTTTGGAATTGTGGAAATGCTAGCACCCAAATCACATAAAGCATTCAACTCATAATTTTTAATTTTAACTTTAATGGTGGGTTCCCATTCATCATATAATTTTCTAGGAATTGAAATTTCTAGTTCTAGCTTTTCTTCTAACGCTTTCATCATTGCTTCTACAATGTGTTTAGTAAAAGCCTTGTTTTGTTCATAAGCGTTGGGTGAATTTAGCATGGATTGTAACAAAGAAATACACTCAATCAAAGAACAACTATCATAATTAAAGTCTTTGTAATCCAAGAGAGTGGGCACATCGCTAGTTAAAGTTTTTACCTCTCCAGACCCACTTTTATCAATTTTTTCATCAAGATTTTCACCCTCCGAATTATGGGGACGCCTCCTAGCTAAAGTTGACTCTTCTTCAGTCCCCTTTTCATCAAGTTTTATATTGCTAAACAAGGAGTCAATAGATTAAACACCAATCATTTTAATATCCTCATCATTACTACATGCTACTGATTCTGGCTTAGCTGCCATTTGGTTTACTAGCGTAGCCTGCGCATCAGAAATTTTTCCTAGCAAATTTTCAGTATGAGAAAATTGAGATTGAAGTTTAGCAACTTCTTCACTAACATCATCGAGTTGTTTTGCAATAGCATCCAACAAAGTAGAGTGTTCTTTGAGTTCTTCGGTAATTTTGTTGTTGTGCTCAAACTGCGTAGTCATGTAATCTTTAGTATTTTGATCGGTTTCGGCCAAAATTTTATAATAAAAAGTATCATGATAATTTTCTCGGGGCATCGTGACTACGCAAACAAGATAACGGGTAAGCAAAGTAGCAAACAAGAAAAAAACAAACGGAAAATATTTTTGTATTTTTGTAAAAACCTTTTTAGAAGTGGGGGAGATGAAAACGAGAGGCAAAGGCAAATAAAATAAATGCAAGGAGATGAAGTTTTATGCGTAGGTACTTGATAGATGTTGATGATGTCTCCCCGGCAACGGCGCCATAAATTCTTCCTGCTACTTGTGAGCTGCGTTGGGATTTCCCTGAAGAGGAGGGGATGATGCAGTACAGTAGAGATAAGTATTTCCCTCAGTTATGAAACCAAGGTTATCAATCCAGTAGGAGAATCATGCAACAAATCGTTAGCAGTACGCGCACACAAAACAACAAATCCTCGCGCCCAACGCGAACAAGGGGTTGTCAATACCTTCGCGGTTAATTGCAAGATTAAATTGTATGGTGATAGATAGGTAGATCAAACAAAAATACAAAATAAAATAAATAAAGTAAAATTGCAGCAAGGTATTTTTTAGGATGTTGAATATATTATTAAGGTAGACCCGGGGGCCATAGTTTTCACTAGAGGCTTCTCTCTTGAAAATAGCATACGGTGGGTGAACAAATTACTGTTGGGCAATTGATACAAAAGCAAATAATCATGATGATATCCAAGGCAATGATCATGTATATAGGCATCACGTCCAAGACAAGTAGACCGACTCCTGCCTGCATTTACTACTATTACTCCACACATCGACCGCTATCCAGCATGCATCTAGTGTATTAAGTTCATAAAGAACGGAGTAACGCCTTAAGCAACATGACATGATGTAGATAAAGTAAACTCACTCATGAATATACCCCATCTTTTTACCCTTAATAGCAACGATACATACGTGTCATGTCCCTTTTTGTCACTGGGATTGAGCACCGCAAGATCGAACCCATTATAAAGCACATCTCCATTGCAAGATAAATCAATCTAGTTGGCCAAACCAAATCAATAGATCGGAGAGAAATACGAAGCTATAATAATCATGCATAAAAGAGTTCAGAGAAAACTCAAATAATATTCATGGGTAATCTGATCATAAACTCACAATTCATCGGATCCCAACAAACACACCGCAAAAAGTGATTACATCGGATAGAACTCCAAGAACATCGAGGAGAACATTGTATTGAAGATCAAAAAGAGAGAAGAAGCCATCTACCTACTAACTATGGACCCGAAGGTCTGTGGTAAACTACTCACGCATCATCAGAAGGGAAGCAAGGATGATGTAGAGCCCCTCCGTGATCGATTCCCCCTCCGGCAGAGTGCCGGAAAAGGCCTCCAGATGGGATCTCTCGAGAACAGAAACTTGCGGCGGCGGAAAAAGAATTTCGTGGACTCCTCTGTTGGTTTCCCGATTTTAGAGAATTTATAGAGGTGGAATTAGGTCAAACGGAGAAGGGGGGCGCGGCCTGGTGGCTCGTGGCCACCTCCTCTGTCTTCTGGCCCTCTCCCGAAGCTTCTAGTGTCTCTTATGTCCAGAAAAAATTTCCAAAAAGTTTTGTGGCATTTGGACTTCGTTTGGTACTGATATTCTGGAACACCATAAACAGGCAAAAAACAGCAACTGGCACTTGGCACTAAGTTAATAGATTAGTCCCAAAAAAATGATATATAATTGCTTGTAAATGTTTATAAAAACATCCAAGATTGATACTATAATAGCATGGAACAATCAAAAATTATAGATACGTTGGAGACGTATCAAGCTTCTCTGATGCTTCATCCATTCAGATCGTTCCATCACCACCACACGAGGGGTACTTCAAAAAAGCATTAAGAAATGGATTAATAATTGATGCCCAAAGATGCGTGCATAAATCACAAGATTTTGTTTTCATAATTTAGGGAGGGCGATCCATATTGTTTTATCCAGCCGTGCGATGACACAAATTAATGACCAGTCAATTTACACGCATAGTACAGTATGAATTGAATACCTTAATTAAGCCACTCAACGAAAAGAATACCTTAATTAATTAGCCACGCGGCGACCTCCACCCTGCAGACAGAGAAGCGCGATGCCGCGGCACGCCGAGATAGCAAGGTCGATGAGCAAAGCTTAGTGGGGCATCCGCCTGAAGTTCGAGCTCCACTATCCCGCCTTCGACCGCGAGGGATGTGCTCCAATCACGCCGCCGCCGACCTCGAGGATTGAGATCTCCACCTATCTCCCGCCGCCGACCGAGGATTGACCTCCTATCACGCCGCCACCACCGACCGACCGAGGATTGACCTCCTATCCGGTAGCTGCTGCCTCGGCCGCCGCCCCCATCTCTATCTGCAGAGCGGCTGTTTTTATTTTTTGACGGGTATCCACAAAGCGGCTGTTTACAGTATTAACTCCATTATTACATCCCCATATGTACCGGGTAGTGATACGTCTCCGTCATATCTACAATTTTTGATTATTTCATGCCAATATTCTACAACTTTCATATACTTTTGGCAACATTTTATATTATTTTTGGGACTAACATATTGATCCAGTGCCCAGTGCCAGTTTCTATTTGTTGCATGTTTTTTGTTTTGCAGAATATTCCTATCAAACGAAGTCCAAACACGATAAAAATTTATGGAGATTTATTTTGGAATATATGTGATTTTTGGGAAGAAGAATTAACGCAAGACGGTGCTCGTGGGCCCCATGAGGCACCAGGGCACGCCCCAGGGGGGTGGCGCACCGTGGTGCCTCGTGAGCCCCTCGTAAGTCGGTTGACCCCCTTCTTTCGCCGCGGGAAAGATAATATCCGGAAAAAAATCATGTTAAAATTTCAGCCCGATCGGAGTTACGGATATCTGCGAATTTAAGAAAGGGTGAAAGGCCAGAAAACAGGAACGCGAAACAGAAGAGAACAGAGAGAGAGATCCAATCTCGGAGGGGCTCCTCCCCTCCAGGAGCCATGGTGGCCATGGACCAGAGGGGGAACTCTCCTCCCATCTAGGGGGAGACCAAGCAAGAAGAACAAGGAGGGGGGCTCTCTCCCCCTCTCTCCCGGCGGCGCCGGAACGCCACCGGGGCAATCATCGTGATGGCGATCTACACCAACAACTTCGCCGCCGTCACCACCAACTCTCTCCCCCTCTATGCAGCGGTGTAACACCTCTTCTCCCCGCTGTAATCTCTACTTAAACATGGTGCTTAATGCTACATATTATTATCCAATGATGTGTTGCCATCCTATGATGTTTGAGTAGATTCGTTTTGTCCTATGGGTTGATTGATGATCGTGATTGGTTTGAGTTGTATGTTTTATTTTGGTGCTGTCCTATGGTGCTCTCCGTGTCGCGCAAGCGTGAGGGATTCCCGCTGTAGGGTTTGCAATGCGTTCATAATTCTCTTATAGTGGGCGGCTAGAGTGACAGAAGCTTACACCCGAGTAAGGGGGTTGTTGCGTATGGGAGTAAAGGGGACTTGTTACTTAATGCTATGGTTGGGTTTTACCTTAATGATCTTTAGTAATTGCGGATGCTTGCTAGAGTTCCAATCAGAAGTGCATATGATCCAAGTATGGAAAGTATGTTAGCTCATGCCTCTCTCTCATATAAAATTACAATAAAGATTACCGGTCTAGTTATCGATTGCCTATGGACAAATCATTCTCTTGTGTTACAAAAGCTTTCTACTAAACAACTAACTTTTATTATCTCGCAAATTACTCCTAGTTTTATTCTCATTAAGTACTTCTAGTCTTATCCTTACACCCGCAAAATAGTTTCATACTTTTTCTAGGTAAAGCGAACGTTAAGTGCGCGTAGAGTTGTATCGGTGGTCGATAGAACTTGAAGGAAATATTAATTCTACCTTTAGCTCCTTGTTGGGTTTGACACTCTTATTTATTGAAAAAGCCACAATTGATCCCCTATACTTGTGGGTTATCAGGTAGTACATCACATACGGTTATGTCACGGGAACCGTGTGTCACGCACGTTGTCTTCTCACATGGTTTCGTGTGGAAATCGTGTGTGAAGTTGTAATATCGAACACAAACGATATGTACAAACCGTGTGCCGTATACAACAGAGTGCGATAAGTAGTTCCCGACCGTTATCAGATCCCCACAGTTTCCCCATTTCCCCCAAATCCCTAGATAGTCCCCAAATTCCCTCGCGTGGCGCTGACATTGGGGGAATGTGGACGAGTGGTGCTGATGGTTTCGGTGCGGCTGCTCCGGCTCGTATCGTCGCTGTCGGCAGCGCGATGGGCGGCGCCGCCACGACAACGGTCACCGCCGAGCGCTTGCCTAAGGTCATCAGAAGGCCAGTGTACTACGGATCCGAATCGTCTTGTCAGGTTCCAATCAATCCTGATCTTTTTTAGCATGTCCAAATTAAAGTAGCTCCCTGCTCAATCCGTCCTGAATGACCCCCGCTCCCCCACCCAGGAAAGCGATCAACCTCCGGATCCGGAGTATGACTCCAGACTCCCGCAACATGAGTTCAACTTTGAGTTTTACGCCACCGAGAAGTACCAAAAGCTGAGTTGTGCGCACGGACACACTCCCGCTCGACGTGTATGCACGGAGGGATTTGACATTGGCAGACGGTTTCTCAGTTGCCCCTTAGAGGTTAGTGCTAAGTTCATCATTTAAGTTGAGTTAATGCCCCCGCCCATCCTGAATATTTAACATTGGCAGGGATATGAGGCTTGTGCCTTTGTTAACTGGTTGGATGATGAATGGCATGGCAGGGCTCGGAGTGTTATCACCAAGCTCGCAGAAGATAACGTAAAGCTGAAGAAGAAACTGACTGATCTGGAGTGTACAATCACTACGATGAAGCAAGAAAGACTCAATCACAGGCAACATATGAAAGCAAGAGACAAGAAGGAACTAGCATGTGTAGTTATAGTTGTCGCATTAGCCATCTTCTATGCGCTGTTTGTAATGATGATTAGGGGTTTTGTTTGATTATCACTGGCTACATCAATAAGCAGAGCTCATCTATTGCTTGACAACTGTCCTATGAAAACTACTTGTTTCACATTTGGACGCTCCAACCTGTGTGTGTAATTATCACATTGAGAACTGCGCAACCGCGGGAATTTGGAGCGACTGGGTACTAATAATTGCGGTTGATTATATCAGGATTCTAACCGCCTGCCAAGGCGCCAATAAAAACCGTCAATCCACTGCTTCAATTGCCATTCCTATTTTCTTCATACCCCGCTTCTGTCTCCACCATCTTCATCGTCCCGGACGGCCGCGGTACACACTTACACACACTCTGCAATCTCGCTTTGTGTACATACCGCAGCCATGTCGAGCGATAGCGAGGACGACAGTTCCGCCAGTAGTCTTCCGCCCGATGATAGGTCAACCTCGGAATCATGCCGCTCGTCTTCCATGAGTCCGGCGTCGAGCCCTGACCTCGATTTTATCCGGATCATGGAAGGGACGCCGCCGCCCGAGTCGTCGGACGACGACCAGACAGACGAGGACCCGTCGGGGGACGATGAAGACGACGACGATGATGATGATGAGGAGGAATGTTCGAACAAGGAGGATGACGATGAGGACATCAACGATGATGACGACAGCGGCGGCGATGAAAAGCCAACGGTTAGCGGCAAGAAGCGTCCTCGCTAAGACGATGTCACGGGGCCATCCAACAACAACAAGAAGAAGAAGGACTAAATTAAGCAGACTGTATATCTCTGTTGCCATTCACAGACGGTTAGCAATACGTATTCGACAGAGATCTTTTACATTATCGCCCACAGTTGGTTTCTTGAATTGTGTGCCCTGTCGAGCACACAATTCACAAACAAAAAATAGTATGCGCTGTCTATAATTATCGCACACAATTCTGATTACCGACCTGTTTGCCGGATATCACACACATCTTGTTACGCCGAATCGTTTCTGTTCTTCTGGATCAACGTAAACAGTTCATCCGAGTGAACTGTATGTCGTGTATCGCACACACCTCGAATTGGCTGCCCGTTTTAGTTGTGTTGGGTAATCACAAACAGGTCATCCGAGTGAACTGTATGCTGTGTATCGCACACACCTCGAACTGGCTGCCCGTTTCTGTTGTGTTGGGTAATCACAAACAGTTCATCCGAGTGAACAGTATGCCGTTTATTGCACACACCTCGAACTGGCAGCCCGTTTCTGTTGTTCTGGCTCATCGCAAACAGTTCATATCGATCAACTGTATGCCACGTATCGCACACGAGTCTCTAATCTGAATCATTTTTTATGTCTCCGGCTTCGCAAACAGTTCGTCTTATTGGGGACGTTTTTTACGACACCGTTTGCGATTCATGCATCACACACAGTTTGGTCGCGGGGTCTCTGATTCATGTGTCGCGTTAGTGGTCGCCTGCAGTAGTGCAAAGAGTATGGTGTCATCAGCATATTGTAGAATATACAATTCATGTTCTACTAAATGAGGAATTACCTTCCTAATTTGATCAATGACTTTAGCCCGTTCAACTAGAACAACAAACATGTCTGCCACACTATTGAACAAATAGGGGAGATACGATAATTTTGCCAAAGTTTAAAACGGGTGATGTCAAGGTTTTAAATGTGCAGTTGTTGAACAGTTGTACCAACTCCACCTCAATAATGTGGCAGAAAAATTGATAAACTCCACGAAAAGTCATCTGGCCCTAGAACCCTCTGGTGATCTATCTAGAATACCACAACCCAAACTTGATCCTCAGAGAAGAAAGAATTCAAAAAAACTCATTTTGCACCTTTGAGACATGAGTTATGTCATCCGTTATAAAGTCGTCCAACGAGAATGTACTCTCAGCTAGAGGTCCAAAAGGATGTTTGCAATACTTAGCAATAAAATTTTTGAGCGGAATAATGCCTACTGCTTCCTTGGATCGTCTAGGGAACTTTTGGGCCTTGAAGATTAAGGCTTGCCGGTAAACAACAAGTTTACCTTAGTGAAGAACCAAGGTTATCAACCCGCAGAGTTCTCCTAACGATTCAATGATCAACACGTGCACACAACTAAGAAATTTCTTCTTGGTCCTCAGCTCAGTCTAGCGAGGTTGTCAATCCGACTAGCTTTGCTAGTTACAAGAATAACTTTATGTAGTGCTTGGAATTGGATTGCAAAACAAAAAGTATAGAGTGTTCAGATTGTAAAAGATAGAAAATAAAATGATCGATGTTATGATTATGAGGAATAAAGGACCAGAATCCATAACTTCACTAGTGGGATCTCTCCAAGAAAGCACTGGGTGAGGAGAACAAATTACAGTTGTGTATCGATTAATAGCATTGTTTATAACTTAGTATATGTGTCATGATTGCAGATAGGAATTACATTCTTGTATCCATAGCCCGTTATCCAATTGCATTTATAGCTAACACTCCATCCAAGACCGTACTCCAACATGCACCTCAAAGTACTAAGTAAAAATAATGTATTGCATTAAGAAAATTGACATAATGTAGATAGTATATTCTCTTTGCCTCCAGCTCATCACCGAGACAACTAGGCAACTATCTTTCTATCCTTAGTGGCAATAACACAGTACAAGCCTTTCTCTCTTTATCTCACTAAGATAGATTACTTGCAAGGTTTAACCCAACTAACATACACAACTTCATCTTGGAGATCATTCATCAAAACATGGTCAGTGTAAGACTAATAGATCGGAGAGCATATATGTATATAAATAATGTAGCAAAGAACTGAAAAGAATCCAAAAGAAATCCATGTATATATCTGATCATAATGTGACCCAACTAACATACACAACTTCATCACGTGAAAATGGGATTTTGTATTGACGAGCCTTAGTATGCTAATCCATGTAAGGTGGTGCTCCCTATGTTCCATAATGTAGTGCACATAGATTTTTTGAAAAGTCAAACCTCATAAACTTCACCAAGTTTGTGGAGAAAAACATTTACATCTAGAATACCAAAGATATGTCATTAGATTCATCATAAGACGTAGTTTCATATTTATATATTAGGTATTGTAGATATAAGTAGGTTTCTCTATAAACTTGGTCTAAGTTTGCAAAGTTTGACTTTTAAAAAAATCTATATACATTACGTTATGAAACGGAGGGAGTACAACTCTGATACGTCTCCGACGTATCTATAATTTTTGATTGTTTCATGCTATTATATTATCATTCTTGGATACTTTATATGCAATTTTATATCATTTTCGGGGACTAACCTATTAACTCATTGCCTAGTGCCAGCTGTTGTTTTCTGCTTGTTTTTGGTTTTACAGAAAATCTATACCAAACGGAGTCCAAACGCTACGAAACCTTTTGACGATTTTTTCCTGGACAAAAGAGACACTAGAAGCTTCGGGGGAGGACCAGAAGACCTACGAGGAGACGGCAAGGCAACAGGGCGCCCAGGGGGTAGGCGCGCCCTGATGCCTTATGGGCCCCACGTGGTTCCGTCTGACCTAATTCCACTTCTATAAATTCGCAAATATTCCAAAAACCCCAAAGAGCCAGACGATGCAATTTTTCTGCCGCCACAAGCCTCTGTTCTTCCGCGATCCCACCTGGAGGCCTTTTCCGGTGATCTGCCGGAGGGGGAATCGATCACGGAGGGCTTCTACATCAACCTTGCTGCCCTTCCGATGATGTGTGACTAGTTCACCACAGACCTACGGGTCCATAGCTAGTAGCTAGATGGCTTTCTCTCTCTCTTTGATCTTCAATACAAAGTTCTCCATGATCTCCATGGAGTTCTATCCGATGTAATCTTATTTTGCGGTGTGTTTGTTGGGATCCGATGAACTGTGGGTTTATGATCAGATTATTCATTGAAAGTAATTGAGTCTTTTCTGAACTTTATTATGCATGACTATTATACCTTTGTATTTTTCTCCGAACTATTCGTTTGGTTTGGCCAACTAGATTGATTTATCTTCAGCGGGAGAGGGGCTTTGTAATGGGTTCAATCTTGCAGTGTCCTCATCCAGTGACAGAAGGGGTAGCGAGGCACGTATTTGTAGTGTTGCCATTAAGGGTAAAACGACGGGGTTTAATCATATTGCTTGATTCTATTCTATCTACATTATGTCATCTTGCTTAAAGCCTTACTTTATTTGTCATAAACTTAATACCATAGATGCAGGCAGGAGTCGTTCGATTGGTGGGGTAATAGTAGTAGATGCAGGCAGGAGTCGGTCTACTTGTCACGGACGTGATGCCTATATACATGATCATTGCCATGAATAACATCATAACTATGCGCTTTTTTATCAATTGTCCAACAGTAATTTGTTTACCCACCGTATGCTTTGTTTCAAGAGCGAAGCCTCTAGTGAAAACTATGGCCCCCGGGTCTACTTTAATTATATTACTAAAACCTAAATTACCTTGCTGCAATTATTTTACTTTTTATTTACTTTTCAATTATTATATTTATCACTATCAGATTTAATACTTGCAAACAACGAGTTCAAGGGAATTGACAATCCTCTTGCCCGCGTTGGGTGCAACTATTTGCTCTCTTGTGTGTAGGTACTGCTTACTAGGAATTTGCATGGTTCTCCTATTGGTTCGATAACCTTGGTTCTCACTGAGGGAAATACTATCCGCTACTATATTGCTTCACCCTTCCTCTTCGGAAAAAATCTCAACGCAGCTCACAAGTAGCAAACTCAACTATGACAATGGATGAAAATGACACTATCTTACTCATGCCATTGAACTCTTTGTGGGCAACTTGGACAACTTATAATGATGTTTGTCATGCATATCGGAAACAAATATGGGGTTACATAATTTTAAAGCTTCCGTCTAATTCATATTTAGCCGCGAGCAATCTACCGGTGAGATCTTGTATATTTTCATCACTTATGTAGCATATTAGAGCATCTCCAACAGCTGACCAAATGTTTGGCTACCTAAATCCATTTTTGCGTGAGGAGAGAGAAGATTTAGGTAGCCAATTTTTTTTGTGCTTTTACATCATACCTAAAATTGGATATTCAAATCTTCAATACCTAATGAAACATAAAGACCCAATGGCGGAGAGCCCGAGAGGTGAATCCGACAGCGAAGAGTCTGAGAGGCGGATACGACGGTGGGAGGCTAGAATTAGGCAGGACGGCGGCTGAACAGACCTGCGGGCGCTGGAGCGGGAGGAGGGGTTGGCCAGGGCCGAGACGCTCGCTGAAGGCCAAGGGAACGCGGCGGCGGAGAGGCAATGATCGACAAGGGAGCGTGCATGAGACCAGATCAACTCTCTATAACTTGATCTGCAAAATATATATGTGCCGACTTAGATCACACGACAATTCAGATAAAGTGTCATTTTCAATCAAAATCAACATATTAACGATTATTATGGCGATTGAGCCGATATAGCAATCTCTTGCTAGAGTTAGAGCATCTACAGTCGGACTTGGCAAATCCGACCCCTCAAACGCCCATGGACGTGCCCTGGCACGTCCGCGGACAGTGACCAGTCACGCCTCAAATATTTGATTCTACAAGCGGATACCTCAAATTAGAAACCTCAAATCCATACTATTACATGCAACGTAAAACCTAATCTAAGCCGAGCTCACCCGGTTACGCCGTGGCCATGTCCGGCGACCGGCCGCGCTCCCCAGAGAGTTGGACCGGTCGCCGACAAGGTAGAGTAGGGCATGAAACACAAGCCGGCTCACGGGAATCAAGGCGCCGCCATCTCCCATGCCCTACTCTTCCTCGCTGGAGCCCGTAACCCGGACGGTGCCGGTGGACGTCAGATCGATGATGGATCCGTCCTGGGACGAGTCGGCGACATCCACCACGACGCGGTTGCGTCGCCCGGACTGGTGCACCATACGGGGCGCCGGAGAATGGGACTCCTCCTCGCCAACGTCCACCACCGCGAGGGCTGCCGCCGCCTCCCGTGCCTGCTGCCTCGCACGGCGGGCACGCCGCGCCATGTTTTGCGTCCGACGACGCCCATGGTGCGTCCATGACCTCGGCGCGACAACGGAGGGGTTGCGCGTCCGCCACCGCGTTCGGACGCCAGATGAACCGCACTGCCTCCGGTGAGGCAACGATGGCACACATAGCGCCGGATTCATGCGCCATTTGGGCGGACGCAATGGATTTCCGACGGAAGGAGTCGGAGCGCTGCCTCGCACGGGCCTCCTCCCATGAGCGGCGGAGCGCAAACCGGACGGCCATCTCCTCCTCGGGGCCGCGTGGGATGAGCTCGGGGTGGACGGATCTGGAGGTGTAGAACTCGGATTCGCTGCCCGCCATGCTGGAGAAGGCCGGAGGTGAGCTCGGGTGACGCGGGGGAGTGGAGTGAAGTGACTAGGCTTTAGTCCGGCGAGCGAATGAGGAGAAATATATGTGGGGCCGGGTGGGCTAGCGTGGGCCGGGTTCGACGTGGCGGACACGTCCGGGCGCCCCATATCCGCCTCATATTTGGACTGGATATGAGGGGAGCCGGTCAGCCCGAACGTTTGAGACCCGTTTGAGGCGTCCGTCCGAATCGTATTTTCTTGACCGGTCGGTGACCGGACCGTCCATCCGGGTATTTAAAGGGGGTTTGAGGTGCCCGGGTGTAGATGCTCGTAGCGCGTGGACGATGAGACGAGCAGAGGAGAGGAGTCGTATGGGCGACGAGTCCGCTCAAACTGATCGACTGACGAGTCGGTGGAGTCAAATCATTTACGTTTTCCATCTTTAATTTGGTTTACTCTTTTTAGCAAGCAAAAACAAAAATTCTACTCCACAACCACAATCCGCTAGACTACCGACTACGAACCATACGTGATGCAGCAAATGACTCGAAGTCTCAGTAGATCCAACCTTGACCTTGTACACAACGTGTCTCGAAACTAGTCGTCAGACCGTGTCCCCTTGCCCCGATTAACCACCGGGACGACGCGGTGCCGCGGCCCGAAGAGTTCAACTTTGCACGGCGCCGTCCCCGCGAAGACAGACTGCTCTGGTCTGGTCTCACGCGTCGTCGCTGCCCATGACGACAGCCCGAGGCTTGAACGTTACAGCTGCTGCCTACCTCAACCGACGTTTAGAAAATCGCCTCCCCGCTATAAATACCAGCCTCCTCGCCCCATCCCAATCCACAACTCAACAGCCTCTCCACTCCCACACCAGAGCCCAAGCATTCGCCTCCATCGTCTCGTCTCGTCTCCTCTCCTCTCTGAATCTCAGGGAAGTTTTCCGCAACCAACAACAGCCAGATAGATGGCTCGCTTCGCCGTGCTCGCCGCCATCATCGCGCTCCTCGCCGTCACCGTAGCCGCGCAGGGCCCCATGTCGGCGCCCAGGATGGCCCCGCTCCCCGCACCGCCGGCGAGGTCCCCGCCCACCGACGCGCCGACCGACGCTCCCTCCGCGATGACGCCCTCCGCGGTCTCCGCCACGCCCACCGGCGCCCCTACCGGCACCCCCGCGAGCTCCGCCGTGTACTCATCCGCCGCCAGCTTCGTCGCCGTCGCCGGCGCGGTAGCCGCCGCCATCATGTTCTAGATGGACGGAGGATCGTGAGCTGATCTTCAATCGACCGCCGCCGCGGGGCTCTGCTCCACCGTTGTTTATACGACGAGATTCTTTTTTGGCTTCTCTTTCTTGATGAGGGCGAGTGAGTTATATGTGAGATTGCCATGTTGTGCTACGCATGCGCCAGATTATCATCATTAATATAAATTCTTTCATTTGTTACCTGGTTGATCTCCTCTCCTGAATGTATGCATCTGTTCTCCATTAACTCGTTCCGATTAACCACAACCGCAGAAATGGCAAGAAACCCTAATCTGCAACGTTACTCGACTACTACGCGCTCTGTTCGAGCAGTTTGCTCTGCCGTGTGGAACTTGGCGAATTCCCACCGTCATACGGATCAGGGGCCTACCTCTCGGTGACGTGAATCGTGATGCGGCGGGGTACGGGGATCGAAAAGCCAGGACGACAACGGTAAACCGATGAGAGTTGCCGTTGCCCGTTGCGATGTCGATTTAGTCGGGACGGGAGGACCAAAGCCATGTGCGGAGCTCTGTTTTCGTCTCGATCGGCGCAGGCGAGGTCACATGGTCGCATGCGCCGTTGCCTGCCTGCTTTTCTTTTTCGTCCATCGTCTCTTCTTTTCTTTGCGTCCTGATGCCATGCCATGTGACCTGTTTTGGTCTGCGCGCTTCAGCTGTGAGCTAGCTGGAAATTTCTGGACTCCAATGGCGAAATCTCGCTTTTGCTTTAGCCCATTTTAGGAAGATATCTGCAAAGATTGAAATGTACAGAATACGCTTCTGCTTTGGGCTTCGACGTAAATTGATTTCTGCGCGTCTGCGGTGTAATTTGTTGCGGCAAGGGGATCCTTATCTTATCTTATCTTTTGTTAATAATAGTTTTCCTTTTTTTTTGCATGGTATAATAATAGTTTTCCTTTCCGGAGGATAGAGGAATACCACTACCTCTTTCTGTGTACAGATTTCAGTTTGCTGTAAACTGTATTTTTTTTATGAACTATTTTTCTTTTAAGCAGATGTTGGAAACTAGTACTCCCTCCAATCCAAATTACTTGTCGCTGAAATGGATGTATCTAAACGTATTTTAATGCTAGATACATCTGTTTGAGCGATAAGTAATTTGGATCGGAGGGAGTAAATGGTTCTAAACATTTTTCAGAGTTTGCCTTTTTTTAATGACGTATATTTTTCAGTCTCTCCATGGTAACTAAAATTTCGTATAACTAACTCGTATAACTAAAATTTCGAGTGAAATTTTCTCGGAATCATCTTCTCCATGGTAACAATATTTGCAATGGCAAATACCGCCAACCTTCAATAAAATGACTGCAATCTAATCAGAGCAACGACACCGTCACTCGTATATGAACTTGACTACCTTCATTGGTTTCAGAAATTCTTTGAAACCGCCCATCCGAAAAAAAAAAATCATGGGCATTGAGCATATTTTTTTTCTCAAGAGTACGTGTACGCGTATCATATTTTAATAGAAGGCAAAAGATAAATACAAGAAACTACCTCTCGACACAAACAACAAGGGTAGTTCAAACACCAGACCCGAGGTAATCCAAAGATTAGCCACTGTAACCATTACAAACACAACGCAAAAGGGGCCTGCCCTAAACAGGAACTCCAAGCTGCGTCTCGACCAACACCGGTCACCTCGAAGAACAACAACTTCAGTTGAACTTTCCTTGCCGACGCACCCAACCACCCTTAACTGCCTAAAAGCAGACGGCGAGTGGGTGGATGGACTCAGTCGGCCCCGAGAAAGCCATCGTTCTTGGACTCACCGGCCACTGCATATATAGCACCCATGAAGATCTACCCGGGCCAGTGGCAAGCACCGGAGAACCGCAACACAAAACCTCAAGGCCGTGTCTCCACACGCCATGCCCCCAACAGAGAAACGACCCTGAGACCACCGCCACCGTCGATCCGGCAACGGACCTAGGCTTTCGCCCGGAGACAACAACCCAAGCGAGGAGGGGAGATGCCAACACACCTCAGCGATGCCTCCAAGCAAGGGAACGACACCCACATGCGTCGTCGCCGCCATCACCGATTGAAGAGAGACATGATTTTCATCAGTAATGTCGCACACCTCCATCCCTTCCCACCGGATTGGGGCAACACTGTCTATGTTGGGTCACTCCGCTGCCGCCACAGCACCTCGCCATCATGACCATAACGACGCGATACACCGACACCCCGCATGGCCAAGAGCATGCAACCCATCTTCCACCTCCCGACGGCTGAGAAAACAGCGATACCAGACCTTCCTCCGCCTCCAGCACCGCCAAGGGCCGCTGGCAACACCTACAGCAGCTAGTCACACCAACTCCAAGCGGAAAAGCGCGTAGCGGCCACGGCCTCGAGCCCATGTCGGGCCCATATCTCATCCGCGCCGCCACCTCCGTGAAGGCACCACCGCATCAACTCATGGCCGCCGCTCGTGCAACACTTCCTGGTCGAGCTCCACGTCCTCCATGGCCCAGTCACGCCACCACCTCCCGCACCGACGCTGGCGCCTCCAGGAGGACACCCCGCACGCTAGCTCCTCCACTACGAGACCCCAACCGTGCATCGCCGCTCCATTGCGCTCCTCCCTGCTCCAAAAATATCACCCGCGCTGCCCACTGTAGGAGATATGCCCTAGAGGCAATAATAAATGTTATTATTTATCCCCATGTTCCTAATTAAGTTTATATTCCGTGCTATAACTGATGTGGTTCTCGAGTCTGCAATAACCACGAGGCTCGGAGGAAAACTCATATGCACGTGTGGAATAATAAACGGTAAAATGTATTCCTAGTCTGGCCTCTAAGACTAGCTCAAGTGTTGCATGATGGTTCTGTTTTCCTGATCATGGGCATGACTATGCCGGCAACTTTGAAGGCACAATGTTAGAAGAACATTTGTGTTGAATCGACCCGAATTGATGTTATGCTATGAGATACATTCGTCACAAGTTAATGGTTAATAACACAGAGAAAGTTAACGTTTGCATAATTCCTTAGACCATGAGAGTATCGACTTCCTTCATGCTTGATTCATGAACTTTGGGGTTTGTTAAACGTCATCCGTAACTGGGTGGCTATTACGGCGGCTTACGGGTTCATGGGAAAGTATGACAAGGGACTTGATAGCTCAAGATTGGGATTTGCTCCTCCGACAATGGAGAGATATTCTTTGGGCCCTCTCGGTGTTACGGTATCCATCATCGTCTGGCCAGACACATTGTGATTTGATCACAGGTATACCGGAACACGGGAACGAGAAAAAAAGAACAAAACCGGTAACGAGGTAACTTGATGGAAATATGCCCTAGAGGCAATAATAAAGTTGTTATTATTTTATATTTCCTTGTTCATGATAAAGGTTTATTATTCATGCTAGAATTGTATTGACCGGAAACTTAAATACATGTGTGAATACATAAACAAATACCGTGTCCCTAGTGAGCCTCTACTAGACTAGCTCGTTGATCAAAGATGGTTAAGGTTTCCTAACCATAGACATGAGTTGTCATTTGATAACGGGATCACATCATTAGGAGAATGATGTGATGGACAAGACCCATCTGTTAGCTTAGCATATGATTGTTCTATTTATTGCTACTGCTTTCTTGAATGTCAAATACATTTTCCTCCGACCATGAGATCATGCAACTCCCGGATACCGAAGGAATACCTTGTGTGCTATCAAACGTCACAACGTAACTGGGTGATCATAAAGATGCTCTACATGTATCTCCGAAGGTGTCTGTTGAGTTGGCATGGATCGAGACTGGGATTTGTCACTCCGTGTTTCGGAGAGGTATCTCTGGGCCCTCTCGGTAATGCACATCATAAGAAGCTTGCAAGCAAAGTGACTAAGGAGTTAGTTACGGGATGATGTATTACGGAACGAGTAAAGAGACTTGCCGGTAACGAGATTGAACTACGTATGGAGATACCGACGATCGAATCTCGGGCAAGTAACATACCGACGGACAAAGGGAATTACGTATGTTGTCATTGCGGTTCGACCGATAAGATCTTCGTGGAATTTGTAGGAACCAATATGAGCATCCAGGTTCCGCTATTGGTTATTGACCGGAGAGGCGTCTCAGTCATGTCTACAACATTCCCGAACCCGTAGGGTCCGCACGCTTAACGTTCGTTGACGATATAGTGTTATATGAGTTATGTGAATTGGTAACCAAATATTGTTCGGAGTCCCGGATGAGATCCCGGACGTCACGAGGAGTCTCGGAATGGTCGAGAGGTAAAGATTTATATATGGGAAGTCATATTTTGGGTTCCGGAAAAAGGTGCAGTTTTTTCGGTATTGTACCGGGAAGCTTCCAGAAGGTTCCGGAGGATTCCGGAGGGGTCTGGAAGGCCACAAGTGGGTCCATCACGTCCCAAGGGCTAGCATGGGCTAAGGGGAGGCGCCCTGGCCTTATTGGGCCAGGCGCACCAAGTCCTCAAAAGCCCACGCAGCTAGGGAAGGAAAAAAGGAGAGTTCTAGTAGGAATAGGATTGGACTTTGGAGTCCAAGTCCACTTGTGTACTATTCACGTGGTACTGTTCACGTGGTAATGTTCACGTGGCACTATTCCTTCTAATCCAAGCCCCTACACATATATAAATAGAGGAGAGGGGGCGCCCCAAACAAGACACAACATTGTCTTAGCCGTGTGCGGCGCCCCCCTCCACAGTTCCGTCCCTCGGTCATATTTTCGCAGTGCTTGGGCGAAGCCCTGCGGAGATAGCATCACCATCACCGTCACCATGCCGTCGTGCTGCCGGAACTCATCCTCTACCTCACCGTCTTGCTGGATCAAGAAGTCGAGGACGTCACCGAGCTGAACGTGTGCTGAACGCGGAGGTGTCGTACGTTCGGTACTCGGTCGGTTGGATCGTGAAGTTGTTTGACGACATCAACCACGTTGTTCTAACGCTTCCTCTTACGGTCTACGAGGGTACGTAGACACACTCCCCCTCTCGTAGCTATGCATCTCCATGGATAGATCTTGCGTGTGCGTAGAATTTCTTTTGTTTTCCATGCAACGTTCCCCAACAGTGGCATCATGAGCCAGGTCTATGCATAGATGATATGCACGAGTAGAACATAAAGAGTTGTGGGCGGTGATCGTCATACTGCTTACCACCAACGTCTTATTTTGATTCGGCGGTATTGTAAGATGAAGCGGCTCGGACCAACCTTACATGTCCACGTACATGAGACCGGTTCCACCGACAGACATGCAACTTGTTTTGCATAAAGGTGGCTGGCGGGTGTCTGTTTATCCTACTTTAGTTGAATCAAATTTGACTGTGGCCGGTCCTTGTTGAATGTTAAAACAGCAAACTTGATAAATCACCGTTGTGCTTTTGTGCCGTAGGTAAGAACGGTTCTTGCTAGAAGCCCGTAGCAGCCACGTAAAACTTGCAACAACAAAGTAGAGGACGTCTAACTTGTTTTTGCAGGGTATGCTGTGATGTGATTTGGTCAAGACATGATGTGATATACGTTATTGTATGAGATGATCATGTTTTGTAATTTATCGGCAACTGGCAGGAGCCTTATGGTTGTCTCTTTATTGTATGAAATGCAAGCGCCATGTAATTGCTTTACTTTATCGCTATGCGTTAGCAATAGTTGTAGAAGCAATAGTTGGCGAGACGACCACGACGCAACGATGGAGATCAAGGTGTCGAGCCGGTGACGATGGAAATCATGACGATGCTTTGGAGATGGAGATCAAAAGCACAAGATGATGATGGCCATATCATGTCACATATTTTGATTGCATGTGATGTTTATCCTTTATGCATCTTATTTTGCTTAGAACGACGGTAGCATTATAAGATGATCCCTTCACTAAATTTCAAGATAAAAGTGTTCTCCCCGAGTATGCACCGTTGCTAAAGTTCGTCGTTTCGAAGCACCTCGTGATGATCGGGTGTGATAGATTCTACGTTCACATACAACGGGTGTAAGCCAGTTTTACACAAGAAGAATACTTGGGTTAAACTTTACGAGCCTAGCATGTACAAACATGGTCTCGGAACACTGGAGACCGAAAGGTCGAACATGAGTCATATAGTAGATATCATCAACATGGAGATGTTCATCATTGATGACTATCCCATCTCACGTGATGATCGGACATGGGCTAGATGATTTGGATCATGTATCACTTAGTTAACTTGAGGGATGTTAATTTAAGTGGGAGTTCATTAGTAATTTGATTAATTGAACTTAATTTATCATGAACTTAGTCCTGATAGTCTTTGCAAATTATGTTGTAGATCAATAGCTCGCGTTGTAGCTCCCCTGTTTTTTGATACGTTCCTAGAGAAAGCTTAGTTGAAAGATGATGGTAGCATTTACAGGGACTGGGTCCGTAACTTGAGGATTATCCTCATTGCAGCACAGAAGGATTATGTTCTTGATGCACCGCTAGGTGATCGACCTCCTGCAGGAGCTGCTGCAGGCGTTGTGAACGCCTGGCAGGCTCGATCTGATGACTACTCGATAGTTCAGTGTGCCATGCTCTACGGCTTAGAACCGGGACTACAAAAGCGTTTTGAATGCCATGGAGCATATGGGATGTTCCAGGAGCTAAAATTGATATTTCAAGCTAATGCCCGGGTTGAGAGATATGAAGTCTCCAACAAGTTCTTCAGCTGTAAGATGGAGGAGAACAGTTCTGTCAGTGAACACATACTCAGAATGTATGGATACCACAACCACTTGACTCGGCTGGGAATTGATCTTCCAGTTGAGAGTGTTATTGACAGAGTTCTTCAGTCACTGCCACCAAGCTATAAAGGCTTCGTGATGAACTATAATATGCAAGGGATGGAGAAGACAATTCCCGAGCTCTTCGCGATGCTGAAATCGGCGGAGGTAGAAATCAAGAAGGAGCATCAAGTGTTGATGGTTAACAAGACCACTAGTTTCAAGAAAAAGGGCAAGGGAAATAAGGGGAACTTCAAGAAGAACGGCAAGCAAGCTGCCGCTCCCACGAAGAAACCCAAAGTTGGACCCAAGCCTGAAACTGAGTGCTTCTACTGCAAAGGAACTGGTCACTGGAAGCAGAACTGCCCCAAGTATTTGGCGGATAAGAAGGATGGCAAAGTGAACAAAGGTATATTTGATATACATGTTATTGATATGTACCTCACTTGTGCTCGTAGCAGCGTCTGGGTATTTGATACCGATTCAGTTGCTAAATATTAGTAACTTGAAGCAGGAGCTGCAGAGTAACGGAGACTAGCTGAGGGCGAGGTGATGATATGTGTTGGAAGTGTCTCCAAGATTGATATGATCAATATCGACATGCTCGTAATACCTTCGGGATTAGTATTAAACCTAAATAATGGTTATTTGGTGCTTGCGTTGAGCATAAAACATTATAATTGGATATTGTTTATTGCAAGACGGTTATTCATTTAAGTCAGAGAATAATGGTTATTCTGTTTATATGAATAATATCCCTCGTGATCATGCACCCTTGTGAATGGTTTATTCTTGTTGAATCTCGATCGTAGTGATACACATATTCATAATATTGATGCCAAAAGATGCAAAGTTGATAATGATAGTGCAACATACTTGTGGCACTGCCGTTTAGGTCATATTGGTGTAAAGCGCATGAAGAAACTCCATGCTGATGGACTTTTGGAATCTCTTGATTATGAATCATTTGATACTTGCGAACCATGCCTCATGGGCAAGATGACTAAAACTCCGTTCTCCGGAACAATGGAGCGAGCTACTGATTTGTTGGAAATAATACATACCGATGTATGCGGTCCGATGAATGTTGAAGCATGCGGCGGGTATCGTTATTTTCTAACCTTCACAGATGATTTGAGTAGATATGGGTATATCTACTTGATGAAACACAAGTCTGAAACATTTGAAAAGTTCAAAGAATTTTAGAGTGAAGTAGAGAATCATCGTAACAAGAAAATAAAGTTTCTACGATCTGATCGCGGAGGCGAATATTTGAGTTACGAGTTTGGCCTTCATTTAAGAAAATGTGGGATTGTTTCACAACTCACGCCACCAGGAACACCACAACGTAATGGTGTGTCCGAATGTCGTAACCGTACTTTATTGGATATGGTGCGTTCTATGATGTCTCTTACCGATTTGCCACTATCGTTTTGGGGTTATGCATTAGAGACAGCTGCATTCACGTTAAATAGGGCACCGTCTAAATCCGTTGAGACGACACTGTATGAACTATGGTTTGGCAAGAAACTTAAGCTGTCGTTTCTTAAAGTTTGGGGATGCGATGCTTATGTGAAAAAGCTTCAACCTGATAAGCTCGAACCCAAAGCGGAGAAGTGCGTCTTCATAGGATACCCTAAAGAAACAATTGGGTACACCTTCTACCACAGATCCGAAGGCAAGGTCTTTGTTGCCAAGAATGGGTCCTTTCTAGAGAAGGAGTTTCTCTCGAAAGAAGTGAGTGGGAGGAAAGTAGAACTTGATGAGGTAATTGTACCTTTCTCGAATTGGAAAGTAGCTCATCAGAGAAAACCGTTCCCGTGATGCCTACACCAATAAGAGAGGAAGATAATGGTGAAGATCATGAAATTTCAGATCAAGTTACTGCTGAACCTCGTAGGTCGACCAGAGTACGTTCCGCACCAGAGTGGTACGGTAATCCTGTTCTGGAAGTCATGTTGTTAGACAACGGCGAACCTACGAACTATGAAGAAGCTATGATGAGCCCAGATTCCGACAAATGGCTTGAGGCCATGAAATCTGAGATAGGATCCATGTATGAGAACAAAGTATGGACTTTGGTGGACTTGCCCGATGATCGGCAAGCCATTGAGAATAAGTGGATATTAAGAGGAAGACAAACGCTGATGGTAATATCACTGTCTACAAAGCTCGACTTGTCGCGAAAGGTTTTCGACAAGTTCAAGGGGTTGACTACGATGAGACTTTCTCACCCGTAGCGATGCTTAAGTCTGTCCGAATCATGTTAGCAATTGCCGCATTTTATGATCTGGCAAATAGATGTCAAAACTGCATTCCTTAATGGTTTTCTCAAAGAAGAGTTGTATATGATGTAACCAGAAGGTTTTTTTGATCCTAAGGGTGCTAACAAAGTGTGCAAGCTCCAGCGATCCATCTATGGACTGGTGCAAGCATCTCGGAGTTGGAATATACGCTTTGATGAGGTGATCAAAGCATATGGTTTTGTACAGACTTACGGTGAAGCCTGTATTTACAAGAAAGTGAGTGGGAGCTCTGTAGCATTTCTAATATTACATGTGGATGACATATTGTTGATTGGAAATGATATATAATTTCTGGATGGCATAAAAGGATACTTGAATGAAAGACCTCGGTGAAGCTGCTTATATATTGGGCATCAAGATCTATAGAGATAGATCAAGACGCTTGATAAGACCTTCAATGAGTACATACCTTGACAAGATTTTGGAGTTCAAAATGGATCAGTCAAAGAAGGAGTTCTTGCCTGTATTGTAGGGTGTAAAGTTGAGTAAGACTCAAAGCTCGACCACGGTAGAAGATAGAGAGATAATGAAAGTCATTCCCTATGCCTCAGCCATAGGTTCTATAATGTATGCCATGCTGTGTACCACACCTAATGTGTGTCTTGCCACGTGTCTGGCAAAGGGGGTACAAGAGTGATCCAGGAGTGGATCATTGGACAGCGGTCAAAATTATCCTTAGTAACTAAAGGACTAAGGAAATGTTTCTCGATTATGGAGGTGATAAAGAGTTCGTCGTAAAGGGTGACGTCGATGCAAGCTTTGACACCAATCTGGATATCTCTGAGTAGCAAACCGGATATGTATAATGGAGCAGTCATTTGGAATAGCTCCAAGTAAAGCGTGATAGCAGCATCTACAGTATGACATAAGGATTTGCAAAGTACACATGGGTCTGAATATTGCAGACCCATTGACTAAAATTCTCTCTCATGAGCAAAACATGATCACACCTTAGAACTCTTTGAGTGTTAATCACATGGTGATGTGAACTAGATTATTGATTCTAGTGAACTCTTGGGTGTTAATCACATGGCGATGTGAACTAGATTATTGACTCTAGTGCAAGTGGGAGACTGATGGAAATATGCCCTAGAGGCAATAATAAAGTTGTTATTATTTTATATTTCCTTGTTCATGATAAAGGTTTATTATTCATGCTAGAATTGTATTGACCGGAAACTTAAATACATGTGTGAATACATAAACAAATACCGTGTCCCTAGTGAGCCTCTACTAGACTAGCTCGTTGATCAAAGATGGTTAAGGTTTCCTAACCATAGACATGAGTTGTCATTTGATAACGGGATCACATCATTAGGAGAATGATGTGATGGACAAGACCCATCTGTTAGCTTAGCATATGATCGTTCTGTTTATTGCTACTGCTTTCTTGAATGTCAAATACATGTTCCTCCGTCCATGAGATCATGCAACTCCCGGATACCGGAGGAATACCTTGTGTGCTATCAAACGTCAAAACATAACTGGGTGATCATAAAGATGCTCTACAGGTATCTCCGAAGGTGTCTGTTGAGTTGGCATGGATCGAGACTGGGATTTGTCACTCCGTGTTTCGGAGAGGTATCTCTGGGCCCTCTCGGTAATGCACATCATAAGAAGCTTGCAAGCAAAGTGACTAAGGAGTTAGTTACGGGATGATGTATTACGGAACGAGTAAAGAGACTTGCCGGTAACGAGATTGAACTACGTATGGAGATACCGACGATCGAATCTCGGGCAAGTAACATACCGACGGACAAAGGGAATTACGTATGTTGTCATTGCGGTTCGACCGATAAGATCTTCGTGGAATTTGTAGGAACCAATATGAGCATCCAGGTTCCGCTATTGGTTATTGACCGGAGAGGCGTCTCAGTCATGTCTACAACATTCCCGAACCCGTAGGGTCCGGACGCTTAACGTTCGTTGACGATATAGTGTTATATGAGTTATGTGAATTGGTAACCAAATATTGTTCGGAGTCCCGGATGAGATCCCGGACATCACGAGGAGTCTCGGAATGGTCGAGAGGTAAAGATTTATATATGGGAAGTCATATTTTGGGTTCCGGAAAAAGGTGCAGTTTTTTCGGTATTGTACCGGGAAGCTTCCAGAAGGTTCCGGAGGATTCCGGAGGGGTCTGGAAGGCCACAAGTGGGTCCACCACGTCCCAAGGGCCGGCATGGGCTAAGGGGAGGCGCCCTGGCCTTATTGGGCCAGGCACACCAAGTCCTCAAAAGCCCACGCAGCTAGGGAAGGAAAAAAGGAGAGTCCTAGTAGGAATAGGATTGGACTTTGGAGTCCAAGTCCACTTGTGTACTATTCACGTGGTACTGTTCATGTGGTACTGTTCACGTGGCACTATTCCTTCTAATCCAAGCCCCTACACATATATAAATAGAGGAGAGGGGGCGCACCAAACAAGACACAACATTGTCTTAGCCGTGTGCGGCGCCCCCCTCCACAGTTCCGTCCCTCGGTCATATTTTCGCAGTGCTTGGGCGAAGCCCTGCGGAGATAGCATCACCATCACCGTCACCATGCCGTCGTGCTGTCGGAACTCATCCTCTACCTCACCGTCTTGCTGGATCAAGAAGTCGAGGACGTCACCGAGCTGAACGTGTGCTGAACGCGGAGGTGTCGTACGTTCGGTACTCGGTCGGTTGGATCGTGAAGTTGTTTGACGACATCAACCGCGTTGTTCTAACGCTTCCTCTTACGGTCTACGAGGGTACGTAGACACACTCCCCCTCTCGTAGCTATGCATCTCCATGGATAGATCTTGCGTGTGCGTAGAATTTCTTTTGTTTTCCATGCAACGTTCCCCAACAGTGGCATCATGAGCCAGGTCTATGCATAGATGATATGCACGAGTAGAACATAAAGAGTTGTGGGCGGTGATCGTCATACTGCTTACCACCAACGTCTTATTTTGATTCGGCGGTATTGTAAGATGAAGCGGCCCGGACCAACCTTACATGTCCACGTACATGAGACCGGTTCCACCGACAGACATGCAACTTGTTTTGCATAAAGGTGGCTGGCGGGTGTCTGTTTCTCCTACTTTAGTTGAATCAAATTTGACTGCGGCCGGTCCTTGTTGAAGGTTAAAACAGCAAACTTGATAAATCACCGTTGTGCTTTTGTGCCGTAGGTAAGAACGGTTCTTGCTAGAAGCCCGTAGCAGCCACGTAAAACTTGCAACAACAAAGTAGAGGACGTCTAACTTGTTTTTGTAGGGTATGCTGTGATGTGATATGGTCAAGACATGATGTGATATACGTTATTGTATGAGATGATCATGTTTTGTAATTTATCGGCAACCGGCAGGAGCCTTATGGTTGTCTCTTTATTGTATGAAATGCAAGCGCCATGTAATTGCTTTACTTTATCGCTATGCGTTAGCAATAGTTGTAGAAGCAATAGTTGGCGAGACGACCACGACGCAACGATGGAGATCAAGGTGTCGAGCCGGTGACGATGGAAATCATGACGATGCTTTGGAGATGGAGATCAAAAGCACAAGATGATGATGGCCATATCATGTCACATATTTTGATTGCATGTGATGTTTATCCTTTATGCATCTTATTTTGCTTAGAACGACGGTAGCATTATAAGATGATCCCTTCACTAAATTTCAAGATAAAAGTGTTCTCCCCGAGTATGCACCGTTGCTAAAGTTCGTCGTTTCGAAGCACCTCGTGATGATCGGGTGTGATAGATTCTACGTTCACATACAACGGGTGTAAGCCAGTTTTACACAAGAAGAATACTTGGGTTAAACTTTACGAGCCTAGCATGTACAAACATGGTCTCGGAACACTGGAGACCGAAAGGTCGAACATGAGTCATATAGTAGATATCATCAACATGGAGATGTTCATCATTGATGACTATCCCATCTCACGTGATGATCGGACATGGGCTAGATGATTTGGATCATGTATCACTTAGTTAACTTGAGGGATGTTAATTTAAGTGGGAGTTCATTAGTAATTTGATTAATTGAACTTAATTTATCATGAACTTAGTCCTGATAGTCTTTGCAAATTATGTTGTAGATCAATAGCTCGCGTTGTAGCTCCCCTGTTTTTTGATACGTTCCTAGAGAAAGCTTAGTTGAAAGATGATGGTAGCATTTACAGGGACTGGGTCCGTAACTTGAGGATTATCCTCATTGCAGCACAGAAGGATTATGTTCTTGATGCACCGCTAGGTGATGGACCTCCTGCAGGAGCTGCTGCAGGAGCTGCTGCAGGCGTTGTGAATGCCTGGCAGGCTCGATCTGATGACTACTCGATAGTTCAGTGTGCCATGCTCTACGACTTAGAACCGGGACTACAAAAGCGTTTTGAACGCCATGGAGCATATGAGATGTTCCAGGAGCTAAAATTGATATTTCAAGCTAATGCCCGGGTTGAGAGATATGAAGTCTCCAACAAGTTCTTCAGCTGTAAGATGGAGGAGAACAGTTCTGTCAGTGAACCAATATGAGCATCCAGGTTCCGCTATTGGTTATTGACCGGAGAGGCGTCTCAGTCATGTCTACATCATTCCCGAACCCGTAGGGTCCGCACGCTTAACGTTCGTTGACGATATAGTGTTATATGAGTTATGTGAATTGGTAACCGAATATTGTTCGGAGTCCCAGATGAGATCCCAGATGTCACGAGGAGTCTGGGAATGGTCGAGAGGTAAAGATTTATATATGGGAAGTCATATTTTGGGTTCCGGAAAAAGGTGCAGTTTTTTCGGTATTGTACCGGGAAGCTTCCAGAAGGTTCCGGAGGATTCCGGAGGGGTCTGGAAGGCCACAAGTGGGTCCACCACGTCCAAAGGGCTGGCATGGGCTAAGGGGAGGCGCCCTGGCCTTATTGGGCCAGGCGCACCAAGTCCTCAAAAGCCCACGCAGCTAGGGAAGGAAAAAAGGAGAGTCCTAGTAGGAATAGGATTGGACTTTGGAGTCCAAGTCCACTTGTGTACTATTCACGTGGTACTGTTCATGTGACACTACTCCTTCTACTCCAAGCCCCTACACATATATAAATAGAGGAGAGGGGGCGCCCCAAACAAGACACAACATTGTCTTAGCCGTGTGCGGCGCCCCCCTCCACAGTTCCATCCCTTGGTCATATTTTCGCAGTGCTTGGGCGAAGCCCTGCGGAGATAGCATCACCATCACCGTCACCACGCCGTCGTGCTGCCGAAACTCATCCACTACCTCGCCGTCTTGCTGGATCAAGAAGTCGAGGACGTCACCGAGCTGAACGTGTGCTGAACGCGGAGGTGCCGTACGTTCGGTACTCGGTCGGTTGGATCGTGAAGTTGTTCGACGACATCAACCGCGTTGTTCTAATGCTTCTCTTACGGTCTACGAGGGTACGTAGACACACTCCCCCTCTCGTAGCTATGCATCTCCATGGATAGATCTTGCGTGTGCGTAGAAATTTTTTTGTTTTCCATGCAACGTTCCCCAACATAACTTGCATAGTGGACAAGTGTTGATCCACGGGGATGCCGATAAATCTCACCTCGGGTATTTGTAACATATCGTGAAGCAACAGGAATAGCACACGGCAACTGGAGATTCACTCGAATATTTATTCGTGTGGGTATAGGGGTCAATATGGGTGTCCACGGCTCCGATGTTGATCATTGATCGGAAAGTGTTCCGGTCATGTCTATACTTCACTGAACCTATAGGGTCACACGCTTAAGGGTCATCTATCTGCTGAATACTAGACAGGGAGTCTGAGAGAAAGTCACCGGAAAAGTTTCGGAGACAACGGAAAAGTTCCGGGAGAGAACACGGGAAAAGTTTCCGTAAAACCGAAAAGTTGTTTCGGAGTAAACCATTAAGCCAAATAGGTTTCGGCACACGCCTGGAACTTTTTGGAGGTGCCAGAAATGTTCTGGGAACTTCTAGAATTTTTTCGGAGAAAAAGCCGAAAATGTTCCGGAGCAGCCGGAATTGCTTTGGTTGGTTTTCGCTGAAGAAAATCATTGATCCAAAAATGTTTCGGAACGAGTCCAAAATTGTTTTAGTGGGTACTGGAAATGTTCTGGACCTACAGAAATATTTTCGGATTTAACGGTCACGGAAAAATATTTTCATGAATAGTGGAAACACTATCTGGTAGCTTCTTTGGGAAGCCACCTTTGAGGGCATTTTGGTATTTCCAAGTGTCCTCTACCCCTTGAGCTTGGCCTATAAATAGGGGTGGAGGGGGCTGCCCAAACACATTCTTTCTCTCATACATTATGCCATGCAATGATCTGGCTTCTTCTCTCCATAACATGAAATAGTTTCGTAGAGCCGAAAGGCTGTCTGGGTTCCAGTGGGAACTAGTTCTGGACGGCGAAGCCCTGCCGGATAGCTGACACCGTATGTGTGCAACCCCGTAGAGAGGTCGTAGGTTCGATCTTTTTGCCCGAGGGGCTGTTCGAGAGTGCCTCCCGAAGGGCTGTCCGAGTGACCGTCCGAGTTTCTGTGAGTGCCTCCCGAAGGGTTGTCCGTGACACTGTCCGGGGGACTGTCCGACCGCCTCCCGAAAGGCTATCCAAGGGATTGTCTGAGGGGCAGACGAGGGAGTACATCCTCGCGGTTGGGAGGTTGTAAATCCTAACTGCGGGGATCTGCACCGACCATCTTCATCGACTCTACTTCCGCTGCGCTACGAGTCAGTAACGATCAGATCCAAACCTTGTATGCATCTCCATAGTGATCCTGGGCGTGCTCGCTGTACCAAAAAATTTTGTTTTCTATCGCGTTCCCCTACAGTGGCATCATGAGCCGTGCTATGTGTAGATGCAGGTTACGATCTAGAATTCATAGAGATGTATGGGAATTGCATAATATAATTTTGTAGTAGATGAGATCTATTGCTGAAAATTATTTGTGCGGGTAGCAGATGAAATCTATTACCCGATGTTCTTGTTGCTTCCCTGAAATTTGCGCATTTCTGATCTTGATAATGGCATGGTGGAGTTTCAATGTTCTGGCAATCCACGATCCTGATTGATCAACGAAGTGCTAACAGTTCGTTGAATTCCACCATAGTTAAAACAAAGATGATATTTCGCAGACGAAAGGGCAATGCAGATATGATCTGCACGGGGGTCATGCGTATGACGAAGTTCAGTATGGGGCTCAAGATTTTATTATCTCGTGTTTCATACACCCCGCAAAGTTAATCTAGCGACTTGAATAATCATACTTGATGATAAACGTTGGTAGCTTCGGTTTGTTTCGAAACCTTAGAAGCCACGTAAAATAAATTTTTGCATAAACCGATTAGAGGCGTCTAACTTGGTTTTGCAGGATCTGCATGAGATGTGGTATAGTCTTCATCATATTTGATTATGTATGAGATGACTATATAATGTAAATTAACATGACCTGCGAGTCATGATTCGGCATGATGGCTGGAGCCATATGATTGTCACTTTAATGACCTGCGTGTCAACCTTAAGTAATGCACTTAATTTTATTAGCTATAGAGATAGCAATATTATCTGGTGCATCGACAAGGTGGTGGAAAACTTCGCAAAGGTGAAACGCCGACGCGAATGCCGAAGACGAAGAAATGAAAGACTTCTTCATCAGAAAGGGCTATACCATATCATGCTATTATGAATTGCCTGAGATGTTTATCCCTTATGATGCACCCTTTTTGATTGCGCGGTACTCGCTTTTTATTAGGGTGATCTCTCACTAAAAATATCAAGTAGTTAGTGTTCTCCCAAGTGTAGCACCATCACGGCACCTATCTCTTCGGGGTATCACATGGATGCATGGGTACGAATGATTAGAGAAGTGTGAGGCGGGTGAGTTGAGACCTCGCAGCAAGATCACTTGGTTGTCTTGACGTTCCGGAGGATCGTCCTGAGCTCGGAACACGCCCATCAAAAGATGAACAAGAGTCACATAGAGATGTGATTGGCAAGTTGGCCTACCAAATGAAATTCTCGTCACTTGAGATGGATGCATCCTTGGCGTTGAATTGAAATTTGGGTCTTGTATCACTCACAATCAATTATGAGAGATATTGATTTGAGTGGGAGCGCACTGTAGAATTAACTTGTTTAATTCTCTGTGCAAATAATTATGAACATTGTCTAAGTGTTATATGCATAATAGTTATAGAAGAATGGCTCGCGTTTCCACCTTCCCTGTTGAAATTGAATAAGCTGTTAAATATCTGGTTAAAACTTTATGGTTGGTAACGTAATGTGAGGATTGTCCTCAAGAGTGCCGAGAAGGACTTTGTCCTATCGCATGCTTTCGGTATTCTCCCGCTAAAGCTATGGATGATGTGACTCTCGTCCTTCGATCCAAAAGCTAGAATTCCGTTATGGTCAAGTGCAATATGTTTGCTTCCATGAGACCCGAACTTCAAAAGTTTGGGATAGTTATATGATATTCATGGAACTAAAAATTATTTTCAGATGCAGACAAAGGCTAAAAGATATGAGATATCCAAAGCAATGTTTGTTTGCAAACTATTAGTAAAAGTGTTTACTATGCATTAGACTAATACAAAAGGGATCCAGAAGAACGCCTGTCATGAAATGAAGGTGAATAAAACAACAACTTAAAGAGAAAGGAAGTGTCCGAAGGGTGTTAGTGAAACTTACGCGCCTAGGAAGTCCGAGGCTGACGCCACTCTCAAAGTTGGGTGCTTCTTCTGAGAGTAGGAGAAATATTGGAAGTAAAACTGTTAGAAGTATAAAGGCAAAAAGAGAGAAGACTGGAATATCCAGCTCATGTATGAAAGTCATACAAGCTATTGATGTATAGAAGGCTGGTCAAAGAAATAGTTCTTGGGAATTATGATTAAACATGTTAATCACTAATTCTTGGGTATTGTGAGTTGATCACAGAGATACCCGCTCGATTGCATTCTGTTGCGACTCGATGCAAGAACTACTATGGCCTAAAAGACTTGCCGAGAATGAGGTTTAGATACGCGCTGGGAACTTAGTAAATGTTACTATACCTTCCATCGGTGTATTACCTATGTATTTATTTTCATAATTCATTTTTGGATTTTCATACACTCTAGCTCATTGCATAAAGTATCTTGCAAGAAGGTTGTTCATAAGAGAACTTTTGATGTTCGGTGTTATGAATAACATAAGGGCCATACTTTCGTTATGAATGAGAAGTATCTTATGAATATTGATAATAATACATTACCTCTGTATTTACTTTGATAATTCATTTTAGAGTTTTATACACTCTAGCCCATTTGCATAATGTTTGTTGCAAGAGTGTTGTTCATAAAAGAACAGTTGTTGTTCAGTATTATGAATAACATAAGGGCCATACTTCCATCATGGATGGGATGTATGTTATGAATATTGATGGTAATATGATACATCCATAACACCGACACTAAATGTCGCAAGACTAAAAGAACACACATGTGTGGCACTGCATTTGGTCACATTGGAGAAACCCGCATGGAGAAATTCCATAATGATGAATTTTGAAGTCGTTTGATTATGAATCATCTGACACTTGCTACTTTCCTCCGAAAAGTGAAGTGACTGAAATACCATTCACAGGCCATAAGGAATGAGCAACGAACTTAGTGGTGATCATACATCATGATGTGTGTAGTCCGATAAATGTTGTTGCTGGCAGTGGATTTGTTTATCTTCTGAAATGACTGAAATAGATATATGGATATTTACTTGGTGAGATGTAAGTCTGGATCTTTTGAAATCATTCAAAAGGTTTTCAAAATGAAGAAGAAATTATTGGAACAAGAAAACAATGTTTCTGCAATTAGGTTGCGGAAAGGAATTTTTTAGTTACAAGTTTAGTGAATGTCTGACGAGTTGTGAAAGGAGTTTCATAACTTACACCTCCAGGAACACCACTGCGAGTGGAATGTCCGTGAAGATGTAATAAAACCATTTATGACATGGTAAGATCAAAGATGACATAAATCAATTTGCCATTATCCCTTTTAAGGTGATGCTTTAGAGACTGCGGCTTTTACACTGAAAAGAGCGCCATCAGATCTACTGAAATAACGCCATGGTATGGTAACACCCCAACCGTGTTATGACTTTTCTTAACATTTGGAATATGGGGATTGTGTAAAATATTTACAAACCTATTCCAAATCAGACAAGTGCTACTTTGTAGGTTATCCCAAATTATTGGGTATTCCTCCCTCACTATACCGAGGCAAATGTTTGCCACAAAGAACGGTATCATTTTGAAAGAAAATGTTTCTTACAAAAAGGTGAGTGGGAGGACAGTGCAACTCGACGAGATAACAGTATCTTCGTTATCATGACAAAGGAAAGAAACCGCGAAAGCAATTCCCAATTTTTCTCCTGCGACTGATACGGAAGCCTCTACAATAAAATGTATGGACTTCGGTCGAACTTGCAGCTGAACCACGTAGGCAAAACTCGTGCAAACCTCTCAGGTGCGCAAATGAGATATTGTTATTAGACAACAGTATACCTACGATAATCAAGGAAGCGTTGATGGGCCCTGACTCCGGAATTGGCTAAATGCCAATACAATCCGAGATAGTTTCCATATAAATGATTCAAGATTAAATCTTGATGAACCCTTCGGAAGACTTAGAGCCTAACGAACATTAATGAAACTATAAACTGATGTGGATAAAATGTTTTATCCATAAAGCTCGACTTGTTGCAATAAATAAGTTCAAGGAGTTGACTACGATGAGGTTGTCTCACTGTAGCGATGCTTAAAGTCGGTTCGGGTTAAACTAGCAATTAATACATATTTCAATCATGAGATATGAAACATGGATGACAAAAGGATTTCCATGAAATGGGAATACAAACTAGGACGTGTATGTGATAGAGTCCAAAGTATTTTGTCGATCCGGGGGATGCTAGTGAGTGTGCAAACTTCAGAGTTCCAGCAATGGACAGAAGAGAGCAAAATAGAGTTGGAATCTTCGTTTTTGATGAAATAGCAAAAGAGTTTGATTTCATCAACGGATAGCAAAGATGCTTGTTGTTACAAGAAAGTAAGTGGGAGCATAATAATATTTCTGAAAACTTGTGTGCTAGAAACATTGTTGATTGGAAATAATATAAATTTCTTGACACGAATTAGGACTTCATTGAAAATTAGTTTTTCGATGAAGTGCTTGGGCTAGGTAGCCTTGATATTAGGCATAATTATCTACGGAGATAGAATTGCCTAATAGGGCTAAGCCAGAATACATATTGACAAGATGCTAAAAAGGTTTAGCATTAAAACGCCAAGGAGTGATTCTTGCCGAAGTCACATGGAAAGAGATTTTGCAAGAGTCGGTGTCCCAAAACACTGATGAGCAAAATACATGATGGATATTCCACACAACTTTGTGTTTGGATTAATCATGTATTTCATGGTATGTAAAACAACCAGATATGTCCGGTACTCCCAAGCAGTTGCGAGTATAGATACTAAAGTGATCAAAGTATTCATCATGGGACAACAGTGAAAATGTCGTTAAGTACTAAAGTAGCACTGATGACATGTTTTCTCGCAAGCAGAGATTATGAAGTTCTCGTTGTAAGTAGTTACATCGATACAGTTTTCATCAATGCTTCAAGCGATTTTCGATTTAAGTTAAGGGTTTTGTGTAATACACGATATGGTGGCACGGTAGTTGGAAATTGTTCCAAACAGGTTACTGTGGCGAATTCTACAACAAAGGCTAAGTATGTTGATGCTTTGGAAGCGACAAAGAAGATGTTGAATCATATAGTTCATTCATGAACTTAGTATGGTTCGAAGATGGCTTTGGTCAATGGGACACTATTGCAGATAGTTGCTCCATAGCTCAGTCTGAGGAATCAAGGTTTGACCTGTGATTCACATATATACAAAGGCAAGTCCACACAAAATATGTATTTTGTGAAAGCATGAAAACGCGAGGATATGCAAAGATACACACGGAACTGAAGATGTCAGGTCCGTTAGACGTAGACTATACCACTTGGCGAAGCATATTTTACACTGGTATGCCATAGGTGTAAAGTGCATTAGCATTGACTAGATTATTGACTCTAGAGCAAGTGGGAGTCTGTAGGAGATATGCCCTAGAGGCAATAATAAATATTATTATTCATCCCCATGTTCCTAATTAAGTTTATATTCCGTGCTATAACTGTTGTGGTTCTCGAGTCTGCAATAACCACGAGGCTCGGAGGAAAACTCATATGCACGTGTGGAATAATAAACGGTAAAATGTATTCCTAGTATGGCCTCTAAGACTAGCTCAAGTGTTGCATGATGGTTCTGTTTTCCTGATCATGGGCATGACTATGCCGGCAACTTTGAGGGCACAATGTTAGAAGAACATTTGTGTTGAATCGACCCGAATTGATGTTATGCTATGAGATACATTCGTCACAAGTTAATGGTTAATAACACAGAGAAAGTTAACGTTTGCATAATTCCTTAGACCATGAGAGTATCGACTTCCTTCATGCTTGATTCATGAACTTTGGGGTTTGTTAAACGTCATCCGTAACTGGGTGGCTATTACGGCGGCTTACGGGTTCATGGGAAAGTATGACAAGGGACTTGATAGCTCAAGATTGGGATTTGCTCCTCCGACGATGGAGAGATATTCTTTGGGCCCTCTCGGTGTTACGGTATCCATCATCGTCTGGCCAGACACATTGTGATTTGATCACAGGGATACTGGAACACGGGAACGAGAAAAAAAGAACAAAACCGGTAACGAGGTAACTTGCATATTGGACAAGTGTTGATCCACGGGGATGCCGATAAATCTCACCTCAGGTATTTGTAACATATCGCGAAGCAACAGGAATAGCACACGGTAACTGGAGGTTCACTCGAATATTTATTCGTGTGGGTATAGGGGTCAATATGGGTGTCCACGGCTCCGATGTTGATCATTGATCGAAAAGTGTTCCGGTCATGTCTATACTTCACCGAACCTATAGGGTCACACACTTAAGGGTCATCTATCTGCTGAATACTAGATAGGGAGTCTCAGAGAAAGTCACCGGAAAAGTTTCGGAGACAACGGAAAAGTTCCGGGAGAGAACACGGGAAAAGTTTCGGTAAAACCGAAAAGTTGTTTCGGAGTAAACCATTAAGCCAAATAGGTTTCGGCACACGCCTGGAACTTTTTGGAGGTGCCAGAAATGTTCTGGGAACTTCTAGAATTTTTTCGGAGAAAAAGCCGGAAATGTTCCGGAGCAGCCGGAATTGCTTTGGTTGGTTTTCGCTGAAGAAAATCATTGATACGGAAATGTTTCGGAACGCGTTCAGAATTGTTTTAGTAGGTGCTGGAAATGTTCTGGACCTACAGAAATATTTTCGGATTTAACGGACGCGAAAAATTGTCTTCGTGAATAGTGAAAACGCATTCTTGTTTGCTTTTCGCTGATGAAAATCATTGATCTGAAAATGTTTCGGAACGCGTCCAAAATTGTTTTAGTGGGTACTGGAAATGTTCTGAACCTACAGAAATATTTTCGGATTTAATGGTCACGGAAAAATATTTTCATGAATAGTGGAAACACTATTTGGTAGCTTCTTTCGGAAGCCACCTTTGAGGACATTTTGGTATTTCCAAGTATCCTCTACCCCTTGGGCTTGGCCTATAAATAGGGGTGGAGGGGGCTGCCCAAACACACTCTTTCTCTCATACATTATGCCATGCAATGATCTGGCTTCTTCTCTCCCTCACACGAAATAGTTTCGTAGAGCCGAAAGGCTGTCTGGGTTCCGGTGGGAACTAGTTCTGGACGGCGAAGCCCTGCCGGATAGCTGACACCGTATGTGTGCAACCCCGTAGAGAGGCCGTAGGTTCGATCTTTTTGCCCGAGGGGCTGTTCGAGAGTGCCTCCCGAAGGGCTGTCCGAGTGACCGTCCGAGTTTCTGTGAGTGCCTCCCGAAGGGCTGTCCCTGACACCGTCCGGGGGACTGTCCGACCGCCTCCCGAAGGGCTGTCTGAGAGACTGTCCAAGGGGCAGACGAGGGAGTCCTAGCTGCGGGGATCTGCACCGACGATCTTCATCGACTCTACTTCCGCTGCGCTATGAGGCGGTAACGATCAGATCCAAACCTTGTATGCATCTCCATGGTGATCCTGGGCGTGCTCGCTGTACCGAATTTTTTTTGTTTTCTATCGCGTTCCCCTACACCCACTTGACGCTACTGTAGGATCGAAAGTATGTCTAGAGGGGGGGTGATTAGACTACTTGACCAAATAAAACCAACCCTTTTCCCAATTTTAGTTGTAGGCAGATTTTAGCAGCAATACAAGTCAAGCATCACCCTACACATGCAATTCTAAGAGTATAGCAGCGAAAAGTAAGCAATTGCATATGTATGTAAAGAAGGGGATCAGAGATATCAAACGCAATGACGACACGGTGGTTTTTGGCATGGTTCCGATAGGTGGTGCTATCGTACGTCCACGTTGATGGAGACTTCAACCCACGAAGGGTAACGGCTGCACGAGTCCACGAAGGGCTCCACCCACGATGAATCCACAAAGAAGCAACCTTGTCTATTCCACCATGGCTTACGTCCACGATGGATTAGCCTCACTCGGGGTAGATCTTCACGAAGTAGGTGATCTCCTTGCCCTTACAAACTCTTGGTTCAACTCCACATCATGTCGGAGGCTCCCAAGTGACACCTAACCAATCTAGGAGACACCACTCTCCAAAAGGTAATAGACGGTGTGTTTTTGATGAACTCCTTGCTCTTCTGCTTCAAATGATAGTCTTCCCAGCACTCAAACGACTCCTCACAGATTTGGCTATGGTGGAAGAATGATTTGAGTGGAAAGCAACTTGGGAAAGGCTAGAGATCAAGGTTCAAATGGTAGGAATGGAATATCTTGATCTCAACACATGAGTAGGTGGTTCTCTCTCAGAAAATGTATGGTGGAAGTGTAGGCACGTTCTGATGGCTCTCCTTACTGAGAAGGATGTGGTGGAGGGGTATATATAGCCTCCACACAAAATCCAACCGTTACACACTTTTGACCCAACTCGGTGGCACCGAAACAATAATCTCGGTAGCACCAAATTGTGTAAAAGATATGAACTTTAGGAATCTCGGTGGGACCGATAGGAACAACTCGGATGGACCAAAGTGCAATGGCTAGGGCAATCCTCATCTCGGTGGCACCGATTGCATCAACTCGGTAGGACCGAAGTGAAGCAATAAGGCAACAGAGAGTTGGCAAGCCATCTCGGTGAGACCGATTTGCAAAACTCGGTGAGACCGAAGTGAGTGCAAACGATTACAGAGAGTTGGCAAGGCTATCTCGGTGGGACCGTGATCCATTTCGGTGGATCCGATTTGTTAGGGTTTTGGCAGTGGCTAACTCTTGGTGAACTCGGTGAGGCCGGATAGAGAATTTCGGTGGGGCCGAGTTGGAATATGGGTTTTGGACATATTTGGGATTGAGAGAGTGGTTGAGGGTTTAGGAGTACTGTCACTAAGCACTTGAGCAAAGAGACCATTAAGCAACACCTCATCCCCTTTTAATAGTATTGGCTTTCCTATGGACTCAATGTGATCTTGGATCACTAAACCAAAAATGTAGAGTCTTGATCTTTTGCCAATCCTTGTTCTTAGCATTTTGAGGGGTCCACATCTCTAGTCCATGCCATGCCAATCATTGAACATCCTAAAATCTTTAACTTGAATGGACAATAGTTCAATGAGATATATGTTGTTATGAATTACAAAACCACCAAGGGAGCAAATGTGCTTTCAATCTCCCCCTTTTTGGTAATTTATGACAACATATAGATCAAAGCTTCGACAAAAGATTAAATGAATGAAATGCATCGTCGCTTTGAGAAGTATGTGATAAGCAAGAGCTCCCCCTAAATTTGTGCATTATTAAAAATTTGCGTTTGAATGCAAATGCACAATCGATTAGTGTTGGTGCAATATTTGCCCTCTTGGGTTTTGGAGATTGTTGACAAAAACAGGCATGGACTGATTTGTTTGCTAGTGCACACAGAGAGAAATAGTCCATGCAGTGCCGAAGAGAATGTTGTCTCAGGTGTACAGTTCGAGGAACTTCACCGAAGAATATCTGTACTACAGAGAAGTATGAGCTACATCCTTTGAAGACTTGAAGACGAGAAGAATGTCGTGAAGGAGTTGACCCCTCGAAAATTTACTGCTGACATGAAGCAATTTGTTTGGTGTTTCGGTCCGAAGAAAATTGACTGCAGCGATGGAAGACGAAGACGAACTGAAGACGTAGCATTCTTTTCGTTGTTCTTCTTTCATTCATTTGAGTCATAGGACTTCCGTACTATTAAGAGGGGTATAGGTTCTCGAAGCTTAGATCCGCTGTGATGCTTAGCCCAAAACCTATGCGATACTGAGAGAAATCTCTTTATGTTTCGAATGATTACCTGCCAGCAGAAGACGTTGTTCTTCGGTGCTGCAGGAGATATCTTTCGAACTGAGGAGTTAGCATTACTTGCTCCGCACGTAATGTTACCGTTGTGCTCAATTCCGACCGTTGGACTCGTGTCGTTCGGCCGTTGGCTGCTCCACATGTCCAATTTGGTCATTTCCCATCAGGGAAGGCTGCGGCTATAAATAGCCACCCCACTCCAACGTTGCCCGTTGGCTGCTCCGCTTAAGATTTCTGAGAAGATTGATTGAGCATCCCCTCTCCGAGTGATTTGAGTTTAAGATCCACCGAGAGAAAAAATCAAGATCCCAAACTTAGACAGTGGTTGAGCATCATAGTAGTTCCGAGTTAGAATTCTTGTACCTATTACTCTTGAGAGCTGCGCACTCTCTAGACGGATAGGTGTCGGCTCGAGTGTCGAAGAGTAATTGTCTTCACCGAGCAAGATCTTCAACAACCAAGAGTCATTGTGGTTCGCGAAGAGGTATGTCGAAGGTTTGGAGATCGCCGACAAGTATCTACCACGAGTGAAATCAACTGGAGTCTGATCAGCTCCGAGTTGAAGGAGAATAGGGCGAGGAGAGTTTATCCTCTGTGTTAAATCACAACCCCTCCAACCAGACGTAGTCCTTTGGCAGAAGGGCAAACTGGTCTACCAAATTCTTCTGTCGCCATCGAGCACCATTGGTTCGCTTTAGATTACTGCATTTCCTTCAGCAGTTTACATTCGTGCTCAGTGCCGATAGTTGTATCTGATCAATCATAGTTCATCAATTGCCTGTCGTATTCTCATTGTCTTTTCCATCGCCTCAAGTTAATTTATTTCTCATCATAGTATTGTATGACTGAGTGATCTCAATTTGTGTTGTATTCATTCACCTTGTCACCATTTCCCGTGCATCTCCATCGCAGTTCATATCTAGTTTTCTCTCGTGATTTTGCATCTGATTATATGCTGCATTACCATCGTACATGTCAGACTTGTGATATTCATTGTTCGATCAAATTGCTGCTTTCCACATCGATAGATATGATCCTCTATTGCGAGCTTAATTAAGTGCCTTGCTACCGAACCTTATTTCCGCTGCTGTGTTTGGGTTCGGTTCAAAACATTCGCAAGAAATTTTGAATCTCCCATTCACCCCCCTCTGGTCGATATACTCTCGGTCCTAACAATTGGTATCAGAGCGGGTACTCCCTGTCTCTGTTTATTAAAGGTCTAACAACCTTGGAGTTTTGAGTATGTCGTTTGCAGGTAGATCCTCGCACTCTGAAAGGTTTCCTATCTTCGATGGAAATGACTATGTCTACAGGAAAGAACGAATGAAAATCAGACTTCAAGCTGTCAACATTGAGCTTTGGCAAATTGTGGAAAATGGATACACTGTTCAGCATCCGGATGCTCCTACTTCCAATGACGAAGCTATGATACGGCTGAATGCACAAGCAAAAGATATTATCTGTGATAGCATCTCAAGAGATATCTTTATTCGGTTTTGAAAGCTTGACACTGCTAAGCAACTCTGGGATGCCATCAAAAATGTTCATGAAGAATTCACTGCAAGAACAGATCAACACACAAATATGCTTCGTGCCATGTTTGCTGGTTTCAGAAGTCTTCGTAAAGAAAGTGCTATGGAACTCACCGATTGATTGACAAATATTGTTGAAAGACTTCATCAACGAGGAGTAACTGATATCACCGATAGAGATGTGATCAACAAGCTGCTGAGCGCTCTTGATGCAACCTTTGATCCAATCGTGGCTGAAATCAAGCAAAGAACAGACTATGAAGAACTTCACTACGTCGAAGTCATGACGCTGTTGTCTATTCACGAAGAAAAGATGGAACTTGAAAATGGGCATCAAGAATCTTCTTCGGAAAGCGAAGGGGAAATTCTTTCACACTATGGCAGTTCACAACAAGAAGATGTCGAGAATCAACATTCTATCACAAGAGAACTCGAAATGCTCACGGAAAGACTAAGTGATCTCAGAAGACAAAATATGTGTCTCACAAATGATGATGATGTTGATTTCCCTGGATCTTCAAGAAGATTACCTCTGAAAGAGATGAAGTGCTTCAAGTGCAAACAACTCGGTCACTACATCGCGCACTGTCCTTGTTGGGAACAAGATGAAAAACCTAGCAACAGATGGATTTATCTTCACGGCCCTGGATTCACTCGAGTGGATCGTCACACTAAGCTCTCGAACAAAAATGAATCTGCCGCATCATCTTCGACGAGACCAGTCACTGACGTGCAAACGAGAGTGACCATTGAATCCAATATGAAGAAAATATCACAGCTGACTAGAATGTGTGCAGAAATGAATATGGAATGTGAAGATGAAACATCCGAATCCGAATCAGCAGATGAAGAGTTTTACAGAAACCTTGGAATAGGAAATGCATTCGTCGCCTATGGAACATGCGAGAAGTCTCTCGAATCAGACAGTGATGATGATGCCTCAAGTGATGATGATCCTATCGCATTCTGTCTCATGGCAAAAACCTCAAAGGATCAGGTATCAGCAAAACACCGAAAATCAATGACTGAATATTCCTCTGAATACATTGCCTATGCTAAACTTGTTAAGATTGCAAAATCTCAACAAGATGAGCTTGAAAAACTTGAGTTAAATCTCAGGAAAACCGAAGGATTACTGGTTGAAGAGATGGAGAAGAATCAAGAGTTGACTGAAAAGCATGATGCTTTTTCTTCAACGATTGATGATCTTTCCGAACGATATGATTCTCTTACAGTCGACTACGAGAGTTTATCAGATGAACTCCTTAGCAGGAATCAAGAACTCGAGTCACTGAAAGAGTCTTATAACGTGCTCGCGAAAGAAAAAGCTTCTCTCTTCGCCGAGCAATCTAACAACCTTCCTGATGATTTTGCACCTCCTTCCTCAAAATGCCTAGGACGTAGCAATGCGGATTCGAATGCTGAAATATCCAATGCTGCCATCGAGAATATTGCAACTACTTCGAACAATATTTCTAACCCCTCTTCCGAGGAATTTGTTGCTATCTCTGATGAAAATTGCAGGCTAAAGAACTTGCTTGAGACCGGAATGCTAAAGAGCCTCAAAGGACATCAAACACTATGTGATGTGCTCAAGAAGTCAATACTGCATAGAAATCCCCAAAAGAAGGATTGGGTTTCGAAAGGAAACTCAACGTTGATGGAACCTACTGGACTCCCGAGCAATATCCTCGAACAAGTTGGGTTCTAGCTAAAAGCAAAACTCTCGAACCTGCACTCCTGTCTGGATATGACACTCCCATTCCTATTGTGTCTGACGAGTCTGATGACTCAAACTATAAACTCTTCAAACAACAGAATGGTAAGATTTTCGCTCGGTATATTGGGACTAACTGCAGGTCTGGCTCACCCAAGAAGCAAATCTGGGTGAAGAAGTGCACCATTGAAAATTTATCTGTCACTGCTAACCTGAATATGCAGAGCAACTCTCCTCGAGGAAATGACAATCACTCACAGATTGACGCTGAAACTTCCTCGAACGAATGTCGATTAAACTTTCGACAAAAGGAGTACATGCGTATCTCCTCGAATCATTATGCTCATGTCTCTGGGAATAATTTCAATGCTTACTCATATGATTACTCTCGAGATGCACAGGTGAACTATGGAAATCAACGAAGGAGCGTCCCTGCTCAGTCAAGACAAATGAGGTCTGTGCTGCCCACACAAGTGTGGGTTGCGAGAAAGAACTAACCCATCATGCAGGAATTCTATCTCAGGGATTCTTTTCGGTTATCCTTTGCCCTGAGATCTATATTGTTGGTGCTGGTTCTTTGTGTTTATTTGCTCTCTATTTGTTGTTTGTTTTCGAGTTGCCGTGTTTGTGTTTCGTCCGATGAACAACTCACTCATAGCTCCTTGTTTGGTGTTTCTTCTCGTTTGGTTGAGTGTTTTGTTTAGGACCCTTTTATCCCTCTATTCTTTCTCTTCCAAATCTATGATGTCCGTCGTAAGCATGCAATTTGATCTGAAGAAGATCTCTCTCCGATGTCCTTGGTCGCGAAAGGAATCAACTTCGAACTTTTATCCACTTTTGGCTTTTAGCCCTTCAAACCTTTCGATCTCCCGCTCTCTTCCCGAGATTCTCGCAGAAAACGGTTGCCACGTGCCCACGATCTCCACTATCATAATCGTGCCCGTCGAATGCGGAACGTCCCGCAACTGTGGGCCGTAGATTTCGGAGAGGAGGTTCAGCTCTCCAGCAATAAATACCCCTCACCGCGTCTTCTCCCTCATCCGCGCAAACCCTCATTTCTTCCTCACCCGAGCCCGAGCTCGAAGCAACTCCGGCGAGAAGCTCCGCCGCGCAACTCCGGTGAAGTCTCGTCGCAGCTGATCACACCGGTGCGGTAATCCATCCTCCCGCATTGCCGTAGTTGATCTGAGTTACCAAGTTAGGGCACTTAGATCCGGAACTGCTCCTCCCCATCCCTCTGTTCTTAGGGCAGTTCTTACCGATGCTATTTTCTTCGATTTATTTCACTGCGGTAGATCTTTTGGAATCACTAGGTTTTGACTGGTACGGTTTGTAGATCTCCCTTGTACTGGTTATGCTCATCAAGGGTTCATGTGTAATTATCCAAAAGATTAGATAGCTATCAACCTGCCTAGAATTTGTCTGTGGCTAGCTTGTAAAATCTATCGATGATATCTCTCTGTTTTACCATGTGTCCCTTGTTGGACTCCATCAAAATCATTTTTCATTCAAACCTTGCTGTGCATGCTTATGACCCTACCTTGCATTTCCCTCGCGTCTTTTCCTTTTTCACAGGTTGGTCACGTCACAGAATTCGCAAGAGTTTTCGGATTCTGACGAAGAATTGCCTCAGTTTCCTTCAAGGTCTGAACGAACAAGAATGACGGGAGGTGGAAAATCTTCGAAGTCACCCAAGGCCCCGAAGAAGAGACAAGAGTCTGAACCAGAAGAAGATTATGAGGAGATTCCCTCTACTCATAGTCAGCCCGAGGATGAATTGGTCACAGATGCTCTAACCATCTTCTCCGATGGAAATCCCAAAAAGGGCGGTCGTGGCAGAGAAAAGAATACCACTGCTGAGATGTCTGATCCCGATGGCTACAGAACTCCACCTGACGGTGAATCAACGACAGATCGCAACAACAGGCTTCAAAGAATTCGCCGCCACTGGGCTGGCAAATGGTACAGATATGAAAATGTTCGCGAGAAGTATCAGATTTTGTTTGCCTTCACACCACCGTGGAATGACTGCATTGCCGAAAACTGCATTGGCCCTGATGACGAAAAAGTCAGACCACCACAACCGTCAAATGCTCACCCCGACTCCCTCAAAACCATCGCTGATTTTCCCGATGAAGTGGCTAAGAGGGCGAAGGCCAAAGCCAAGCGTGAAGCTAGAGAAGCTAAGAAAAACCAAGTTGAAGCGAAAAACGTCGTGCTGACCCAGCAAGACGTACAGAAGAAGAAGGAACGTGTGTCAACTTCAAAGGAAAGAAAATCTGAGAAATCCGTTTCCCCTCATGCACCTCGAAAGAAAATTCTCACCAAAAGAACCAAGAAGGCAGTTCCCGACTCGTCTGATGAGTCGTCCAGAGAAGATACCCCTGATGAAATCCCATTGTATGATCGTCCCTCCATTCTCAACAAGCCATCCATGACTCCCTCGCCAGTGAAAGCTTTTCCAATTCCGAGGAAATCACCCAGGCATGCACCCATTCCTCCCATAGATAAACCTTCAGGTTCAGCAGCTCCGAGAACTTTGACAAGCACTGCAGCGAAGAGAAAGATGCACTCTGAAGAACAAGCAGATGTGGCTGCCAAGAAAACCAAGCTCACTGTTCCTGCTACCATAGTGGAACAGAAGTATGATTTTAATTTCATGATCGATGTGATTGACAGTGCTGCATATGATGCAAAATCTGAGGATGTGAGCGGTCTAGGACTACCTGATGATGTCACCGAAATGGTGACGAAGCATTTCTGCGAGCTGAGGAAAATCTCCAAGAAACTGAATAAAGCTGTGAAAGACAAGCAAGCTGTCGGGAGAATGAGGAATGAGGCTAAGACTGAAGCCGAAAGGAAAAAGATGAACAAAGAAATTGTTGAACTCACAAAGGCCCTTAGTGTCTTGCGAAACGAGAAAATTGAGTGGCACTAGCGATTGCGCATGGATGTGTCTCAGCTGTGTGACAGGAGAAACGACGAGATTGATCGCAAGGCAGAACTTGCTCGAAGAAGAGCTCAAGAGGAAAAACGTCAGAAGACTGTGGCGAGAGTGAGCAAGCCGAAAGCTATCAAAGATCACCGCCTTCAGAACATCGCTGCTGATCCCACTCCACTGGACTCCCATGTGCCCTTGCAGCAGGTTCCACCTTCTCCTCCTCACGAGGATGAACCCATGCAACAAGCTGCCACTGGGAGATCATCATTCTTGCGCCAGTAGCCCAAGAGCAACATGAAGTTGTTGATATTTTCCTGGAAAGAACTGATGAGGAAAATGCACCTCTCAAGCAGCAATCCCCAGCTGATGAAGTTGATGAAGAGATTGAAATTGAGAAGGCAGATCCATTGCCACCAGGAACTGAGCAAGCAGAGCCCTCCAAACCGAATAAAGAGGAAAATGACAAGATTGAGGGGGAGCTAAATGCCTCCCGAGAGAAAACACCCCCGGTCACATCATCTGGTGCCCCTATCCAGATGGATGTTGATCCTGCTCCTCACGCCACTGCTTCCCAGTTGGTAGAGGAAGAAAAGAAATCTGATGAGCCGATGGCTCGAGAAGAAACTGTCCCACCAGTTATGACTCAAGCGTCTGAGAAAGAGATCGTCGTGTCTCCAGCCGAAGAAAGAGCAATGAAAGAAAAGGCCCTTGAGTCTGAAAGTCAAAAGAATGCCGAAGGAGTTCCGACGAGCAAGAATAGTAGTCAGTCAAGTTCTTCAAAGCCATCTGCACGAGAAAAATCGAGGAAGCCTCGTGCTCCTCTCAAGCCTATTGAGGAAGGTGTGCCTGCGCCTGATGATGATCGGACCCAATCCATGGCCGATGAAGAACCACTGAGAAACCCACTGGAAACTTTCCCTCTGTTTCCTGTTAATGATGGCCCGAATGGTCCAGCTTTCAATGAGTAGTTTCATCGTTCGAAACTTGCATTCTTTGGGACCAGCCCATACGATGGAGAAAGAACTTCCATGTCACCAAGATTCTGGACTAAGGAACATGCCGTGTATTATGCTCGCATTCTGTATGGCAAGAATCGCATCTTCAAGCACAAGATTCTGGATTTCGCTGAGCTCGAAAGTTTACCTTGCTTCCATCACACAATCGAGCAGATTGAGCAGGTCTTCCTGAAGAGTTTTCTTCGTTTCAATCATGGCTGGAACCGTGAAGTTATCCTTCAGTTCTATGCTACTCTTTATATCTCAGGAGATCTTGCAAACATCAGTACTTGGATTCTCGAATGGATGACCGAGGAGGAAAAGATCAAATGCTCGGCTGACCAGTTTTTGGCACTGTTGAATCTTCCTCGGTGCGAATTTGATGCCTCACGTGAACACAGACTGCACTTCTGGGAAGTATCCGAAGCTGAACTTCACATGCTGATGGACCCCAAACTTGTTGGAGATGAGTGTACCGAGGCAAATCCCAAGAATTTGGCCTATGAGAACAAAGTTTTGTTCTATATTCTCTGCAACTCTCTCACGCCAACTAACCGGCCCGAAACCATTCATGGCATTGTGGCAAATACTCTTCAAGAAATAGCTCATGGCATTCGGTTTGACATTCCAGATCTTCTCATTCGCAACTTGGCCTATGCAGCTGATAGCCCTCAAGTCTTGAAGCCATATGCACCATGGGTCATGGTTGCCATTGAGCAGCTTATCAAGAAAAAGTTCTTCTGCCCATATGTCCCGAAAGTTTTCATGCCACCAGTCCGAGACACTCTCCGGATTGTGAAGGACATTGGCAAAGGGAAGACACCTATTGATGCCACTACTCCTGCCTCTGCTAGAGCTCCGAAGGTCAAGAAAGCCACAGTAGAAATACCTCATGAAGAAAATCCCTCTCTATATGAGATTTGTCTTCGTACTCAGCAAGCTCTGGAAAGTCACATTTAGCTCGATCGCAAAGAAAAAGTGGAAATGATGACTGAGATAAATCTGCTTCACAATTATGCTCGTCAAGCTTTGCTGTATGAGAAAGAACAGAAGAAGCACTCGTGGACCCTTCTGCGCAAGCATTATTCTCGCAAACAACTATCTGCCAAGGGCATCGAGAAAGATTATGATCATCTGGAGTTGTTTGAAGTTCCTCGCATCCGAAGGCAAACCCCAGTGCTTCCTCAACGCTCTGCCTCCACCGACCTGCTGTTTGTTGAACCTGATGATGTACTTGAAGACACAGCAGGCACCTTGATATTCAAGCCAGATGCACCTCGCGCTGCTACTCCAAAAGCTGATCCCGAACCCATGCTGCATCTCCCACTACTGTTTCGGCCTCGACCATCGCTCGTTCTGCTTCGCCGAATAGTTCGAGCTCTGGGGATTCTTCGGACGAGTAGTTCCTCGCATGCATTCTCGTTCCTTTTTTACACTTGTTGACAAAAAGGGGGAGAAGAGCATCGAGAAGATAGAAAAGCGGGTTATTTGCAGGGTGTTTCCATTCGCCATTTGCTCTTCTTTCGAACAATTTGCTTTTGGTCGTTGCTTTTTTATCGTGAAACTTAATCTCACCGCCTGTGGTGATGGTATACTGCGTCGTCATGTACCGTTAATAACCCCTGCAATTTGCTTCCAGTTATTTGTTTGCAGGTGCTATCGAATGCTTACTTCCTTGCAATGATTATCCTCGATACTTATCTATCGTGCAAGGATAATTGTAACCTCATATATCTTCTACTATGCTTGTCTATCACTATCTAATGATGCAGGAGAAGAAAAGTTGTTTCTGAGCAGGTTGCTCTGATTCACATGCTGTTTTTTTTCCTCGCATATTTCTATCGTATCATCTTTGTTGCAGGAAAACCTCGACTGAAGCATATCCACTCCGAGCAATATACTTATGAATCCTTTGCTCTGATCATTCATCGAATATCCAACTTGCAGGGAACTTATATCTCGTGTGGAATTAAACTGTGTTCTGAGAAAATCGTCATGGCTTATCCTTTGCCACAACGTTTTTCAAGTTATCTTTGCTATCTAACTTATGTCAAAAGTTGTGTGTGGCAGGAAATACCTCAGACACCGTCGAGTGCATTGGATGAAACTACGAATAAGATCATCTGCCAATGTCACTCATACGAAGATTCACCTCGCTACCTTCCATATTATCTCCTATGCTCACTCCAATCAGAATGATGCATATCTTCAGGGGGAGCGTGTTTTATCTTCGTATTTATCTCTCGTCTCTCACCTTCCTTCACATTCCATTTCATTCTTTTATCTATCTTTCGATGTGTTCTGTTTTGTCAACAATCGTCCAAAAAGGGGGAGATTGTTGGTGCAATATTTGCCCTCTTGTGTTTTGGAGATTGTTGACAAAAACAGGCATGGACTGATTTGTTTGCTAGTGCACAGAGAGAAATAGTCCATGCAGTGCCGAAGAGAATGTTGTCTCAGGTGTACAGTTCGAGGAACTTCACCGAAGAATATCTGTACTACAGAGAAGTATGAGCTACATCCTTTGAAGACTTGAAAACGAGAAGAATGTCATGAAGGAGTTGACCCCTCGAAAATTTACTGCTGACATGAAGCAATTGGTTCGGTGTTTCGTTCCGAAGAAAATTGACTGCAGCGATGGAAGACGAAGACGAACTGAAGACGTAGCATTCTTTTCGTTGTTCTTCTTTCATTCATTTGAGTCATAGGACCTCCATACTCTTAAGAGGGGTATAGGTTCTCGAAGCTTAGATCCGCTGTGATGCTTAGCCCAAAACCTATGCGAGACTGAGAGAAATCTCTTTATGTTTCGAATGATTACCTGCCAGCAGAAGACGTTGTTCTTCGGTGCTGCAGGAGATATCTTTCGAACTGAGGAGTTAGTATTACTTGCTCCGCACGTAATGTTACCATTGTGCTCAATTCCGACCGTTGGACTCGTGTCGTTCGGCCGTTGGCTGCTCCACATGTCCAATTTGGTCATTTCCCATCAGGGAAGGCTGCGGCTATAAATAGCCACCCCACTCCAACGTTGCCCGCTGGCTGCTCCGCTTAAGATTTCTGAGAAGATTGATTGAGCATCCCCTCTCCGAGTGATTTGAGTTTAAGATCCACCGAGAAAAAAAATCTAGAGCCCAAACTTAGACAGTGGTTGAGCATCACAGTAGTTCTGAGTTAGAGTTCTTGTACCTATTACTCTTGAGAGCTGCGCACTCTATAGACGGATAGGTGTCGGCTCGAGTGTCGAAGAGTAATTGTCTTCACCGAGCAAGATCTTCAGCAACCAAGAGTCATTGTGGTTCGCGAAGAGGTCTGTCGAAGGTTTGGAGATCGTCGACAAGTATCTACCATGAGTGAAATCAACTGGAGTCTGATCAGCTCCGAGTTGAAGGAGAATAGGGCGAGGAGAGTTTATCCTCTGTGTTAAATGACAACCCCTCCAACCAGACGTAGTCCTTTGGCAGAAGGGCGAACTGGTCTACCAAATTCTTCTGTCGCCATCGAGCACCACTGGTTCGCTTTACATTACTGCATTTCCTTCAGCAGTTTACATTCGTGCTCAGTGCCGATAGTTGTATCTGATCAATCATAGTTCATCAATTGCCTATCGTATTCTCATTGTCTTTTCCATCGCCTCAAGTTAATTTATTTCTCATTGTAGTATTGTATGACTGAGTGATCTCAATTTGTGCTGTATTCATTCACCTTGTCACCATTTCCCATGCATCTCCATCGCAGTTCATATCTAGTTTTCTCTCGTGATTTTGCATCTGATCATATGCTGCATTACCATCGTACATGTCAGACTTGTGATATTCATCGCTCGATCAAATTGCTGCTTTCCACATCGATAGATATGATCCTCTATTGCGAGCTTAATTAAGTGCCTTGCTACCGAACCTTATTTCCGCTGCTGTGTTTGGGTTCGGTTCAAAACATTCGCAAGAATTTTTTAATCTCCCATTCACCCCCCCCCTCTGGTCGATATACTCTCGGTCCTAACAATTAGGCTCATGGGTCACTCTTCCATGTCACATACATCTTGGCGGAGCGCGCAAAATGATATGATTGGAATAGAAAGCACGCATCACCAACAAGTGAGTGAGTGATCATGCAAGATAATGATAGAGATAAACATTGAACATCACAATAAGCATAGCATGACCAAGCACAAGCATAAATGACAGAATATCTCACAGACATTGTAGCAAGCACACACGTAACAAAGTACCAACAAGCAAATTGTAGCAAAAGAACTCGAGGGAAACAAAACAGAAGCACTCTCTCTCGAAGCCTATGATCTATACAAATTCTCCCCCTTTGGCAACAAGTACCAAGAATTTCGAATAGGTATAGGACTAGTCGGCACTCTAAGCACGGTCCTCCAAAGCTCCTGAATGCGATCTCCTGCTGGCAGCTCCGGTGTGCGTAGATGGCGTTGAGATAAGAGCGTCCGCGAAGACTTCGACGGATGTTTGCTGGGCTGGTGGAGTGGAGACCTGAGGTGGCACTGTGGCGGCAGCAGCAGGTGCAGAGACTGTGGTCCGTGGATCCACAACTGGCACTGCAGCAGACCTGGCTACCCTAGGCACTGTCTGAAAATGCTCTGTGGTAGGTCTGTCATCTCCACTGTCATCTGATGGGGCTGTCTTGACAGCATCAACATCACTCTACAGCTTCTCCACTGTCGTCTGAAGCTCTGTGACCTTGACATCCAAATCATGAAATTTAGTATCGATTATCCGCTCTAGGTTAGCCTGGTGCTGGGTGAGGTTGGCCAGACTTCGCTCAATCCTCAGGGTGGCTTCAAGCAGATAAGTCATTTGGTCAGACTTAGACTTAAGATTTCAATCGGAGCATTGGGAGCTGTTGCCTCCTCAGCTGCTTTTGCTTCTTTGGCTTTGCGGATCTTCTCTTGAGCTTGTACAGAAGTGGGATGCGAAGGATCCATCACTATGACATTATCCTCAAACTCTGGATGCAATGGCAAATGCTCTCGATCAACAAGGTATGTGCTGGTTCCAACCTTGGAATTTATCAATAGCTGAATGTGTGGAGCATATCCGCACGATCTCTTCTGATCAGCTGCAGTCCTCTTGATAGTTTCTACTATCAGGCTCATCACCTTGAATTTCTGAGGTGTATCAAACAAATGCAGCAAATTGATGGAGTGGCCACGAATCATTTTGTCATCTCCTGACTTGGGTAACAAGGTGTACCGCAAGATGGTGTTCGTGGTGGCCAGTCCTGGTAGCAGATGCTTCACTGATCCAAGCTTATGAGTCTCAATGTCCTTCTGGGGGATAGCAGTGTACATGTTCTTCATGGTGTTGTGATCCATCTTGAGCTTAGCATAGATATCAATGTCATCGTCCTCTTCCTTGGGGGCACCAAGAAGACTTGCCCACTCAGAGATGGTTGACTGGTACCTGATACCTTCAGTCATCCACACAATCCGGCCATCTGGATAGAAGTGTGCAGTAGAGTAGAATTGCATGACCATTTCATCATTCCACTTGGTCAACTTCTTTCCGACAAAGTCATCAACACCTGCAATCCTGAAGCTCTCATGAACATGGGGAAAATAATCCTCATTCTCATCGATGTATTCCCAATCCACCCATTTCATGTCACTAACAATGGGCTTCTTGTCAAGCAATATTGTTTCATAGAAATCCTGTTGTTCACGAGTGTGAAAGCGATAATCACACGTTGTCTTCCTCCTTATAGCATAAGGATCTGACTGTCTTCGCTGACGCAGTCCTTTATCCTTCCTCAGCATCATGTTCTCCGCAACTGGGTGTGCATTGTCATGGTCTGGAATCTTAGGCTTCAACTTTCTGAGCACTAGTGGCTCTTCATCAACATTTACCTCAGGCACTGGGGCCTTGTTCTTCTCAGCAGCTGAAATGTTCCTGGTTGACCTCTTGGGTGCTGGAGCTTTTGGTTTGGACTTGGTGGGGGCAGCAGTCCTGATTGCATCAGACATAAGTTTCTGAGCTTTTGCAGGGGGTGCAGTGGCTGCTGGCTCCTCCTCCTCTTCCTCCTCATCAATCATCATGGAGGGTCTGCCAATCACTCGGGCATGAGTTTTCCTTACTCTCTTCTTCTTAGCTCCTGCAGCTGCCTCTCTGTCACTAGGCTCTTCAAGAGTGAATTGCATAGTCTGTTTAGGGACTTTCCTCACAGCAGTCCTCTCTTTGGCAGATGATGGTTTGGTGCTGTACTCCTTAGCAAGCACAACTCTCTTCTTCTTTGTTGTTGCTTCACTAGCAACAAAATCTTCATCCTCATTGTCTGAGGTTTTCTTCTTCCTCGTTCTGGTGGCTTCCTTTGGAAGATCTGGAGAGCTCCTCTCTCCCTCATAGAAACTCTCATCAGGGCTTGACCCTTCACTAAGTTCTGCATGCTGTTCAGACCTGTTCTGACTGTCACTGCCACTTGACATCTTGCTGAGCTAACCCTGTGAATAGATGGGTATGGGCAGAGTAGATGAGTCATCACAAAAAGCAGAAGTTTTTCATAAAATTTGAGTTCAACTTTTAGTTTTAAGTTTTCACAGGATGCATTTCGGATGGACCGAGTTGATCATCTCGGTGACACCGAAGCATACTACAGAAACCTTACACGCCATTTCGGTCAGACCGAGATGGGTTTCGGTGGCTCCAAGATGCTAGGGTTTCACTAAGACTTTACTTTCGGTCTCACCGATTCGTACAACTCGATGGCACCGAGACGTACTAGTGCTATGGCCAGAGGCCAAATCGGTGGGGCCGAAAATTTCGAATCGGTCGGTCCGAGATGCATTCGGCGGAAACTTAAACCTAAAAATTTCGCTCGAATCTAATCTACGGAATTCTCCTGGTGGAATTAGCATTGCAATCGTGGCAAGAATCATGGCATTCCTAACGTGCATTGAATCGGAGAATGGAAGCATGAAAGGGATCGAATCTCACCCTAACTCGGTGGAGACTCTCTACGGCGGCAACGGCGGGGCAGATTGCCGTTGACGGCGGCGGAATCCGGCAGCGAGAGCGCGCTGGAGACGACGGCGAAGTCCGAAGACGAAGGGCGACGGCAGCAACGGGGTGCGGGAACGAGTGGGGTCGAGAAATTTCAACCGTTCGGTCCGCGCGATATATATACCCGTACGCTGTCGGTGGCGCCGAGTTGAACAACTCGGTGGCACCGATATGTGTAACTGCACGCAGTTTAGCACATCGGTGGCTCCGACATGGTTAAACTCGGTAGCACCGAGATGAAAAACCTAGATCAGTCTAAGTGATTTCGGTTGGACCGAGTTTGAGATAGTTGGTTCGGCCGAAATCATTTAGAAGGTTTTGGAGGTTCAGCCCTTTCAGATCGGTGGCTCCGAGTGCTCCTCACCCGGAGGGTCCGAAAATGACTTGTTCAATTTTTTGTGATGCAGCAAGAATAGAATTTGAGACAAGAAAGCATAGATAGGTAGAGAAGGTACTTAGGCATTCTTGTACATCCACTTGGCTAGAAAAACCGAGACAATCAAAACAACAAATGGATGTCCTCGAATGATAAAAACATGCAAACCAACATGCTCACACAATAAGATAGCAAATGAAATATGTGTCAAACATGCACAACCAATTCTAGCATCTATCAAGCAATGGCGATGACTAGGTCATCTATATATGAGTATATTGACTTAGGAGCCAAATGAGAACATTTGATCATAGGTCATACTCATCGTTTAAGCACAAGTGGGTTTGCCACTTTTACATAAAGCATTGATGTGTTCACACCATTAGAGTTGCTTAGCTCAATTGTTTAGAGCAAAGCTCCCTCTAGATGTGATATCCCCCCTAAGATGGATGAACTAACCTTGGCTTTTGTCGATGATGACTTCATGTAGATGTTGAAGATGTGGATGCTCAATGTTGATGTAGACCATCAAGAGTTGGGAGCAATCCTTTGGAGTTTTGTGCTTTCAATACCTACATGGGTTAGTCCCACACAAGGAGCATACAAGGATATCCATAGACATAGAGTGAAATACACATATGTTGATGTCCATGAATGCATTGAATACCTTGTCCCTTGCCTTACCAACAAGAGGGTTTGTGACTCCATGAACTAGTGCAAAATGTGGAAGTTGGTCGCACAAGTTCTTGCCATAAAGCATATGAGTGAAGTTTGTCGGTGGAGTCACCCTCAAGAACTCTCTAGTTCTTCTTCTTTTGGACCCACATCAACTTGATGGGAATCCTTGGAGTTGTAGTAGCACTTGACGAAGTAGAACTTGATGAAGTCTTGGGAACCCACTTGACCATGGCTTGAGGAGCTTCTTCAAATGAATCAATCTCTTCTTGAAGCTTGTCCTTGCCTTTTAGCTTGTGGTCTTGTGGTGGAAGATCTTCTTGAGCTCGTGTTCCCTTGAAGGAAGTAGGATCATACTTCTCATATTGAGGAACAAACTTTGTCTTGGGGTATTGATCTTCTTCCCACTCAACTCCATTGGCATTGAACTTTCGTTCAAAACCAACACCATGGTTCTTCCGGTGCCTTCCTTGCTTGCGTACAATTTCCTCAAATTGCTTACTCCCGGCAAGGCTCTTGTAGATACCTTTTTCTATAATTCCTTTCAATAGCACATTTTCTTGCTCAAGTGTAACTTGGCTAAGAGAATCATTAGTGGAATCAATAGAACTACTAGAAGCAACAACATTGGATTTAGCATTGTTATTGTTACTACTAGAGGTAGAACCCTTTTTACCCTTGTTGCTAGTTTGCTTAGGTTTAACTTGTGGCATAAAGGTAGACAAGAGTAAACGTTTGGCAAGATATGAAGAACTCTTCTTTCGAAAATCGTCATTGATAGCTTTAAGAAACTCATGCTCTTGCTCTAAATTTAGCTTCTCGAAGCGTAGCTTCTCATGAGTTCTTAGAAGTTCTCTATGATCCTCTTGAGTTGTTTCATGAGCTAACTTAAGAGCATTTAGTTCTTTAGTTAGACGCTCAATCTCCTTCATAGCATTGTCACTCGTTTCCTCTTGACTATCATGATTACTAGCATTTTTATTATAGCTGACATCACTTGCCTTATCAACAAGTAAATCATCATCACCAAGCAAATCATCTTCATCACTATTGAAATCAAGATACTCGGGGTGTGATACCTTGGGGCCTTTTGCCATGAAGCATCTTCCAATTCCTTCATTTGGTGAGTCAAATAGATCATAGGAGTTGGATGACACAAGAGCAAGTCCGGCAACACCTTCATCTTGACTATAGTCGGAGTTGGAGTGATAACTTCTCTTGCAGTGGTTGTCGGAGTCGGAGCCGGAAACCCATTCACCAACATGAGCTTGATGTCTTCTTCTTGTGTAGCTCTTGGATGACTTGTCCTTCCTCTCCGAATCCTTGCTTCTTCGAGAGTGTTTTCGTTCATAACGATCATCTCTACTCCTCTCCTTATGAGGTGATTCATCTCTTCTATGTCTTCCTCTTGGTGATTCGTCTCTTTTCTTGTATGGAGCCGTACACTCATTGGAATAGTGTTCGGGCTTTCCACAATTGTAGCAATTACGCTCACGACTTGATGATCTTCTCTCATAGTGTCTTGAGCTAGAGCTTCTTTCTTTCCCTTTGTTCTTGTAGAACTTGTTGAACCTTTTCACCATTAGGCTAATCTCTTCATTGGGTACTAGCTTGTCACTTGAAGTTGTTGGAGCATCGGTTGAGGCTTTGTAAGCACCACTTGATTTGTTGTGTAGCTCCTCTTTGTCCTTGAGTGACATTTCATGAGCAACAATCCTTCCAATGACTTCCGTGGGCTTGATATCTTTGTAATTTGGCATTATTTGGATCAATGTGCAAACGGTATCATATTTTCCATCCAAAGCTCTAAGTATCTTCTTAATGATGAATTTGTCGGTCATCTCTTCACTTCCTAAGTCGACAATCTCATTTGTGATGAGAGCAAGTCTAGAGTACATTTTAGCGACTCCTTTACCATCCTTCATCTTGAACTTGTCAAGTTGACTTTGAAGCACATCCAACTTAGATTCCTTGACGGACTCGGTACCCTCATGCATATCAACCAAAGTATCCCAAATTTCCTTTGCATTCTCGAGGCGACTGATTTTGTTGAATTCTTCGGGACATAAACCGTTGAATAGAATGTCACAAGCTTGAGCATTGTATTGCAACATCTTCAATTCTTCCGGGGTTGCCTCACGATCTGGTTCCTTGCCATCCTCAAAGAGGTCACCTTGCAAGCCAACACGAACAACAGCCCAAACGGTAGGGTTATGACCAAGAATATGCATTTTCATCTTATGTTTCCAACTAGCAAAGTTTGTACCATCAAAATATGGACCTCTACGGTGATAGTTACCCTCACTAGACGCCATACTCTCCTAGGTTGTGAAACCAAGGCTATGATCACCAAAGCAATGGAAATCAAGGCTTACGGAGACCAAAGCTCTGATACCACTTGTAGGATCGAAAGTATGTCTAGAGGGGGGTGATTAGACTACTTGACCAAATAAAACCTAACATTTTCCCAATTTTAGTTGTAGGCAGATTTTAGCAGCAATACAAGTCAAGCATCACCCTACACATGCAATTCTAAGAGTATAGTAGCGGAAAGTAAGCAATTGCATATGTATGTAAAGAAGGGGATCGGAGATATCAAACGCAATGAAGACACGGTGGTTTTTGGCGTGGTTCCGATAGGTGGTGCTATCGTACGTCCACGTTGATGGAGACTTCAACCCACGAAGGGTAACGGCTGCGCGAGTCCATGAAGGGCTCCACCCACGAAGGGTCCACGAAGAAGCAACCTTGTCTATTCCACCATGGCTTACGTCCATGAAGGACTAGCCTCACTCGGGGTAGATCTTCACGAAGTAGGCGATCTCCTTGACCTTACAAACTCTTGGTTCAACTCCACATCATGTCGGAGGCTCCCAAGTGACACCTAACCAATCTAGGAGACACCACTCTCCAAAAGGTAATAGACGGTGTGTTGTTGATGAACTCCTTGCTCTTGTGCTTCAAATGATAGTCTTCCCAGCACTCAAATGACTCCTCATAGATTTGGCTATGGTGGAAGAAGGATTTGAGTGGAAAGTAACTTGGGAAAGGCTAGAGATCAAGGTTCAAATGGTAGTAATGGAATATCTTGATCTCAACACATGAGTAGGTGGTTCTCTCTCAGAAAATGTATGGTGGAAGTGTAGGCACGTTCTGATGGCTCTCCTTACTGAGAATGATGTGGTGGAGGGGTATATATAGCCTCCACACAAAATCCAACCGTTACACACTTTTGACCCAACTCGGTGGCATCGAAACAATAATCTCGGTAGCACCGAACTGTGTAAAAGATATGAACTTTAGGAATCTCGGTGGGACCGATAGGAACAACTCGGATGGACCGAAGTGCAATGGCTAGGGCAATCCTCATCTCGGTGGCACCGATTGCATCAACTCGGTAGGACCGAAGTGAAGCAATAAGGCAACAAAGAGTTGGCAAGCCATCTCGGTGAGACCAATTTGCAAAACTCAGTGAGACCGAAGTGAGTGCAAACGATTACAGAGAGTTGGCAAGGCCATCTCGGTGGGACCGAGATCCATTTCGGTGGATCCGATTTGTTAGGGTTTTGGCAGTGGCTAAGTCTTGGTGAACTCGGTGAGGCCGGATAGAGAATTTTGGTGGGGCCGAGTTGGAATATGGGTTTTGGACATATTTGGGATTGAGAGAGTGGTTGAGGGTTTAGGAGTACTGTCACTAAGCACTTGAACAAAGAGACCATTAAGCAACACCTCATCCCCTTTTAATAGTATTGGCTTTCCTATGGACTCAATGTGATCTTGGATCACCAAACCAAAAATGTAGAGTCTTGATCTTTTGCCAATCCTTGTTCTTAGCAATTTGAGGAGTCCACATCTCTAGTCCATGCCATGCCAATCATTGAACATCCTGAAATCTTTAACTTGAATGGACATTAGTTCAATGAGATATATGTTGTTATGAATTACCAAAACCACCAAGGGAGCAAATGTGCTTTCAGCTACTCCCCCGGCGAACGTATTTGGACCGGGGATAATCCCCTAAAAGTATAGATCACTGAACCACAATATCACAAGGCAATATTCTGCGTCGGTCGACCGGCGTAGGCTCCCGGCCAGTCGCATCCGCACCGCCCGATTCATCGCTTCCTAGCCATCAGATCTAGCCTCCTGGTTGGTCCTCCTCGTATCACTCGAGATGCCCCATAACAATTGCGTCAACATGCACAAAAAGAAAGTGATTGCGAGCGTCGTGACCGGCCATGAAAGCATCTTATCCCACACGCCTGCCCCCGTCTCCCCCACACGCATCTCTCCTGTGGTGCTCGCCGGCACTTGCGCAACATCGCCCTACATGTCGGTCCACCCCATATCTCCCCAGCATGTACGCCAATGTCGATCGCTACTCCTACCGCAACCACGGTCGTAGCATCGCCGCCATGGTCTTGTAGCACTCGTCGTCGTGACTTTCAGCAGCCCGTCCGTCCTTGCCACTACCGCATGCATACTGCTCGCAGCTTGCTCTATCGTCTTCTCAGCTGACCTACCCAATAGCCTTCATTGCAGTAGCCCCGCCTACCTGCCACTCCCAGCAAAACATGATGACGGTTGTAGAAAAAACACGATGCCGGTTGTGCAGGGTGCGGCATCGGTTGTAGCAAAACGCGACATTGGTGGTAGCAGGGTACGACTTTGGTTGTAGCAAAACTGGACGCCGGTTGTAGCAGGGTCGCAACATCTTCGGGGCTGGTCCCAACATCCCCAACTACCGGTCGCAGCATACCGAGGTGCGGTCCAACATCCCCATCTACCGGTTCCAGCCCTTGGTCACCACCGTTCCAGAAAGACTCCACAACGTCGTCAACGAATAGTGCGCGCCGGTTCCAACAGATGGTCTGCGCAGTTGTAGCATCCCAACCCATGGCTCCAGCATGTCGGCCCGACGGCCACAACAACTGTCAGTCGCGGTTCCAACATCTGTCCATGGCAGTTCCAACATCATGGCGTCGTTTTGCAGCTACCCGCCTTGTCGGATGCAGCTCGCCGACCGGATGCAGCTGTACCGGGCGCCGGTTGCAGCTCACCGCTCGCCGCCATGCTGCACAACCCTTGCAGCACCGTGCCATTTCCTGTGTCCCGTGTGCCCGGCCGGCCTTGCGGCAACTCGAAGCAGAGCCATAGCAGAGGTCGCTGGGTGGAAGAGGAGGTGCACTGGGGGAGCACGAGAGCTGTGGAGAGGAGGATGCCGGTGGGGGCTAGAGATTTGGGGGGAGGGGAATTTTCACGGCATTATGTACGATATGCAGTTTTTGCTGAAAAAATCGCATGCAATTAGCCCACGCGTCTTCGATTTATTCTTGAATACGATGACCAAAGTGAATTTTACTCTGTTGCTAGCTTGCTGGCACATATATGGACGGTCAACCGGTCAAGCAGGAGAGGTATGATCATCAACAAATTTCACTTTGCTGCTGGTACGTGGACTGTCAATCGGTCAAACAGGAGAGTTTTTTTTTAGTAAAGTCAAACAGGGTAGGTTACCTCGCAACATGACCATATATCAGTAGGCCATATACTAGAACGTGGATATATAGCCGGCCCACTAAGCACGACAATCGCTCCACTACCTTGCCAGCCAATTCGTCCCAACCCCTAAAAAAAGAGCCAATTCGTCCCAACAATTGACAGTTGTGGCCAATTCGTATACTACAGCCGAATAATAAACATCTGTGTACCAATTTGCTAGTCCTTTTCTTTTTCCTTTTAACTTTCCGGGTTTTTATTTCTCCCCATCTTTATATATAATCTGAAAATTTTCTTACAAAAATATTTAGAAAAATATTTAATTTCACTAGTTTTACAAAAGTGTGAGTGGGTATTTAAAAAAACCTAAAAAATGTTCAACGTATTTTTAGAAAAGGTTCATTATGCATCTAAAACTGTTTATATATTTGAAAAACAAATGTTCAGCATGTGTTTAAACAATATTCGTCGTGTATCTTTAAAATGGTCAGCACGTATTAAGAAAATGTTCACCTTCTGTTTTTTAAAAAGTTTGTCCAGTACTCAAAAAATGATTAGCATATATTTAATAAATGTTTGTCATGTATTTTTATAATTTTCACTGCATTTATAAAATATCATAATTGAGTTTGGAAAATTCAATTGCGTTCAAAAATTGTTCATCGTGTATTCTAAAAAAGATCATAGGCATTCATAAAAAGTTCACAGTGATGAAAAAGAATACACAATGAACATTTCACGAAGAAATAATGAACATATTTTAAATACTCGATCAAAAATATCTACATACACGATTAACAATTTTTAAGAAAATGATTAAAATTTTGTAAATACACGATGAACCATTTTTAGATAGACGGTAAATATTTTGTAATACACGCCGATTTATTTTTCAAATACGCACTTTAATATATTTTTGAAATTCACGATCAACCTTTCTAAAGTACATGACATAATTTTTTAATACATGAAAACATTTTTCCAAATGTGCCAAACTTTTTTTTTTCCAAAAAATAGATGGGCCTTTTTAAAATACATGGGGAACATATTAGAAACATACATTTTTTTAATACAGAATGAACAAAAATGTATAGGCTTGGAACCGAAAAAATGAGAAAAGGCAGCAAAAAAGAAACAAAATACACGCTCGAAACCAGGCAAAAAAAGAAAGAAAGAAAAGAAACAAAATAAAAAACTAGAAAGTAAAAATAAATCGGTAAAAACCAGATTAAAAGCCACACAAAACCGAAAATAGAAATCTTCGGGATGCCTTGGACGCTAGTAGGCCGACCCATCTTGTGCCCTAAGGCGAGCAAGCAATTGATAGCAAGAAGCCGAAACCACTAGTTAAGGGGTACCCCTTGCAAAGGTCACTCCCACCTCTTAGGTGATGTGCGCCACTTGTCGCAACCTGTGAGTTTTTCCTTTTTCGGTAGAATCATTTATTTGAAAACGTTTTATCTCTTAAATCATGTGTACAAATCTTGAACCGTTTTCACCGTTGGATTTCTGGCGCTGAGATCATCTAAACTAGATCCCATGTTGATATGTTTTGATGAACATTTTTTTATAAAAAAACCCAAGCCGAAAGCATGTTTTCTTTTTCTTTTTTTTCCTTTTCCAAAGAGGAACACTCGCGAAGCAGATCTGCGCATCCACGAGGAGCAAACCTGTGGCTCTCGCGGAAGCAAAATAAACGCATTCTCCTCCTTTCCAAGAGGCTCGCAGAAGCAAACCTGTGCTTCCACGAGAAGCAAATCTTTACCTCTGGTGGGAAAGGAAAACACGTTTTTTTTTCCGAGAGGCACAACTGTGCCTCTCGCGGAGCAAATCTATGCCTCTACGAGAATCAAATATGTGCCTCTCGTGGAAGCAAAAAATAAACGCATTTTTTTTCCTCTCGCGAAAGCAAATCTTAGCCTTCACGAGAAGTAAATATGTGCCTCTCGCAGATGCAAAAAAAAAACAGATTTTTTTCTCGCAAAAGAAAATTCTTTTTTCGATTTGTTTGGGTCCAAATCTAGGGAAAACCGGGCAAAAACCGAAAAGTCGAAAAAACCCAGGAAAAAACCATCCAAAATCCGAAAACGCATACAAGAAAAAAATCCTGAGGAAGCGCCTAGCACATGAGCGCGCCAAATGACGCCCTCTCAGCCCACCAAAAGTGACTCTTGCGGGGCTCCCACAAGGGGCACCCCTTAGTTAGTTGCTCCCCGCAATAAGCGAGATATAGCATACGCATAAGGGTAGTCCGTAAAAGCTAAACTGTCTTAAATGGGTTCGATGGTTAGACTAGGCTCAATTATTTTTTACTTCCATTTCATTTTCTGGGCCTCGACAGCTAGCGGGTTCCTTATGGTGCGCACGGTGGAGAGAGCTCCTCGTTGGCGCCTTAAGCACCGAGAAGACTACTGACGCTCAGGCGCTCCCCCTAGTGGGTTGTGGCCCAAATAGCTCGTTCAAACGCCATTGTTTCCTTCCATCGCTCTCGCTCGACATCGACAACTAACAGTTCGATCCACCTCTATATAGGGCTGATTCTAACGTTTTTTTCTCTTGCAAACATGTGCTGTGTAAAAGTTCATGAATTCAAGAAATGTTTCCGAATTTAAAAAGTTCATGAATTTGAATTTTTTTTGCTGATTTAAAAAAAATCAAGACTTTTATAAATGTTCTTAAAACTGAAAAGGTTCATGAATTTTAAAAATCGTCCATGAATTTGAAAAAAATTCATGAATTTGAAATAAAACCACATAATTTTTTAAAAAGTCATAAATTTTGAAAAGTTTATGAAATGAGAAAAAACTATAGTAAAAAGTTAGCAAAAACTGAAAAGTTCACTAAAGAACTTAGTAGAACTGAAAAGGTTCGCGGATTTGAAAAAAGTTCACGAATTGCTCTTATAAAGTTCACAAAGTTGAAAAAGATCATAATTTGAGAAAAGTTCACAATTTTGTAAAATAATCAGATTTTTTAAAAGTTCACACATTTGAAAAAAAAGACAAAACCCAGATAAAACTAAACAAAACCCGGTTCAGAAAACCAGAATAAAAAACCAACGGAAGCTTCCCTAAACCAGGAAGCTTCTAGAAGCTTCACAAAACCCAGACGAACTTCCCACTGCCCGGTTTACTGGGCCGACCCATTCGGATCGAGGGTGTGCGCCGGTTTACAAAACATAGTAAAACTGATGCTTAAGGCGCAAAATAGGATTCGACCGTTGTTGAGCCTCAAATCATGTTAATGCGCTTAAGTCACTTGATTCCCAGCAAACGAGTACCCGACGATGGTAAACATGCCAGCCCATTATGGTGGGTTTCCATGATTTCGGGAAGATTTTAGATGGTTCTTCTCTGAATTTTCCTTTTTCTTTCCTTTTTCCGGTGTTTTCTATTAGTGTGTTTTCCTTCTTTCTTTTCGTGTTCATTTTTTCTATTTATTTTTAATTCTAGAACATATTTAAGTTTACAGATTTTTTTAAAATCCACAAATATTTTTTAAATATGGGAATATTTTCTGAAACTATTAAATTTTTAATTTTTGAATGCTTAAAATTCACGGGCATTTCTCTGAATTCTCGGGAAAGAATTAAATTTTCAAACTTTTTAAAACTTAGGGCATTTTTAATCCTTTGTTTTTGAAAATTCGGGGAATATTTTAAATTTGTGAACATTTTTAAAAATCGATTTTTAATTTGTAAGTATTTGTTATATTCACAGACCTATTTTTTGGATTCGCAAACATGATTTCATATTCTTGAACATTTTTTCGTAAAACACAAGAAGGGAATAAAACAACTTTTAAAGAACCAATCAAGGGGGTGGATTTTTTCCTTCGACCATTGGCCAAGCAAATAGGAAATTCAAAGCAGTTTTAAAATTTCCAAACATTTACTAAATTTATGAACATATTTTGAGCTACTGAATAGTTTCAAAATTTGTGAACAATTCTTACAATCCATGAACATTACATGTGCTCCCTATTGTAGCATGCGAGTATGCCAAGGTGTCGCACGACTGGAATCCTATGTACCTAAATAGTGATCCCTACTATCTCAATTCTCTCAAGATACACACCTATCAGCTCAGCACACATGCCACCTCATCACCCCACTAGTTATTTCTCTTAACATGCATGGGAAATGGCATTTATATTCTATCTCAACATGCACACATCACAACTCACCACACATGCCACCTCATCAATCCATTATATCTCTCTTAACATGCATGAAAAATGAAACTTATGTTCAATATATATTTACAGCTATATAGTAATCAAGTACAATATATTAATCTATTATAATTTTTATTAAAATTTCATCAAAAGATATTGCAACCAATCCCGCAGCAACGTGTGGGGTATCATCTAGTTCCCTAACTGACGACGCCTAACTGCACCGCGTGTTTGAGCTGGGCTAACCCATTTACACCGCTTTCGTGTACTGATGCGCGGGAAACTATGTTTTCTTTGTTTTTATGTTTTTTTTCGTTTATGGCTTTCTCTGGGTTTCTTTCGATTTTGTTCCGGTTTTCTTCATATTATTTTCTTTTTTTTATTTTTTTCCTTTTCCTTTTCCTTTCTTACCACCTTTCTGTATTCTTTAACATTTTATGAAAAACATCCATACATCTTTTCTAATTCGTGAACGTTTTTTTTTGGAATACAAGAACATTTTTAAAAAAATTGTTCAGATTTATTGTAATACAAGAATTTTCTAAATTAAAGAAAAAATATTAAATTTCAAATATTTATGCATTTGTGACTATGAATTGAAAAAAAAATTGTAAATATTTTTGATTCATGAATATTTTTCTAAATTTGTTAACAGTTTTTAAATCTGTAAAAAGATTGTTTTGCAATATACATATTCTTAAATTTATAAAACAATATCCAGCTTGCCATGTGACACCGAAAACGGAAAAAGGAATGTTCATGAATTTAAAAATGTTCACGACTATGAAAATACTCACGAATTCAGAAAATGTTCAATAATTTTAAAAATATTGATGAATTTATAAAAAAATTGCAAATTTTTTAAAATGTTTATGAATTCAGAAAATGTCCATGAATGCTAATATTGCACGTGTGCCGCTGCTTTATTTTCTCGTTTACTGCTCCGGTGTGTGCACGATGTACTGCATCGTGTGTGCAATGTGTACTGCCTAGGTGCTTGCATGTGTTATGCCTTAGGTAGTGTGTGTAATTGAGTGAAATACACGTACTGTAGGCGGGAGTACAAGTTACGTAAAAAAAATATTCATCAAAATCTATCAAATGGGATCTAATTTCGAAGATATCCACGCGACCCCGTGGCACCGATGTACCGCCACTGGGTCAAAGGGTGACGGATAGTCGAGGCCTCCCTAGGATTTTCACCAACAAGCCGAGGATTGTCACAGGCACTATCGAAAGGTATCGGATAGCCTAGACAGCTCGGCGATGCCGAGATGAAGAAAAAGAGAGGATATATCTACTAGTTTTAAAACATTTCTATAACATACAAAATAGTTCTATTTTCTCACTGTGAGAAAAAAATAGTTGTACATTACCCTAAGAGAAATGGCGTACGATCAATCAGACAGTACTGGGACGACATGTTCATGTCGACATGCGACAGGCCGACAAGCATACCACAGTACAAACTTTGGAATTTGGCGAAGCCATTTTGTGTTTCCATGCGTGCGGTTTGCTCAATCAATGCAAGCTCCTTTCGCTTGAAGGTCGGAGAACTGCGGTGGTGCTAGCTTTCAAGGCACCGAGATGCATCACCTGATCGAGCATGGAGGTGCTTAGACCTATGAGCTGGCCAAAATGCTGTATAAAAAAACCAATTAGTGCCTAAAATGTGGAGCAGAAACTGTCGGGAAGAATCGGTGAAATGATTGATCATTGCATGCAGGAGCACCCCAGATCATTGCCTGGCTGAACAATCTGTACACATTTCATAGCGTACACAGCTATCTATACGGAACTTGTCCAAGGGATCATCGATCATGTCATCCATAATGCACAGGGCCGCGCTTGTCTTCGGAATCACGGTTAGGGCCCAGGCCCTGGCAACACCCGGCCTAAGTGGGGCATCACCAGTCTGCCTTCTGCGCCCAGGTGCTCCCACGTCAGAAAAGATACGTGATGTGCCTACCTGGAGTATCCAGGATCGATCATGCTGTTCCTTAATCCTTATCCGCTCATGTGGCTTTCTGGACCATTCTGCAGACGTTGATTCATAAGCAGGGAACATTTCTCTGATGAAATGTAAGATAAGCAAAAGCATAAGAGCATCTCCAATAGAAGAAGATGTAGCATCTCCGAGGCCCAAAAACGTTGCTCCAACAGATGATGTAGATGCAAAAAAAATTACATCTCCACCTCCCGAAGATGTAAACTATAACACCTCGCGGTGCAAATTTGCATCTCCACCTACGTGAGATGTAAAAACGCGTCCACTTGCCAACCGCTCAACTGCCACTTCCTTCCCCTTCCGCGCGACCGGTCGCCGCCGCCGGCCAAATCCGCACCAAATCGACACCGCCGCCCCCCGCCCTACGGCCACCGGGCCCGCCGTGACTTCGCCCCCCCCCCCCCCCCCCCCCGCGGTCCCCCGCCGCCTGCCTCGCCGGTGCGCCGCCCGCAGCCGCCAATTCACTTTCGGCCGCCGCCGAATCGAAGCTTCTCTGTCGGCTGCGGCTGGCCTAAATGCCTTCTCCGGAGGCCACTGGCCCCGACGCGACTTCGCCACCCCCCCGTCCCCTGCCGCCTGCCTCGCCGGCCCGCCGCCCGCAGCCGCCAATTCACTTTCGGCCGCTGCCGAATCGAAGCTTCTCCACCGGCTGCGGCTGGCCTAAACGCCTTCTCCGGCGGCTGCCGGGCCCGTCGCGACTTCGCCCCCCGTCCCCCGCCGCCCGCCTCGCCAGCCCGCCACCTGCCCGATCCCCTTTCCGCCGCCGCCGCCGTCGGCCGATTACGGGCAGCCCCGGCGCCGGCCCGTGCTGCCGCAACCGGTTTGGCTTCCTCTCGACCTCCCCTACCCATTCCTCTCCGCTGCCGGCCGATTCCGGCCATCTACACCGGCCCCGGCGAGCTGCAGCGGGAGCGCGCGAGCTTTGACAGTTTCGACAGTAGGTTCAGTGCACTAGTTTTACATCTTCAAATACATCATCTGTTGGAGTTGGCTCTTTTTTGGAGATGTAAAAAGCACTTTTTGGTGATGTAAATTATACAACACCTAGTTTTACATCTCCAAATTTGCATCATCTATTGGAGATGCTCTAATGGTACATTTTCATTCTCAACTTGGGTATCTTTTCCAACCTTAACCTCTGCTCTGTTGTGCATGCTGATCATGTGGGTTGTCGCCTCTTCTTTCTTTTCTTTCCCCACCATGCAGACCAAAACAAGGTGTCGCCCCCTTCATCCTCCTGCCTTTCCGACGAGGCACGAGGATCTCTGCAGTCACCGCCCATCTCTTAATCCAATCGACTTGATCTATTGTTGTCCTTAGTCTTCTGTTGCTCTATAACATGCCTCTTGGCATCGACTCTCCATATTGTCTCACATTTTTAGTCGGCGAATGCTACCAACTTGCCTTGCCATGCACGAACATTCCACCTAGTTCGCCTCTCGTGCGAGGCGCCCCTCAAACCGCCCCGAGTCCTCACTCTTCACAGTGATATCTCCGTCCCAAAATAAGGGGCAAAGGAAGAAGATAAAATTGATCGAGACCCTAAATAAATATGTAGTTGCCCTATCTCTATCCGAATGAATCACACCTGATAAGATAAAACTTACTGTCATCATGCAATTCACTTGCCAAAAGTTGGGCCCTTGCACTTAATGGAAAAGTACTGAAATGCTTCTATTTTACATTTAAAGTACATGACAGGTTAACCAAAAAAACATAGATGCGCTAGAAAAGAGCATTCTATGATATAAAAATAGACAACAAGCTAGAAATTTCCCAAAAATGAAAAGCATCTGACCCTTGATCATTGGCTCTCTGTTTATTGGTAGTTCAGAACCAACAAAACTTTATAATTGTACAAAACATGCCTCAACTATTAGATTGTTCAATTTCTATCCAATTGAATCACACCCAGTAGATCATTGTAGTCATACGAAAAAAATTGAGTAGTTTGGTGCCATTAGGCTTGAATGAACCTCCTCGACCAACCCCTAAGAAGACATCCCCAACCCCACCCTGAGTCGTAACTCATTGCAACGGTCTCTGCCACCCAACAAGAAGAAGCGAATGAAGAAGGTAAATTGACTCAAACCCGGCCCCAAAATATGTTGTTCTCTTGATAATAAAAATGGTGATAGTAAAAATTACTATCATCAAGCATTCCACTTGGTAAAAGTTGCGCTATTGCACTTTGCACTATTTGGAGTGTGGACTACAACACTTGTATTGTGTAATAAAAGGTACATGATGAGTTACTCCGAAAAATATAGATGTTCTAGAAATTTATATAAAATATCTAGCCATTAATCTAGTGGATCATATTTCAACAACAAGTCATAACATATAGTGTTGAAATTTTGATCTAGTGTCATAACAAACCGATAGAAAGGAGGAGCTCGATACCACGTATTTGCCCTAATTGGGGGGGGGGGGGGGGTGGGGTTACCAAAACCAACTATTTGGTTTTAGTCCCGGTTCCCTAGCACCTAATATATAAGGTAGAGTACACCCTCTGTATGAGGTGACAATCTCACACAGTAAGACAGGACCCACCCCAACTACCGATCCTTAAGTCGTATCGAGGGACCGAAAAGTCCATTTCCACCGCCTGCTAGGTTAATGTCGGCAATCCTGCACAACTACACCGCGCCACTACCCTCCACTCTGACTTGTCCACCATGCATACGACGAGCATGCATGGGTTGTCAGGTTCGCCTTCGGTGGCCACAACCATCACATGCATTACTCATGCTTCCACCCTTATGTAGGTGTTTGACGTTGTGAGACTAGGGATTTAATGATGTTAACGCTATGGATTATGCCTAACAATGGTGCCAGAGCTTCCTAATCTATATTAGAACACTAATAAGCCTCAGGTTAATGTTAACCATTCAAGAAATGGGCCTATTTAAGTATGTTTAATGTTAATATATCACGATTAGAAGCTAATTCTGTCCACCTAATTTTAACTAATCATGCCCTAAGCATTTTTCGATAAATCAAAATGACCATGATTTTTGGTTAAGTTACAAATATATGAACACTAGAAAATTGAATGAAAGTATATCTGGTAGTGGACCTTTTTCAACAACGAGCCGTAACTGATGGATCTTTATAATTCTGCCTACCTGATCTTAGCTAATAGATCTTTACAACTTGTACCTAAGTAGATTTCAGTCAATGGATCTACATAACTGTGTCTAAACATGTCACAATTGGTATACCATCCATTCAGCAATCTTCTTAAATCAATTCGTTGACATAAACACAGCCAGGTGATGAAAAACAATCAACAGGGACATTTTCTTATATGAACATGTTACCCTAATAAAGACCCACACAAACACAAATAAATATAGTCAAATCAACATGCAACTTCTCTATAGGAAAATGATCACCATAATCTCATAGCCATAGTTTTATACGCCTCATGACGTGTTGCGAAACCATATATTTCAAAGAGAACTCATACACGATCTCAAATCTTGTCATCTTACTCATATAATATCATCTATAAACCATTAATAGGTTACTCACATATCTGAATTCAAGCCATTAGCCTTCTCACAGTCTAAACATTAGTTCCACACTAGTTCTAGTATTCATTTGGTATCATGAACAACATTGGTCATCATGTTCTCTAAGCTTTAATCTTGTGTGATCCAATATCACGCAAACTAAACCATCAACTTAGTGTAATGATTTGATGGGTCAATTCATGATCCGAACTTTAATGGTACGTATCAACATAACCTTATGTAAAGCAATAGCATGGTTCACATACTAACAACCATCAATTAACACACAAACAATCACTTGACTCTATATGCACTTGTATAGTTCTAGCTACAACAACCATGAATTAAGTGATTGTTTGTGTGTCAATTGATACCAACCTAGAGAGGAAATTCAATTTGCACCATTGAGAATTTGCTTGTATACCTAAACGCCGCTCAAATTTTTCCTTGTACTTAATATACTACTAAAATTTTGCATCGTGTGCATATTTGCCACATCCATCAATTGACTAGGGTTGACTGTGAACAAGGCCTAAAACCCTACCAGTTTGTTCTTTACATATTAACCATCGTACTTGGGTCCATTGTTAAAAACTGAGTAAAAAAAGGCTTGACGCAACATCCTTCCGCATCCATTGATTCATCATGCAACTTGTGCAGCTGGCATCGGCGCCGATGAGGTCTCCATCCCATGTAGGTGGCACCGACATCTTCATCCCCACTCTTCCTCCACGCTGATGCAATTCCTTCCCCAGTTGTTCTCCCACACACCATCATCCTCCCAAGACACAATAGCAGCAACACCTAGGAGCGATGGCTCTGGCTCCGGTTTGCGACTCCGCCCTTGTGTGTCCCCTCCTAGTACAAGCATCTCCTTTATCCTAATAGCTACAATGCTCGGCCACTTCTTGCTTGTGTGAGCCCGTTGCCCTTCACAGCTCCACCACCCAAATCCTATTTCGATTATGGGGGTTTTAGGATCTAATGGCAAGCTTGCAGCAGCCATGAGTGGCTCCTTAAGCACCAGAGGCACCTCCAACATCGACGTATCTTCCATCGTGGCTCCTATTTTGCATAGGATCCTTCATGGATCCTAGAAAGGTACAGTTCTCCCCTTGACGCCACTAACAAAATTCTTCTCAACTTTAGAGACAAGTAGGTTATTGCGGTATAGTCGGATATCTTTTGGACATGTTGTATTCTAAAGTCTGGGTACACCTATGTTATTTTCACATAGAACCTCATGCAAAGTTGTTGTTTATGCCAACACAGGTTGTTGCCATCGTCGATTACTTTGTTGCATATGAATTAAGAATAAGAGTATATTGGTTCTTCATGGTTTCCACGTAGATGATTATTTAATATTTAGGCAGCATAGGTACATATTAAATTAACAATTATGTAGTTGGACTACCTCAAATTTAGCGACCAGGCCAAGCGGGCCATGGCGCTTGAGGAAATGGGTATATGGTTGTAAGGTTCCAGGGATTGTTTATGGTTGTTTATGTGGTTTGGTTGGTTCATTGTTTGCTAATAAACTACCGTGGAGACTTTCTCACTTTTGAGCTACGATGATCCAAAATGGTGTTGTGACGAAGTTTGATGCTTTTGAGCATATTGTTATGATAACGGCTAAATATTGTTGGATTTAGATATTAATGATTTAATGTGATACTAAACTTTACATAAAAAATTGATGCTATGCTAAATAAGAGGATATGTTACTGAACTTTTGTTTATTTGCATGTTGAATCTATATACTTTTTAGTATTTAATTGGTAAAATATATCTAAACAAATTGTGTCATTTCATGCTGAAATTCAGCAACAAATTTATTCCAAATCAATACATTTTTTGCTGATCAGCACACGACATGGCTAAGGGCAAAATCATCTTTTTAGTAGTCGCTTGATGGCCAACTAGCGAAACGGCAAATCTGTACCTAGTGCAAAATTTCAATGTTATGAAATTTTGGAGTAACATTGGGCATAAAGTTAAATTCTCAGTGATATATATATGGAATTTCCTAAATATAATATGGTATACAAAAGACACATTCACTAGTTGACATAACGTTCCTCTTCCAAATAGCGCAATAGCATATAAGTATCTGAGTCCAAATTTTTTTTAAAGATGCATGGCTCAAATATTCTTGCAAATACCAAAGTAACATATATGCATGCAAATAAGAGTGAAAGAAATCCAATAATAACTAAGTAAGTGATCCACACATCCACACTAACGTATTTAGAGCATCTCCAATAGAAGATGTATATGCAAAAATAACTAACTTTTGCATCTCCGAGGACCAAAAACGCTGCTCCAACAGATGGTGTAGATGCAAAAAAAATTACATCTCCGCCTCCCGGAGATGTAAACTACAACACCTCGCGGTGCAAATCTGCATCTCCACCTACAGGAGATCTAAAAACGCGACCGCCCGCCAACCGCCCAACTGCCAGTTCCTTTCCCTTCTGCGCGACCAGCCGCCGCCCGACTCCCGCCCGCCCGCCTCCTGCCCGCTGCCCGCCGCCGCCATGGCCGACGCCGATGACCCCGCCGCCTTCTCCGACTCTGCCGCCGGTGCCCTGACCCACCTCGTCGCGGCCGCCGCCTCCGCGGCAACTTTCCCCAATGCGTCCGCCTCCACCTCCATGCCGCCGCCGCCGCAGCCGCCTCCACGCCAATTTGCCCCACCCCACCCCGTCCGGTCGCCGTTGCGCCGGAGGCTGCAAAGAAGAAGGGGGCCGCCAAGCCTCGCGGTGGGGGCGTGAAGCGGCCGGCGGCGCGGGGCCGCAACCCAGCGGGGAACCAACCTCGGCCGACGAAAATCTCGAAGCCGGACGCGGCTACGGCGGGCGATTTGTAGCCGCCGCCGACCATGGCGTCCTCCTCCGGCTGCGGAGCTCCTCATCCACCTCCGCCGTCGCCGCCGGCAGCCATGGAGGAAGATGTGTCCACGCCGACGGCAACCGCATCCAACTTGTTCGATGATATGTCACAAAGGTAAAAAAAAAATTGTGCATTTCTTTGTTGTTTCAATTGTCGATTCCAAACGTGTACGTCCATTTGTAGTCTCGATGATGAAGCTTTCATGCGCGCGACAAATGTGACAAATGATGATTATTCACATGAGTATGCATCACAAGAATATGAAACTCCACAATATGGTGATGACAATCTTGACATGGATGATGAGGGCTTGGTTATGAAGGGAAGAACCGCAAATTATACCAACACCGAAGATGTGTTGATTTGCATCGCTTGGAAGAAAGTCTCTCAAGATGCAACCGTTGGGACGGACCAATCCTCCAACACATATTGGCAACGCATCAAGGATTACTTCGATGCGCGCAACACTAGCGGCCACTATCGCTCAAGTGTCTCCCTTCATCAACGTTGGGGCACCATCAGCGCCGAATGTCAAAAGTGGGCGGGTTGCTTGGCAAATGTTGATCGCATGAACCCGAGTGGTTGTGGTGATAGTGACTTGGTAATAATCATTTGCTCTTTATGTGTGCTTTCTCTACTTTCCGCAATTGTTGAAATGTTGACTAGTTTGAGGATGACATGTTGATTGTTTTCTTGTAGAAAATGATTATGCAAGGCTTATTTCGAGAGAGGAACAACAAAGGAGAGAAGAGGAAGAAGAAAGGAAGAGTTTTCACTTTCCAACATTGCTTCAAAGAGCTCAAGGATGAGGAGAAGTGGAAAACTAGAGAAGTTTTCGATGCTTCGAAGAAGAAGAGTGTGGTGGTGGAGGATGAAGAAGATGTCCCCGGTGATGAGAGAAGGAGCCCCACCCCTCACTCGACGACTAAATCGTATAGGCCCGATGGAACTAAGAAAGTGAAGGGAACCAAGGCCGGAGACAATGATCTCAAGGAAGGATTTGATGCCATTGTCATGGCGAGGAAAGAGTACGCGGAAGAAAAAAGATTGTTGAGGCTCAAAGAAATGGAGGAGAGGAGTGATGGCGAGCGACGGAGGGCGTTGGCCGAGGAGAAGAGGGCGGCGGCCGAAGAGAGGTTTACGGCGGCCGAGGAGAGAAAGGTGGAGCTTGAGGAGAGAAAGCCGGTGGCCGAGGAGAAGGCACTCAAGTTTATGTTCATGGACACATCTACTCTTGATGCCAAGGCAAAGGCGTATGTCGAACTTTGTCACGATGAAATGCTCTTGAAGAAGCAAATGCTCATGATAAGCATGATGGGAGGAGGAATGGGAGGTGCCATGGGAGGAATGGGAGGGGGAATGGGAGGTGCCATGGGAGGTGGAATGGGCGGGTACATGAACATGATGGGTGGTGCCATGAATGGTGCATTTGGTGGAAACATGAGAGGTGGCTTTGGTGGCAACATGGATGGTGGCTTCGGTGGCATGGGTGATGGCTTCGGCGGCAACATGAGCGGCATGGGAGGCGGCTTCGGCGGCAACATGAGGAGTGGCATGGGAGGTGGCTTCGGCGGCAACATGACGAGTGGCATGGGAGGTGGCTTCGGCGGCAACATGACGAGTGGCATGGGAGGTGGCTTCGGCGGCAACATGATGAGTGGCATGGGAGGCGGCTTCGGTGGCAACATGAGCGGCACGGGAGGTGGCAATGAAGGTGCTTCCGGTGGAGTTCGCGGCAACGAGACTTCAACGCAAGAAAACGTCGACAAACATGCCATTGATGATGATCATACCACCGTCCACAATAGCACTAGTGACAACGGAGAGGAGGCAAATTGAGTGATGTCTACGTGCATTTTCATTTGTTGGACCAACAACTTCGTTTGAGACAATTGACTTTTGCTTGTAGGATTTAAAACTATGGTTGATGATGCAGTTTTGTTGCTAGAATTATGAAAATGCAATGTGCAAATGCGGCTGTGCAGTGGCTGAACAGCAGCCGCGCGGTCCGCGTCCGGTTTTATATCTCTAGTTTGCATCTTCTATTGGAGTAGCTGTTTTACATCTCCGTTTTACATCGTCTGTTGGAGTTGGCCCTTTTTTGAAGATGCAAAAAATCACTTTTTGGAGATGTAAATTTTTACATCTCCAAATTTGCATCTTCTATTGGAGATGCTCTTATCTCGACATGCAACCATGCATGCAAAAGGGCTTAAATATTTTTAATTACATTATGTTGTTTGTTTCAATAATTTTATGATTATACAATAATCATAATCATATGTATTTTTAGTTTTTTTAAAGGACTAATATCTATTATAAAAATTGACCAGAAGTACAAAGCACCCCAATATGTATTTTTAGTTTTAGTTATTATATTATTAATCCATATATCCATATTCATATAACGCAAATCTCACTGAAATATATGTAAGCAAATTCCCAAGCAACTCCCGGGGTATCATCTAGTATAACCGCATATACACGTTTCCTTCAAAGAAAACAAGAAAGTACATTTATGAAATCATGTCGTGTGGGCACCTACAAAGAGACGGTCATAATAACACAACTGCAAGAAGCAGCAATTTACCTGACGCCTACGGAGCGACAACTATTTCCCGGTCAATGGAATCTCTAGCCTCTAACGAATACCACTCATGTTGTCTGTGTACGCAGTACGCTCGATCGTGCATGAACCCTGAAACGCACATTTCTGTCTGTCTGCGCAGCACATGCATTATGTGCCCACGGCCCACTCGTTCGCAGAGCCGAGCTCTATAAACGCAGGAGCTTTTTATTGCCCAACAGATAAAAGAGGATCCAACTCATCACATCATCGGGCAATCATTCTGCTCTGCTGCTTGGCTAGCTCTGTTCATCCCCAAACAAATCTCTCGACACAGATGTACCACACGGCCTCACGGGGCCAAATTTGATGTTTTGACCCTTTTATGAAAGTTTAGTCGGATCTGACCCTTGTTCGAAAGTATTTCGGGATCTGACTTTTTTTCTACCGCCACAGTCCTCGACGGTAGGGTATAACATGCTACCGTCACGATCTGTCGCGGTAGGGTTTAACTGTGCCATCACACGGTCGTAACGTGAAAAATACCCTACCACCAAGGTTTCTGGCGGTAGGACTTTATACCTACCGCCAGTGTCGTTGGCGGTAGGGCAGGTCCTTGTTCCCAGACGAAAGTTGCATGTGCATGCATCCAGCCCACCCGGTTAAAGCTGCTGCTCCCACATGCATGGCTAACCGGCTTAAGCTGCTGCTAGTACATGCAGCATTAATTCCCTGCGCATGCAATGGGAGAGAGGGAGTGATTGATTGATTGGATCTAATAAACAAACATGCATCACCTGTGCCTCTGGTTCCCATCTCTTTCCACCAAGATTGATGCATGTTCGTGGGAGGTAGTGACAATACTAAAAGGAAGCTAGGAATATATGGGTGCACGACTGCACCTTGCAGGAATGATGCATGCATGTTGCTCAGCTACCGCCATGCTCTTTGGCGATAGGTTTGTACACCCTACCGCCAGCCACTTATCCACGTCAGTAGTCCCTGACGGCGCTGGTACGTTGACCAGGTTCCTACCGTCAAGACCAGTGAGTAGGCTGTTGTACCCTACCGCTAAGGATTGTGACGGTAGGAAAAGAATCAGATCCTGAAATATTTTCGAAACAAGGGTAAGATCCGGCTAAACTTCGCCAACAGGATCAAAACACAAAAATCGGCCGCCTCACGGTGAAACAGAAACATGTGAATGGATTCGAGACACACAGCGGCTGTGTCTGTGTGCATGCATGTAAAGTAAATCCGTGAATGCATGCACACGTACGCATGTACGACTCCAAAAAGGGTGTGTTCAGTCGGTCAGTCCAGAGCCAAGCATGCAGAAGGGCGCCAGTTTTGATGCCGAGCTTGTTATCTTGTCCTAGTACTGTTTTTTTCGCCCTCGATCGCCCTGGACTGGGCAAGGGTTGCATGCAGGGTACAGCGGTCACATTCACAGTTTCACGTAGTACAAAGCTAGAGTAGAATGGATTCCATTTTCCAGGACGCGGCAGGTACACGACATGCACAGATATGATATGCAGGGAGCAGTGCGCGCGTCACAGGCATGCACGACGGTCTCCTCCGTGGCACCGATCAGCCATCAGCCATCAGCTCGAGCTGCTGAGTCGACCGGCCTCCTCCTCCTCCCGCTGCATCCTACCCAGGATCTCATGCACAGCGGCCGCAATATCTTCCACAGAGCCCAGCTTGGAGCCATCCTCCACCTACCGTACGTGCAAAACAAACAACCATCACCACCACCGGACGCCGTTCTTATATACAAACGGAAACAGACCGTCGACGTGCCACGGCTCGATCCGTCGATCTGTCTCCATCACCTTGTATACATAAATAAACTATAAGTAGCTAGCATAGCACGTACGGAGAAGGTTATAATTACCTTAAGGCTGAAGGAATACAGGACCATGGCGTCGACGGTGGTCACGTTGAGGTGGAGCGGCGGGATGCGCAGCTGCTGCAGCCCGGCGACAAGCCTCAGGAGCTGCTTCGGCCGCCGCCGGGCCAGCACCTTGAGGCTGGCGTGGCCTTCCACCATGGTCACCTCGATGTCGGCCACGCCCGCCTCGCTCTTGATGCCGCTCGAATCGGCACCGGAGCCAGCGTCGCCGGCGGTGGCCTGCGTGGTGCTACACGAGGTGGAGTACTGTGGGAAGGTGAAGGAGCTGGCGAAAGGGGATCGGCCGGTGCGGCTCTTGACGCTCTTTTGGACTTCGAGCGATTGGAGGAGCTGCTCCAGCTCCTTCACGTAGTTGATTGCCCCTCCAACGATGGATGCTTGGTCGCCCTATAGCAAAATGTGAAAGAACATGTAGACATCCGTCATTACATTATCAAAAAAATATACAGTTAATGTCTTAATGATTTCTCACTCATTTGATACGATTGAACCAGACAGATGTTTTTTTTAAAAAAAAAAACCAGGCGAACCCCTTTTCGTTAATTGCTCAATGAAAATACCCGGTTCTTACAGATAGCAAACAAAAGGGGAACTGAAAGAAATATGTGAGTGGAGCATTAGCATGAAACCCCCTGAAAGTGCTCGCCTGACAAAAATCTGCTAACACTACAGGAGCTTGAGAGATGCTAAAATCGAGTAAATCGTACACATACAACTAATAATGTCTTAATGATTAATCATTCATCTGATGCGATTGAACTTGCAATTTTTTTTTCCACGAATCCCCATTTCATTCATTAGTTGGTCAATGGAAATAACCAGTTCTTGCGGAGAACGAAAGGGGAATGAAAAAAAGAGGTGCGGGTTGGAGCATTAGCATAAACTCACTGCGAGTGTTTACGGATTCATATAGCAAAAGGGGAATGTAAAGAGAGTTGTGACTTGGCTGTGTGCATCGTATGATGCAGAGACCGGGGTTATCACCAGTTGCGAGTTGGAACACATTAGCAGAACACTCGCTGCGAGTGTTGATCAGTTCTTATAACAAAAGGGGAACGAAAAGAGAGTTGTGAGCTGGAGAATTAGGAGAAAACACGCTGTGAGTGCTCACTGTCGAAACACTCGTACGGGGTAAATATCTACTTATAGTGACACTATAGACACGAGAGATGCTAGAATCGAGTAAACCTTATTATGGCTTAGTAAAGATAAAATCGAGTAGAGCTTATGATGATTAGTAAAGATAAAATCGAGTAGAGCTAATAAGAAGGCAGATAAAATCGAGTAGCGCTTATGATGCTTCGTAAATACTAGGAGTAATTAATACTACAAGGTAAGTACCCTTTGAGCGTAGGATTGAGGCATGAGCGAGCGGAGCGCGGCGAGGTACTCGTTCATCTGGCGGCGGCGGTTGCGCTCGACGGCAATGTGAGTCCTCCGCTGGCTCTCCACCTCCTCCTTGTTCTTGACGATCTTGGTGCGCCTCCGCTTCCTCCTCCCCGTCGCCGCCGCTGCCATGGCCGGCTCCGGCGCCGCCGGCTTGCCCTCCGAGGATGCTTCAGACTGGTCCCAGCTGGAGACCGGCTCCCAGTGATCCTCCGCATTGGGCGCCACGGGGGCGGCCAAAAGCTGCTGATCCCAGCAGTCTTCCATGAAACCGCCGGCGCCTACCATGTCGCACCAGGGCGCGAGCCCCGGAGCCTGGCCGTAGCCGAAGTGGCCTTGCGCGAACACCACGGCCTCCAGCGCCATGCGCGCGCGGGCAAGCGGCAAAAGGTTCACGGCCTGTGATCGAGGGACGGCCGGAGATCGACAAGACAAGCTAGTAGACAGGTGGCACACACTGTACGCGGCGCCAGCGACACAAGTACTACTGATCGGCGTGTGAGGAGGGAGGGAGGGTGGCGAGGGGCGCCCGCGTTTTATAGGGAGCGCGCGGACGGAGCCAGGGAGGGGACCATGCGCGCGCGGGGGTGTTGGTGGTGCCACTTCGGGGAAGGAATCAACGGGGACGCGTCCGACCCAAGGGTTTAGGTGACGGAATCGGGCAAGGCCAACAAGCGAGAGAGAAGGGAAGGGATCGAGGCGAGGAAAAATACCCAAAACTTTTTTTAACACGGTATAGACGCAGACGATCATACATACGCACATACACTCATCTCTATAAATGCACGCACGAATGCATATCTTACTCTACCCCTATGAGCACCCCCGACAGATTGAGCCTACACATCATCTTGAGATTGACGAAGTCGCCACGGACGCCTTCGTAGTGGACGGGAGCATCTCCTCCTACTGAACGCACATCGCCGAAAGGCCTGAAATAAATTCAAAAAAATACGACCACCATTGTCAAGTCTAAAACTTGAACCCTGATGACGTGGGCTTGAGATACCACTATGCTTCCAACCATCCAACCACTGGTTCCAAAAAAAACTAAAAAACTTGGCCCAAACAAGCGGCAGAGGATCGCAAATCCACAGGCCCCGATGGATGTATTTGCAAACTGAGCTGTACGGCTACGGTTTTTTTCAGGTGGCGGGGAAACGGTCAAATTATGCGAGAGTGCGTGGACCGAGAGATTCTGCGTCTGCATGCAGGGTGGCCCGAGTAACATGCAACGCCAGCTTTGCGCACGCACCTAGCACTAGCGCAGGTACACGCCTTGTCCAGCTTGCTGTCGAGATTTCACGGTGAGCCAGCCACCCAAACTAACCTAACCTAAGCTAGCTCAAAGCCTCAAAATACGTCTACAGCTTCACTGCAGCGCCAGCTCCTACGTAGGAGCACTAGCTAGAGGGCCGGTGCAGCCATATGAAGGTTCGGACTAGCCAGCCAGCCAGCTGCAATGCATGCATGCAGCATGCATGTGCCGTGATTTCACCGTTCATGCATCGAACCCCTTCTCCTTGGCCCCTTGTAAACATTCTACTACGCGCCGGGCCTCATGTGACATCTCACTACAAAGGTTATATGGCGCATCTGTCTTTCGGTAGCCTGTAGGCAATGTTTTGCCTGCTCTCCTAGCTTGCTGTGTGTTTGCGGATTAATTAACAAGCCCAAGTCTAGGATTGCCCCAAAGTATGAGCATCCACCCTCTGAAAATAGTACAAACATTAACCTAGTATCATGCATGTATTTTAGGTTGCGCATCGGAGTGGGTGGAGGTCGGCAATGGCCCGGGAGATGTGTGTTGTTGTGTCGCAAGGGTTTTGGATGACACTGTGTGGTCGACAAGATAACGATGCCGTTGGGTGGCTCATGTGACACGACATTTTTGTGGCTTGTTGGCTCCATGTCGTCGCGCGGGCGTTCTAGGGACGCTCCTCCCGTAGTAGGAACGGTCTTGTTCTCCTTGTAGTGATGGTGGCTAAATGGCAGAGTGGTTTCAACCAGAACCGCTGATTTGTGGCATTTGGTGGCGCATTTGTGGGTTGTCCTTCAATCTTGATATCGGCGTGTGCATGCTAGCTAGGTGGTGAGTCTGCTTGTTTCGGTCCAGTTTTCCTTATTAGTTAACTAGGAGGCCCTATTTTTCTCCGTTGCTCTTTGTCTTGGCAATCGACCCTCTCGCCCACATACTTGAGCTTGCCACGGCAAGGGCCTCCTTCACCGTCTTTGGGGCTGCACACCTACCATTATGATCATCTTGTATGCTGATGTTACTGTCTTCGTGGCCCCGGTTAAAGATGATACACATAACCTTACATTCATTATTTAGAGCTTTGGTGTGGTTACAAGTCATGTAACAATCTGCTAGAGTATGGTGGTTCCAATCAAATGACAGGGTCTTAACCTCGGTGATATTCTATGAGACTTCTCGATTGTTAGATCACGCTTTCCTTTCGGCTACATAGGCCTCCCGCTCTCCACGGCTCACTTGCGGCATCACGAATTTCAACACCCAGAGGAGAAAGTTGCTGGCAAAGAGAAGACACATAATAGCAAGCTATTTAGTACCTCATGCCCCTCGGCTTCCCTGTGGAAGTTCTGAATTATGTAGACAAGCTTCGGCGTGCCTACCTTTGTGCGGCTTGTGAGCTGCGATGAAGTTCCAGTTGGCAAATGCAAAGTTAAATATGACATTGTGTACCACCCAAAAGGGTTTGGTGGCCTGGCTATCCTCAACCTGGGAAAGTATGAGGCGACCCTCAGGATTTGCCGACTATGGATGGAATGGATTGATGCCTCTAGGATGTGGATTGGTTTGGGTAACCACTTCAATGATAGAAGTGGAGATCTTTTTTGTGGCTACAACTTCGGTGATCCATGGTATGGAAGCTATCACTAGTAGAAAACAGGGCATCTGTCCCGGTTCCAGAGGGCCTTTAGTCCCGGTTCTGGAACCGGGACAAAACGATCGGGACTAATGCCCAAAACCTTTAGTCCCGGTTGGCCTACGAACCGGGACCAAAGGTGCTCCACGTGGCCGCTGTGGGGCGCCCAGGCAGGAGGACCTTTAGTCCCGGTTGGTAACACCAACCGGGACTAAAGGAGCTCCATGTGGCCGCTGCGCAGCACTCAGGCAGGAGGACCTTTAGTCCCGGTTGGTAACACCAACCGGGACCAAAAGGCAGCCACGCGTCAGCAGCTCGCAGGCGCTGGGTTTTTTTTTTGAAAGGGGGGGGGGTTCAGTGGTTTTGGAGGGTTTAGGGGTTTCATATTGTGTTAGCTAGCTAATAGAGAGAAGTGACCTCTCTTTCTCTGTGCTTGGTCGACACTAGCTACTACATATAGAGAGAACTCGACGCTAGCTAGTAAGCAAATGAAGGAAACCATTAATTACACAAGATCGTCATGAACATATATAGAGAGAAGTGACATCTCTTTCTCCGTGCTTGGTCGAACAACAAGTTTTCGTATATCTATCCGACGCTACTACATATATACAATATAACATCCCTGACATCATCAAGCGCCAAACTCCCATTGAATTTCCGTATGGTATTCTCCCTTTTCATGTATGACGTGGTCAAGAAAGAATCCCGCCAATTCCTCTTGAATTGCTCGTATGCGATCATGTGGTAGGAGTTCATCTCGCATCTGCCAGATCTAATTTAAAGAAGGGGGTCAATACATATATATGAATGAAACTCAGCACAATTGATGGTAATAAAATAAAATTGTGAATATTGTTTACGTACTTCAAATTGTTTGTCAGACAAGAAGCCCCGCTCAGTGGTCGAGTCGCGAATGAACTCGCAAACGTAGTATCCAAATAAATTATTCCCGGCTGCCTGCCACCAGCACTTTACGAGAATAGAGTTCAATCAAACTGATAATCAAGCATGATAATGGTATTGATGAAACTAGAATCAATGAGAGATGCGCGGAACTAGCTAGTACTACTTACTTTGGGGTGTGTAAATTGCAGCTCGTTCTTCAGACCCGGAACCATTCCGGTGAACTGTTTCCAAACCCTGCCAGGCAAAGAAAATGATTACTTGATATCAGGAAATGAACGAAAGTTGCCGATATGGTCCCGGTATTGATTGAACTTACTTCTGGAGCATTGCAGTCATGTCCGCATAATCCTTGGGATCTTTACGTCTCGAGTCTAAGACAGTTACTACTCCCCCGTCAAGCTTAATGGATAGCAGAATAAAGTGGAACCTGCGCACGCATAACTCATCAATTACAGTACTTAACCTCGAGTAAGCGAAACCGAATATGCACAAGACAGTAACACTCACTTGAAGTTGTAAGGAAAGAGTATTTCCCTTTTGTTTTGATGTCGAAGGAACGCTTTTAGCAAGTTTTCCTCGGTTTCTTTAACTCTGTTTTGTACCGCCCATTCATTTACGGTATTTGGGCTAATGAACCCAATGTCATAGATTTGTATTTTTGGGCATTCGACGATCTTCAATCTGCATAATATAGTGAGGATAATTATATATACATGCAATGAACGAGCTGAGCTAGAGACTTAATTACAGAAGTAATACTTACAGACAGTAGCAAGTCATGAGTTGTTTGTCGAGGGCCTCTTGATTGAATAACTGAAATAACTCCACAAATTCAACAGGCATCAGGTCGACTCCAATGAGGTCGTGCTCATCTTTAATTCTCACCATCAAACAATCGGACCCATTCTTCCTCCAGCTTTCCAAGTACCACTCATGCAATCTTCGCATCATCGTTGTTAGAGGAGGATGATCAGGTTTGACGAGCGGCTTCCCGTGCTCGTATCTAAAGATCTCTACTACCTCAGCCGTTTCAAACTGTACATCATCGCCCACGTAATCACCAAGAGTGGTACCGGGCAGTAGCCCCGGATGATTAGCGATATCGCTAGACACCTTGAGCGGGGGGCACGATTGCTTCTCCTGTTCGACGAGCTGGGGAATTGTTTTCCCACTTCTTCGTCTTGAAGCACTGGCAGTACTTCCCGACCGCCGCGCTTCATCATATGTCTTTTCAATACAGCGGTCATAGTTGGATTGCGGCGGAGGCGGTGGTGGTCGCTTAAGGGCATCCAGAGTGCGCTTCGCTTTCACCGGATCTATTGTTTCCTTCGGAGGTGGACATTTTGGTTCAAAATGGGCCTGCAGTTGGGCTTTCACGATGTCATCGGTTTCCTTGTCAGTCATCTCATATGGTAACTTTGGAGGAACCCTGAGGCTTGGACCAAATTTGAATTTCTTCCCACCTTTTGTACTGCTAGCCGTCGGAGCGGCGGCGACTCTCTTCCGGCTGAGTCTGCTGAGGGGCCTCATCCGGCTGCGTCTGCTGAGGCGGCGTCCAGTTTGGAAGCTTGATGTTCTCCTTTCTCCATAGACAGGTACTCCTTAAGGCATTTTCCAGAAGATTATCCCCTTCACCTGTAGGGTAGTCAAGCTCCAGCCCCTCAAATCCCTCCATTATTTCATCCACCGTGACAATAGCATAGCCATGTGGAATCGGACGGCAATGGAAAGTTCCCTCAGCTCGAGGAGGTAAAACAGAGCCGATCGCCGCCTTCAAGGTCAGGTTCTGGCATTTCGCCATTAGCACACAATGTTCAGCCTCCGTGATACTATCCACGGGGTAGCGAGGAGCCGTGAAATCAGGCTGAACGAGCTCCGTGGAAGCCACGCTGCTTCTCCGCTGAGATGGTGGGGTAGCTTCTGGGGCAGTGTCGAAGGAAGGATCTTCGTGCCGCTGAGATGGTTGGCCGGTAGCTCGCTGGCTCTCAAGTTCCTCTAGTTTCGCTAATCTTGCACTGAGCTTCTGCATTTCGCTTGCTTCCTCTTTCTTCTTTCTCTCTCGGCTTCTATAACCACCGCTGTCGGGAAACCCATGCACCCACGGAACGGAGCCTGATGTGCCTCGTGTTCGTCCAGGGTGTTCAGGATTCCCGAGGGCCTCTGTCAGCTCGTCCTTCTCTCTGTCGGGAATGAACGTCCCTTCCTGCGCTGCCTGGATTGCTGCCTCAAGCTTCTTGATGGGTATTGCAAGTTGAGCTTTCGTCCAAACACACTCCCCTGTGTCTGGGTCCAAAGTTCCCCCAACCCCGAAGAACCAAGTCCTTGACCGATCTGGCCAGTGCAATGTCGCTGGTTGGACCCCTTTAGCAAGCAGGTCTTGCTTAGCTTTGTCCCACAACGGCCGGGCTTTGCTGTAGCCACCTGACCCCGTAATATGGTGATACTTCTTCTTTGCAGAATTTAGCTTATTTGTCGCTGACCTTTGCTTGACCTTGTCCGATTTCTTGTAGGCCACAAATGCGGGCCAGTGATCTTTTATCTTCTCATATGGACCCGTGAATTCTGGAGTCTTGTCTTTCTCGACAAACTTTTTGTTCAAATCTTTCTTCCAGTTCTTGAATAGTTCTGCCATCTTCTTAAGAGCAAACGCCTTGACCTTATTCGGATCCGCCTCTGGCGGTAGGCTGAAATTCGTCATCAGCGAGGTCCAAAGATCATCTTTCTGTCTATCCTGGACATAAGAAACTTCAGGGTCCTTCTTCTTATTCCATTCTTGGATGCTAATCGGGACGCTGTCCCTAACAACCACTCCGCACTGATGTATAAATGTGTCCCTGCTCCACTTGGGAGCAATCGGTTGGCCATCTCGACCGACTTCTTCGATCGTGAACCTTTCATCCTGGCGCAACCTTTTCTTCGGGCCTCGTCTCCTTACGGAAGTTTGGCTCGATCCGGAGGGCTAATTAAAAGAAGAAAGAAGCGTTAATATATGTACATACAAAACAATTAATGCATCAAGTCAGCAGAGGCTTAATTAATATATGTATATATACCTCGCCGGACTTTGCAACAGTTAAGGCTCCCTCCTCCGTTCGGTCACCGGAGCCATCATGATCTCCTTCCTCCTCCATTGTTGGATCACCGGAGCCGTCATGATCTCCTTCCTCACCATCGGTGTCGTTGAGAAACGACAAGGTGATATCGATATCACCTCCTTGAAGGATTATATCCCCCAACAACTCTTCTTTTTCTAAGTCTCTGTCCATAGTTTCTGCAAACATTACAACATGGCAATATACAACCATGAGAGATGGATTAGTGGCAAACATGGACTTAATATCACAACAAGGAATCATATGCATATGAGCAATGGATTAGTGGCAAACATCATGCAAAGTTGACAAGTTTTATAACAGTCAGTTTCAGACGATCGTCGAGGACTCCTCCCCCCTCATGTCTGATGAGTCGTCCTATCTTTCGAGAGAGGATACTTTGCGGACAGCCTCTCTCATGGTCGTCGAGGATACTTGCGGACCCCCTCCCTCATGTCGAAGTTATCGGGGATATGTTGAATTCCCGAGAGAGTTAGGGGTGTTCTAACGCGGCACTACACGATATAGGTGAAGGGGGATAACATCCGGGAATGTTTTCCCGAAGTCTGCATTTTTGGACAGATGAAACGGAGGGGGACGGTTCCAGGTTCGCTATGCTAGCTGCTTGTGACAGACGAACGGAGGGTATATTCGGATTCGTCATATTATTCTGATCGGTTTTCATATATCAATTATTTTCATCGGAGTTACGGTTAATTTTCTACGAATTTCTAAAGTTTTACCAATATCCTGAAAATTCCTGGAATTCTGCTAAGTCTGAGAATTACTCAGCTTTAAACATCACTTAGCTGTTTTCCAAAGGCTACAAGTACTGTTCTGTACATCCTATGGGTTAGTGCCTTATATCAATATTGATCACTAGACTGTGATCTACAAGATAGTATCAATTGATTCTCTGCTAGAGTCCATTAGCTTGCTCAAAACTTTGTTTGAAAAGTGCCACTTGATATTAATTCTATGAACATAAAAAATTCTATGAACAAAAAAAATTCATCATATCAATATTTTCTATATACATCCATCCATACATACATATACACCTACATTATATATACACTAAGCATCTACATATACATCTACATATACATACATACATAAACATAATTAATAAACAAAAAAAATGGACAGCGGGCCGGGGCGGCGGCGGCTCACAGCGGGGGCGGCGAGGGCTCACAGCGGGGGCGGCGAGGGCTCGGGGAGGAGGGAGAGCGCGCGGGCTCAGGGGCGGCGACGGCGACGAGGAGCGAGAGCGTGCGGGCTCGGGGGCGGCGACGGCGACGGCGACGGCGGGGCAGGGGCGCGGCGACCGCATCGGGGCAGGGCACGGCGAGGGGAGCGGGGGACGGCGTCGGGGCAGCCTGGCGGCGTCGAGGTGCTCTTCGGCGTCGTCGGGGGAAACTGCAGATGAACTCTGAAAATTTCGTAAGTGTTGGCTTATATACCCAACCCTTTAGTCCCGGTTGGTGGCTCCAACCGGGACTAAAGGCACCCCTTTCGTCCCGGTTGGAGACACCAACCGGGACTAAAGGTCAATTTCAGCAGCCCGAAGGGCGGGAAGCAGAGCCCTTTAGTCCCGGTTGGTGGCACGAACCGGGACGAAAGGGGTGCCTTTAGTCCCGGTTGGAGCCACCAACCGGGACTAAAGGGCTGTGCTGCCGCGGCCAAATGTTTAGTCCCACCTCGCTAGTCGAGAGGCGCCGGCACCGGTTTATAAGCCCCGCTACGACTGAGCTGTCGAGCTCCTCTCTATTGCAGGCAGTACATGCCTAACCTTTGTCACTGCCCTGTTGGGACTGCTGGGCCCGCGGGCCTGCATCCTGGCCCATGTAAAGATGGGTTTCTAGTCGTATGCAGGCCGTGGTGGCCTAGTAGGCGGCATTTTTTTTATTTTTTATGTTATTTTAGTTTGCTATTAAAGTTAAAAAAAAAATACTTTATGAAAATTCTTTTTGCTATTCAAGTTTTAAACAAAAAATACTTTGATAATTTTAGTTGCATAAATTTTATATAATTTTAAGTTAATATTATTTTGATAATAACTAGAGGTTTATAAAAGCTTTTTAGTTGATTCTTTTTGCCATTGAAGAATATTATAGTTTTGTTTTAGTTGATCATAACAAAATATTTTAATTGATTCTTTTTAGTTCATTCTTTTTGCTATTAGAGTTTTATAAAAGCTGCATTTTTTTATTTTTTATGTTATTTTAGTTTGCTATTAAAGTTTATAAAAAAAATACTTTATGAAAATTCTTTTTGCTATTAAAGTTTTTAACAAAAAATACTTTGATAATTTTCATCGTTCAAAATGCACCATTCAAAGCCACATCATCAATTTTCAATCCTTTTGTGACTTCATTTGCTATTTTTCATGCATATAATGATTTATTTTGAGCTAAATGACCCTGAAATTGACAAGCACTACAAATGAACTCTGAAAAGGTTGAAACTTGGCATGGTATCATCATTTCACCCACATAGCATGTGGTAAAAAGTTGAGTGGGTTACGGCAAAACTGGATGCACTTCGTGTACAAAATGGACAATCTCTTTCGAAGTATCATGGTTTCGGACGAAAACTCATATGTTACAAAGGCATTTCATTTTTTTAACTTATTTCAACTCCAGACTTTTTGTGCGTTCAACATGCACCATTCAAAGCCACATCCTCAATTTTCAACCCTTTCTGACTTAATTTGCTATTTTTCATGCATTTACTGATTTTTTTTAGCTAAATGGCCCTGAAATTGGAAAGCAGTACAAATGAACTCTGAAAAGGTTGAAAGTTGGCATGGTATCATCATTTCACCCACATAGCATGTGCTAAAAATTTGAGAGGGTTACGGCAAAAACTGGATGCACTTCGTGTACAAAATGGACAATCTCTTTCGAAGTATCACGGTTTCAGACGAAAACTCATATGTTACAAAAGGCATTTCATTTCTTGACATGTAACTGCAGTGATATTCTAGATCAAAGCCATAATCGGAATAGTTGTGGAGAGAAAGTCTTCACTTTTTCTTCGTGTGTTTCCCTTGCTTATTGCGCCGTAACCATGGATAATCTTCATCATTTAACAGGGTGCTTGGGTCAGCCTTCACTTTGAAGGGAGGAATTTCATGAAACTTTTCATAATCTTCAGACATGTCTGTCTTGCCCTCCACTCCCATGATGTCTCTTTTCCCTGAAAGAACTATGTGGCGCTTTGGCTCATCGTATGATGTATTCGCTTCCTTATCTTTTCTTTTTCTCGGTTTGGTAGACATGTCCTTCACATAGAAAACCTACGCCACATCATTGGCTAGGACGAATGGTTCGCCTGTGTACCCAAGATTGTTGAGATCCACTGTTGTCATTCCGTACTGCGGGTCTACCTGTACCCCGCCTCCTGACATATTGACCCATTTGCACCGAAACAAAGGGACCTTAAAATCATGTCCATAGTCAAGTTCCCATATGTCCACTATGTAACCATAATATGTGTCCTTTCCCCTGTTGGTTGCTGCATCAAAGCGGACACCACTGTTTTGGTTGGTGCTCTTTTGATCTTGGGCGATCGTGTAAAATGTATTCCCATTTATCTCGTACCCTTGGCAAGTCAATACAGTCGAAGATGGTCCCCTGGCCAACGAGTACAGCTCATCTCCAACAATGTTGTTACCCATGAGATGTGTTTGCAACCAACTGCCAAAAGTCCTGATGTGTTCACATGTAATCCAGTCGTCAGACTGCTCCGGGTGTTTGGAGCGCAGAAAATTCTTGTGTTCATTGACATACGGGGTCACCAAGGTAGAATTCTGTACAACTATGTAGTGTGCTTGAGCACAAGAATGCCCGTCCCTACATATTATTGCATCCGCTCCTAGCGTGCCTTTTCCAGTCAGTCTCCCCTCATACCGCGATTGAGGGAGACCAATCGGCTTAAGGTCGGGAATAAAGTCAACACAAAACCCAATGACCTCCTCTGTTTGATGGCCCATGGAGATGCTTCCTTCTGGCCTAGCACGGTTACGAACATATTTCTTTAAGACTCCCATGAACCTCTCAAAGGGGAACATATTGTGTAGAAATACAGGACCCAGAATGGCAATCTCGTCGACTAGATGAACTAGGACGTGCGTCATGATATTGAAGAAGGATGGTGGGAACACCAGCTCGAAACTGACAAGACATTGCACCAAATCATTCTTTAACCTTGGTAGGATATCTGGATCGATTACCTTCTGAGAGATTGCATTGAGGAATGCACATAGCTTCACAATGGCTAATCGAACGTTTTCCAGTAGAAGCCCCCTCAATGCAACCGGAAGCAGTTGCGTCATAATCACGTGGCAGTCATGAGAATTTAGGTTCTGGAACTTTTTCTCTGCCATATTTATTATTCCCTTTATATTTGACGAGAAGCTAGACGGGACCTTCATACTGAGCAGGCATTCAAAGAAGATTTCCTTCTCTTCTTTGGTAAGAGCGTAGCTAGCAGGACCTTCATACTGCTTTGGATGCATGCCGTCTTTTTCGTGCACACATTGCTGGTCCTCCCGTGCCTCCGGTGTATCTTTTGTCTTCCCATACACGCCCAAGAAGCCTAGCAGGTTCACGCAAAGATTCTTCGTCACGTGCATCACGTTGATTGTAGATCGGACCTCTAGGTCTTTCCAATAGGGTAGGTTCCAAATATAGATTTCTTCTTCCACATGGGTGCGCGTCCCTCAGCGTCATTCGGAACAGATTGTCCGCCAGGACCCTTTCCAAAGATTACTTGTAAATCCTTGACCATATCAAGTATGTGATCACCAGTACGGAGGGCGGGCTTCTTCCGGTGATCTGCCTCACCTTTGAAATGCTTGCCTTTCTTTCGACATTGATGGTTGGTCGGAAGAAATCGACGATGTCCCAGGTACACATTCTTCCTGCATTTCTCCAAATATATACTTTCGGTGTCATCTAAACAGTGCGTGCATGCGTGGTATCCCTTGTTTGTCTGTCCTGAAAGGTTACTGAGAGCAGGCCAATCATTGATGGTTACAAACAACAACGCATGTAGGTCAAATTCCTACTGTTTGTGCTCATCCCACACACGTACACCTTTTCCATTTCACAGCTGTAAAAATTCTTCAACTAATGGCCTTAGGTACACATCAATGTCGTTGCCGGGTTGCTTAGGGACTTGGATGAGCACTGGCATCATAATGAACTTTCGCTTCATGCACAACCAAGGAGGAAGGTTATAGATACATAGAGTCACGGGCCAGGTGCTATGATTGCTGCTCTGCTCCCCAAAAGGATTAATGCCATCTGCGCTTAACCCAAACCATACGTTCCTTGCGTCACCTGCAAAGTCCCCCCACCTTCTCTCGATTTTTCTCCACTGCAACCCGTCAGCGGGTGCTCTCAACTTCCCGTCTTTCTTACGGTCTTCTTTGTGCCATCACATCAACTTGGCATGCTCTTTGTTTCTGAACAGACATTTCAACCGTGGTATTATAGGAGCATACCACATCACCTTGGCAGGAACCCTCTTCCTGGGGCGCTCGCCCTCAACATCACCAGGGTCATCTCGTCTGATCTTATACCGCAATGCACCGCATACCGGGCATGCGTTCAAATCCTCGTACTCACCGCGGTAGAGGATGCAGTCATTAGGGTATGCATGTATCTTCTGCACCTCCAATCCTAGAGGGCATAGAACCTTCTTTGCTTCGTACGTACTGTCGGGCAATTCGTTATCCTTTGGAAGCTTTTCTTCATTATTTTCAGTAGCTTCCCAAATCCGTTGTCAGGTACACCATTGTCTGCCTTCCATTGCAGCAATTCTATTGTGGTACCGAGCTTTGTGTTGTCATCTTCGCAATTTGGGTACAACCCTTTTTTGTGATCCTCTAACATGCGATCGAACTTCAACTTCTCCCTTTCACTTTGGCATTGTCTCTTTGCATCAACAATGACCCGGCGAAGATCATCATCGGGCACATCGTCTGGTTCCTCTTGATCTTCAGCTTCCCCCGTTGCAGTATCACCGTATTCAGGGGGATAGTTGTCATCATCCTCTTCTTCTTCGTTGTCTTCCATCATAACCCCTCTTTCTCCGTGCTTGGTCCAAACATTATAGTGTGGCATGAAACCCTTCTCAAGCAGGTGGACGTGAAGGGTTTTCAAGTTAGAGTAATCCTTCGTATTCTCATAGACAGGGCATGGACAATACATAAAACCATTCTGCTTGTTTGCCTCAGCCACTTCGAGAAATTTATGTAGGCCCTCAAGATACTCGGAGGTGTGTCGGTCACCGTACATCCATTGCCGGTTCATCTGCGTGCATTATATAATTAAGTGTATCAAAAACCATTACAGAACATCATGAATAGAGAAGTGACCAAATTAATACAAGTTCATCATCACATTAAAACCAAAGTACAGTAGTGATCAAATGTTATTACTGAAAAAATAAATTCATAAAGTTCATACATATATAGTTCTCATAGAACAACATATAGCTCTCTAGAGCATCTAATTAAAACATACATTGAAACTATGAAAAACATTTAAATGCAACAACAAATGCGATCATAATCGCAACTAAGGTAACAATTGATCCAACGGCATAATGATACCAAGCCTCATTATGAATGGCATATTTTCTAATCTTTCTAATCTTCAAGCGCATTGCATCCATCTTGATCTTGTGATCATCGACGACATCGGCAACATGCAACTCCAATTCCATCTTCTCCTCCTCAATTCTTTTCAATTTTTTCTTCAAGTAATTGTTTTCTTTTTCAACTAAATTTAACCTCTCGACAAGAGGGTCGGTTGGAATTTCCGGTTCACATACCTCCTAGATAAAAACATCTATGTCACGTTGGTCGGCATAATTGTCATAAACACTAAATGAAACAAATCATAATAAAAGATAATATACCACATCCGAATCATAGACAGGACGAGGGCCGACGGGGGCGGATACCAAAGTCATGGCACTATATAATAACAAACAATAATAAAATTAAGAAAATTATACAAGTATCTATCTAAATCATACAAGTAATAATTTTTTTCTTTTAAAAAGAAGATAAGAACAAGAGGCTCACCACGGTGGTGCCGGCGACGAGATCGGCGCGGGCGATCGACGGCGGTGAGGACGGGGACGGGGACAATGGTGCACCGCCAAACCTAGACAAATCTTGGGGAAAATGGAGCTTGGAGGTCGAGCTTGGAGAGGAGAAAGCTTAAGTGTGACTCGGGCATTTCATCGAACACCTCATGTGCATAGGAGGTGAGAGCAGAGCAGCACACACCTCCCACACCGGCCGGCCAAAAAACAGAGGAGTGAGCGGGCAGGGGAGAGCATATATATAGGCATCTCTTTAGTCCCGGTTCGTGGCTAGAACCGGGACAAAAGACACACATTTAGTCCCGGTTCCAGCCACCAACCGGGACTAAAGGGCTGCGCCAGGAGCGAGGCCCTTTAGTCCCGGTTCGTGTCTGGAACCGGGACCAAAGGGGTCAGACGAACCGGGACTGGTGCCTGCCGTGGCCCGGCCGGTGCCCTGGCCTCTACGAACCGGGACTGATGCACCCATTGGTCCCGGTTCGTAACAGAATCGGGACTGATGCTCTTATCTGGCCTGGACCAAAGCTCTAAGTATATTTTTTTGCGTGGTTAGCGATTCAAGATCATCTTTCGACAACAAATAGGCTCCAATACCGCGGTTGGCCAAACTATGGCTCCTTCCAACTTTGCAAGCGAGAGCAAGAAACCGTGTCACGCCTTCTGTTCATGTCTAGATACACCACAAGAATTTGGAGTGCGGCGATAAGTTGGCTAGGCTTACTTGACATGCGCCCAGAGCTATGGTCCTACGCCCCTACTGTAGAAGGGTGAGTAAACTTTATGAGTTGCCGACGCTTTGGGTCTCCTATCACGCTTATCTCATGGCTTGTTTGGAACAAAGGTCTACCTCCACGTCGAGACCCCTCCCATGATCATTTTTTCAAATATCAAATATGAAGCTAAAAAATTCAGTGGACTGCGGGAGCAAAGCATTTGAGTAGCCTCATGTGGGGAGAGTATTGTTCTTGTTTTACCTTTCTAGTTTCTTTGCTTTTATTTAGGCTTCGCCCCGTCAGAGTATGTGTACATTCTAATTCCTCAATTAGTTTTTTCTGAACAATCATCGGGCGGGGGGGGGGGGGGGGGGGTAGCATCCCCACCTGAATATATTACTCAAGAAGTCACAAAATTACAATGTCATGTCGTAACGCGAGGAGAGGTATAACCTCCAAAATTTGGTGGCTTCCTTATCAGACAAGTCAGAGAATCTAAAATCTAAAGGGAGAAGTCATGAATAATGTTCCTAATAGTAAGACACGAAGTATGAGATTCGCCGCGGAAAGCACAGTTTCCGTAGAATAGTTAGTAGCACCGAGCTCCAAACAGCGGGGTCAAGGTCATCATGTGTTTCGGAGGCCCATAGAAGATCCAACGAAGAAGAAGTCAGGATGTCTAGGTCGTCACGCTAGACCTGAACTGCCGCGGTGCTGGGGAATGCGATGTGAGCAGCAGCTTCTACTAGGGCATCACACCTAGGGCAGGTTGTCGAGTTGGTGATGGTCTTGCAGAACAACTTGGCCTTGGAGTTGACTCGATCTCGGAAGAGGAGCTATGCGAAGATCTTCACCTTGATAGGCACGTGAGGGGACCAAATGGAGAAGCATTGGGGTCGATTTCTCCTTGAAGAGTGATGGTGTTGTAGGCATTGCGTGAGAAGAAAGGCAACCAATGTGTGAGGAAGCGCTCGCCGTTGGAACTTTTTCCTCATTCTTCATTTTTTTTCTGGTGAAAATGAAGAGCTATTGTTGGTTGCTCGGGGAAAATGCAATGTATATATGCTCCTTGAGAGGAACAAGTCTGTGCAATAGAACATTGTGCATAGTAGTTTATTTTTTGGTTAGAAAAGATTGAAAAATATTTTTTGCGTAATGATAGAGCCCTCATCCTACTAATGCACAATCAATCTACATTAGATTTCCAATCGAATGATTTGATTGAAGCCCGTTTTGTGTCGCGCAAGTCATGTAACCTTCAATTCATTGACACGTACGCTAGATGAAGGAACACCATAAACATATTTATATTTTCGTGCGAATAAATACAACAGCACCAGATTATGGGGTCCTGAAACCACCATTACTGACTACTCGACGTTAATTATTCTTTCAATGACACGGTGGCGACATTGATGCATTGAAGATGTTAGCCACACACAATTGTGCCGTATCATATGTACGCAACATGAACAAAAACAGCCGTGTCAGCAACAGGAGAGGGAAAGCGAAAGATGCATGCATCTCTAGACACTGACCAAATCAGGTTGTCATTGTCATTATATTCCTTATTTGGGCCTGCCGAAATGTAGTAGTATTGTTCGTTCACATTTCTTCTACCTCTTCTCCGTTTCACTTAATTTAATCAGCCCTATTTTTTGGCGACAGCTCTGATAAATGAAATGACCGCTCTTCATCCAATCTCCCCTTTGAAATGTCATGCGTTCTTCTCTGGAAACACTAATCTTGGACGAATAAATTGCACTTTTTTTGAGAGAGAATAAATTGCACTTTTGGGGTACGTGGCAGGGCCAAACTAAAAGTTTACAGACTGTACTGAAATTATAAAGTAATAACAACGTGGTACTTGTTTCAGAAACATGCATGCATTGTCTGAAGACAGCACATAGGCAACCATTGGAATCTCTCCCAAGAATTTTGCAAGCAAGCCGACAAGCTACAGTAACAATTTATAATCAGTCTAGGAGCGACAACTCGAGACTACTGTTTGTCACACATGGTGGAAGAATAAGAACAAACGCTTCTTGCAATTTTGTAAACAGCATGCGGTCGGGGTCGGGTACGCGTTAGATCAAGCCCAATTAGGGGAACCTGAAACCGCTCCCAAGAAAAGTTTCCCACAAGCCAGTGAAACCAGCGGCAGAACACAGGATTGGGCAAGTGCACTTTGTTTTATTCTTCAGGTGCTGCACAGGAGGATTACAAGTGTTCGTTCTCTATTAGTTTGTCTGCAATCACACGTCTGGACTCTAGTGATGCCAGGTTTAATCAAGTACTCTACTGCTCCTACGATTGGTCGCATCCTTTTGTAGATGTACTCCATCCGATCCTTTTTAGTTTGCATATAAGTTTTGTCCGAAGTCAATGCAGCTTTACTTTGATAAACTTATAGAAAAAAATATCAACATTCACAATGCCAAACCAATATTGTTAGATTCATTATGAAATGTAGTTTCATAGTATTTGGTATTGTAGATGTTGATATTTTTTAATATAAGTTTGGTCAAACTTTACAAAGTTTGACTTGACACAAATCTAATACGCGGAGTAAAAAGGACCGGAGGGAGTACTAGATGTCGCAAATGATGCAAGTAATACTAATTATGGGGTACGTTTGCTTTTCAGCAATGGACACTTTATCAGTGCATCAAAATAATACTACATAATACACTATTAGAGGTTTTCTCCAGCCGTGGACGCCAGTGTAGCCTTCGGATTGGACCTCCTCCATATTTGGTTGTTTCCTAATTTTTACTATTTTTGTAAGACGGTTTATTTTTATGTTTACATGTATTTTTTTGAGCGGATTTTTACACGTATTGATTGTGTGCATCTTGTTATGCAAAGGTCGGACATTCGCTCAGGGTTGTATAGCTCGATATAACAGTTGAATAAAAATTTCCTTTATCAGAAAATCTCGAGATTCTTAACGCCACACTCTGATGTTTTTCCTGGAGAATCTGCACAGATCAAGACTGAAATGCTATTTTATCTCAACATACACATTAACAAAACCGGTCCATATGATTAACAGGAAGTAAATCTTTTCTAGATTTTCGCTTTGCTGTTTATCTTTGTGATATCGACAGATTCATTATTGTTCAAACTTATTTCTTCCTAATTTTCAAAACTTGAACCTTCGAAGCTCCCAAACGGCCAAACCCTAGTGGCCTGGTTACTGGTAATTGGCTTGTACGCACATGCAGGTTCATTGGATTTCCAGCGTAAGACTCAACCCTTAATCAGTGCTGAAAATTTCTCATACTTTGCTCGGGCAACATTGCAAGCTGTCACGTGTACACATGCATGCCCCATCTTTGTCAGCAAAATGTACAAGGTGTTCGCTTCTTCAAAAGCTCAGCCTAATCTATAGTACTACCTTATTTCTCCTTCACGTAGATGTGCGTGTACCATCACGAATATGGCTACTTGGCTAGACAAGCGGCGAGAAGACAACCATACGCATCAGTATTTTCATCTACAAAGAAACAAATAGATCGCACGGCATCTAACAATGTAGGTGCACTTCTATATTTCTATCCTTAACGTGATTCTCGGCTATCTTTGTCCATTATGCTCAGGCCTTAATTACTCTGTACCAAACCATGAGAGAACCATTTCATGCCAAACTATACCAGAAGCACACAACAAAAGTGCAACATGCTGCTGATGTGGCGCAATCTGACCATTTCATGGCGAAAACCGGAGACCTGCGCCGCATAACCGGAGGCGGTATGCCGTGTGCAAACAAGGTAGTTAATCAGTGCAAAATTCTGGAGAGATCTCTTGTGGGGGATAAATTTGATTTAATGGAGTTTTTTTGCAACTACAAGTGTGAAATGCAAAATTTGGAAGCATTGCTAACCTCTTCCGTCTCCGGTCAGTTCCTGGCCTATTGCTGGCCTTAAACAAATGGATCCGGTGCTCTTCGTTTGGGTCAGTCCCTTGCTGGCTAGTATATTGGAACCTTTCGATTTACCTCAAGTTTATAGCAACTTGCATGAAGAAAATGTTTGCCGTACAGGCTAGATTCTTCCTATAGCTAGCCTTCATCAGGATTAAGGAATACCCTAGCTGGTATATAATTATGCCAACTCCCGAGATTGACATGATTCTTGCAAAACTATATGTGTCCAGTTACAGAGAACATGCATCTGAAGTTCTGAACCAATAGGATGCATATCCTATGTTAGGGTTGTATTGTTTTGTACCGACTGTGTACCAGTTTGTGGTTGCAGCATTAGGCCAGGCATGGGTGCAACCTAAGAGTATAGCAGTGGAGTCGGGTTACATCTGGTCGACCGTTACTAAACCCATGTATCTTCGGGCATATATATCTGGTTTTTGTACATTAATCGGACAACTCTCTTTTACATTTTTAAAACCAAGCGCCACCTAAATGAACCGAGCATTAAGAGTCCCGACTTCCAAAAGAAAGAGGTCATGTTTGGAACATTGGGAACTCAAAAGACGCAGGAACATGAAAGCTGGAGTAAATTTTTTGAAAAAAAAGCTTAAAAAAGCTGGAGGAATTCAGATTGTTGAATATTCGAGCAATTTTCCATTAAGTTTACTTCAGAGAAATGGTAGATAAAACATGATAATCATAATAGAGATGATAATTGAATCAAGTAACAAAGTGATGTAACTAGTCATGGAGTCGCGTACATAAAAGACAAACATTATATCCATATCGATTGCTACTACTAGTAGACCAAACACCATCCCTAACAAAAGGGAGAAGAACACATATGATGCGGTGGAAGAAGAGCTGGATGTATCGCTAGCGATGCCACCAAAGGGATCGTTGGCGTCAGAGAAGTGGTCGTACTTGGGGAAGTAGTCGTGCGCAACCACGGTGGAGAAAAATCCAGCAGTCATGGCCGCAGGGGAGGTGCCCACTGGAGGTCTCGGCTTCGTCGCGGTTGCCGGCTTTGCTCCTGTATGGCTCGGGGAAGCAACTGGGTGAAAACCTTGTGCTTCAGCGCCAACGGCGATGGTGCCCGCGGGTGCCACTATCCTCTTGAGGACGTTGTTGCAGGTTCACTTCCCCTGTGAGAGTTCCGGGTGAAAACCTTAGCCCATTCCGTCGGATGCGGCGACGGCGACGCTTTGCTCCGTTTCCCCTCTTGAGGGCGTTGCCAAGGAGCCCAGGTGTCATTGCTCGGTGGTTGGTGCAGTCCTTAGGTCCACCTGTATTCTTGCTCGACAGTGTAGTTGTGTTCCGGCCGATGTATGTTGTCCATTTTTTATAGTTCTGCTTTGTTTGAGGGCTTCCTCACCTACTTGTATCGTTCGGCCGTGTACTTGTGGTATGTGCTTTATCTATAAAGTGGGGCGGAAGCCTTTTTCGTGAGTGATCCCCACTACTTCTAATTATCTCAGCATGTGTGCTTCCACATCAACAAAATGGTCGTAGCCGTTAGATTTACTAACTTGATTCACTAGCATCTGTTCGATGTAAGCATGAGAATCCTCTACCATGCAACATGTATTAGTGCACTCTAAGTGGGTTTTAAATCACATTGTTTCCACATCAACATGCATAATAAAAAATTCCACCACAACATGCAATCACGCATAGGAAGAAAAAAAACCTCAACATGCAAGCATGCATGAGAATTTTCATTCTATTATGCTAGATATTTTACAACTTACAATAATCAAACACAATAAATCGTATGTATTTTCAGTTTAGTTCCCATATTATTACTTCTAATATTCATGTCCCTTACAATCAAATTGCATTGAAATGTATTACAAAGCATTTCCGCAACAAGCGTGCGGGGTATATATCACCTAGTACAATTAAAATCACACCTGGTCTAATTAGGGACAACCATGCATAATAGTATTTGTCGATAAAAAGCTGCATGCATGAGTAGAGTACAGTCCTCACACTATGGCATGCTAACATCCTCTATTCCAAAATATATAACAACAACCCACTATCTATTTTATCTAGCCATGCAACTATTTCACATCAACAAGTCATGCATATGAGTTATAAATTTCATTTTTGCAGTAGTCTATCTATGCAACGTTGCTGCATCATCACCTTATACGTGTCAGTCATAAGTTGCAGCCACACCTTTTTTTAAAGTGTAAACTGAGAGGTGAGAGCACTCTTAGATTTTCTTTTTCGTTAGTTTTAGTCCTCTTTAACACATATTTATGCATTTATTTTAAATAATGTGTGGCTTATCATCTAATTAATCTATATAGAAATGTATTTTATCACTCCGCAGACAGCTAGTGGTAGATAAAGCTGTCATGGCAGCCAGCTAGTTAACCAAATGTAATAAACCAACTCATGGACTCTCATGAAGTCAGCAGTTCCAAACAAGCTAGGCTAGTCCACATAAATAGAGGAGTTTGTTAACTGCAACCAATGTCGTCACGGGCCGGTATACTGTTGATCAAGACAGAATGTTGCCTTGGCAAGGACGAATGAGCGTAAAGTATAGCCCCCTGCACACATGCAGAAACCAAGGGAGAATGTTTTGTTGGCAAGGATGAATGAGATGATCTATCGAGGAACCTACCTAGTCATCATGCATGGCGCCTATACATAATGCTCCAAACGTAGCTAGTGCAGGCAGTGTTCATTCATGCACGCATGTGTGACAGTGCGAGCACATATGTCCCCTGCTGCCTACGACATACTATGCATCTCTAGGTTTCTTGTGTGTGTAGCTTACAACGCATGATTCCGTCTCGACAATTACTGTGCCAGAATGGCGCTGCTTGGTGACAAGACGGTGATACTGTGTTTCTACGGTTGAGTGTCACCCGCCGTAAAACGTCGATGATTCTTATTCTTACTAAACTGTGCGCAATGGCGTCTGGAGGACTCGTTAGGGCGCTGCAGGAGAAATTCACACAGTAGCTTTTGGTAGACTGCAGCAATTTTTAGAGGTTGCATGAAGCAAACGAGCCAAGCTGACTAGGGCTTGGTTGAGAAAAAACATTGCAAAAAACCACATGCGCATGGTTTGGTCGTCTGCATGGTCGTTTTTAGGGTTTGATAGCATACATGGTGTCTTGTTTATTTGTGGCGGCTTCTTGCATGCGCTATTAAAGGAGGATGTAATCTGGCATGAAAAAGAAGGAATCTTTCCCTCATGGGCGCGAGCCTGCATGACTGCAAACGGCCAATTTGGCCATTCCTATTCAGCCAGGCCCGACGGTGCTTCAAGAAGCGTGCATTACAGGAATCTGATGCAGGCGAAACAAGCAAACACGGCGCGAAGTAAAAAATTTCTTTCTCATGCAGTCTACCTATCACCGTGCAAGCTACCAAACGGCTCAATAGTGTTTTTCCTGGTTTCGTACATTCTCTTTCCTGCACAGCACGGCTCTCCCGTTACGACAAAATGTTTTGCCTGTGCCGTAGACGGAGGAGCAGTCCGACCGGAGCCACAGCCCACAGAGCACCGCCGTAACGTAACGTACCTGAGCTGACAGCAGGCACGTTAGAGCGCGCGTGGAGTAGTCGCGTCGTGTCTGCCTGCGTGCGGTATTCACTATGCGTCGCATGAACCACCCACCCGATCGATCTCGATCAGATCAGCAGACGAGATTCGCACGGCCGGCCCGGACGCCGCACGTCGATCTCACGCACGCACGACACACCCGTTTTTTTAGGTTGCACGCACGAGGTCGCTCGTGGCCGGGATGCATGTATGCCGCCCGGCCGGCGCCGGCGAATACGGACCGACGACCCACCGCGCGCCGTTCGTGCCCACCGTTTGTGGCTGCGCGCCGTTGCCAAACTCGGAAGGGAGGCGGGCGCGCGGATCCATTCCATCCATCTCGATTGTCCTTGGCTCGTCGCTGGGTTCCGTGGACGGCCAGGATCACGAGGAGTACGTTCTGGGTCGACCGGAGGAAGCAACAGCGCAGCGGAAAGTTGAGTACGTAGTCGTACGCTTCACTTTCGTGCGGGGTGGCGGACTAGCGGCTGAGCCCCGCCCGGGGACACGACAGGATGTGAAGGCTAGGGAAGCGACGGCGGGCCGGTGCGATTCCACCGCGCTCTTTCGCTCGCTTTGCAGGCCGCGCGTACGCTGTACCACGGCCACGGTCGATCTCCCGGTGGCGACGGCGACGGCATCCATCATGCAGATGCAGGGCCATCCCAATCATGGGGCTACGGATCGAATAATAATCAGCACAATCAAGCTTCGGGCCGTCTCCCCCTCGCCTGCGCGAATTCTGCAAGCAAAGATCGATCAATAATCCCGTGGTCCATGCAAGCAAGCAACGCCAATGCTGTCCTTCTCGCCGTGCGTGTCGTCCAGGTTTCGCCGATCGATCCGTCCGTCGGTTCTTCTCAAAGCGATCGAGAATTCGAGATCTACATGGGCTAGTTCAATCCTTGCATGATGTTGTTCCTACGTACAGTGCAGCTCTCCGCCCCGGTCGCGTCAGACATGCGCCTACCTGGAACCACAGCTAAGCAACGACGCAGACTACACGTCGTGGAATCCATGGTGCAGGATCGACCGATCGGCGGCGTTCGACCGGGAATAGGTCGGCATATATGTCCGGCCGGCTTTGTGATTCATTCCATCATTGTCTCTGCGTCCATGCACATGCAATAGGTTATGATCCTTTTCGAGGGGAGAAATGTACTAGGTGGAGGATGCGTGGTTGAGCGGCAAACCTGTTTGTTTGCCTTTTGTTCCCTCATTTATAATTTGACTTCAGTCAACACATTACTATTGCTAAGGTTGTTCAGGTGTTTAATTGTAGGGAGTGGCTAGAACTCATCTAGATGAGCTATAATTTGGTCTCATTCACCTGATGATGTCATATCTTTGTTTTTCACACCTTGTTTTTTTAGGCCATTGCTTTCCACAGCTTGTCGCTGGGTTCCCTCCCCCGGCCAAACTTGTTTCTGGGCTCTTCCAAATTGCATGTTGGCCTTGCTGTTGTTTACTGTTGTCCTCTTTTTTCTATCAATTTTTTTTGGCTTTTACAGAACCGAAAAAGTAGAGGAGTAAAAAAAGCCCAAGAGTACGCTGGCACGAAAACTAGAAGTGTGTACACTAGACGACAATAACATTTTTGCTATTGTCGGGCTGCATAAAAGGATTGAATAATAATATAGACCAGAAAATGAATGATGCTCTGAAATGGTAATTTTCTTGAAAATATACAACCTAATGGCAAGGCGCAAATGGAAAAGATCGTTCATGCAGAGCGTACATGCGAGTGATAGGAATAAGTAAAAAAATACCGGGCCAAGAGTTGCACACAGATTATTAGCGTGAAGGCGCGGGCGTGAGTAGAAGGATTTTTTTTAAAATAAAATAAAATCAGTCATACCAATTGCAGGCTTGTTGCGACGGTTGCAATTGCGCATAGGTGTGTGTCGCGTGTAACTCGCGCTCATGCCACTAGTAAAAAAAAATAGATTGACACCAGTTGCATACGTGTTGCGATGGCAACAATTGTGCATGGGTGCGTCGCGTGCAACACACGCACGTGCGACTAGTATGAAAAAACAGACCGGCACCAGTTGCATACATGTTGCGACTATCGCAATTGCGCATGGGTGCGTCACGTGCAACCAATAGGAAAAAATTAGGTCGACCCCAGTTGCAGTCGCTTTGTGCCTGTTGTAGGAGATATGCCCTAGAGGCAATAATAAATGTTATTATTTATCTCCATGTTCGTAATTAAGTTTATATTCCGTGCTATAACTGCTATGGTTCTCGAGTCTGCAATAACCACGAGGCTCGAAGAAAGACTCATATGCACGTGTGAAATAATAAACGGTAAAATATATTCTTAGTCTGGCCTTTAAGACTAGCTCAAGTGTTGCATGATCGTTCTGTTTTCCTGATCATGGGCATGACTATGCCGGCAATTTTGAGGGCACATTGTTAGAAGAACACTTGTGTTAAATCGACCCAATTTGATGTTATGCTATGAGATACATTCGTCACAAGGATGGTTAATAACAAAGAGAAAGTTAATGTTTGCATAATTCCTTAGACCATGAGAGTATCGAATTCCTTCGCACTTGCTTCATGAACTTTGGGGTTTGTTAAACGTCATCCGTAAATGGGTGACTATTACGGCGGCTTACGGGTTCATGGAAATGTATGACAAGTAACTTGATAGCTCAAGATTGGGATTTGCTCCTCCGACGATGGAGAGATATTCTTTGGGCCCTCTCGGTGATACGGTATCCATCATCGTCTGGCCAGACACAGCGTGATATGATCACGGGGATGCCGGAACGCGGAAACGAGAAAAGAGAACAAAATCGGTAACGAGGTAACTGGCATAGTGGACAAGTGTTGATTCACGGGGATGCCGATTAATCTCATCTCGGGTATTTGTAACATATCACGAAGCAATAGGAATAGCACACGGCAACTAGAGGTTCACTCGAATATTTATTCGTGTGGGTACATGGGTCAATATGGGTGTCCACGGTTCCGCTACTGATCATTGATCGGAAAGTGTTCCGGTCATGTCTATACTTCACCGAACCTATAGGGTCACACGCTTAAGGGTCATCTATCTGCTGAATACTAGACAGGGAGTCTGAGAGAAAGTTAACGGAAGAGTTCCGGAGACAACACCGGAATAGTTTCGGTAAAACTGAAAAGTTGTTTCAGAGTATACCATTAAGTCAAAATGGTTTCGGCACACGCCTGAAACTTTTTGGAGGGTGCCAGAATTGTTCTGGGAACTTCTGAAATTTTTCTGGAGAAAAAAACCGGTAATGTTCCGGAGCTGCCAGAACTGCTTTGGTTCCTTTTCGCTGATGAAAATCACTGATCCGGAATTGTTTCGGAACGCGTCCAAAATTATTTTAGTGGGTACTGGAAATGTTCTAAGACCTACAGAAATATTTTCGGATTAATCGGTCACGGAAAAATGTTTCATGAATAGTGAAAACACTATTCTAAATAGTGAAAACACTATATGTAAATAGTGGAAACACTATTAGGGGATGATGCAGGCATGGTGATGCAGGCAACACTATTTGGAAGCGTCCCCATCTTGCCCTTTATGTGGGACATAAAGCATGGGCATTTTGGGTTTTTCAAGTGCCACCCTACCCCTTGGTTTTCCTATAAATAGGGGTGGAGATGAGCTCTCCACACACACTCTTCTCTCACATATAAATGCCATGCATGATCTGACTTTCTCTCTCCCTCCCAGCAAAATGGTTTCGCAGAGCCGAAAGGCTGTCTGGGTTCCGGTGGGAACTAGTTCTGGACAACGAAGCCCTGCCGGATAGCTGACACCGTATGTGTGCAACCCCGTAGAGAGGTCGTAGGTTCGATCTTTTGCCCAAGGGGTTGTTCGAGAGTGCCTCCTGAAGGGCTGTCCGAGTGACCGTTCGAGATTCTGTGAGTGCCTCCCGAAGGGCTGTCCGTGACACCGCCCGGGGGATTGTCCGACCGCCTCCCGGAGGGCTGTCCGAGGGGCTGACGAGGGAGTACATCCTCGCGGTTGGGAGGTTGTATATTGTAGGGTAACGCAGCAGAAAACAAAAAATTTCCGACCTACGCACCAGCCCAGGACCACTATGAAGACTGCATACAAGGTTTCGATCTGATCGTTATCGACTCGTAGCGCAGCGGAAGTAGAGTCGATGTAGATCGTCGGTGCAGATCCCCGCAGCTAGGATTTACAACCTCCCAACCGCGAGGATGTTCTCCCTTGTCTGCTCGTCGGACAACCCTCCGGGAGGCGGTCAGACAGTCCCTCAGACGGTGTCACGGACAGCCCTTCGGGAGGACCCTCAAACCTCGGATGGTCACTCGGACAGCCCTTCGGGAGGCACTCTCGAACAGCCTCTCGGGCAAAAAGATCGAACCTAAGACCTCTCTACGGGGTTGCACACATACGGTGTCATCTATCCGGCAGGGCTTCGCCATCCAGAACTAGTTCCCATCGGAACCCAGACAGCCTTTCGGCTCTACGAAACTATTTCGCGGGGAGGGAGAGAAAAGCCAGATCATGCATGGCACTTGTATGTGAGAAAGGAGTGAGTGTGGAGAGCACCTCTCCACCTCTATTTATAGGAAATCCCAAGGGGTGGGGTGGCATTCCAAAACCCCAAAATATGGAGTCCTCCACAAGGGCATAAAGGGGAAGGTAAGAGGGCAAGTGGGGCCCCATGTAGGAGCCTCACATTGGCTGGCCACCCCCTAGTGGGTCCCCCCCAAAAGGGGTTCCTTAGTCCCCAAGTCCTTCTAGAAGCCTTTTGGGAAAAGCCCTAAAAGGTGGTTTTCCATAAAGTAACCCCAAAAGCACTTTCACTATTCACGAAAACATTTTTCCACGACCGTTAAATCCGAAAATATTTCTGTAGGTCTTAGAACATTTCCAGTACCCACTAAAATAATTTTGGACGCGTTCCGAAACAATTCCGTATTAGTGATTTTCATCTGCGAAAAGCAAACAAAGCGGTTCCGGCAGCTCCGGAACATTTCCGGGTTTTTTCTCCGAAAAATCCCAGAACAATTCTGGCACCCTCCAAGAATTTCCAGGCGTGTGCCGAAACCAATTTGACTTAATGGTATACCCTGAAACAACTTTTCAGTTTTACCGAAACTATTCCGGTGTTCTCTCTCTAGAACTTTTCCGTTGTCTCCGAAATTTTTCCGGTGACTTTCTCTCAGACTCCCTGTCTAGTATTTAGCAGATAGATGACCCTTAAGCGTGTGACCCTATAGGTTCGGTGAAGCATAGACATGGTCGGAACACTTTTTGATCAATGATCAACATCGGAGCCGTGAACACCCATATTGACCCCTATACCCAAACGAATAAATATTCGAGTGAACCTCCAGTTGCCGTGTGCTATTCCTGTTGCTTCGCGATATGTTACAAATACCCGAGGTGAGATTTATCGGCATCCCCGTGGATCAACAACTTGTCCACTATGCCAGTTACCTCGTTACCGGTTTTGTTCTCTTTTCTTGTTCCCGTGTTCCGGCATCCCTGTGATCAAATCACAATGTGTCTGGCCAGACGATGATGGATACCGTAACACCGAGAGGGCCCAAACAATATCTCTCCATCGTCGGAGGAGCAAATCCCAATCTTGAGCTATCAAGTCCCTTGACATACTTTTCCATGAACCCGTAAGCCGCCGTAATAGCCACCCATTTATGGATGACGTTTAACAAACCCCAAAGTTCATGAAGCAAGCATGAAGAAACTCGATACTCTCATGGTCTAAGAAATTATGCAAATGTTAACTTTCTCTGTGTTATTAATCATTAACTTGTGACGAATGTATCTCATAGCATAACATCAATTCGAGCCGATTCAACACAAGTGTTCTTCTAACAATGTGCCCTCAAAGTTGCCAGCATAGTCATGCCCATGATCAGGAAAACAGAACCATCATGCAACACTTGAGCTAGTCTTAGAGGCCAGACTAGGAATACATTTTACCGTTTATTATTCCACACGTGCATATGAGTTTCCCTCCGAGCCTCGTGGTTATTGTAGACTCGAGAACCATAGTAGTTATAGCACGGAATATAAACTTAATTACGAACATGGGGATAAATAATAACATTTATTATTGCCTCTAGGGCATATCTCCTACAGACTCCCACTTGCACTAGAGTCAATAATCTAATCAATGCTAAAACACTTTACACCTATGGCATACCGGTGTAAAATATGCTTCTCTCGTGGTATAGCCTGATGTCCAACAGATCTGACAACTTCAGTTCCGTGTGTATCTTTGCGTCTCCTCGCGTTTTCACGCTTTCACAAAATTCATATTTTGTGTGGACTTGGCTTTGTATATATGTGAATCACAGGTCAAACCTTGATTCCTCAGACTGAGCTATGGAGCGACTATCTACAATAGTGTTCCATTGACCAAAGCCTTCTTGGAACCATACTAAGTTCATGAATGAACTATATGATTCAACATCTTCTTAGTCACTTCCAATGCTTCAACACACTTAGCCTTTGTTATAGAAATCGCCACAGTAACTTGTTTGGAGCAATTTCCAACTACCGTGCCACCATATCGTGTATTACACAAAACCCTTAACTTAAATTGAAAATCGCATGGAGCATTGATGAAGACTGTATCGATGTAATTACTTACAACGAGCACTTCATAATCTCTGCTTGCGAGAAAACATGTCATCAGTGCTACTTTAGTACTTAATGACATTTTCCACTCTTGTCCCATGATCAGTACTTTGATCACTTTGGTATCTATACTCGCAATAGCTTGGGAGTATCAGACATATCTGGTTGTTTTACATACCATGGAATATATGATTAATCCAAACACAAGAGTGTGTGGGATCTCCATCATGTATTTTGCTCATCAGTGTTTTGGGACACCGAGTCTTGCAAACCTCTTTCCATGTGACTTCGGCAAGAATCACTCCTTGGCATTCTTATGCTTAACTGTTTTAGCATCCTGTCAATATGTATTTTTGGCTTAGCCTATTAGGCAATTCTATCTCATAGATAAATATGCCTAATATCAAGGCTATTTAACCCAAGCACTTCATCGAAAAATTATTTTCAATGAAGTCCTAATTCGTGTCAAGAAATTTATATTATTTCCAATCAACAATGTGTCAAGCACACAAAGTTTTTAGAAATGTTATTATGCTCCCACTTACTTTCTTGTAACCACAAGCATCTTCGTTATCCATTGATGAAATCAAACTCTTTTGACTATTTCATCAAAACGAAGATTCCAACTCCATTTTGCTCTCTTCTGTCCATTGCTGAAACTCTGAAGTTTGCATACTTACTAGCATCCTCTGGATTGACAAAATACTTCGGACTGTATCACATGCAAGTCCTAGGTTGCATTTCCATCACATGGAAATCCTTTTGGCATCCATGTATCATATCTCAAGATTGAAATATGTATTAATTGCTAGTTTAACCCGATCTGACTTTAAGCATCGCTACGGTGAGACAATCTCATCGTAGTCAACTCCTTGAATTTGTTATTGCAACAAGTCGAGCTTTATGGATAAAACATTTTATCCACATCAGTTTATAGTTCCATTAATGTTCGTTAGACTCTAAGTCTTCCGAAGTGTTTATCAAGATATAATCTTGAATCATTTATATGGAAATTATCTCGGATTATATTGGCATTTAGCCAATTCTGGAGTCAGGGCCCATCAACGCTTCCTTGTGTATCGTAAGTATACTGTTGTCTAACAACAATATATTGCTTGCGCACCTTAGAGGTTTGCACGAGTTTTGCCTACGTGGTTCAGTTGCAAGTTCGACCGAAGTCCATACATCTCATGCAGAGGCTTCCGTATCAGTCGCAGTAGGAAACTCTGGAATTACTTCCAAGGTTTCTTTCCTTTAATCTGATGACGAAGATATTGTTATCTCGTCGAGTCGCACTGTCCTCCCACTCACCTTTTTGCAAGAACCATTTTCTTCAAAAGCATACCGTTCTTTGTGGCAAAACCTTTTGCCTCGATACAGTGGTGGGGGAATACCCAATAACATGGGATAACCTACAAAGTAGAACTTGTCAGATTTGGAATAGGTTTGTAAATATTTTACACAAGCCCCATATTCCAAATATTAAGAAAAGACATAACATGGTTGGGTGTACCATACCGTGGAGTCATTTCAACAGATCTGATGGCGCTCTTTTCAGTGTAAAAGCCGCAGTCTCTAAAGCATTACTTTTAAAAGGGATAATGACAAATTGATTTATGTCATTTTTGATCTTACCATGTCATAAATGGTTTGATTACATCTTCACGGATATTCCACTCACAGTGGTGCTCCGTGAGGTGTAAGTTATGAAACTCTTTTCACAACTCATCAGACATTCGCTAAACTTGTAACTCAAATATTCCTTTCGGCAATCTAGTTTGCAGAAACATAATTTTCTTGTTACAATAATTTCTACTTCATTTTTGAAAACCTTATGAATGATTTCAAAAGATCCAGACTTACGTCTCATCAAGTAAATATCCATATATCTACTTGAGTCCCTTTTGAAGATAGACCCAGAACGATTTCAAAATCCACTGATGTATGAATGATTTCAAAACCGTATGAATGATTTCAAAACCTTATGAATGATTTCATAGCAGTGGATTTTGAAATCGTTCTGAGTCTATCTTCAAAAGGTACTCAAGTAGATGTATGAATATTTACTTGATGAGACATAATTCTGGGTCTTTTGAAATCGTTCAAAAGGTTTTTCAAAATGAAGTAGAAATTATTGTAACAAGAAAAATTATGTTTCTGTAAATTAGATTGCGGAAAGGAATATTTTGAGTTACAAGTTTAGCGAATGTCTGATGAGTTGTGAAAAGAGTTTTCATAACTTACACCTCCCGGAGCACCATTGTGAGTGGAATGTCCGTGAAGATATAATCAAACCATTTATGACATGGTAAGATCAAAGATGACATAAATCAATTTGTCATTATCCCTTTTATAGTAATGCTTTAGAGATTGCGGCTTTGACACTGAAAAGTGCGCCATCAGATCTGTTGAAATGACGCCATGGTATGGTAACCCCAACCATGTTATATCTTTTCTTAACATTTGGAATATGGGGCTTGTGTAAAATATTTACAAACCTATTCCAAATCAGACAAGTGCTACTTTGTAGGTTATCCCATGTTATTGGGTATTCCCCCACCACTATACCGAGGCAAAAGGTTTTGCCACAAAGAACGGTATGATTTTGAAGAAAATGGTTCTTGCAAAAAGGTGAGTGGGAGGGCAGTGCAACTCGACGAGATAACAGTATCTTCGTCATCATGTCAAAGGAAAGAAACCTTGGAAGTGATTCCAAAGTTTCCTACTGCGACTGATACGGAAGCCTCTACATGATATGTATGGACTTCGGTCGAACTTGCAGCGGAACCACGTAGGTAAAACTCATACAAACCTCTCAGGTGCGCAAACGAGATATTGTTGTTAGACAACAGTATACCTGCGATACACAGGGAAGCGTTGATGGGCCCTGACTCCGGAATTGGCGAAATACCAATATAATCCGATATAGTTTCCATATAATTGATTCAAGATCATATCTTGATACCCCTTTCGGAAGACTTAGAGTCTAACGAATATTAATGGAACTATAAACTGATACGGATAAAAATATTTTATCCATAAAGCTCGACTTGTTGCTTATAACAAATTCAAGGAATTAACTACGGCGGGATTGTCTCTCGTTGCTATGCTTCTCCTAGATAGTTCTTGGGTGTTCGTAGGAAATTTTTTGATTTTCATGCTTCGTTCCCCATCAACTTTGTCGTGCCAAAAGGGTAACCGAGAGGAGCAGTTGCGACGCCATCTGGTGGTTCCAGGCAGTTATGGGAAATAGGCGTCTGTTAGAGTAAAAAAAATTTAGCAGTTCGAGCAAAGTATTTTGTACCGTCATGACACCACTAGCTCGATATGCCTGTCTGTGCATGCTCTTGATATGGCATGCTCCACTTGTTTTGTTGAATGAAATGTTTTATTCATGACATGCCTCTGTATTTCCAGCTGTTTCAGATGACGCGCTTTCTTCGGGAGACATGCACGCGAAGGTAGTGGAGACACAGTTGTACACGCAGCAGAGCTACGGTCGTGCCTATGTGGTCGAAGTGTTTTTTGCGTTAACAACATCTCTACTGGATGAGTCACTGTAGTTATGTTACTGGGTGCACGCTGGTATTTTTAAGAAGAAACGCTCTGTTAGCGGAGGCACGTTTCGAGAAAGACCGTGTTATGCTGAAAAGAAAACATAGCGCACTTGGTTATAGTTTGGAGTTATGTCTGGGGATTATTTAGGATTCTTTTGAAAAGAGAGGTTGAAGAACTTTAATAACATGCTTACTTGGTTATAGTTTTTGATGCAAAAACTGTGTCGGTATTTGTTTGAATTTTGATTTACAGTTGAAAAAAATTGTTTTCTTTGTTGTTTGAATTATTGAATTCTAATAATTCAAAAAAGATCATTCGGAAAAGGATCATTGCCATACTTCAAAATAGCCGGTTGGTCCATAACAGCTACATTAGTGCCATTTTAAGAACCAAACAAACAGCAAGCAGACATTTGCCCTGGATTATGATCAGCACGAAACGATCACTGAACACCCCAGAAGTCTATTCCAACTACCAAACAAACAAATCCTTAAGAGACACCGTTGCTTCCCACTGCTGGTACTAACAGAATCTATGGAATGCGCTGGAGGATGATGGACACGGAACAATCACTGCGCTCTTTGAACGTGATTAGAACAATGTTCTCTTCAACAAAAGATGCAGCTGACAGGAAGTCTCTGAAAGAAGACTTTTCAATCACCATCCTGCCGTCTTTTTTGCAGATCGAGTATGATGAAGGAGTGATGACATGTGTAGGTTCATCAGGAGCTTCAAGGGTCACCTTGGCATTGGTTGGCACATCCACCCATCTCTTCAAGATTGAAACAACACTCTTTGGAATTTTCTAAAAGAAACAGAGATAAGAGAAGGATAAAAAAGGTTAATTTGTTATTTGAACATTCAAAAGAAAATACTTAATACACTGCGTGTGCAAACAACAAAATTTATAATATTGAATCTAACATATGTAGAATTTCTTATGAAAACAGCAAGTTAAAATATATAGAGAATACATCAAAATTAACATATATAGAGCACGTAATGGGAGTAACACCAAAGTGGCATGCATTGAGATAAATTTGCGACTGAAGATAATTCATCAAACTATTTTTTTATGACAATGTTTGAATAATAGAAATACAGAATTTGTAGTATGAGATTGTCAGCATGTTCAAGTTCATAATTAAGTACATAAAAAAATAAGAGGGCTACCAAAGTATTGTTGGTTTAATGAATTATTCAATTTTATGTGATAAGACACTTCATACTGAATGGTTAACATTAATTACTAGGAACGCATAATCAAATTTTACCAATATTTTGGGTGTTTAAAGTATAATTTATTTATAATAATATATGTAAGCAAAATTAATTCGACATCACAGAACAATAAATGTAGACGTACGATTGAAAGTGTGTTGGTTGTTTTAACAAAGAGACAGTTAACTAACCATGATGATCTCTCTTGTATTAGTGGTAGTCATCACATGGACAAACGGGAGGCAACAGATGAAAATGTCTCGAAAAAGGCGTTGTAGTAAGAAGCGTGTCTGGTCGTAGGTAAGCTCAATATCCCGAGAGTATACACAACACTGAACGTGGTCGAAATCATAAGAAGAAAGATCGTCGAGAGCTAGAAAAACACCCAACATGTAAAATTAGAACAAGATATATAATCCAGCAGGAGGTAAGCAGCATACAAGGTACATACTGGGGAAAATATAAAAAATAAAGAGCTGTAAATATAAATTCAAACTTATTGAACATCAATTTGAAAAATAGGCGTAAAGTGCACCCAAATATCACAATAAAAGATAACAAACATAGTACTATGATGGATTAATGACTAGAGATTTGGCATGAAAACAGTTAAGGAATAAATAGGCAAGCTAATGGATAAAAAAACATAATGAAAGTGACAATAGTAGGGGAACCTAGTACAGATACAAAGGGATACCAAAAGTTCAACAGTTGCGATTTCAAACGTGTTTTAGCCAACTAATATGTCCACTAACCATGCGTCTCCAGCAATTCTCATCAAGAATAACCTCAAACTCCTGGAGAGCTTCTGGATGAGGTTGACAAGGGCCGTCTGGATGACGGCAAGTAGGGCAAACCATACCTAGATAAATTAAGAGCAAAAATCATGGAATAACTAAAAGATGGCATAATCAAATAATAAAAAGCACACTAGGTTTAACAGATAACAATAGCAACAGGAATAGCAGATCTGAACAAGTAGGTCAAACCAATCAGAGTATCATGATTTAAAAGAAGGTTCATTGACAACCAATTTGAGCTATGAAAAATACTAACATTTCATAGTTTACTTACCGAGAAGGATGTTAGAACAGTGAATACAACATGATTATAGCTAAACGAGTTTAATTAGGCATCCCTCAAAAGAGAAAAGCAGCGGATTTGGGGTTTTTGCTCATGGTTGGGGTAAAAATCTGAGGAGATAGGTAGCTACGAAGCTAGACAAATAGAAATTGACCACAAATGTAAACCCTTAAACGTAAAATAAAGAATAATTAAAAGAACGTGATCAAAACATAAACACGGACTGGAGCGTGGCGGACGCATATATATTATACCTGCAGAAGAAGACCAGCAGCCAACGACTAACAGGGATGGAGCAGAGGAACTTTAGTAGAAAGCACCGCAGACCAGTATCTGAAGAAAAACAGCTTAAAAATTATTGTAATCCAGAAACCCAGTCAAATTCATAGGATAACTAAAGGGGAAATCAGAACGGGAGCGCCAAGAACCACGAACCCTAGATGCAGACGATTGCACACCCAGAGAGGGAGTGAGGTGCCTGAGAGCGGCGGACTAGAATAAAATATAAGGGAACGCGAGAGACCAAGGGATGGAATGAATGCTCGATTTTTCTTTTCCCGAAATCGAATGAATGCTTATTGTACATGGGCGCGCATTCCGATGGGTTACGGGGACACAAGACGTTTGACTCGTCCAGCTGCCTCCCATGGGACTAGTCCACCTGCTCACCGTGCCTCACAGAGCTATACGAGGCATGTTTCTACTAGCCGAAAATGCGTGGTCGTGTCTGTGTAATCAAAATGCCTTTAAACTCAAAGTCAATCAGAGAGGCACGGATGTGACTTTATGAGAGACACGTTCCTGACGATAGGAGATGCACGGCCATGACGTCAGGAGACTAATGATCGCTTCGTTAGGAAAGGCAAATTCAGTGATATACTCTTCCTTTCTTTGAAGTGCAAAAACTCGAATGAGTCTCAGCTGCAAAAACTTTTCAAGAACTGCCGAGTCACGGCTCTGTATCCAGCAGCATCACAGTCGTGGCTCTTCGTTTGCAATGCTTGTTGTCAAATGTTCACCCAGAGAGCCACGGTTGTGTTTCTATTTTTCAAATGTTCCTTGGAATAGCTGTGGAGCTATTAGAGTCCACATTTGTACCTAAGTCAGGGGCATGGCCGTGCCTTTGCGTTCCAAATGTTTTCGATGGCATGCACACCCATAGAGGCACATGCGTGAAGATAAGAGAGTCATGGTTACGGATAAGTCAAGTTGACACTCGTGCTTTTTGTGCCTACATAACCGTGCCTCTGTAGGCTTCACACCCGTAGAGGCACTGATAGCTTTAATTGCATCCATTCATTCATTTACTGATAGATTCACCACCGTGAAGATATGAGACGGACGTATTATTGTGGACCAGATGCACGGCTTCATTTCAGATGCTTGAGGTTCCTCTCTGTGAGCGCTGCTCTAGTATATGTATTCTCCGTCGGTTCTAAGATGGACGATTGGGTCATTGTGTGCCTCCTCGCATTCTTCTCTCGGTGGTCATCGGTCAAAAGGCGATCTGATGACCGATCAAACGGCTATTCGATGTGACTATTTAGTGTGTCAGTTACCATGCTAGAATTAAGTTAGAGCGTCCTTGATTTCTCCACGCCATCATCATTTTACGCAGGCGTGACTCTAGTAGATGCACGGTTCCACAAGCTGCAGAAGCAGAACCGTCTGTTCACGGTTCCCAATTCACATTAATGGGCATGGTAACTGAGTCGTCTTTCTCCCTGGTTAAATACTCGTCCATTCGTGCAGGTCACCACATTGCATTCTCGCCACACAACCACAGGCAGTTCCCATCGGTATCGCCACGTCCCAGCCTTGACACAGAACCACATCCAATCTCCATTGTTGCCCTACACCTCGCTGCCATGGATGACGGGAGGAACACTACTGAGCATCTCGAGATACCGGCCGATGGGAACACCAAGCTTGACGTGTGGCACACCATTGAGCCCTACAAGGTGGAGGAGATCATTGCGAAGTATGAGCAGTGGTTGCGGGAGGACAGGTACAAGTTTGTTGGTCTGGACCTGGAGTACACACGACCGAATTATTATGGGTATAGGAAAGTCGCCTCATGCAATTGGCGATGCAGAAGCATGTTCTGGTCTTTCAGTTCTGCAAGGCCAGGACGGAGTGCCCTGCCCTGAAGGATTTCCTTGAGAACAGAGGTATAACTTTCGTTAGTGTAGACGTGAGGAACGACAGAGAGGTTCTTTTAGAAGATTCCATTAAAATTCCGAGAGAGTACCACATCGACATTCAAGAGAAGTTCATGATCAAAGGCGGCGAAAAAAGGGACTCCATGGCAGACCTAGCGGGAGCCATCATACACGAATCCTACTCGAACATGAAGTCAGCTTTGCCACTAGGAGTGCATGACTACTCGGATTGGAAGCCACTTTCCTTTGATCATGTGAAATATGCCGTAATTGTAAGTGAAAATTTCATTTTTGTTAATATCTGTCTTGACTTTGTTTTTTTTATTGCAATAACATTAAATTTTCATTCTCTTGCGCTTTTCATTTTAGGACGGGTATGTGAGCTACGAGCTTTACCGCCGGTATCTGTCGATGAGGGACATCATGCATTGTCGTTCTCTTCCTGACCGCAAACGTCGAGGACATTTCTGAGCAGGACTCCATCTACAAGGGCTGCAAAGAGAGATACCTGGTGGTTAAGTGCTAACAGCTTGGAAAACAACTAGTACTTTTGTATGATGAATAGTAAATGTCAATGTTTTTGTTGAGTCGAACGGAGTGCTAGTTTGGAAATTTGAGTTTATTTTCAGAGTTTTGTGTTGTCTTGTTTGTATCAGTGGTTTGTATGCTATAAGAATATAATTTTTTATGTTTGGTTGTATAAGATTGTGCTTTTAACTATCCAGGGAAAAAGCCTTAAAAGCAAACTATCCATGCAAAGCTTAAGCTTGGATGTGAGAGAGGCATGTATGTACATTTAGGAGAGGCACTGCTTGTTTGTGGGGAAAAGGCATTGTCGTGCGTCTGGGTTTCGATTGTTGTCATTCACGCGTTCACAAAGAGAGGCACTGCCGTGAACCTACGATAGGCAATATTACAGATGAATCAGATGCACGGATGTGCTATTCGAGTTTTAACTGTTTTCTTCTTTCATTCATTCTCAAAGGCGCGGCCGCGAAGACACGAGAGGCACGTATCAATGTGCAAAAGAAGCATGCGTGTGCTTCTATGTTTTAGATGGTTCAGGTTCCTCTATCTGTTTGCTTCTCTTATAGTGTATTCTTCTTCTTTATGTGACTACAATTTCAGTGTATCATTCTTGGAGAAAGGAGAAAAAAAGAGAAAGGAGATGACAAAATTGATTGATCTGGAGGTTTGCGGTTGTTGCCTCCCCTCTGATAGTAAGATCATGGGTGAGTTGTGTCCTTTGTTCCTGCAGATCGAGCTCGAAGAAAGTGGGGGAGGTGCTTCGACTGTTCGTTGCACCTGTGTTTGATCCATAGAGTATATACTTGGCTAGGTGCCTTAGTTCTTCTATGACCTTTTGTTCATTTTGAAACAAGGATCACACACATGAGTTGACGGTTGCGTTTCTACCGTGCCTTTCAGACCCAAGTTCACGAGGATGTTATATGACGTCAGGGCTCACGGCAACAACTTTCTTGAGTAATCAAGTTTATTGCAGGTGATGTGAAATTTTAGTTTTCAGGCAAACGTTGCTCCGAGAGGCACGGCCGTGAAGGTGGAGGTGGCACGATTCCATGAGAGGCAGAGGCATGTCTGTGCCGATGTGAAATTTTAGTTTTTAGGCACACGTTGCTGCGAGAGGCACGGTCATGAATGTAGCAGATGCACGGTTCCATGAGAGGCAGAGGCATGTCTGTGCCTCTGTCACCACGGTAGCATATTCCGAGTCCCTTTGTTCGTTTTGAAACAAGGATCATTCACATGAGTTTGCAGCTGCATATTCAGACCCAAGTTCACGAGGATGTTCTACGATGTCGGGGCTTACGGTAACAACTTTTTTGAGTTATTATGTTTATTGGAGGTGATGTGAAATTTTAGTTTTCAGGCACACTTTCACTATCGGAATAAAGCAATATGCCGACGGCCCAGGGCCGTCGGCATAGGTCCAAAAACCGTCGGCGTAGGGGTATGTCGACGGCCCCCGTCGACATAGCCTCGTCGGCAACTCGTACGTCGGCATATCAGAGGTTGGCCGTCGGCATAGAAAAGCCGTCGGCGTAGGTAGCTAAGCCGACGGTTTCCGTATTGCCGTCGGCATAAATAAACCGTCGGCAAAATTATACGCGTAACGGCCGTCGACGGTGCCGCCGTCAACCCTGCACCAATCACACGCCGCCACGTTGCGCCACTATGCCGACGGTTAGGCCGTCGGCATAGATTCAGTCTATGCCGACGGCCTAGCCGTCGGCATAGTGGCGCGCCAGGATGTACCAGAACCGTCGGCATAGTTATGCACAGTTTTTTTCTTTTTTCTGTTTTGGTTGCCTTTCAATTCAAATACACAGGATATATGTATCATCATCATCATCACAACAGAATAGAGAAGATAATCATCACAAGTTCAACATCATCGCAAGTGCAACATGATAAACATCATCACAAGTTCAACATAAAAGTATCATCATCACAAGAAACATAAAAGAGCACAAAGTTCGTCACCGCCAAAGGCTTAAGCGGCATCGCTTCCACTTCCAAAGCCAATGTCGCCAAAACCGAGGTCGTCACCGCTAGCGCTAGCGCTACCGCCACCGCCCCCGCCAGGGCCTCGCCAGACCGGAGTGACTGGGCTCCGTGACTCAGGAGTGGAACCATCAGTAGCACCACCACCGGCGGATGATCCACCGGTTCTCTGTATGAAAAGAGATGGTAAGGCAATATATGATTGTATTGAATAAACGATAAGTTGTGGTTGAATACTTTGGTGATGTACTAACCGGAGTGCCATTGTAGTGTTCTGCCAGAAATTGTTTGAACGTAGGCAGCACTGGTTGTGGTCCAGGAGGTGGTGGTGGTGGTTCCATTATAGGAATCTGCCTGGTTGCCATAGACGCAAACATAAGCTGCGTCATGCTACTGTTGTGCTCCGTGACTGCTGCAACTCTCTGGTTCTAGTCGAAGAGCTGCTGACGTGCGAACTCCATGTAGGCCTACAATATGACATGATGGAACTCATTAAACATAGCAATGCGGAAAATAAAGGTCGAAAGAAGGAAGATAAGAGGGAAAATACTTACAGAGTGCCGCTGGGATAGGATGGACTGTGCAGTGGACGTGCTCGGGCTCCGGCGCGGGCGCGGGCTCGGCCTCGGGTTGGTAGCTCGGATCCGTGTGTAGGAGACAGAAGGGGTGATCACAGAATCCAGAACCGACTGCCGACCATGACTCTTTGGCCCTATGCTGACCACCGCCCTCTCGTCGGTATCCGCAGTCATGGGGTCTGATGTGCCAGGATTCCACTTCTGAAACTCATCCGTGTAGGACATCAGGTTCTCCCCGGTATGGCCATAGTACTCACTCTCGCCATCCTTGCGATTAGGCCGCAGACGGGCCAGCCTCCACGACTCGATGTCTGAGAGCGGCCGCTTCAATTTCTCCTCCTGCACCGCCAAACATAGGTTAGTCATACATAAGAACATACGGTAAATAGAAGATCAAGAATGTTTCATATACATAGATATACCTTAAGTTTCTTGTGGTGCCAGTGGTTCCGGTTTCCCTGACCGTGTGTTCCGTCAGATCCTCGATTAGCCCTGTTTATGTTGCTCTTGGCAGCAAAGTCTGCGTCCTCGCCTAGCCACAGATCCACCAATCCCGCCCATCCATCAATCTTTCCATAGCACCAATCAGGAGGCACCTACATAATGAAGTATAATGGCATGTGAACACGAAACAATGAAATTTACCACAAACGTCAGAATGAAAAGTCTGTTATACTTACCAACATGTACTGCTCTCTAGTCAAGGTAAGGTTCTCCGCCCGCGCTTGTTCCTTGGTCATCTTCTCGCCAAGTGCGTCGTGATAATACCGCGAGATGGCCACCCAGCGCACCTCGTACTGTATCTGACGGGTCTGCTTCCTCGCAGCCCGCAGCACAAACTCATCGGCCGTGGCCTTGTGCTCCTCAAGAACTCTATAGAATTTCTACAATCATTCATAAAACCAGAATGTAACAAACCATGAGTTAAACAGTTCAATGATAAACTATGAAAGAAACTCAAAACTAGTGCTTCTGAAGAGAACTTACCCAAAAGTTCTCTATGACGGCCTTAGCGGCCGTCTCATGGGCCGGGTGGAAGGCCGCTTCGTAGTGCTCCCAACACGTGGCCAAAATCAGGTGCTCCGGGTTGTTTACTCGGTCCGGAGCGAACATCCCCGGCCAATGTTTCTTCAACAGGATAGTGATGATGCCGTTTGGAAGACGGGCACCTTCAGGAATTTTCTAGCTGCTGCAAAAGAATGAAAATATTAGCATGTGTACAATCAAAATGATAGTATGTGTTTAAAATATTATTAAAGGGCACTTACTTTTTCCCCATGGGCTTAATGAGCCACTTCATCTCCTCGGTAGCTGGAGGGTTCGGGAGTCGCGCACCACCACGCAGCCAAGCCTTCTTCTTGCCACCGCCCTCCCCGCCACCACCATCATCCTCCCTGCCACCCCCCTCCCCGCCACCACCATCCTCCCCGCGTGCCTCCTCCTCGCCACCACCATCCTCCCCGCGTGCCTCCTCCTCATCCTCCTCCTCCCGAACCTCCTGCTCCTCCTCCTTCTCAGAGGGTACCTCACTAGAGGAGGGCCGCGAAGACGACCCCCCTATCTCGGTCACAGAGCGCAGTTTCTGGCCCCGAAACCGTCCTCTTGGACCTCTCCCCCCACCCCCTCCTCCTCTAGGGGCACCTCTCCCTCCACCTCCCTGTGAGGACTCATCGTCAAGTAGTCGGGTGGGAACATTACGGGCTCAACCACTCCGACTAACCTTCGCGGCGAGTTTGCTTAGCAAACCACTACCATCGGCCTTGCCCTTTCCCATGCTTAGCGAAACTGCATTGAAAAGAGAATAAAAAGTTAGTATATTAATAATGAAGAAAAAGATATAATGAAAAGGAATAAAAAAGCACATTCATAAATAAACCATATAAAAAGACATGAAACATACATCTGCTAGAACCCATAAGAATCATCACTGTTGTAACCGGTTCCTCGACCGGTCTCATCGTCACTATCACGCATATCATCTTCGTTGTCTGACATAGGTGGAGGCTCTTCCTCGTATTCAGCGTCTTCATTTAATTTCTCTAGCATAAGTATGTATTGATCGTTCACAATGGCCTCGCCATCATTTGGATCCACATCAACATCACCCAAGGCGTCAGCGTCATTGTATCGAACCACATCAACATCACCCAAGGCGTCAGCGTCATTGTATCGAACCACATCAACATCATCAGGTTGCTCTTGATAGAACACTCCCTCGTATGTCATGGGGTTAATGTAGTTGTAATCGTCATCGTTCGGGTCCGGTAGCTTACCATGTGACGCCACCTTGAACACAACTTCCCAACCCTTTAGGTACTCTTTCTGGCATGGGTAGGGCAGATAATAAACTTGTGTGGCCTGGGTAGCTGCAGTAAAGAGATCGGCTCCTGCATAGACGGTGGATGGTTTAACTTCGACCAAACCAAGGGAAGGTGTATGTCTCAGCCCGTCATATGGGTTGAACCATCGGCATTTGAACACAGCTAGACTTACGTCCTCGCGCCCAAGGTCGAATTTAAGCTCGTATATTTTTCCTACCCTTCCATAGTACTCAACTGCATTTTGTCCTGGGGTGTACACTCCTGTGTTTATAGTTTTGGGATCAGGCCGGCTGTTCTGGTGCTCCTCTGTATGGAAGCGATACCCATTCACATCGTACTTTTCACATTTCATGACCCGAGGGTTAAAACCCATGGAAACCCATCTCAATTCGTCATCCATAGAGGTGTTCGGATCTTTGCCCTACAAGTTTAATTGAAATTAGTTCCATTAACTAATAAATGTTGAACTAGGAAGTTGAACTAGGGGAATGTGAAAAATTACTTTCGCCATGAACCAAGCAACAAAATTTTTCCTTCCAGGGGCACCGTTCCGGAGAAGAGTAAGTGCCTCCGCTTCAGTAGGAGGAATCATTCCCGTCCACTCCTCCTGTAGGAATTGACTAAAAGAAGAAAATCGGTGTTAGACCGAGACTAAGTGAACATAACGAATTGCATAAAGGAATGGTGCAGTGGTATTACCTCATCCACTCATCCTCAACTTCCTTGATGTTGTGCAAGACATAGAACATGATGTCCTCCCACTCTTGTTGTGGCATGTTATAAGGTTTCGAGCCCCCAGCCCTGCCACCTTGCCCGCTGAATAGCTCGAGCTTGGGTTTATACTTGGGCTCTTCTGTATTGTATCGAGACACCTTATTATGCAGAGTGGGAACGTGGTCTGGGTAGTACGATGTCCTGAGGTCTGACACCTCCTCTAGGATAACTGCCTCAGCTGTGGAAGCTTCAATCTTAGCTTTGTTTCCACATTTGGATCGGAGATGCTTGTTCTGTCTCTCAGGGCTGTACTGCCAACGATTCTGCACAGGCCCCCCCAATAATACCTCCTTCGCGAGGTGCAAAATGAGATGTATCATCGGAGTAAAGAAGCCTGGCGGAAAGATCTTCTCTATCTTGCATATCAACTCCGGTGCCTTCTTATGCAATTTTTCAATCACCTCGGGACATACTTCTTTAGCACATAGCGTGCGAAAGAAATGGCTTAGCTCCGCAAGCACTCTCCAGACACGCTCGGGGACATAGCCTCGAACCATCACCGGCATTATCCGCTCAATCCATACATGATAGTCATGACTCTTGAGCCCGGTCACTTTGCCCGTTGAAAGATTGACTTCCTTACTTATATTCGATGCATAACCATCAGTGAACTTCACAATGTTTTTGAGCCACACAAGTACTTCCTTCTTGTCTGGCGGTTTAAGGACGAAGTCAGCATCTGGCTTGAACCAGTTTCTTCGACCGCCTGTGGGAGGCCGCATGTTTAGACGTGGTCTATCACAAATTTTCTGTTGATCGGCTCTAGCTTTAACGTTATCCTTTGTCTTATCAGGAATGTTGAGGATCGTGCAAAAAAGGGACTCTGCGACATTCTTTTCGGTGTGCATCAAATCGATGTTATAAGGAAGTTTGAGGTCCTTGAAATAGGGAAGCTTCGTGAACGGGGAAATGTGAGTCCAGTTGTGCGTCTCACCATATCCCTGAAAGCGTTTGGCTTTGCCTTTGCCTTTGCGTTCCCCTTCCCCTTTGTCTTTGCCTTTGCCTTCGCCTATAGGCTTGAGAGCTTTTAGCTCAGCAAGAACATCTGCCCCAGAAAACGTTGGAATCTCTTTTACTTCATGGACAACCAGACCTTTCGTGAAGTTCTTCTTGTCTTCCCTGTCTGGATGGTCTGGAGGGAGGAACTGTCGATGCAAGTCAAAGGCTACATACTTGCGACCATTCTACAGCCAAATTAAACATAGAGCTTGCATGCACACTGGGCATGGCATCTTCCCACTTGTACACCATCCGCAGAATAGGGCATAGCCGGGAAAGTCATGCATGCAATACATCAACCAAACTTTCATCAAGAAATTTTTCTGCAGATGTTGGTCGTATGTCAACCTCGGGAAGTACCAACAATGGAGCAAATCATCCACCAGCGGCTGCATAAACACTCCTAAATTCTTCCCCGGGTATTCAGGCCCCGGAATGATCAGCGACAAGAACATGGTCCTGCGTTGCATTAGGACACCGGGAGGGAGATTGAGCGGAATAACAAACACGGGCCAGCAGCTGTATGGATTGGCCGACATACCATATGGATTGAACCCATCACCTGTTACCGCAATTCTGACATTCCCAGCCTCGGCTGCTTCCTCGGGGTATTCTTCATCGAATGACTTCCATGCTTCAGCTTCCGATGGATGTACGATTTTACCTGGATGGTACCTTCTACCTTTCTTGTGCCACTTCATCATTTTGGCAGACTCCTCCGTGATGAAAAGGCGTTGCAGTCTTTCTATGAAATGGAGATACCGAAGAATCTTAGCGGGGATGTCTAGTTGCTTCTTCTCACCATGCTCATCGACCACCTCAAGGTACCGAGAGGAACCACACTTCCTACAGTACTTGTCATCCGCATACTCGTGCCTAAACAAAAGGCAATTCTTCGGACAAACATCTATTTTCTCATAATTCATAGATAGTGCCTTCATGATTTTCTTCGTAGCGTACATGCTTTTCGGCAGTTCATGACCCTCAGGAAGGCTGTTAGCCCATACTCCCAGAAATGCTTCAAAGCAAGCTTGGGTACAGCCGTACTCAGCCTTGACTGCCATCAGTTGCGAGATGGCATCCAGCTGAGAGAGTTTGGCACCCGCATAAAGAGGTTTCTTTGACGAGGCCAAGACCTCCAAGAACGCCTTTGCGATTGCCTCCGGCTCCTCCGGTTCATTCTCTGAAGGTGTTGCATGTGCCGTCTCTGTAGCAAAGACATCATCTAGCATGTCTCTAACCCCATCGTCCTCATAACCATCGATGCGTTGTCGCATCACCTCCTCTCTACCACAGTCCTGCTCGGCAAAGTTTATTGGCATGTGAAAGTCTGTCATATATCCGTACGTGCGAAGGTGCTCAGTCATTTCTCCCTTATCTCTACTGTGACGTCTGCCACATTTTGCACAGGGGCATGCTGGGATAATTCTCATTGGACGACAGAATATCTCCTTCAAAAACACATCGGTTTTCTCGACCCACTCTGTTGTTACTCGATTCCGACGGATAAAACCACTGTACATCCACTGATTATCTGCCATCCTCTGCTTTATTGGGAGCCACACAACAAAATTAAGGATTCATTTAAATTAATCACATCAAATTTTTATTTTCTACCGCGTTGACGGCATTGAATCCACCTACATCTCTAATAGGTAAAGATAGGTCCTAATCCCACCCGAGGATGTGTAGATTGAGTACGTTCTCCATGCTCTACCCCGTTCCGAGACAAAATTTTGGCAGCACCTCCCCGCTGTTCTCCAAATACACGTCTCGGCAAATAGCCGAGAGAATGTGCTCCGGAGAAGAACGGGGAGGCGCCGCCGAAATCCTGTCTCGGAACGGGGTAGAGCATGGAGAATGTACCCAATCTACACATCCTCGGGCTGTCCGTGGAAAACGCTGGACAATCCAAAAAAGTTGCGGTGATAAATATGCAATTGAATGCATATTTATCGATGCAACCATTTCGGACGGGAGACGCCTAGGTTACGGAACTTGACGAGAAAAGAAAATGTAGTGACATGATTAAAAGAGTGTACAAGGTTAAGGTGGATTCGTAGCTCACCCTCGGCTATAGAGGAAGTAGTCAAACAGCGACGAGATCACGGACCAATGCCTTCGACGACGATGACTCCAAAGATATGCAACACCACAAAGCCTGTAAATTTTAGCAGATAGTCTAACATGAGAACATCTAGCTAAACTGCTCCCAAATGAGAATGCAGAAAATGTTAAAATCGTTTCATTAAAAAGGAAATGTGAAATAAGCAATCATGGCATACACTACTAGACATGTCACGTATACACTGCTAGAAATGTGAAATAACCAATTATCCAACAACACAGTTAGTCAAAATATTGTATTACTATGCATTTGAGTTACCGTTCACTGCAAAATATTGTACAACCACCCTAAACTAATAGATTCAGACATTTGTGCTAGTGCCCGCAATACCACAACTAATCAACAAGTCCACAGCTAACAGTTTCTACAACATAGATATATTAAACATTATTTACAACAAAATGGATTATATTCGTTTTCATTTCTGCCCATCACCAGACGTGGTCCAGATTTTTGTGTATTGTATAGCTATTAAAATGAAATTGGTAGGCGTAGGGGAGGGAGGGAGGGGAGGGGGCAGCAACCTTGGCTGTTGGCGATGGCGATGGGGAGGGGCCGGGCAGCAGCACGACGGCGGAGGCGGCGGCCCGGGCGGGGGCGGGGACGGGGCGGCTGGCCCGGGCGGGGGCAGCGGTGGCCCGTGCGGGGGCGGGGACGGGGCGGCCGGCCCGGGCGGGGGCGGGGACGGGGCGGCGGCGGTGGCAGGGCAGAAGGGGACGGCGGCGCGCGGGTGGAGCGAGACAGAGAATGATTGGTCGCGGGAGAGAGGGGGTGGGGCGCCCGACCGGATAAGGTCAGGGCTATGCCGACGGCTTAGCCGTCGGCATAGCCCTGGCCTTATCTGGTCGGGCCACGTGGCCACCTATGCCGACGGCTAAGCCGTAGGCATAGCTTTTTTTTTCATTTTTTCATTTTATATTTTTATTTACATTAACTTTAATTTATTTTTTAAATGTCCTAATTTTTTTAATGTATCCACTATCCTTCCTCCCCTCCGAAGACCTTGTGCGATATTTCTGTGGCATAGACGCCCCCCGACAGGACTAATCCCTAGCCGACACGCACAATTCCCCCCTTCAAGTGACGGCGGCACTGCCGTCCGTGGAGGGGGGCCACACCCCGGAGCCCCAAGACGGGGGTCTACGCATGGCACATCACTTTTAGACATGCATTTGGACCCGATGCGGTGTTTCGGTGGCATAGCTACACCCGGAAGGCCACCACGAAGCCCCGTTGACCAGGAGATCTAGCCCTTTGACTTTTGCCGGACGGGCTTTGACCAGTGGACTCTTCCACCTGGTTGCGATAGGTCAGCCCATAGGAACATCCCCGAGCACGGTCTGGAGCTAACCCACCACTAGATTCCCTCCGGCTCGACCCGACCCGCACGTTTCCTCTCATCCAAGTGACCGCGACAGTGCCGCCCGTGGAGGGGGGCCACACCCCGGGGCCCCAAGACGAACGTCTGAGCATGCCACATCACTTTCACACATGCAAGAGGACCCGGTGCGATGTTTCGGTGGCATTGCTACCCCCGGAAGGCCCACCGACCGGACTAACCCTAGCCCGACGCGCACGATTCCCCCTCCAAGTGACGGCGGCAGTGCCGTCCGTGTAGGGGGGCCACACCCCGGAGCCCCAAGACGGGCGTCTACGCATGCCACATCACTTTCACACATGCATCAGGACCCGATGCAGTGTTTCGGTGGCATTGCTACACCCGGAAGGCCACCACGAAGCCCGTTGACCAGGAGATCTAGCCCTTTGACTATCGCCGGATGGACTTTGACCAGTGGACTCTTCCACCTGGTTGCGATAGGTCAGCCCATAGGAACATCCCCGAACACGGTCTGGACCTAACCCACCACTGGATTCCCTCCGGTTCTACCCGACGCGCACGTTTCCCCCTCCAAGTGACGGCGGCACTGCCGTCCGTGGAGGGGGGCCACACCCCGGAGCCCCAAGACGGGCGTCTACGCATGCCACATCACTTTCACACATGCATCAGGACCCGATGCGGTGTTTCGGTGGCATAGCTACACCCGGAAGGCCACCACGAAGCCCCGTTGATCAGGAGATCTAGCCCTTTGACTTTCGCCGAACGGGCTTTGACCTGTGGACTCTTCCACCTGGTTGCGATAGGTCAGCCCATAGGAACATCCCCGAACACGGTCTGGACCTAACCCACCACTAGATTCCCTCCGGCTCGACCCGACCCGCACGTTTCCCCTCATCCAAGTGACCGCGACAGTGCCGTCCGTGGAGGGGAGCCACACCCCGGAGCCCCAAGACGAACATCTAAGCATGCCACATCACTTTCACACATGCAAGAGGACCCGATGCGGTGTTTCGGTGGCATTGCTACCCCGGAAGGCCACCACGAAGCCCCGTTGACCAAGAGATCTAGCCCTTTAACTTTCGCCGGACGGGCTTTGACCAGTGGACTCTTCCACCTGGTTGCGATAGGTCAGCTCATAGGATCATCCCCGAACACGGTCTGGACCCAACCCACCAACAGATTCCCTCCGGTTCTACCCGACGCGCACGTTTCCCCTCTCCAAGTGACGGCGGCACTGCCGTCCGTGGAGGGGGGCCACACCCCGGAGCCCCAAGACGGGTGTCTACGTATGCCACATCACTTTCACACATGCATTAGGACCCGATGCGGTGTTTCGGTGGCATAGCTACACCCGGAAGGCCACCACGAAGCCCCGTTGATCAGGGGATCTAGCCCTTTGACTTTCGCCGGACGGGCTTTGACCAGTGGACGCTTCCACCTGGTTGTGATAGGTCAGCCCATAGGAACATCCCCGAACATGGTCTGGACCTAACCCACCACTAGATTCCCTTCGGTTCTACCCGACGCGCATGTTTCCCCCCTCCAAGTGACGGCGGCACTGCCGTCCGTGGAGGGGGGCCACACCCCGGAGCCCCAAGACGAACGTCTGAGCATGCCACATCACTTTCACACATGCAAGAGTACCCGGTGCGGTGTTTCGGTGGCATTGCTACCTCTGGAAGGTCCACCGACCGGACTAACCCTAGCCCGACGCGCACGATTCCCCCCTCCAAGTGACGGCGGCAGTGTCGTCCGTGTAGGGGGGGCACACCCCGGAGCCCCAAGACGGGCGTCTATGCATGCCACATCACTTTCACACATGCATCAGGACCCGATGCGGTGTTTCGGTGGCATAGCTACACCCGGTAGGCCACCATGAAGCCCCGTTGATCAGGAGATCTAGCCCTTTGACTTTCGCCGGACGGGCTTTGACCAGTGAACTCTTCCACCTGGTTGCTATAGGTCAGCCCATAGGAATATCCCCGAACACGGTCTGGACCTAACCCACCACTAGATTCACTCCGGCTCGACCCGACCCGCACGTTTGCCCTCATCCAAGTGACCGCGACAGTGCCGTCCGTGGAGGGGGGCCACACCCCGGAGCCCCAAGACGATTGTCTGAGCTTGCCACATCACTTTCACACATGCAAGAGGACCCGGTGCGGTGTTTCGGTGGCATTGCTACCCCTGGAAGGCCCACCGCACTACTAGGAAAAGGCCTGTTAGTGGCGCACCTGTTTTGGCCATTAATGGCGCACTATAGGTGCGCCACTATCATCACGCCACTAGTAACAAGTACTAATGGCGCACCCCTGGTGCGCCATTAGTATACCAGACAATAGTGGCGCACCTGGCAGTGCGCCATTACTATGTGCCCTGGTGCGCCATTACTATGCCTCCCAGGGGGCCATATTTACCTTGTGCTCTGGGTTACTAATGGCGCACTTCTAGATAATGCGCCACTAGTGTGTTTATTGCAGTGCGCCACTAAAGTGCAGTGTGGTGCGCCACTAGTATGAATATTAGGAATTTTTTTTTCTTTTCTGATATTTGCACAGGTTACAAAATATATTACTGCACAGAATATAGACAGCACAACATATAAACAACAGATTTATCGAATACAATAGAAGATTAGTCTCCGAATACAATTCATCATATTAGTCTCCGAATTCAAAATACCGAACAAAGTTAGAACATTACAAGTCTCGAGACCGCGAGTAGCGAGTTTGTCTTCACATTACAAGTCGATATCGATCATCTAAACTACCATCACATAGAAGAGAGCTGTGGTCATCACGATGAGCATCATCGCGATGAAACTGGTCTTCATCCGGTTCCTCCAACGCTCCCTCCTCTCTCCCGCTAGATAGCGCGCGTATCTAGCTTCCGCCTCCGCCCTAGTGGTGTACCCTTTGTAACTGTTACCGCTGAAATGGTGAACCTGTGTCCGACACTCCTCCCAGTCGTCGTAGACTCCGGGAACCTTACCCTTGTACACGACATACCACGGCATCTCTATGCACTAGACAAACAAAACGTTAGTAGCAATTCACAGACAATACATAAGCAATATATAAGTATGCAACAAAAGGATCGGAAGAGAAAAGCAACACATTAATAGCACGATTCATGGTCCTACTAATAAATAGCATCGATTACATATAAGTTGAACGACTGTCCAAACTAAAGAGACATACAAGTTCATTAAAGTTTAATTACAACATGAGCTAATCGATATTTCAGAACTACATAGCATCACTACTTTCGACTCGACTCAGGGACCGGAGCGTGGATGAAGCCGCCGTCTATCGTGATGGTCATGAAATCGCGGTCGTTGTCAGCCTGCATTTGTAGCGTTGTTTCTATCTCATTGTTGGACGGTTGATACCTAAGGTAGAACTACCCCGAGGTACGAAGGACATCTTGATGGATGATTTCCGCAAACTCCGACTGTATGCGAAAGAATTCTTGTCTGATGTCCGCGTCCTGGATTGCCGACAAGCGTGCGGCCCAATCTTTGAGATTATTTGGTAGCAGAAGGTGATTATGGTCCCGCACGATCGCCCGCATGTGATGGAGGGCGTAGTAGGCATCCTTCTGACCGCCAGGCGGCTGCTTGACGCAGGGGAACGTCGTATTGTGGGTGAACACGTGCTTGCCGTACCTACAAATTGGCCTCTTGAAGGTGCCTCCAGATCTGGCATAGCCGGGGAGAGCTTCATCAAGAACTTTCTAGATATTTGTGTAGGCTTTCTTCAACTGACGGTCCGAGTCGAAATACGTGGCCATGGAATATTTTGGGCTTAAGAGGATGAGTGTGCAATGTGTGTCACTGCACAAAACACGGAATGTTAGAAAAAAAAAGAACGATCGAAATCTAAGAAATCATATGTTACGGGGCGGTGAGGGGATGACTTACTCGGGAAAGTAAGGCACGAGGAAGTTATCCTTATCTGGGTTCGCCAGAATGACGCCTTCGAGGTATGAACTCGCGACTTGCCAGTCCCCAGCGCTGCCCAAGATCTTGGCACGCATGTAGAAGGGGTCGACTATCACGATGTCCGGGGTCTTGTCTCTAATGATCCGCATCTCCATACTGAGCGAAAATAGCCGAATGAAGGTGTAGTGCAGCGGATGAAGGTTAAACATAGCGAAGATGTCATCAAACCGCAGGACGATCATACCCCCGATGGTGCTATCGACAAAGCCCTGTCCCTCTGGCACCTTGGCCACGAAAACCGGGTATGCCACATCTTTCTCGAAGAGACGCCGCTTCTCCAAAGAAAGAACACTGTCATGCAGACTCCGCATAGCACCGGTTGCAGCATTGAGCATATTAGTCGATAGCATCAGCCTACCCGCCACATGCACCCTCCTCGAGATATCATGGCCCGTCCTGAGCACGGATCGTACTCGGTGCCGGCTGGCTCGCACCCTTAATCTTTCTTTTCCGTCCCTTCTTCTTCTGCTGTAATGGGATCGAGTTCTCCTGAGAGACCGCCTTCTTGAGTGTGTTGGGGCTGATAATATTTCGCACCTCGGCTATCTGAGGCTCGGTGAAGGCGGCAGCTGGAGGCGTCTCCTGAGAACTGAACGCCAGACGACGCCTGTTGCAATTGGGTTTCTCCGCGGTACCAGGTAGATCGCGATCGTCTTTTGCAGGGTTGGGTTCTTGAGAAGGAGGCCCCAAGAATTCGTCACCGTACCCATGTTCGTTGAAGTACTTATCTATTTTGGTAAATGTACCATCGTCGTCGTCGTCCGGATCCTGTGCCATATGCATGTCCGGCATGTCCGGTAGCGTTGCGGCGGTCTTGCCATGGCTTGGCGCCGGCACGACTGGCGGTGTTGTCTGTGGGGTGGTGTCCCCCGCCCCCAAACGAATCTGGCTCTTCGGCCAAAGCAGGGGCCAGCTTAAGCAGGCACTGAGGGTCATCACATCATCTTCGTCGGCCCCAGCGGGTCGAAACGGAGGTAACAAGTCGTCGCAGCCCGGCAGCACCCGAACCAGTTGAACCCTATACACGGTGGGTGGCATCGGATTACCGTGGAACACGGGGTTGCCCGGTTGAACGATTCTGGCCTTGGCGACATCGATCAACTCGCCGCCCACGAAGTGCAGGAGAGTGCATGGAACGTCGGCGGCGTCGTGCGAAAACATGTAGGGCGTCAGGGATGCCCAGTCAAAGGCAAGGAGATGAAGTCATCGGCCGAGAGGCTTAGTTACCGTGATGGCGTCGAGCTCGGATAATGTCGAGGCACCGCCAACGGCGGGCGTGCAAGTGACGGAGGGGCCGCTTGCTGCCGAGGTGCCGGCCGGCGTATTCTTCCCACACCCGGGTGCATTAAGCTCCAATGCCCGCGCCGGCGCCGGAGACACCAATACCGCCTCCGCCGGAGACACCAATGGCGCCGCCGGCGCGTTGTGCGAGTTGCTACCCGTGAAGCTGGGAATCGGGGGCGGCCCCTGTTGGCCGCCCGCAATCCACGCCTACAGCCCCTCAATCAAGGTAGGCACAATGGCGGTGATCGTCGCTCCCAGTTGGTCTCGCACTTGCTCTTGGACCATCTCCGGAATCCGCGCCACTTTTGCCTTGAGTTCTTGAACCTCGCGCTGCTGGCTTTCCGAGCTGGTCTTTCTCTCCTTTCGCCCAGCGGTATAGTATTCCGACCATTTCGTGGACAAGCCTTTGCCGGCCACACGACCAGCTGACGACGGCTTACTGAACATATCCTTGTTTTTCATTACGTTCAACGCCCTATTTAAAGTGGTGTCCCAAGGGGAGCTCTGAGACGACCCCGCGCTACTGCTTTCAGTGTCCTGCGGAAGGAACGTGAACCATTTAGAAATTTGGCTTCATTAATTAGAATGCAACCATATGGAACTAATTACGCGGGGGTGTATTCCTTACCAGAACAAGCTCAAGCGCCTTGGTCTTCGGATCCGTGGTAAGCTCCTTTGTTACCGGGTCCACCTTGTACCGGGCCCTGACATAGTTCCTGGTCTGCTTGTCACGGTATTTATCGAAGAGGAGCGGTAGGCCTTGCTCGGCACGCTCCGCGTCCTCCTTGTCCCATATAGGTTCCGCCACTCTGTAACCGCCGGGACCGAGTTTGTGGACCCCTAAGTTCAAGTCCCGCATATCTTTCCCCCACTGACTTGATTCCGCGGACCCCGGGGACTCGCACTTGGCCTTGAACTCCCGGTAGTCAGCTTCGCTGATCGAAGGATTTGTCTCCTTGATCTTCTCATAACTATCACCTCTTAGAATCCTTCTCCTCACCGCGGCTCTCCAAGTAGCCAGGGCCGTGCTCATCTTCGTGAGGGCGGCACTGTTCACTTTATTCCCTGAGAGGCGTGTGTTTGCGACGTCACCGGGGAACTTGTATCGTTCGTGCAGCTTCGTGAAGAGGAGGTTGCGCAAATTCCCTCGGTCACGATGCCTTAGGTTCTCGGTGTTGATCGAGACGGTGCTCCGGAGAATGCACCCGAGTTGTCCTGAGTACCCACTGACTAATTCTTTGGGCGCCGTTGGATGCCCACTGGAGGACACTTCAGTAAATTCCTGCTTGACGGTGCCGAGCACGTTCGGGCGCCGGTCCTTCCGTTGCCTCTTCGGTTGGCTGCCATCTGTGCGTGCGCTGCCATCATCAGTGGTGGCATCCTCGGCGGCACCATCAGTGGTGTCATCCCCGACGCCACTAGGGGTTGTGTAGTCGGGATCGGTGTCTTCCGCGGCGTCCTCATAGCGGTGAGGTTCTTCCTCCATCTCCTGGGACAGCTCCCAGAATTGCTTGCCCGAACCACCGGCATCGTTGTGGGCCATGTTCACTCTATATAGGAAAAAAGGCTACTAGAGTTATGTTAGGCTATAGAGGTATTGGAGGTCTCCTTATTAATTCTAATGATGGGAGTTTTGTTAGTATTAACTTTTATGATAATACCGATAAAACCCCTTTCCTGCCAAGGAGTAAAATTGTTGATGTCTTAAAAGGGATTGATCTTCCATCGCAAAGCTATTCTCTTTTCTGGTTATGTCTCCATGGTAACTTAGTTATGGTAACTTAGTTATGACATCTATGTTATGTCTCCATGATCTTCCATCTACTCCTATAGGTATTCTTCTACTTATTCTTTTTCAAGGACAACTGTTTCTGCTTGTGGCATCTACTTATTAAACAAACATTTAAACTATGAGCTTACATCGTTATTTTGGGCATCTACTAGAGTTAACAAATTGGGCATCTTCTAGGTCAAACTATAAATGTTGATTAATTTTTGTTTCGGTTGAGAATCGGGCACCTTCTAGGTCAAGAAAATTGGGCATGACCTTTGCTAATTTTCTTGACCTAGGAGTGCCCCATTCTCAACCGAAACGGAAATTAATCAACATTTCAGGAGAAAGGGGTCATTTCACATTAGAAGCTGCCAGCATTTCATAAGATAATTTTATACACCATGGAAGCTGCCAGCATATAGAAGCCCACAGCCATCAGATAGATGGTTTGGGCTGGACATCATGGTCCTGGTGAGTGGTGACAGACAGTTGAGCAGGTTCAAGCCCCACTTCAGGCCACTATGAACCCATTTCTATGAAACAACAGTAGAAACAACTACAGAAAAAAGTAGCAGCAGCATCACAAGTTTGGGATCTACAGTAGCAGCAACATCACTCATACATAAAACAGAGCACACTCTCTGTAATTCTCTGACCTTATAGCTGCTTCTCCTTGGTTTTCTGGATCTTCAAAACCTTCTTCACAATCTAGGCCTTAGATGAGGTATCTACAACAAGTAAAACAAATATTGTTACAGCTTACAATGTCAAACCACTGATATTATACAACATGAAGCAAACTTAACCATCCGTTAAATAGATTGAACAAATATTTTCTATGCACAGAGAGGACTAAGTAAAACACTACTAATATGAACAAAATTCTTTTGGACACAAGAAAATCACATCAATGTGATTGAGGACAAAACTAAAATATGACAACAACTGGAGCACAACCTAGCCATTTGTATCCCTGGTAGCTGTAAATTTCTTCAGGAAATGTTCAGACACAAAGGAAAAGTTCAGAGACAAAAAAGTTCAGAGAACTAGTTCAGAAAACACTACAGCATAAGCTACACCAAATCAACAAGTGATGGTGCATAAAAACAGCCTCAACCTAAAACCATACTGAATAATTATAATACCCATGACAGAGGAGGTAACAAACATTTCGGGTCCATTCCAATTTAGCTGAAAATCGCACCAAAAATCACCATAACCCTGCTCCAAGCTCAGGCCTGCAAAATAGTGGACATCAACAACACAACCATGTACAGAGGATGACGCGGCGGTGGCGGTGGCGGGCGACGCGGCGGTGGCGGCGCTGCGGCTTGAGGTCGGGGACGCAGCGGCGAGGGTTCCCGCGTACGCGCGTGCGGGGCGGAGGAATTGGGGTGCGCGGGTGAGCCGGGGCGGAGCGATGTGACGAGGTGGACGAGGGCGGCCGAGGTTGGGGAAGACGGCGATGGCGACGATACGGTGCAGCTCCGGTCGATTGAGAGCCCGTAGATGAAGAAGCAGTCGACGGCGGTCCTCCTGGACGTCTCCGTGCGGCGCGGGGTGACTGGTGGCGGCGCAGTGGGTCGGGGCGGCGGCGGAGCGGCAGGTCGAGGGCTCGGGGGCAGCAGTGGGGATTGGGGATTTGGGATCGACGGTGTTTTTTTATCTTTTGCCTTTTTTATCAAATACAGAGGGGGGAAGGTTAGCAATGGCGCACCTCCTAGGGGTGCGCCATAAATACAGTGATAGCAATGGCGCACCCACCCCTGGTGCGCCATAAGTACCTTGATAGCAATGGCGCACCTTCTCCTGGTGCGCCATTAGTAACTTTTTTTTTTGGATTTTTGGTTGCATTCATTTGTGAATTGGTAAAACATTTATGAATATGAAAAAATATCATCAAATTTGAAAAATATTCATGAATTCAAAAAGTGCCCATGAAATTTAAAAATATTCATGAGTTCAAGAAATATTAACAAATTCAATACTTTTTGTGAGTTAGAAATTCAATACCAGAATAAACATAAATAAAAATTGGTATACCAGAATAAACATAAATACCAGAATAAACATAAATATCAGAATAAACATAAATAAATATTCATGAGGACTAGAACAGAAGAAATGTCATTTCCATATGTCGAAATACAATCGAGAAATGAAGACTACAATTTAAATACAATCGATCTTAGCTAGCCATCTTTTCACAATCTTCTTGCCCTTCTTTTTCGCAAATGGAGTTCTTCTCTTGAACGGACGTCCTTTAGGTAGGGTGGTCCTGCTTCTTCTTGTGGTGTATGGCACTTCATCGTCGTCGTCATGTTCCATCTTCGGGTCGCCGTACTTGTCGAAGTCTTGCTCATTGGCGACTCCATCCATTCCGATGATCGTCCTTTTGCCTTTCCTCACGACAACACGACTGGGCTTTGACGGGTCGGTAATGAAGAAGCATTGGTCCACTTGGGAAGCCAGTACCCATGGCTCATTTTTCGCGGTGACGTTTGCGCCCGCGGTCTTGGATTTGGCTTCGGGTATAACCATGGTGGTGAAATACCGGTCTTCTTTTAGGACGCTCTGGGCCCATATGACACGGAACATCGGGACCTTCTCTCCAGCGTAGCTCAGCTCCCAGATCTCCTCGATCCTTCCGTAGTATCTGTCCTTGTCGTTACCGGTGTAGGATTCCATCGTTACCCCGGAGTTCTGATAACCATCGCTCTTCATGTCCTTTCCCTCGGTGTAGAATGTGTAGCCGTTGATATCGTACGCCTCATACGTCATCAGGTTGTGCTCGGCGCCCTGTGACAAGGCGAATATGAGTTGTTCTTCCGCGGAAGAATCCTCATGTAAAGGGTACGACAGAAGCTTCTCCTTGAACCAACGCGTGAAACATGAGTTGTGCTCTTTGATTATATCTCCGTCCGTCCTCTGTTGGCCTCGGTCATTGTACGTCTTCTCAATAAAGGTTTTGTGCTCTACCACCCAAGGATCGACCACGTCTATGTGTTGTAGCGCGACTAGGTTTGCTCTTTCAAAGTCGGCGAGTCGACCCTCGAAGTCGACATGCATTTCGCGGCGACCGTCGCGGTGACCCCATCCAGCGAGCCTGCTGAGGTGCCTGTTGACGGGCAGACCAACGGGGTTCTCGATGCCTAGATAATTCGTGCAGTAGGAGATGCACTCTTCGGTCAGAAAGCCCCTGGCTATGCTTCCCTCTGGACGTGACATGTTGCGAACGTATCCTTTGATGACACCATTCATCCTTTCGAACGGCATCATGCTGTGCAGGAATGTCGGCCCGAGTTGGATGATATCCTCCATGATATGGACCAGCAGATGCACCATAACGTCGAAGAATGCGGGCGGGAAGTACATCTCAAGCTCGCATAGTATCACCATGATCTCTTCCTGTAGCCTTCTGAGTTGCCTCACGCCAACCGACTTTCGAGAGATGACGTCGAAAAAGTTGCATAGGCCAAATAGCGTTTCACGGACGTGCGCGTCCATGATCCCACGGATTGCAACTGGAAGTATCTGCGTCATCAGTATGTGACAGTCGTGAGACTTCATCCCGCTGAACTTCTGCTTCGCTGAGTCTAGGTATCTGCTTATCTTCCCCGCGTAACCGTAAGGAAGTTTTACTCCTACGAGGCAGGTGAAAAACTGCTCGATCTCCTCCTGACTTAGAGTGAAGCACGTGGGAGGGAAGTCATTTCCGATCTTCTTGGCCTTTTTGCCTTTGCGACGACTTTCCGTGTCCTTCGCCTCATCATCATCATCATCATCATTAGTGTGAAGCTCCTCCCTGATGCCCATTGATTTCAAGTCTGCCCTTGCTTTTGGCCCATCTTTGGTCCTCTCTGGCATGTTGAGCAGGGTACCAAGCAGACTCTCGCACACGTTCTTCGTGATATGCATGACATCAAGGCTGTGAGGCACACAGAGGATCTTCCAGTACGGCAAGTCCCAGAAAACAGACCTCGTTTTCCATACCTTCAGCAGCGGCTCTGGCGCCTTTCGCTTCTTTCCCGGCTCTGGCGCCTTTCCCGGCGGTGGGCACTCTTTCCAATTTTTCAACAGCTCGTCTATTTCCTTGCCGCTCCTCGTACGCGGGCGTCTTCGGGGTTCGGTTTCACCATCGAACAGATCCTTGCGTTTTCTCCATGAGTCATTGTCGCGAAGCCACCTTCGATGTCCCATGAACACGGTTTTCGAAGACCCGAGATCTCTATCTAGCTGGCGATACGTTGTGTCATCCATGCACCTGACGCATCCAGAAAATCCGTGGACCACCTGCCCCGCGACATATCCGTAACCGAGATAGTCATGCACCGTCGTGAGCAGTGCGGCTCTCATAGGGAAATATTCTTTCTCTGCGGCGTCCCACGTATTGGCTGGCGTTTTCCACAGCGTGTCTAGCTCCTCTTTCAGCAGCCCCAGATACAGATTGATGTCGTTCCCTGGTTGTTTCGGCCCTTCAATTAGCATACTCATGTGATTGTACTTCCTCTTCATGCAGAACCGGGGGGGAAGGTTGTACATCCACACAAACACAGGCCAGGTGCTATGTGTGCTTCTCTGGCTGCCAAATGGATTGACTCCATCGGTGCTCGCGCCCAGCACGATGTTCCTTGGATCGTCCCCAAATTCTGGGTGTTCGAAGTTCAACGCTTGCCACTGGCTCGCATCCTTTGGGTGGCTCAGCATCTTGTCTTTTTTATTTATCTCCGGATCATTTCCGTCATCTTCTCGCTTCTTCTCCTCCCTATCCGCGTGCCAACACAGGAGCTTTGCTACCTTAGGGTCCGCGAAATACCGCTGCAGACGAGGAGTGATCGGAAAGTACCACACCACTTTTCGAGGAGCTTTCTTCCTCTTCTTGTATCGAGTGACGCCGCACACCGGACATATGGTAGACTCCGCGTGCTCGTCCCGATAAATGATGCAATTGTTCATGCACACATGGTATTTCACGTGCGGTAAATCCAGAGGACACACGATTTTCTTCGCCTCCTCGAAACTGGTCGGGCACTTGTTCCCCTTGGGAAGACGTTCGTGCCAGAATGACATGTTCTCGTCGAAGCATGCGTCGGTCATTTTGTGTTTTACCTTCATCTCCAGAGCCATGAGCGTTACTTTCAGGCGGGTATCCTCGGGCCTGCATCCTTCATACAATGGAGTAACCGCGTCTATCTCCAGTTGATCCAGCTTGGCTTTCTCTCGGGCGGCAGCTCTTGCGTTATCCGTCTGCTTGAGAAGCAGCTCTTGAATATGAGGGTCCTGCACCCAGCCCATCGATGGTCCATCGTCGTCTGCTCCGGCATCTTCATCTTCATGATCATGCCCTTCGTCTGCTCCGGCATCTTCCTCATCATCATGTCCGGCATCTTCTACATGATGACTGTGTACTACTGCATCTACTTCGTGATCATGTCCTGGAGATTCTTCGTCTTCTCGCCCGCCCTCGCCGCGGTTGTCTTGCTGCCCTTCCTCATTTCTTGCCCGCCCCCCATGGACGACTTCATAATCATCTTCATCACCTTGCCACCGATAGCCATCCATGAAACCACGCAAGAGCAGGTGGTCCCGCACCTGTACGGAATCCGGGTCCATAAGGCTCTTCAGCTTGCATCTTCGACACGGACATCTTATCTCCGTCTCGTTCTTTTGAAGCATCTCGGCCTTCGCGGAGCTCAAAAACCTATTCACGATGCCTTCGGTCATCGTGCGGACCATGGTCGCCTGCGGGGTAGAGCAAAACGATATTTTAGAACCAAAAAAAAAATTGGCATGACTTTGCCTAAAAATAGGACCAAAAAGAATGCATAGTGCCAAATTCTCGCCGAAACGGAAATGAATCAACATTCCGGCAAAATATTGGCAACTATCGCATTTCAAATACCGGTACCTGCAAACACAAACATATGCAACACCACAAACATATGCAACACCACAAACATACGTAGATCTAGGCCATAACAAGTGCATGTGCACGTTGTTGGAGGGAGAAAAAAGTAGATCTACAACATAAAGAAAGCTTTCCCCTTACTTACCTATCAAAAAAAGGAAATTTAACCACTTAATTTGGGTGAATCTATGGTGCAAATGAGGTGAGGAGGAGGAGGCACCCGAGACAAGCTTGGAGGAGGAGGTGGAGAGAATGAAGTGGGGAAAGTGAGTGTGGTAGGTGGTTGTCCAAAATATCTAGCTGCTCTCAGGTTACCAATGGCGCACCACCTTAAAATGCGCCATTAGTAACCCTGGTTACTAATGGCGCACCTGTCATGTGGTGCGCCATTACTAGTTTTGCAAAAAAAAATAAAAAAAATAATTGTTAGTAGTGGCGCACCGTGGTTGGGGTGCGCCATTACTAGTTTGAACTAGTAATGGCGCACTATACCCTGGTGCGCCATTACTAGTTTTGAAAAAAAAAGTAAAAAAAAATTTGTCAGTAGTGGCGCACAGAGTGTGTGGTGCGCCATTACTAGTTAAAACTAGTAATGGCGCACTAGACCCTGGTGCGCCATTACTAGTTTTGGAAAAAAAATTGTTAGTAGTGGCGCACCGTTGGTGTGGTGCGCCATTAGTGATATGGACACTAATGGCGTACCTACACATGGTGCGCCACTGCTATATAGCAGTGGCGCACCACATATGTGGTGCGCCATTAATGTCCATATTAGCTATAGCCCTTTTCCTAGTAGTGCCGACCGGACTAACCCTAGCCCGACGCGCACGATTCCCCCCTCCAAGTGACGGCGGCAGTGCCGTCCGTGTAGGGGGCACACCCCGGAGCCCCAAGACGGGCGTCTACGCATGCCACATCACTTTCACACAAGCATCAGGACCCGATGCAGTGTTTCGGTGGCATTGCTACACCCGGAAGGCCACCACGAAGCCCGTTGACCAGGAGATCTAGCCCTTTGACTATCGCCGGATGGGCTTTGACCAGTGGACTCTTCCACCTGGTTGTGATAGGTCAGCCCATAGGAACATCCCCGAACACGGTCTGGACCTAACCCACCACTAGATTCCCTCCGGTTCTACCCGACGCGCACGTTTCCCCCCTCCAAGTGACGGCGGCACTGCCGTCCGTGGAGGGGGGCCACACCCCGGAGCCCCAAGACGGGCGTCTACGCATGCCACATCACTTTCACACATGCATCAGGACCCGATGCGGTGTTTCGGTGGCATAGCTACACTCGGAAGGCCACCACGAAGCCCCGTTGTTCAGGAGATCTAGCCCTTTGACTTTCGCCGGACGGGCTTTGACCTGTGGACTCTTCCACCTGGTTGCGATAGGTCAGCCCATAGGAACATCCCCGAACACGGTCTGGACCTAACCCACCACTAGATTCCCTCCGGCTCGACCCGACCCGCACGTTTCCCCTCATCCAAGTGACCGCGACAGTGCCGTCCGTGGAGGGGAGCCACACCCCGGAGCCCCAAGACGAACATCTAAGCATGCCACATCACTTTCACACATGCAAGAGGACCCGATGCGGTGTTTCGGTGGCATTGCTACCCCGGAAGGCCACCACGAAGCCCCGTTGACCAAGAGATGTAGCCCTTTGACTTTCGCCGGACGGGCTTTGACCAGTGGACTCTTCCACCTGGTTGCGATAGGTCAGCTCATAGGAACATCCCCGAACACGGTCTGGACCCAACCCACCAACAGATTCCCTCCGGTTCTACCCGACGCGCACGTTTCCCCCCTCCAAGTGACGGCGGCACTGCCGTCCGTGGAGGGGGGCCACACCCCGGAGCCCCAAGACGGGTGTCTACGTATGCCACATCACTTTCACACATGCATTAGGACCCGATGCGGTGTTTCGGTGGCATAGCTACACCCGGAAGGCCACCACGAAGCCCCGTTGATCAGAGGATCTAGCCCTTTGACTTTCGCCGGACGGGCTTTGACCAGTGGACGCTTCCACCTAGTTGTGATAGGTCAACCCATAGGAACATCCCCGAACACGGTCTGGACCTAACCCACCACTAGATTCCCTTAGGTTCTACCCGACGCGCACGTTTCCCCCCTCCAAGTGACGGCGGCACTGCCGTCCGTGGAGGGGGGCCACACCCCGGAGCCCCAAGACGAACGTCTGAGCATGCCACATCACTTTCACACATGCAAGAGTACCCGGTGCGGTGTTTCGGTGTCATTGCTACCTCTGGAAGGCCCACCGACCGGACTAACCCTAGCCCGACGCGCACGATTCCCCCCTCCAAATGACGGCGGCAGTGCCATCCGTGTAGGGGGGGCACACACCGGAGCCCCAAGACGGGCGTCTACGCATGCCACATCACTTTCACACATGCATCAGGACCTGATGCGGTGTTTCGGTGGCATAGCTACACCCGGTAGGCCACCACGAAACCCCGTTGATCAGGAGATCTAGCCCTTTGACTTTCGCGGACGGGCTTTGACCAGTGGACTCTTCCACCTGGTTGCTATAGGTCAGCCCATAGGAATATCCCTGAACACGGTCTGGACCTAACCCACCACTAGATTCACTCCGGCTCGACCCGACCCACACGTTTGCCCTCATCCAAGTGACCGCGACAGTGCCGTCCGTGGAGGGGGGCCACACCCCAGAGCCCCAAGACGAACGTCTGAGCATGCCACATCACTTTCACACATGCAAGAGGACCCGGTGCGGTGTTTCTGTGGCATTGCTACCCCTGGAAGGCCCACCGACCGGACTAACCCTAGCCCGACGCGCACGATTCCCCCCTCCAAGTGACGGCGGCAGTGCCGTCCGTGTAGGGGGGCACACCCCGGAGCCCCCAAACGGGCGTCTACGCATGCCACATCACTTTCACACAAGCATCAGGACCCGATGCAGTGTTTCGGTGGCATTGCTACACCCGGAAGGCCACCACGAAGCCCGTTGACCAGGAGATCTAGCCCTTTGACTATCGCCGGATGGGCTTTGACCAGTGGACTCTTCCACCTGGTTGCGATAGGTCAGCCCATAGAAACATCCCCGAACACGGTCTGGACCTAACCCACCACTAGATTCCCTCCGGCTCGACCCGACCCGCACGTTTCCCCTCATCCAAGTGATGGCGGCGCTGCCGTTCGTGGAGGGGGGGGGGGCACACCCCGCAGCCCCAAGAAGGGCGTCTATGCATGCCATAACACTTTCACACATGCATGAGGACCCGGTGCGAGATTATGATAAAAAAGTCATTTAAAAGTTGTCCAAATCTATGGAAGTATCAATTATTTGTGATTTTTACTAACTATAAGGACCTATATTCAAAATTACATGAGGTTACATTTTAACAATCTCAAAAGTAAAAACAAACCGGATATTCATAATCTATGGAAAATTCTGCCCCAAATCCATATATAATTTGTGTATGTTTAAGTTTATATAAATTAGATTTAAATTAATCAAATCTAAAGTTCAAAAAATATAAAATGAGAAATAAAAAACATATAATATATATGCCGATGGCATGGCCGTCGGCATAGATAGCCCATGTGTTTTTTGCTGACAAAAAAAGTGTGCTAGCTATGCCGACGGCCTCCGTCAGGGCCGTCGGCATAGTGGTGACGGCGTCAACCCTCCGTCTGGTCCTGGGTCGGCGGGCCCACCCGTGTGCCGACGGCGGATATATGCCGACGGCCCCCATCGGTATAGTGAAAGAGATGCCGACGGCGCTTCTACGCCGACGGCCCCGTCGGCATAGATGGAGGTTTGCCGACGTCTTTAGTACGCCTACGGCCTTTCCCTGGCCGTCGGCATACCCGCTTCTATGCTGACGGGGGCCGTCAGCATAGAAAAGTCCGTCGGCAGCGGCAGTTATTCTGGTAGTGTTTGCTCCGTGAGGCACGACCGTGAAGGTTTAAGACGCACGGTTCTATGAGAGGAAGAGGCATGTCCGTGTCTCTGCGATCGAAATTTTTCGACATCACATGGCTTCCTAGGGAGGAACCATCATGATTTTAGTAGAGTCACGGTTTCTCATGTTGTATATTCACGTGCCTCTATTATTATCGTCTGCCAGTCACATGTTCTCTAACAGACGCACGGCTGGTTTGGTTGCGACTGTTGGAACTGCAGCGCGGCTTCGGCCTCCTGGTACCCACCCAACAAATCGACTTCAAATTTTGGTTCTTTCTCTTATTAAACTAGATAGAATCTTGTGGTTTGACTGTTGTCGCGTCGTTGCAGCTTGGCATGGGGAGCGCCCTGGAGGCGCTGTGCGGGCAGGCGGTAGGGGCCGGCCAGCTCCACACGCTGGGCGTCTACATGCAGGGGTCATTGATCATCTGCCTCGCCACGGCCGTCGCCCTGCTCCCCGTCTACATGTTCACGGACCCGATCCTCCGCCTGCTCCGGCAGTCCCCGGAGATCTCGGCCGTGGCGGGGCGGTACGCGCGGTGGTGCGTGCCGCAGCTCTTCGCCTACGCCGTCAACTTCCCCATGCAGAAGTTCTACCAGGCGCAGAGCCGGGTGTGGGTCATGACGGTCATCTTCGGCGCCGCCGTCGGCGTGCACGCGCTGCTCAATTGGGTCGTCATGGCCAGGCTCGGCCGCGGCTTCCTTGGCGCGGCCATGGTCGGGAACGCCTCCTGGTGGCTCATCAACGCGGCGCAGTTTGTGTACATCGTCGGTGGGTCCTTCCCGGAGGGGTGGACGGGTTACTCGCGCAAGGCGTTCGCCAGCCTCGGTGGCTTCATCAGGCTCTCCCTCGCGTCGGCAGTTATGCTCTGGTTCATTGCTTCGTTGCGTCCTGGTCTAATTAGTATCTACAGACGAAATTCTTTCGTCACCCATCAGCACTTCTGAGTAGGAGTGATTTTTGTGCTGCAGCTTAGAGATGTGGTACTTCACAGCAGTACTCATTCTAGTGGGTTGCTTGAAGAACCCAGAGATTCAAGTCGGGGCCGTTTCCATATGGTCAGTGCACCTGTTTCCAGAGATTCAAGTCGGAACCGTGCCAGCCGAAAGATTCACGGGTGCACCTTGCCAGCAACACGTGTCATTTGAAAAGAAAAACATTTAGAAGATCAGGATACATATTCAAGTGAGCATACATATCTAATAGAGCATACATATCCAGTAGCTTGCATGCAGGCCACTAGACGGCCTTTTGGAGGTTCATTACAATGCAATAGAGCATTCATATCTAACAGAATACATGTAGACCACCACACGGCGTTTGAAAGATTGCGAAAATAAGATCGACACCTGTATCAATGTCCAACCGCAAAGTTATACTAGACGGGTATTCCTCTCAACGTTGCAACATAAAATAATTCTTAATGATGAGTCATCAAGAATTTCCTTGATCATCAGGAGCTCATCATTGTTCGCAAACCCTTGCACCAAGAGATCATAGATGACGCTTTGCACCTTCTTCTTGTTCTCCTTCAGCATGTGCACCTCCTCTTTCAGAAAATCCCTCTCCACCTTAATCTCATCCCTCTCCTTCTTGAGATTCCGAATGGCACATGTGAGAGATGCTTGAATGCGCTTGAGGTCTTTATCATCGATACCCATTTGCTTGTTCTGCCTGTCAATCTCCATGGTAGTTACATTAGTTCTTTCCACATCTGCAACAAGGTTCTTGAGCTTAAGGTTCACTTGTTCATTGTCCTTTTTAAGCTTGCTTATCTCTTCATTCTGTGCTTGCCTGTCATCATTGCTCTCATGCAACATCTCCCAGAGCTTGAGTAGGCACCTCTGCATAATGATAGGCCAAGGGTGGTCAACCCATTCCATGACTCCACAGTTCACACCTCTCTGCGGAAAAAAGGCACGTCAATGGTTAGGCACTCGCACCACTAATTCTGTACCTCCACCCCCTGCTGTGCTTCCTATGTCCACGGAGTTACTAACTTTCTTCTAAACCAGCTTAAATTAATATGGAGCTACCTCTTCAGCCAACTTATTTAGAGAGTTATTTTTAAGAAACTAGTGATCATTAAACAGTAGAATCTAGAACTATCTAAATGAAGCAAGCTAGGTATAATAAGCAGTGACCTTTAGATTTTATGCAAACCAAAAAGAGTACACAATGATTTCTGTAAAATACAAGAAGTGATCTGTCTTTTTCGTAAACTACATCTCTTATCATTTAAAAATTAGTACAGATTTCGAAAGTGACTAACTTTCACAGGACAGCCATAGAACCTCCTCCCCGTGTCACTTCCTTCAAAGGCCACACACCTTAGAGGCTTGGTATCGTGGAGCACGCAGTACAGAGGAAGGTCCACCTATTTACCAGTAAAATCTCGGTCTTCAATGGTATCAGGGTTCTCCTACAAAGAAACATCTACGTTTAGAGCTCAAATTAATTGTTCGCAAAACAAAAGCCCTATTCAACACTGCGTATGTAACCGGAAATCACTTACATAGAAATCAAAATCCAGCTCAAGGAAGTTCAATTGTTCCTTCTTCCTCTCTTCTCCGATCTTAGATGTCGACATGACACGGCGATGTGAGCACAGGCGGCGCCGTCGGCGTCGTCTAATTTGTGAGGAGAGAGGGGGAGGGCAAATGAAAGCGTGGGACGGCAACGGAGATAGAAGGCCTCGGGCAGGTGGTTTTGACATGGTCCGACTCGACCAAATGACTGGTCCGGTTTGTTCTGTCCTGGCTCGAGAAAGATCGCACCTACTCCCTTTTAATTTATTTTTATTTTTTATATTTGTTTTGTGCGCTATGAGCATTTGGGGGTGACGAAAAGTCTTCTACTTTTTGCAGGCACGAGACTCACAAAGCCGCCTCTATAACTTCCCAACTTTACCTCTTTGCTCTGCCTCGCTCCACGGTTCGTCCATTTCCGAGTCACTTGCTCTTCCGACGATAACTCTGGTTCTCATCCCTTACCTCCTTACTCTGCCTCGCTCCACGGTCCGTCCATTTCCCCTGAAATACAGTGTTTTTCATTCCTTTGCTGATTAGATCTGCGTTGCCCACTCTGACAGTAATCTCGTTATATGTATGTTGGAATATTGCTATAGGCTATACCTTTTAAAGATCTGGGCGAGCAATCTTTGAATGCATGGGGTTGGCTCTTTTCTGCTAGAGTCTTCCACCTAATAGATTTCAGTAGGTGTGTGGTTTCTTTTTATAGACACTACCATCATTGGATATCACCATTCCGTGCCGCTGGTTGCCCTCTATCTTTCTCGTTGAGTTGAGCATGTATCACTGATGTACAGTCTTTTAATTCTACGTATTGCTAGTTAAGTCTTTGAGATGAATGGATCTACACACAGTTATAGATCTACATAGTCTTACTCATTGGACTCCAGTATCTGTGAAACAATAAAATGGATACGAGTTTTATATATTGTTATATCTTGCAGACAACCATGGCCTGTGATGTTTGCAGGAACCTCAACTGTCATGGCGGTGAATCTGATGTTAACCACTCTTTCTTGATTGTGCCTTTGCCTCGTCATTAGGAGTCGTGCCTGGTAAATGTTTCTTGTTAGATAACAAATCTTTTATCCATTCTGATGGGATACATAGTTTTCTGACTGCTTGCAAAGTCGTAAGCTATAGTTTTACCAGACGACACTTTCGTTTCTTTTTATTCCGTAGACACAAACCACACATTCTCCTTCTCAACAAATATGTTTCACATGGTTGTTTTTCACTTGGTATAATTAGAAGTTTAACTGCGTTGTTTAGGCTTAATCAAATATCATAAACAGTGCATGTGCCTGAGCCTAAAAGACACTTGTCCCGTATTAAAAATAAGAAAAAGGTGGTTCCAAGTATTATTCTGAAATACTTAAAAGTTTGACATAGTTTTGTTTTATCTTATTTTTTTGCAGTATGTCCCATGCTATTACCGGAAGCAGGACCTTTCTTTGATTTCTTTATGGAAAGAAGAAGCTTTTGAGGATGGCTTTGAAGTAGAGGATATCAACCATGTGTTTGGCACTAACGACGAATTGTCATACAAGATTAAGTTTACTGATGGCACTCATAGGTCTAAGTTTCAGGGATCTGGATGGGAAAAGTTGATATGCGACTATGACCTGTGTTACGGTGATATTATTAAACTGGAATTGCAAGGCGATGATTTCTTCTTTCACATTGATATGATGTTGAGTGAATCCCGAGGAAGTCGAAAAGCCATTCCCAAAACTTCCGGTGGTATGTTGTATTTGCCTCCCAAGATGACACCTGACTGATTATTAGTTATAATTATACTTTAACATGTTCCTCGCATTTCTTTCTCAGTTTTTCTCCATACAATGTATTAAATCTTTCGATTAGTTCTGACAGTAGTTGGAGTGTGTAAGGCTTATTATACATTTTATATTTTATTCACTGCTTCACACACAGTGACTTATAGATGGTTTTATACTTTAGCTCTTGAAGGTCTCAGTTTATCACAGAGGAGCCACATAGATAAGACAGTCTACACCCGGGGCATAAAACTTTCATACAACGACATGGCGTGCATGATTAAACTAGTCTTAAATGCTAAAGACATCCATGCCATTACCTTTGTGCACTGTCTAAGTTTCACCAACGTTCACAAAGACCGTTTGGTAGGTCATTGTTTCTTTGTTTATTCCACCCTCCGCATGTCTGTCCTCCTAATTTAATGCCAGAATGATTTGTTCTTGTATAGAAAATCCCGGCTGTTGTTACCGATGACCTCAGTATGAAGCTTGGATGTCTTCCTCTCAGGGGAAGCATCAGACTTGTGCAAAAATTTAGTCCCGTTGATTTTCCTGGCACCTACTGTATTCACAAGGATGGAAGGATGGCGATCTCCGGGTTTTCTGCTTTTGCAGATGCAGCCAGGCTGACACGTGTTTGGGTTGTACTCATCACTATCCAAAAGCACACTGTGGGCGACAAGGAGTTGCTCTCGCTGCTAATCACCGGTCTCTACAAAAAAACTGCTTGATGCGTGACGCGTGTAACGATGCAGGGATGGCATTACATCATATAAATGTTAAGTACTGATATCAGTTCAGTATCGTTTGTGTGTTATTCAAACCATGGTACGCAAACCAGATGCAGAGCTAGTCGTGGTTGTTGTTGTTGTTGTTGTCAGGTACTATGTCTTCTCCTAACATCTCAACATGCCTCTCCTAGCAGCACAGACTCAGCCTCTATCAGTGCACCGTCGTGCCTTTTGTTTTTTGTAGCACCATGTGTATAGTAGTTGAAATCAGAAAAGATGACAACGGAAAATCACACAGTTCAACGACAAGCACAATTCTTTGAGTCCTTAAGGACAGGAACATTAGAAGCGAAAATCGAGCAAGCAATTTTATAAATATAATTAAAAAGTTTTTCAATTCTACATCGTCCGAGGCACAGCCATGCCTCTGATGCATGTAGAACCCTCTAAAGCCTCGTTCGTAATCCAGGTCACTTGAAAACACTTGGAACACAAAGGCACCTCCGTGCCCTTGGTGCACGTAGAACCGGGGCTCCATCAATTTCACTTCTGTGCGAAGGGTGAATGAACGTGTCAGTGGAATTACTTGAAGCAGAAAGGCACGGACGTGCCTCTGCTTCAGTGCAACCATGCCTCTTCCACCGTCAAGGTCGTGACTGGCGCACCACCCCACTGAACCCTTTTAGTTTAGGTATATATATATACTTCAAGAAAAAAGGTGAATCGTGAAACCCTAGCCCTCTTTCCAGATCCACCGCACAGAGAGCTGCGACGGAGGCGGCACGACCACGGTAATGGAGATGAAGACGCATGCCTCTAGCAACAAGAAGATGAGGTTCGCGGCACAGGCGACGCTGGTTGTACACCTTCCCGCTAAGGTTGTGGAGAGGAGCGGCGAGGGTCCGCCCACTGGATTCAAGAAGCACGTTGAATCTCGTACGGACCGCATCAGCGACCTCCCGGACGCCATCCTTGGCGAGATCATCTCTCGTCTCCCCATAAGGATGGCATCCGCACCCAAGTCCTCGCATCTCGGTGGCGCCACCTATGGCGCACCGCACCTCTCAATCTCGACTTCCGTATGATCCCTGACACTCGTCCTACTAATGCTCTAGAAACAATCTGTTGCGAAATCGTCCGCATTCTGCCCAACAAGCAGGTCATGCAGAAAACATACGTCGGAACTCAATGCTGACCTCTTAGTCACGACTGGCATGGAGAATCTGTCGCTGATGATTTCAGCCTTCCTGTAGCCATCCTCTCCGGCCATGAGGGCCTGGTTCACCGCCTGTGCATCCTGACAAGCTACCTCCAGTGCCAACCTTGTGTAGTCAATGAGTTGCTCCAGTCTCAAAAACTAGACAAACTCCAGGTGCTAGAGTTCTACTACATGTTCCCGAATTTCTTCTACCCAGGGTCCAGACAACCACGCAAATGCCCTTCATCTATGCCCTCGCCACCGGCGTCCATCTTGAGGTTTTACTCCTCACTTCGCACCGTCACCTTCGCCATGTGCATACTACAAGACAATCTAGTACAAATGCTTCGCCTCCCACCGCTCAGAAGACTTTCACTAGTGGAAGTTTACATATCGGATGTCTCTTTGCAAAACGTCATCCACTGCAGTTGCCCTGCCATGCAGTGCCTGCTGCTTGTTTGCAATAAGAAATTCTGCTATCTACGAATAAACTCGCCTAGCCTTGTAAGCATTGGCATTCGTTCTGATAGAGGAAAGCTCATCATTGAGGATGCCCCTTCACTTCGAAGGGTACTCCACGACTCTGTAGATGCACAACTAGAAATAACCGTTTTCTCTGCGCCTAAATTGGACATCTTGGGAAAAAATTCTGATTTATCCGATGAATCAAAGATCGTCATTGACTCTACAGTTATACAGGTACTGCCTTTGCATAGTACTTTACTTTGAGCTGCATTATTTGAGCACACAAGATTCATATCCACAAGCTAATAATATAATGTTCTGTGCTCAATGAAGGGTTGATACGTCCATTTTGCATCATGTTTTGCTACTGTTATTTATAGTGTTTTTAATCAATATAACACTTTGTGGAGCAATTCTAATGCCTTTTCTCTCTTAATATGCAAGATTTACACAAGAAGGGAGATTGCCGGCAGCTAGAATTCTGGACCTGAAAAAGCTATGTCAGAGATACCTATTCTGCACATCTCCAAATGAGCTGAAATTTCACGAAGATTTATTTTAGAATAAATAAAAAATACTGGAAGAAAGAAATACTAGAGGGGGCCACCCAGGAGCCCACGAGGCACCAGGGCGCGCCACCCCCCCCAGGCGCGCCCTGGTGGCTCTTGGGGCCCCTGGCCAGCCTCTTGACCCCATTTTCTGGTATATAAGTCCATTTTCCCTAGAAAAAATAGAGAGAATACTTTTGGGATGGTGCGCCGCCGTCTCGAGGCGAAACTTGGGCAGGAGCACTTTTGCTCTCCGGCGGAGCGATTCTGCCGGGGATACTTCCCTCCGGGAGGGGGAAATCGTCGCCATCGACATCACCAACGATCCTCTCATCGTGGGAGGACCAATCTTCAACAACATCTTCACCAGCACCATCTCATCTCAAACCCTAGTTCATCTCTTGTATTCAAGCTTTGTCTCAAAACCTCAGATTGGTACCCGTGGGTTGCTAGTAGTGTTGATTACATCTTGTAGTTGATGCTAGTTGGTTTATTTGGTGGAAGATTATATGTTCAGATCCAATATGCTATTCAATACCCCTCTGATCTTGGACATGATTATGATTTGTGAGTAGTTACTTTTGTTCTTGAGGACATGGGAGAAGTCTTGTCATAAGTAATCATGTGAATTTGGTATTCGTTCGATATTTTGATGATATGTATGTTGTTGATTCTCTTAGTGGTGTCATGTGAATGTCGACTACATGACACTTCACCATCTTTGGGCATTGTGGAGTAGTATTAGATGATGGGTTGCTAGAGTGACAGAAGCTTAAACCCTAGTTCATGCGCTATTCCGTAAGGGGCTAATTTGGATCCATATGTTTAATGTTATGGTTAGAGTTATCTTAATTCTTCTTTCATAGTTGCAGATGCTTGCGAGAGGGGGTAATCATAAGTGGGAGGCTTGTTCAAGTAAGAACAGCACCCAAGTACCGGTCCACCCACATATCAAATTATCAAAGTAGCGAACGTGAATCAAACCAACATGATGAAAGTGACTAGATGAAATTCCCATGTGTCCTCGAGAACATTTTGCTTACTATAAGAGATCGTTCCGGCTTGTCCTTTGCTACAAAAAGGATTGGGCCACCTTGCTGCACTCTTTGTTACTATTGCTACTTGTCACTTGTTACAAATTATCTTGCTATCAAACTACTCATTACCGATAATTTCAGTGCTGCAGAAAATACCTTGCTGAAAACCGCTTGTCATTTCCTTCTGCTCCTCATTGGGTTCGACACTCTTACTTATCGAAAGGACTACGATTGATCCCCTATACTAGTGGGTCATCAAGACTCTTTTCTGGCGCCGTTGCCGGGGAGTGAAGCACCTTTGGTGAGTGGAATTTGGTAAGGAAACATTTATATTACGTGCTGAAATTTACGGTCACTTGTCACTATGGAAAGTTATCCTTTGAGGGGTTTGTTCGGGGTATCTTCACCTCGACCGGAAACACAAATAGTTGCTCCTCAACCTACTGCACCTACTGAAAATATTTCATATGAAATTCCTCCGGGTATGATAGATAAACTGCTAGCTAATCCTTATGCAGGAAATGGAACGGTACATCCTGATATGCACTTCATCTATGTGGGTGAAATTTGTGGATTGTTTAAGCTTGCAGGTTTATCCGGAGATGGAGTTAAGAAGAAAGTATTCCCTTTATCTTTGGAGGGAAAGGCATTGACATGGTATAGGCTATGTGATGATACTGATACATGGGACTAGAACCGATTGAAACTGGAATTCCATCAGAAATTTTATCCTATGCATTTGGTTCATCGTGATCGGAATTATATATATAATTTTTGGCCTCGTGAAGGAGAAAGCATCACTCAAGCTTTTGGGAGGCTTAAGCACATGATGTACACATGCCCCAATCATGAGCTCTCAAGAGAAATTATCTTACATAATTTTTATGCTCGGCTTTCTCATGATAGTCAAACCATGCTCGATTCTTCTTCGACTGACTCCTTTATGAAGAAAACTATTGAATTCTGATGGGATCTTCTAGAAAGAATTAAACGCAACTCTGAAGATTGGGAACTCGACAAAAGTAATGAGTCAGGTATAATACTTGAGTTTGATTGTGTTAAACCTTTTATGGCTACCGATGCTTTTCACAAGTTTAGCACTAAATATGGACTTGACTCTGAGATAGTAGCCTCCTTTTGTGAATCCTTTGCTACTCATATTGATCAACCTAAGGAGAAGTGGTTTAAATATCACCCACCTATTGAATTAAAAGAAGAACCCGTTAGTGTTAAAGAAGAAACAATTGTTTACCATGATGATCCAGTAGTGCCTACTGCTTATATTGAGAAACCACCTTTTCCTGTTAGGATTAAGGAACATGCTAAAGTTTCAACTGTGGTTAACAAAAGTAATATTAGAGGACCAAGACCCTCCGAACAAATTAAAGTTAAACCTAATGTTGCTATGGGTAAATATCTCTTGGTCGATAATATAGATGGGCATGTTATTTACTTCTGTGATGAAGCAGCTAGAATTGCTAAACCAGATCCTAAAGATAAAAACAGACCTGTAGTAGGCATGCCTGTTGTCTCTGTTAAAATAGGAGATCATTGTTATCATGGCTTATGTGATTTGGGTGCTAGTGTGAGTGCTATTCCGTTTACCTTATATCAAGAAATTATGAATGACATTGCACCTGTTGAAATTGAGGACATTGATGTTACTATTAAGCTTGCAAACAGAGATACCATTACACCACTTGGGATCGTTAGAGATGTTGAAGTCTTGTGTGGAAAAATAAAATACCCTACTGATTTTCTAGTCCTTGGTTCTCCACAAAATGATTTTTGTCCCATTATATTTGTTAGACCTTTCTTGAACACTGTTAATGCTAAGATTGATTGCGCTAAAGAAACTGTTAGTGTTGATTTGGTGGTATGTCTCATGAGTTCAATTTCTCCAAGTTTTGTAGACAACCTCATGATAAGGAATTGCCTAGTAAAGATGAAATTATTGGTCTTGCTTCTTTTGCCGTACCTCCTACTGATCCGTTAGAACAATATTTGCTAGACCATGAAAACGATATGCATATGAATGAAAGAAATGAAATAGATAAGATGTTCTATGATCAACCACCTATCCTTAAACACAATTTGCCTGTTGAAACTCTTGGAGGCCCTCCTCCACCTAAGGGTGACCCTGCATTTGAATTGAAACAATTGCCTGATACATTGAAATATGCTTATCTTCATGCAAAGAAGATATATCCTGTTATTATTAGTGCTAACCTTTCAGCGCATGAAGAAAAGAGATTACTAAAAACTCTGAGGAAGCACCGTGCTGCTATTGGATATACTCTTGATGATCTTAAGGGCATTAGTCCCACTCTATGTCAGCACAAAATTAATATGGAGCCTGATGCTAAACCAGTTGTCGATCCACCAACGACGATTAAATCCTAAGATGAAAGAGGTGGTAAGAACCGAAATATTAAATCTTCTGGAAGCAGGTATAATCTATCCCATAGCTGATAGTAGATGGGTAAGTCCCGTTCATTGTGTCCCTAAGAAAGGAGGTATTACTGTTGTTCCTAATGATAAAAATGAACTCATTCCACAAAGAATTGTAACTGGTTATAGGATGGTAATTAATTTTAGAAAATTAAACAAAGCTACTAGAAAAGATCATTACCCCTTACCTTTTGTTGATCAAATGTTAGAAAGATTATCTAAGCATACACACTTTTGTTTTCTAGATGGTTATTCTGGTTTTTCTCAAATACCCGTATCACAACCCGATCAAGAGATAACCACCTTCACTTGTCCTTTTCGAACTTATGCTTATAGACGTATGCCTTTTGGTTTATGCAATGAAACTGCTACCTTTCAAAGATGTATGACTGCTATATTCTCTGACTTTTGTGAAAAGATTGTTGAGGTATTCATGGATGATTTTTCCGTTTACGGAACTTCTTTTGATGATTGCTTAAGCAACCTTGATCGAGTTTTGTAGAGATGTGAAGAAACTAATCTTGTCTTGAATTGGGAGAAGTGCCACTTTATGGTGAATGAAGGCATTGTCTTGGGGCATAAAATTTCTGAAAGAGGTATTGAAGTTGATAAAGCTAAGGTTGATGCTATTGAGAAAATGCCATGTCCTAAAGATATTAAAGGTATAAGAAGTTTCCTTGGTCATGCTGGTTTCTATAGGAGATTTATTAAAGACTTCTCTAAAATTTCTAGGCCTCTTACCAATCTTTTGCAAAAAGATGTTCCATTTATTTTTGATGATGATTGTCTAGAAGCCTTTGAAACACTTAAGAAAGCCTTAACCACTGCACCTATTGTTCAACCACCTGATTAGAACTTGCCTTTTGAAATTATGTGTGATGCTAGTGATTATGCTGTTAGTGTTGTTCTAGGAAAGAGAGTTGATAAGAAATTAAATATTATCCATTATGCCAGTAAAACTTTAGACAGTGCCCGAAGAAATTATGCTACTACTGAGATAGAATTTCTAGCAGTTGTGTTTGCATGTGATAAATTCAGATCTTACATAGTTGATTCTAAAGTAACTGTTCACACCGATCATGCTGCTATTAAATATCTTATGGAAAAGAAAGATGCTAAACCTAGACTCATTAGGTGGGTTTTATTGCTACAACAATTTGACTTGCATATTATTGATAGAAACGGAGCTGAGAATCCCGTAGCAGATAATTTGTCTAGAATGGAAAATGTTCTTGATGACCCACTACCTATTAATGATGATTTTCCCGATGAACAATTAGCTATCATAAATGCTTCACGTAATACTCTATGGTATGTGGACTATGCTAATTATATTGTTGCTAAATTTATACCACCTAGTTTCACATACCAACAAAAGAAAAAGTAATTCTTTGATTTAAGACATTACATCTGGGATGACCCACATCTTTATAAAGAAGGAGTAGATGGTATTATTAGACATTGTATACCTGAGCATGAACAGGAACAAATCTTACGGAAGTGTCATTCCGAGTCTTACGGAGGACACCATGCGGGAGACAGAACTGCATAAAAGGTATTACAATCTAGTTTTTATTGGCCTACTCTATTCATGGATGCTCGTAAGTTTGTCCTATCTTGTGATGAATGTCAAAGAATTGGTAATGTTAGTAGACGTCGGGAAATGCCTATGAATTATTCACTTGCTATTGAACCATTTGATGTTTGGGGATTTGATTATATGGGACCTTTTCCTAAATCCAATGGGTATACTCATATTTTAGTTGCTGTTGATTACGTTACTAAGTGGGTAGAAGCTATTCCAACTAGTAGTGCTGATCATAACACTTCTATTAAAATGCTTAAAGAAGTTATTTTCCCAAGGTTCGGAGTCCCTAGATATTTAATGACTGATGGTGGTTCACATTTTATTCATGGTGCATTCAGTAAATTGCTTGCTAAATATGATGTCAACCATAGAATTGCATCTCCCTATCACCCTCAAACTAGTGGTCAGGTAGAATTGAGCAATAGAGAAATAAAATTAATTTTGCAAAAAACCGTCAATAGATCTAGAAAGAATTGGTCTAAGAAACTTGACGATGCATTATGGGCTTATAGAACTGCTTATAAAAATCCTATGGGTATGTCTCCTTATAAAATAGTTTATGGAAAAGCATGTCATTTACCTCTTGAGTTAGAACATAAAGCATATTGGGCAATTAAAGAACTCAATTATGATTTTAAACTTGCCGGTGAAAAGAGGTTATTTGATATTAGCTCATTAGATGAATGGAGAACCCAAGCTTATGAAAATGCCAAATTATTTAAAGAAAAAGTTAAAAGATGGCATTATATAAGAATTCAAAAATGGGAATTTAAAGTGGGTGAGCAAGTTCTATTGTACAATTCTCGTTTGAGATTCTTTGCAGGAAAACTTCTCTCTAAATGGGAAGGACCGTATATCATCGAAGAAGTTTATCGCTCCAGAGCCATCAAAATAAACAACTTCGAAGGCACTAATCAGAGAGTGGTGAATGGGCAAAGAATTAAGCACTATATTTCAGGTACTCCCATTAATGTTGAAACTAATATTATTGAAACAATTACACCGGTGAAATACATAAGAGAGACCTTCTAGAACACTCCAGAACCCTGAAAAGGAAGAGGTATGTGATACGGTAAGTAAACCGACTCCAAAAATTCCATAAAAATACTTTCTGTCAGTTTTGGAATATTAGAAAAAATCCAAAAATAAGAAACAGCCGAGGGGACCCACCTAGTGCCCATGAGGCACCAGGGCGCGCCACCCCCCAGGAGTGCCCTGGTGGCTCATGGGCCCCTCATGAGCCTTCCCGACTCCGTTTTCTTCTGGACTACTTGTTTTGCAAGATGAAAATTCTTTATATATACTCCCGGACGTTTTGACCACCGTATCGCAAAAATCTCCTCTGTTCTTGTTTCGTGCTATTTTTCTGACAAATCTAGATCGCCATCGCTCCCAAAAAGCTCCGTACCAAGCACCGTATTGTGCAACCATCGCCGGGCAAACGTCCTTACAGCGAGGTTTATTACGAGTGTTCGTCGGGAGAGGAAGACGATGGCAAGGTAGACAAGGTCGAGGAAATTGAAGGACCCCAGGCTCCAGAAGGAGGGCAAGCGATTCCCATGGAGGAGACCGCAGAGAAGGGAGATATACTTCAACCCTTATATGATCATCTCTCCCCATCCGTAATTGAAGCCTTAAGAGTCTTTGAAATAGTTTCTGTTCAAAATACATCTCTCACTCGTGAAGTTATTTTGTTGGAAGTGCAAAACATCGCTCTTCGGAGCATCAACCGTAGATTGATGTATCTGCTATAGCTGAAGGACAAGCTCGCCACTTCATCATCACCATCATCACCGAAGAAAGAAACTTGAGTACATGGGTATGGGCACTCCCCTTGGCTTGTGCCAAGCTTGGGGGAGGCACCCCGGTATCGTATCACCATCACTTTTATCATCTTTACCTATTTTTAGATCGATCCTTAGTTATTTCGTGATCTAGTTGAATAAAAGTTTAGTATGATCTATTTTCGAGTGCTAGTTTCATGATCTATCTATCTATGTAATCGAGTTGAGAGTTATATAATAAAGAGTAGTTTGAGTTTTTGCTTCTTTACTTTCATGTTTCAATCCTAGCAATGAAAATAATGAAAAAGATCATATGCTAATCTTATGGAAAGTAATGACATTACATAAAGAAAAGTATAAGTGGTAAAATTTATTGGAAGTTAACAAGCATAGCATTAGTCGATGATGCAATTCATGAAAAAATTAATAGGGAAGAGAAGATTCACATGCAAATATACCATCTTGGACATCTTTTATGATTGTGAGCCCCCATTAAGTATTTTATGTCAAATTGTTGACGTTGGACAAGGAAGAAAACGTAATGAATTATGTTTGCTTGTATTCACATGGAAGTTATATTGTCATAGATCCTCCAACATGTGGTGCTTGCCCAATATCTTTGCTAGCCAAAATTCCGCACCAAGTAGAGATACTACTTGTGCATCCAAATCCCTTAAACCCAGTTTCATGTCATGAGAGTCCACTATATCTACCTACGGATTGAATAAGATCCTTCAAGTAAGTTGTCATCAGTGCAAAAAGCAATAAAAATTGCCTCTAAATATGTCTAAACTTTTATTGTAAGGGAAAATAAGCTTTGTACGAACTTGTGATGGTAAAGAAATAAAAGCGACAGACTGCATAATGAAGGTTGCTATCACAAGGGGCAATATAAAGTGACGTTCCTTTGCATTAAGAGCTTGTGCATCCAACAACAAAAAGCGCATGACAACCTCTGCTTCCCTCTGCGAAGGGCCTATCCTTTACTTTTATGTATTTACTTTTTATGCAAGAGTCAATAGTGTTCTCCTCTACTTCCTTTTTATATGTATAAGCATATATATCCAGTTGGATATGAGTGATCATGAGTTATTATTGTTGACATCACCCTTGAGGTCAATAAGTTGGGAGGCGAAATCATAAGCCCCTATCTTTTCATTTGTCTGGCTTAAACCTTTTGCTCCATATATATGTCGTGAGTGTTAGCAATCATAGAAGACTAAATGATGGTTGAGTATGTGGACTTGCTAAAAAGCTCCTACATGAGACCCTTCCTGAAAATATGATGAATTGCAATTGCATTGTTGACTGAGAACATAGTTTGTTAGTTTTCAAGAAAGTTTATGCCTTATACTTCATTGTTGTGATGAATTATTACTTGCTCATGAGAAGTTCTATGATAATAAATATTGTTGTCATAATAATGATCATGATGCTACTATGTCCGTATTTTGTTTTTATCGACACCTCTCTCTCTAAACATGTGGACATGATTATCGATATCGGCTTTCGCTTGAGGACAAGCGAGGTCTAAGCTTGGGGGAGTTGATACGTCCATTTTGCATCATGTTTTGCTACTGTTATTTATAGTGTTTTTAATCAATATAACACTTTGTGGAGCAATTCTAATGCCTTTTCTCTCTTAATATGCAAGATTTACACAACGAGGGATATTGCGGGCAGCTGGAATTCTGGACCTGAAAAAGCTACGTCAGAGATACCTATTCTGCACATCTCCAAATGAGCTGAAATTTCACGGAGATTTATTTTGGAATAAATAAAAAATACTGGAAGAAAGAAATACCAGAGGGGGCCACCCAGGAGCCCACGAGGCATCAAGGCGCGCCACCCCCCCTAGGAGCGCCCTGGTGGCTCGTGGGGCCCCTGGCAAGCCTCTGGCCCCCATTTTATGGTATATAAGTCCATTTGCCCTAGAAAAAATTGAGAGAAGACTTTTGGGACAGTGCGCCACCGTCTCGAGGCGGAACTTGGGCAGGAGCACTTTTGCTCTCCGGCGGAGCGATTCTGCCGGGGATACTTCCCTCCGGGAGGGGGAAATCGTCGCCATCGACATCACCAACGATCCTCTCATCGTGGGAGGACCAATCTTCATCAACATCTTCACCAGCGCCATCTCATCTCAAACCCTAGTTTATCTCTTGTATTCAATCTTTGTCTCAAAACCTCAGATTGGTACCCGTGGGTTGCTAGTAGTGTTGATTACATCTTGTAGTTGATGCTAGTTGGTTTATTTGGTGGAAGATTATATGTTCAGATCCAATATGCTATTCAATACCCCTCTGATCTTGGACATGATTATGATTTGTGAGTAGTTACTTCTGTTCTTGAGGACATGGGAGAAGTCTTGTCATAAGTAATCATGTGAATTTGGTATTCGTTCGATATTTTGATGATATGTATGTTGTTGATTCTCTTAGTGGTCTCATGTGAACGTCGACTACATGACACTTCACCATGTTTGGGCATTGTGGAGTAGTAATTAGATGATGGGTTGCTAGAGTGACAGAAGCTTAAACCCTAGTTTATGTGCTATTCCGTAAGGGGCTGATTTGGATCCATATGTTTAATGCTATGGTTAGAGTTATCTTAATTCTTCTTTCATAGTTGCGGATGCTTGCGAGAGGGGGTAATCATAAGTGGGAGGCTTGTTCAAGTAAGAACAACACCCAAGCACTGGTCCACCCACATATCAAATTATCAAAGTAGCGAACGCGAATCAAACCAACATGATGAAAGTGACTAGATGAAATTCCCATGTGTCCACGAGAACGCTTTGCTTACTATAAGAGATCATTCCGGCTTGTCCTTTGCTACAAAAAGGATTGGGCCACCTTGCTGCACTCTTTTTTACTATTGCTACTTGTCACTTCTTACAAATTATCTTGGTATCAAACTACTCGCTACTGATAATTTCAGTGCTTGCAGAAAATACCTTGCTGAAAACCGCTTGTCATTTCCTTCTGCTAATCGTTGGGTTCAACACTCTTACTTATCGAAAGGACTAAGATTGATCCCCTATACTTGTGGGTCATCAAGGGTCTGTCCATAAGCAGCCCATCCACGGTGCTGGATTCTATCAAGACCATGTTTATCTCACAGACATGCTTTAATCTGGATGAGGTCGTAGGCTTGTTGGGATGCTTTCAATGCCTGCAGAACTTGTTTATTGAGGTGATGATTTCACACACATTGAAAGCCCATACCATATATATATATATATATATATATATATGATATTAGCATCAACCGTTCAGTTGCTCTTCATGTGTATTATTATGAGTTTGTACAGCCATGAATAGCTCCACGAAACAAAATAAAATCAGCTTATGTGTGCTGAAAAAAAATCAAATACCTATTATGCAACGCTTTATAGACCTTAAGTCTTTTTAGTTTTCATGTGTATTTAGGGAGGAGGATGGGATCAACGAGGTTTAACAAATGAATGCCGTCAAAAGCAGCGGGTGTTTCTCAAGGATCATGACATTTGTTTGAAGACATTAACGCTGGAAGAGTATGAAGTCACTGAGGCAAACACTGAATTTGTGATTTTCTTTATTCTGAATGCGAGGATGCTACTGAGTATCAGGCTTAAGTTTGGATTGCACAAAAAATTCATGGGTGAATTTTACAAGGAGCAACAAAAGGTACTACAAATGGAGAAAATGGCTTCTAAATGTGCTCAGCTTAAATTAACAACAACTTGCAAGCATATGCGCATGGATTTAAAAAACACAACTGTTGAATATCTGGATTTGTCTGATCCGTTCAACTGTGAATGCTGAAAAAAGGTGTGGAGAGATATACTTGCCATATTCAATGTGGGTCTTGCGTAAACATGGTCAAACAATTCTCATTCTTTTTGCACCGTACCGTCTGTAAGCTCTTTTTTTTAGGCGATAAGTTCATATTTAAAAACGTGAATATTTATGATATCAATGTTGTGGTTCCTATTTCCAATATTCATTATGTGTTTGTAGAGCCGTGAACAATTTCACAAAACACAAAGAAATCACCTCATACGTGCTAGAAAGAAACATGGATCACAGAGGCATGCCTGTCACGCATGCGGGAATGTGCGTCTGCTGCAGGTAGTCCCTCCGGAGTCACGGTCATCCCTTTCACACTCGATGTGTCAGTCAAAACATTTGGAACACAGAGGCACAGTCGTGAAACCGTTTACCTCTGAGTGAAAGCAATGTTTGCACAACAGTGCTTTAGAAGCAGAAAATGCACAACTGTGATTATTCATAACATACAACCGAGCCTGACGTGTCAGTGAAGTAGAGAGGTAAAAATCGAAAGAACAGAAGCACGTTCATGCATCAAGGACATGTACAACCATGCCTCAACTGCTTAAACACCGCGCCTCTCTGACTGAACGTGTCACTAAAAACATTTGGAAAAATAGACGCACTTCCGTGCCTCGTATCCTTATAGAACCGCGCGTACCGTGGCTTCACGTCTCTGTCCCTCCGAGTGACCGCGTCAGGGGACAACATTTTGGAAAACAGAAGCACAGTCGTGCGTCAGAAACATGTAAAACCATACCCCAACTGCTTAAAGACCGCGCCTCTCTCTGAGTGAACGTGTCAGGGAAAACATTAGGGAAACAGAGGCACGGCCATGCCTTATGTGCTTTTAAAACCGCGCCTCATTAAAACCACCACATCCGTGCCTCTCTGACTCATCACGTCCGTGCCTCTGTTTGCCAAATCAGCTGCATCTGGGAAGAGCATTGCACTAGTTGTCTCATTGTGCACTTTTCCTGGAACTGACATCGTTTTCTGCCAACCCTCTACATCCAAAGCGAAACATGCGTTCCTTCAAAAAAAAAGTGCATCATCTTCTTTGTAGCCCCATGCCAGTGAGCAAGCGCGTAATATAACTCTCTGTTTTCTGCAAACCTGTATACTCCCTCCATCCATATATATAGGGCCTAATGCATTTTTCGAGATGGCCTTTGACTATTGATAAGATTAATAATATATGAGATGTATAATATGAAAATTATATCATTAGAAGCTCCTTTCACATACGAATTTGATGGTATGCTTTGTGTAACTTGCATGTCATATATTATTGCTATAACATGTAGTCAAAGTTAGCCTCAAAAAATGCATTAGGCCCTATATATATATGGATAGAGGGAGTACCTGCTCCGACTCAGCTGTTGTACAGTTCATCCTCTTTTCTCTCTCGCTTCTCCAACTCGATCTAGGGTTAGTACATTTTGTCTTCATTTACACATCAGTTTTACGGTGTGATCCATTTCAATCTCGTTAGTTTGATTGTTTGTGTTTTAAAGCGATACATCTATGCTATTATGCTAAGAATTGCCTGGAAATTTGTTGTGAACTCAGCCAAATCCGTGTAGTACAAGCCCGAACCTGTGCACGACCCGAGGGTCCGACACCAACGACCTCGCCGGAGAAAGGAATGACGTTACGAGCGGCAGCGAGCTACGGCGTCCAAGTTCCAGGTGAGAAATAAACTTCACCGAGGGAGGTGTCGAGTTTAAAGTGAAGCCTGATAGGGCTTGCCAGCAACGGCGGTAGGCGGAGGTCGAAGGCAGCGGGGAGACGTTGCGCGGTATTGCTAACCGGCTGCGGGGTGCTGGAGGCCGGGGGTTTGGGTGGTGTAGGCTAAGGGCGTGGTTGACCTTGCTGGATCACATGTTTCAGAAACTAGCTACACATGTTCGTGTGGTTGGCGTTGGCGACAGTAGGCTAGGGGTGTGGATGACGCTGCTGCATGCAGATCTGACTGACTAGATGTAATTTTAATGTTACAAACACTTTTTGAGCCGCCTGATTAACAGACTATTACCTCTGCTCTCTGTTTATCTTGTGTCGAAATATACATTTCGTAATGCTGCTGCTTCTATAACTAAGTAGAGATCCTTTCATTGAGTGAGAGTGACATTGCAACAATGTGAACCGCTGTCAATACTGAATTCTCATAAATTAAGCAACCCTTTTGAACAATTAACACTGATTTAATTATTTAATATGTCCTTTATTATTACTACCGCTGTAAAACTGTCATGCTCTGCACATGACTTTTTAGGAATATGTTTTTGAATGACTATTTATGAAAATACCCCCTTTAGCCGAATAATTTTTCAAGATAACTTAAGATTGCTTCTGTCGAGAATTTCATATATACCTTATTTTGCTACATATTGCAGGGGAGACCATGTCTTGTGATGTATGTAGCAACTTCAGTTGCCCTGGATTGGAATCAGGCGTTCTGCACACTACCCCTTCCACGTTGCTACAAGACATGCCTGGTAAGGAGAAATGTTTGGCACCCTGTCGGTGTATAAAACATGGGTATTTTATACCCTGACTTATGCACAGACAGTAGCAGCCTCCTTGCCGGCCAAGGCCTTGCCAGGAACTGCCAAGGCCAAGACTCCAAGTCCAGCCAAAGGAGCTACCAGAGAGAAGCTCAAGGCTCGACACTCAACCTGTACCAAAGGTGAAGACACTCCTTGCCGGCAAGCATAAACCGGCAAGGCGAAGACCCGGCAAGCTCCATGCCGGCAAGCTTATACCAGCCCTCCAGCGCTCCACCTCGCCGCACAGGTGTCCGCTGATGCGTGAGGTGTCGACCGCGCAGGTTGGTTGGTGAGGCTTATCCGGCACGTGTCAGCTTGTTGGAACAAGATTTGCCTCTAGTGACACCCGTCTAGGAGGCGTGTCAAGATAATACGAGGTAGTTGGGCAAGCTGTGCAGAAACCTTGCCGGGATTGCCTCTCCACGTGACACCTAAGCGCTGCATTTAATGCCTTTGTCCTAAACTGGTAGAGTTAGGTATGATAGCATTGTTCACTATCTAGTCACGCTGTAATTACTGTTTTGCCACTGTGGTAACCCCTTGGACTATAAAAGGAGGGCCAAGGCAATAGTTTAGAGGATTCGGACCCCTTTTCAAACTCAAGCACCCCTCGCGTAGTTGCTCTCTCCGCGCCTTGCCGGGAGAAGCGCTCCTTGCACTGTGCTTCCACACCACTAATACACCAAAAGCAGGAGTAGGGTTTTACGCTTCTCGGCGGCCCGAACCTGGGTAAAATCCCTCGCGCTCCATTGTTCATGCTCTTTGCGTGCGCCGATCCTCCTCGCCGAACCACAAAGGGGCTGCATGGCCCCATAGATGGTCGTACCCTGACATCTTTAGCGCGCCAGGTAGGGGCGGAGAGGCGTTTGTGTGAACCTTGATCAACGGACTACGCGTCTTCTTCATCTGCATCATCAACTTCATCACCATCCTCCTCGTCATCGATGGCGCCAAAGAAGAAGGGCTTCACGATGACGGCCACCTCGCACACGTCCGCGGGCGGCACGGGCGGCGCAGCCAATGCGGGCGGCGCGGGCACTGCAGTCGGCACGACCAGCGCGGGCGGCGCGATCGTCGCGCCCACCACGGCCGGCACAAGGGACGGGCACCGCGGAGCCGGTCGACCTCCTCGGTCCTCTGGCGAACGAGGCCACGACAGCGCGGGCGGAGCAGGCGGACCCCTTCCTCCTCCTCCTCTCCGCCGCGACGACGAACGCAGCCACCGGAGCGGCAACGCCCGGGCTGGCGCGAGCCGAGACCCCGCTGCGGCGACGTCCAAGGACGCTGCGTCAGGATGAACGCCGCGCCCCTCACACGACGGGCGCGGTACGACCCCGAGCGGCGCCAACGACTCTGGGCAGCGGCGACCTCACGGCAAGACGCCCGTGGACCAAACCCCAGGTCCTCAGGCACCGCCTCCGCCAGGGCGACCCGCTGCTGATCATGTGCCGCGGCAGCAGAGCCGCGATGGTGCTCCTACTGGCTCTGCCAGGAGTAGAGCGACGTCGCGCTCTTCGCCCCCAGCCATGCCAGCCACAGCGGCAGAAGCAATGGCGCGGGCTCAGATGTTACTGAACTTCCCTCCGGTAGCAGAGAAGATGGACGAGTGGAGAGCCACCATCCAGAGCTTGATTGGATTTGCCGAAGCCAGTAAGTCACAGCAAGCAGAGCCTTCACGGCGTCCGCGACCGGCGCCGGCATCTCCAGCTGGTGGCCGCACTGACGGAACTACACTAACGGTGCAGTCTCCGCCACGGCAACAGCTACAACAGCAACAATGCCAACAGCCGCGACAAGCCCAACAATCTTTTGGGCCCGACGAGATGTCGATCGCGTCTTCGGATCCACAAGCGCAGCGAGATTAGCAACAAGTATTGCAAGACAGGCGAGCTGAGGACGCCCGCACCACCATTGAACGGCGCCGCGAGGCATGGCGTCAATCCGACGCGCGTAACGGCCCCGTCGCTGACGAGCTTGCGCCAGCGGTCGGCGGATACCTACCTTACGAGGTTGGGTGTCCCGCCTTCACTCATGAGCTGCGGCAAGTCCGGTGGCCATCCATTCGAGCCTTCAAGCCAGAAGTGCCGGAAAAATACGATGGCAAGCTAAACCTGGCAGAGTTTCTGGGTATCTATACGATTGCCGTACAAGCTGCCGGAGGAAGAGATGAGAAAATCCTCGCCAACTACTTTCCGTTGGCGCTGAAACCCAACGTGAGGTCGTGGCTGATGAACTTGCCAGAGAACTCCATCTCTTCGTGGTCAGACGTCTGCAACGAGTTCGTTGGTGCCTTTACCGGAGGCCACAAGACTCCTGGACAGCCCAGCGACCTGCAGGTGATCCCACAAAGAGGCAGTGAAACCTTGCGCATGTACATCCAGAGATTCAGCCGTGTGCACTGCAACATTCCAGACGTGCACCCCGCAGCCGTGATTGCCGCCTTTCACACGAATGTGCGCAATCGGAGGATGCGGGAGAAAATGAACGTCAAATTGCCCAAAACCGTCAACGAGCTCTACACGATGGCGGATAAGTGTGCACGTGCCGAGGAAGGGAGAAGGCTTCCCGGGGAGGACGCTGGCACCGAGGTAGATTCTGAGGACGATGATGCTGCCACCCCCGGGAAGAAGGGCCAAAAGCGCAACAGGAAGCGCAAGGGAAAAACTATGATGGCCGTCGAAGGTTCCGGCAACTCTGAGCCCGCCAAGAAAGCCAAAACAGAGAGTCCCGGCAAGGAGGCAGCTGCATGCGCCGCTTGTCGGGAGGCGGCGGCAAATGAGAAGGCCGACAGACCCGATGGACCGTACTGCAAGATCCACCGCACCAAGGGCCATGATCTCCAAGAGTGCCGACAAGTAGAGCACCTTGTCGAGAAACAGAAGGCCGAATACGAGAAGCGCGACAAAGAAAGGGGTCAAGATGGTGCTGATGGGTCCGGTAAGAAAGGCCGCGGTGGTCGAGGGGGCCGCCGCGGCAAGGCCAAGCAGCAGAAGGAGAAGTCTACTAGGGGCCGTGAAAAGAAAGAGGGAGATGATGGAAGTGAAGAAGAAGAGGACGACGATGGGACCAGCGAGCAAGAATTCCAGAAGGCGACTGACGCCATGTGCGTTGACGGAGGCGCATCTTTGCACTCATCCCACCGCCAACTTAAGCGGTGGGGTTGTGAAGTTAACGCAACAGATCCGGCAATGGGCTCTCAAAAACCACTCAAATGGTCGCACACTCCTATCATCTTTGATACTGAGGACCACCCTGATCGCATAACCGCGGTTGGGTGCTTGCCATTGTTGGTCTCGCCAACGATTCGCAACCTCCAGGTAACAAAGATGTTAGTTGACGGTGGGGCCGGCCTGAACCTGATCTCTCTGGAAGTTATCAAAAGTCTGCAGATCCCCGATGAGGAACTCGAGAAAACGGGCACATTCCAGGGAGTAAACCCGGGAAGAAGCCAACCCAAGGGAAAGATCACGTTGCCGGTGACGTTTGGCGGGGAACTGAATTACAGGACGGAAAAGATTGTCTTTGATGTCGTGAAGACCCCCCTGCCGTATAATGGAATTCTTGGCCGCCCAGCCTTGGCAAAATTCATGGCAGCGTCTCACAACGCTTATAACTCACTGAAGATGCCAGGGTCGATGGGTGTCATTTCCATCAACTCCGACAAGAAAGATGCAGTCATTTGCATCGACAAGATGTATAGGGACGCGGTTGCAGCAGAGGCGGCCAAGGCGCCCGCTCCCGCCAAGAAGAAGAACTCCGGCAAGACCTCTTAAGAGTGTTGCGCACCCATTGAAGACTTACCGGAATGCTCGGCCGGTAAGTGATCCAAGGCCACTGCACCGGCAACCAAGAAGGTGCCGGCGAGGAAGGACGGCGCTGACGGTACCTTCACAATCAGCGCCACTCTTGACAGCAAATAGGAAAGCGCGCTCGTTGCCTTCCTACGGGCGAATGTCGATGCGTTCGCGTGGCGACCGTCTGACATCCCCGGCGTTCCTTGGGAGGTAATTGAGCACCACCTTGCCGTTTGTCCCCACGCTCGGCCCGTCAAACAGAAAGTCCGGAAGCAAGCTTTGGAGCGACAGTAGTTCATTGCCGAAGAAATCAAGAAACTCGAAGCAGCAGGCCTGGTCAGAGGAGTGTTACATCCCACGTGGTTGGCGAATCCAGTGGTGGTGCGCAAGGCAAACGGGAAGTGGAGACTTTGTATAGACTACACTGGTATCAACAAAGCTTGTCCAAAAGATCCTTTCCCTTTGCCGCGCATCGATCAAATTGTGAACTCCACCTCTGGCTGCGATCTGCTCTCCTTCCTTGATGCATATTTCGGATACCATCAGATATTCATGGCCAAGGAGGACGAGGAGAAAACCGCATTCATTACTCCATGTGGCACGTACTGCTTCGTGCGTATGCCTTTCGGGGTTAAAGAGTGCCGGTTCCACGTTTGCAAGAGAAGTCCAGATTGGTTTTGAGCCCCAGCTGCACAGGAATGTAGAAGCCTACATGGATGATATAGTGGTCAAAACCAAGGACAAATCAACCCTCATTCAAGACTTGGAAGAGACGTTTGCAAACTTGCGCAAGATTAACCTGAAGCTCAACCCCGAGAAGTGTGTGTTTGGCGTCCCGTCCGGCAAGCTTCTCGGATTCTTTGTATCTCAGCGGGGAATTGAGGCAAATCCCGACAAGATCAAGGCAATTGAGCAGATTCAAGCACCAAAAAGCGTCAAGGATGTTCGGCGTCTTGCCAGTTGTGTTGTTGCTTTGAGTATGTTCATTTCAAAATCTGCCGAGCGCGCCTTGCCATTCTTCAAAATTTTGAAAAAGGCAGGTCCAATGAAATGGACTCTGGAAGCGGAGGCCGCGCTGCAAGATTTGAAGGGATACCTCTCCTCTGCGCCAACACTAGTTGCGCCTAGACCACAAGAGCCGTTGCTGCTGTACATAGCGGTGACGAATCAAGTGGCCAGTGCTGCATTAGTGGCACAGAGGGAAATCAATGACGAAGGCGCAACCGAGGCAAGCCCATCCGGCGATAGGCCGGAATCTTCACCGGCAAGGTCTGACACCGACAAGGCAGATACAGCGCAAGTAGATGGAGCTGACCAGCAGGTGGTGCCGAAGAAGAAAACGGTGCAGCGACCGGTGTATTTCGTTAGTTCCCTCCTGCAGGGGGCTAGATCGAGATACTCTGGAGTGCAGAAGTTGCTTTCCGGCCTCCTTATGGCCTCAAGGAAGCCGCGTCACTACTTCCAAGCACACGAGATCACCGTTGTCACTCGCTTCCCGCTGCAACGCATCTTGAGAAATCCAGAGGCAACCGGCAGGGTGGTGGAGTGGGCGTTGGAGTTATCAAGCTTTGCACTCAAGTTTGAAAGCACTTCAACAATCCAGAGCAGAGCCTTGGCAGAGTTCATTGCTGAATGGACACCAACGCAAGACGAAGAGGTTCAAGAAACGGCTCTCCCCGGCAAGGAAACAACGAAAGAATGGGTTATGTTCTTCGATGGTGCCTTTTCGCTGCAAGGCGCCGGTGCCGGAGTGCTGCTTGTCGCACCCACCGGGGAGCGCCTCAAGTATGTGGTCCAAATGCACTTTCCTAGGGAGCAAGCTACAAACAACACTGCTGAGTACGAAGGGCTCCTTGCCGGTCTTCGGATCACAGTGGACCTTGGAATCAAGAAATTGATCATCCGCGGCGACTCGCAGCTTGTTGTGAAGCAAGTGAATAAAGATTACCAAAGCCCATTGATGAGAGCATATGTGAAAGAAGTGAGGAAATTGGAGGAACACTTTGACGGACTGCTAACAGAACACGTCCCTCGTGCGGAAAACAGCATTGCTGATAGCCTGTCAAAGTGTGCCACGCGAAAGCTTCCCGTGGAACCGGGAACCTTTGTGCTCCGTTTGAATCAACCCACAGTTACTCCATCAATGCAGGCCAGTAAGAGAAGAAAGTTGAGTACTGGCAAGTACTTTCCGGCGGAGCTCCCAGAAGCCATCGGCAACGACGCTGCCGGGAACAACAACACGGCTGGTGGTGAGCAGCGGCTTAGCACGGGACCACAGGTTCTTGCCGCGGAAGCAAGCGCTCCCATGGACAAAGAGAAGCCTTTGGCCCTTGTCGTCGAGCCACAGGCTCTGGCATGGGCACAGCAGATAGTCCGTTTCCTTCAAACAGGAGAACTTCCCGATGAGCAAGAAGAAGCTGAGAAAGTAGCCCGCCAGTCAAGTATGTATCAGTTTGTGGATAGCATCCTATACAGAAAACGACCAAACGGTGTGAAATTGAAGTGTATCTGCCGGGAAGATGGGCTAGAACTGTTGGCGGAGATACATGGAGGCATATGTGGCTCTCACATAGGGTCAAGGGCACTTGCCGACAAACTTTCCGGCAAGGCTTCTATTGGCCCACCGCCCTCCAGGATGAGACTGGGCTAGTAACCAAGTGTGAAGCGTGCCAGTTCCATTCAAAGAATGTACATCAACCAGCTCAAGCTCTCCAAATGATCCCTCTCTCCTGGCCCTTTTCGGTCTGGGGGCTCGATATCTTGGGCCCCTTCCCCTGCGCTGCCGGGGGCTTCGAGTTCTTGTACATCGCTATCGACAAGTTCACGAAGTGGCCAGAAGTGGAGCCAGTGAGGAAGGTGACAGTGCAATCAGCCGTCAAGTTCTTCAAAGGATTAGTTTGCCTTTTAGGGGTTCCTAACAGGATCATCACCGACAACGGCACGCAATTCACGAGCCGCACCTTCATGCAGTACATGCAAGACCTTGGCAGCAAAATCTGTTTTGTGTCTGTCGCTCACCCGAGAAGCAACGGCCAAGCGGAAAGAATGAATGCTGAAGTGATGCGTGGTCTCAAGACAAGAACTTTCGACAAGCTGCGCAAGTGCGGAAAGCGCTGGGTTGATGAGTTGCCGGCGGTTCTTTGGTCAGTCAGGACGACACCAAATCGAGCTACCGGCCAGACACCCTTCTCCCTAATCTATGGTGCAGAGGCGGTGCTTCCCACAGAACTCAAATACGGGTCACCTCGAGTACTCGCTTATGATGAAGCTGAGCAAGGGCAACTGCGGCAAGCCGACGCGTTGCTCCTTGAGGAAGATCGTCTTCGGGCGGCTGTGCGAACTGCACGCTACCAGCAAGCCTTGCGCCGCTACCATAGCCGCAAAGTGCGCGCCCGGAGCCTTGAGGAAGGCGACCTTGTTCTTCGGCGCGCCCAGTCCGCCAAAGGATCAAACAAGTTGACGCCGAAGTGGGAAGGCCCTTACCGGGTAGTACGAGTTACCAGGCCTGGCGCAGTCTAGCTGGAGACCGAAGATGGCACCCCAGTGCAAAACTCATGGAATATTGAGCATCTTCGCAAGTTCTACCCGTGAGGCGCAGTTGCCGGGACATCTCCCGGCAACCCCTTTTGTACAAGCCTTGTCGGCGAGACATGTAACCCTTCGTACAAAGCCAGGCGCAGAACCTGTGCATAATAAAGCTAAGTGCTTCGCGACTCCTCAGACATGTTCATTTACATATCGATGCATATGATGTTGTGATGTACACTTTGGTTTGTATGAGATAGCTAACGAGCCGTCAAGGTTCCCAAAACTCTCTTTTCGCTTCTGCCTTTTTCTTAAAAGGACAAGGGAATCCCTCGCGCGCAAGTTTCCCGGGGGGAGTGGAGATGGGTACCATTTCTAAATGACGTCAAGTGATCATTTCATGCAAAACGACACAGAGAAAAGCTAAGTTGGAAGATTTAAAAAAAAATTCCTTAGTTACATTCGCGTTCTCCCTTGAATGATTTTGCACTTTGTATGAGAAACCTGCACGCGAGAGGAACCTTGTCGCGATCGGTCTGCGCTCTAGCTTGCCTCGAGTCCGCTCGGCAAGCTTAGCAGCTGCGTCCTGTCCTGGCAAGTCGCCTTACCGGCAGCGGCACTTCCAGCAGGCTGCTAAGGACCCGTTCCTCGAAGCGCTCGCGGCAAGTGTGTGCACCGGCAAGCTTCCAACAAGCGTAGGGAACACGATCATACAAAGACAAATAAAACGAGGGAAACATCATGCATTTGTCTAAACCCGACAACGATGCGATTTTCATTAAGAAAGTACTCGATTACATGTTCATCGGCCCTTTGCGAGGGTTTATCTCAAGTGCAATACAAGGGCAAAAGGGGCGCCTAGGCGGATCTCTTCCGGAGAGCCAGATGATGGTGCTGCCGGCGATCAATACGAGACGAAGGAGTCGGAGCCGTCGTCCTCGAGCTTCACTCCTGGAGCGCCGCCGTCGTCATCGCCGTCATCGGCATCGTCCTTAGTCTCGCTGGAGGAAGCGGTGTCGGAGTCGCTCGAGCTTTCCGCGCAGCACTCCAAACGAACGCCTGAAGCCCCGAAGAACTTCACGACGAGCGTGTCGGCCCCGTCCAGCCTGAAGTGGAGGAGACGCCCCTGCCCCAGGCAGCGAGCACGGACGAAGGACTTCCACCCTCGCGTGAAGTACAAGATGCCATTGGCGGAAGCTTCGACGGCCACCCGGACCGAGCCATTGCAGCAGCCGTCAACACGCAGCCACAAGCCGCGCAAATCTGCGCCCTCCATCTCCCTGGCAAAAGGGCGAGGAAGCCGCAGCCGGCTCCGTGGCCGGTCGCGCAGCTGCACGGCGAACTCGCGCGCCGTGTCCTCCGTGTGGCCTTCTGCTAAGGACTGGTTGGCCGGAGGCGGAGTAACGAGCGCACCACCACGGCCACCTCGTCCCCGGGCGACGCGTCTTCCACGACCACGGCCCGCGGTTCCACCCCGAGCGCTGGGGCCGGCCTCAGCGGCCGCAGCAGAAGGGCCAGGACGATCCCGAAGAGAAGCCCGCGTGGCGGTGGCAGGCCCACGAGCCCGGCCTTTCCCCCTCACCATGGTGCCCACGGAAGCGGGAAGAAGGGGAAGGAGGCGAGGGTAGCAGTTGCTGGAAGGATGGGGCGAAGGAAGTGTGTGAGCATCGCGTCCCGCATCCCCCCTCTTTATAGGGAGAATGCAGGGGCTGGCTCTTCACCATTCTCGGGCGGCCGCCCAAACTCCCCAATCCTGCGCCCTGCATTCATGAGCAGGCGCACTACTCCGGCGACCGTCCAAGTTCGCCAATCCCGCGTTCTGCGCCCATTGGCAGGCACACCACTCCAACGACCGCCCGTCTTCGCCAATCCACTGCCTTGCATGTGTGCAGACGCGCGTGATGGAGGGGCGCTAAAAAAGGAGGAGTAAAGACAGGTATGGCGGTTACCCCTTGCCACGCGTAGCCGCGCGCCGGTTCACGACTAGCCCAACGGCAGGAGTTGCCGGAAGACGGCCGAGGACGCACCCAAGTCCAGATTAGTGAGGAAGCAAAGAAGACCTCGGAGAATGGAGGCCGTCATGACCAAGACTATAACAGCAGTTTCCCGCGTGTCTGTGCATTACTTGGGCCTAGCCCAATGACGCTTCGGACGCGCGTATGGCCCAGGCCCGGGGGCTCCTGTCGGTGTATAAAACATGGGTATTTTATACCCTGACTTATGCACAGACAGTAGCAGCCTCCTTGCCGGCCAAGGCCTTGCCAGGAACTGCCAAGGCCAAGACTCCAAGTCCAGCCGAAGGAGCTACCAGAGAGAAGCTCAAGGCTCGACACTCAACCAGTACCAAAGGTGAAGACACTCCTTGCCGGCAAGCATAAACCGGCAAGGCGAAGACCCGGCAAGCTCCATGACGGCAAGCTTATACCAGCCCTCCAGCGCTCCACCTCGCCGTACAGGTGCCCGCTGATGCATGAGGTGTCGACCGCGCAGGTTGGTTGGTGAGGCTTATCGGGCACATGTCAGCTTGTTGGAACAAGATTTGCCTCTAATGACACCCATCTAGGAGGCGTGTCAAGATAATACGAGGTAGCTGGGCAAGCGGTGCAGAAACCTTGCCGGGACTGCCTCTCCACGCGACACCTAAGCACTGCATTTAATGCCTTTGTCCTAAACTGGCAGAGTTAGGTATGATAGCACTGTTCACTATCTAGTCACGCTGTAATTACTGTTTTGCCACTGTGGTAACCCCTTGGACTATAAAAGGAGGGCCAAGGCAACAGTTTAGAGGATTCGGACCCCTTTCCAAACTCAAGCACCCCTCGCGTAGCTGCTCTCTCTGCGCCTTGCCGGGAGAAGCGCTCCTTGTACTGTGCTTCCACACCACTAATACACCAAAAGCAGGAGTAGGGTTTTACGCTTCTCAGCGGCCCGAACCTGGGTAAAATCCCTCGCGCTCCATTGTTCATGCTCTTTGCGCGCGCCGATCCTCCCCGCCGAACCACAAAGGGGCTGCATGGCCCCATAGATGGTCGTACCCCGACACACCCCATGCCCATCACTTACTACCAACTACTGTATGTTTCTGACGGCACGAAATTCAAGTTTCTCCCATAACGAAATGATTTCAATTTTCATTGTTTTATGTTTTATGAGATGCTACATCTTGAAACAATTTGTAGAAATCAGAAAACCCTTGTCTGTGTTGATTATACATATCGGTCTCAGAACTTGAAGGTTTTTTTTTGTAGTATGTGCCATGATATTGCAGGCAGCAAGTCACTTCTTCAATCAACCAGTGGAAGCAGGAAGCATTTCAAGAACAAGGAAAACAAAGGAACCCAGTACTGATCACCAATGATGATCTGTCATATGAGATCTACATTACCGATGAACCTCACCGATCTAAAATTCATGGGCCTGGCTGGGAAAAGTTAACGAGCGACTATGATCTTCGTTATCGAGATCTAAGCATCATAAACCTGGATACCGGGAGTCTGTCCATTGAGATAGATCTGAGGCTCAGTGAATCTCGAGGAGGTCACAGACCCCTTCCCAAGCCATCATTGGGTAAGTGCATCACCTTCTGTCCTGCTTTATCAACTTTCTTTATCAGCTTACTTTGTTTGCACTACCAAGCTGCTCCTACCTACCTCTGTCCATGAAATGTATGTTATAATTTTTTATAATCATAGTTATTTTCAAAACATTTTGCAATACTGTTGATTGTCAATTTAACTGGATCACCTGGATTCAAATGTTCTTTCTTGGTATAATAACTATACTTTTTCACCCGTTCAAAATCAGTTTATTTCTTCAAGCAAAAAGGTTTAAAATGAGTTTTTTTCCTGTAGCGCTTGATTATCTAAATGCTTCGGAGAAAGAGTACATTGGGAATACAGTGTACGGTCCAGGCATAAACCTATCCTTCAAAAAATGGGAGAGTTAATATACTTTGTCTTTGACGCCGACGAGTTCCCCACCGTACCCTTTGTCCACCGTCTGAATGTCATCAACGTCATAAATGGTCGTCTGGTTAGTCATTTAATCTTTTTTTTTATCTACTCATGGTTTCATTTGGTAATTACATTACGATGTTTTATGTCCTTGTATAATGATTTTATTTATTTATATCGCTACAATCTGCAGAGAATCCCATCTTCTGTTGTGAGACGTCTCGAGCTAAACCTGGGATACCTACCTGAGAAGGGTGCAATCAGCCTATCACAGTTGTACGATGCAATTGACAAGACCACGACATACTCGATACAAACAGATGGATGAATGCAGGTGACCGGTTTTTCAGATTTTGCCCGTGAAGCTCAGTTAAGGATTGGTTCAATTGTCCTTATCACCATTGAAACGCGCTGGCCAAGTTTAGGAAACATGAAGCTGTTGCGGCTGATAATCAACGACCTTTCCTGATAATGTTTAGCTAGTAGCTGTAGGTCCTATCTATATTTGATTTTTGAACATGCCGTACATTGCACTTTTGCTATTTAATTATGTCACGGTATATAACTGAGCATATAATTATATCCAAGAGGATGATGCTGTAAATTCTCAATCAAAAAGGTGAATTACTGTCATGGGTTACTTTATTTATCTGTGGTAATAATAAATGGATTTGCTGAATAATAATGAAGAATGAATGGGTGTGGTGAAGTACCTTTTTGCATAGCTTAGCGATGTTCCTTGGTTACCACATGAGTTGTTTACATATTCACTACGGAATTACTGTGCTCTGCAACAGAGCGACATGCTAAGTTTTTTGTTGCGATTAACTCAAAAATACACATGTGTATACTGCACAACAGTGATCCTACCTGAGACAAGGTAGTTCACACAAACCGGTGCCTCCACCCGTGCCTCTATTGCCTTAAACATCCATGCCTTTACGAAGTGAACCTGAAAACAGAGGTCCATGCCTCTATGAGTGAACAAGTCAGAGAAAATATTTCAAACACAGGGAGGCACGCCCGACACTCGTGTCAGTGAAAACATTTGGAACACAGAGGCATGAATGTGGCTCTTATGCTACTAAAACCGTACCTTTCAAAGTGAAACGTGTCACTAAAAACATTTGACAAACAGAGGCACGGCTTCACGTCCGTGCCACACATAGCTTCACGTGGCGTCACACCGGTGCCTCTCATTGTTTCACGTCCGCGCCACTCATTGCTTCACGTGTGTGCCTATCATGGCGTCACTTCCGTGCCTCTTCATAATACGGGACCGTGCCTGCCGTAGCGTCAATTGGCATATGGACGGACGACCGTGCCTCCTAGAAACACACAGCCGTGCTTCTCTCAGTGAACGTATCATTGAAAACAATTGGAATATAGAGACACGGTTGTTCCTATATATTATCGATTTAAAGCGCGAACATATACTTGTAAAACCGTGGCTAACTTGGCTTCACATCAGGATCCCTCTTAGTGTACGTGAAAAAAGCAGAACGACACTGTCTATGTCCATGCCTCTATGAGTGAACGACGCTACTTAATACAGAACCGTGGCTATAGAGACTTCTCTTCCGTGCCTCTCATAGTTAAACGTGGTACTAAAGACGTGCTTGTTACTCTTTAAAAAGCGTGCCTCCGGATGCTTCCCTTCCGTGCCTCACAAGGTAAAATGTTAAAATTGACATCTGATAGTGTTGCAATACCCCACCCATATACCTCCAATTCCGAGGAATATAATGAGAAAAATTAAAGAAAATTAACGCGATGCATGAAACCAAATTACATTTCTTAACAAAGTTCCTCACAACCAAGTTACTTAAGACAAAATAAGAAACTTCAGTCCACTACTTAATAACTACATACGCAGACAACGATCAGGGGCGCTGCTCTCTGCTTACTCCCCAACGACCTTCTCTTTGGGTTGCTGGGCGCGGAGATCCTCAATCTCCTTCTTCATCACCTCCATGACCTTCATGTCCTCGTCACGTTGCTTGACAGCAGCCACGGAGTACTCCACCAGCCAGTCGCGCTCGACGAGGAGCTTCGCCTTCTCATCCATAAGTTCTGTGATCATGGACTTCGTCTTCTTCACCTCGGCATCGCTATCCTTGAAGAGCCTCTTCCAGGATTGGATGACCTCCGACGCCTTCTAGAGATCATTGCAAAGCTTCACCCTATCACTCATAAGTTCATTGATGAAGCCGAACGCATTCGAATCCGAGGCACGCATCTCATTGCGCAGCTTGTCGAGCTCGATTAAGCAACTCTCGATCTGATCGCCTCCAGAACTGCTACCTAATCTGATGGAAGACGACACACCCTCATGCTGCTGGCTTCCTACTATAGGGGGAACCTGACAACAATAATTCACAACTAAATCAACTATCAGGAGGAGAGAAAAAACACAAGAAGTAGAAGCATAGTCAACTTACAGATGAGGAACCCTCGTCATTAAGGATCTCCTCCTGTATCTGGAAGCGGCGCTCCGGAGTAGTCTTCTTCTTCCCGGTCATGGCGGAGGGCGTCAGGAGTGAGAAGAGCAAGAGAAATGGATGGGCTAGCGGCAGGCAAAGGGAGGAAGAGGATATGGATCTGGTAAGAAGCAAAAAAGAGGTAGAGAAATGGATTGGCTCGGTCTGGTGGTGGGAAGAGGGAGAAACAAGATGTTGCTAGGGTTGGGGGACGTCGTCCCGCTTAAATAGCCAGACCTTGGTCTCGGGCAAGGAGCCGGAGCGGCAGCACGCGGCGTTCACATCCCCACCGGAGGAGACGCCCGTCGGACCTTTGGGCTTCCGCACCGGCGCCACGTGGCGTTCACATCCCCACCGAAGGAGACACCCATCGGACCGTTGGGTTTCCGGAGCGGCGCCACGCGGTGTTCGCACACCCACCGGAGACGCCTCATATTCTCACCATCTCTCTTAAATACCTCGATCTCTGCGCGCCTCGATGTAATTTCGTGTTTCCACAAGGGTCACAGCCGTGCCTGGTTTGGAACACAGAGGCACGTACACCTTCACGTCTGTGCCACCTACACCTTCACGTCTGTGCATCCAACGTTACACATTTGGAACACAGAGGCACTAACATGCCTCCTATGATACTAAAATCATGCCTCTCAAAGTAAACATGTCGCCGAAAAACATTTGACAAACATAGCCATGACTTAATGTCTGTGCCACACGTAGCTTCACATTTGTGCATCATAGAAGGCACGGTCCCTATGTCCATACCTCTATAACTGAACGAGTCAGCGAAAAATATTTGGAACACAGAGGCTCGGCCGTGACGTACTTAGTATAGAACCGTGACTGTGGAGACTTCTGACACTGTTGTTTTAAAAACGTGCATATTATTGTTTTAAAAACGTGCCTCTTATGCTTTTAAAAGCGTGCCTCTGGATGCATCCCTGACGTGCCTCACAAATTAAACGATTAAAATTGACATCTGACACTGTTGCAATACCCGACCCCATAAACCTCCAATTCGCACAAATATAATGAGAAAAACTAAGGACAATCAACGTGACATATAGGATACCAAATTTCATTTGTTAATAAAGTTCCCCACTACCAAATTACACAAGAAAAAATGAGAAACTTCATTCCACTCCTTAATAACATTTGACTAATTAAGGAAAATTACCGCGATAAAGGAAACCAAATTACATTTGTGAACAAAGTTACTGACAACGAAATTACACAAGACAAAATAAGAAACTCCAGTCCACTGCTTAATAACTTCAGACGCAGACAACGATCAGGGTCGCTACTGTCTACTTAGTCCCCAGCGACCTTCTTGTTGGGTTGTTGGGCGCGCAGTTCCTCAATCTCCTTCATAGCCTCCACGACCTTCATCTCCTCTACACGATGCTTGGCAACGGCCACGCATTCCTTCACCAGACGGTCGCGCTCAACGAGGAACTTCGCCTTGTCATCCGTAATATCTGCGATGGAGGCATTGCACTCCTCGAAGAGCTTCTTCCATCCGTCGATGATCTCCTCCAGCTTCGCTTTCTCAGCAATGCTCTCCTCGAAGAACTTCTTCCAGCCGTCAAAGATGTCCACCAGGTTGGCGGTCGCCTTCGAATCCAAATCCCTGATCTCCTCGAGCCGCTCATGCATGGAGATCTCGGTCTGATCGCCTCCGACACGAATGCGCTTGTGAGAGTCGTCGCCTGCCCGTGACACCTCCACGTCACGAAGGTACCGCTTAGGTTTTTCCGCCGCCGCCTTGGTCACCGCTCCCTGCTTTTTTCTTGACCCAGAACTGCTCCCTAATCCGCTAGAAGATACACCCTCATGCTGCTGGTATCCTGCAGTAGGGGGTTTCTGTTCAAGTTCGCGACGCAACCTAAGCCTACCTCCAATTGAGTCCGATCCAGTATGAGGAAGACACATCCTCATCATATTAAGAGGAACCTGATCACAATAATTCATAACTAAATCAACTAGCAGGAAGAGACGAAAAACAAATGAAGTAGAAGAAGGGTCAACTTACAAATGATGAACCCTCGCCAGCCTGGATCTCCTCCGGCATCTGGAAGCGGCGCTCCGGAGTAGTCTTCTACTGCCCGGCCATGGCGTAGGGGGTCACGAGCGAGAAGAGCAGCAGATGGACTGGCGGCGGGCAAAGGGAGGAAGATGATGTGGCTAGGGCTGGGGACGCAGTCCGGCTAAAATAGCCGGACCTTGGCCTCGGGCAACGAGCCCGAGCGGCGTCAAACGGTGTTCACACCCCCACCGGAGGAGACGCCCGTCGCACGGTTGGGCTTCAGGAGCGGCGCCATGTGGCGTTCACATCCCAAGCAGAGGACACGCCCGTCGAACCGTTGGGTTCCGGAGCAGCGCCGCGCGGCGTTCGCGCAACGACCGGAGGAGACGCCTCATATTCTCGTGGGGCTAAAACCATGCCTCATGGTGCTTCACTTCCGTGCCTCTCATAGTTACTCGTGGCAGTGAAAACATTTGGAGCACAGAGGCACGAACGTGCCTCCGATGCTACTAACATCGTGACTCTCGCAGAGAAAACGTGTCACTGAAAACATCTGGACAACAGAGGCACGGCTTCACGTCCGTGCATCACGTGCCTTCATGTACGTGCCTCCCGTTGCTTCATGTCCATGCATCATTCATGTCTCTCACAGTTAAACATGGTTCTCAAAACTTTTGGGACACAAAGAGGTTAGAACGTGCCTCTTATGCTCTTAAAAGCGTGCGTCTAGATCTTTCCCTGTTGTGCCTCACAAAGTAAAAGATTAAAATTGGCATCTGATAGTGTTGGAATACCCGACCGCATAAACCTCCAATTATACCATGAAAATAATGGAAAAAATCAAGGAAAATTAACGCGACCCATGAAACAAAATTACACTTGTTAACAAAGTTCCTGACAACAAAATTACACAAGACAAAACAAGAAACTTCACGTCCGTGCCTCATATTCTCGTGGGGCTAAAATCGTGCGGCTACATTTCCGTGCCTCTCATAGTCACTCGTGGCAGTGAAAACATTTGGAGCACAGAGACACGAATGTGCCTCTGATGCTACTAACATCGTGACTCTCGCAGAGAAAACGTGTCACTGAAAACATCTGGACAACAGAGGCACGGCTTCACGTCCGTGCATCACGTGCCTTCACGTACGTGCCTCCCGTTGCTTCATGTCCGTGCCTCTTCCATGCCTCTCATAGTTAAACATGGTTCTCAAAAAAATTAGGACACAAAGAGGTTAGAACGTGCCTCTTATGCTCTTAAAAGCGTGCGTCTAGATGCTTCCCTTCCGTGCCTCACAAAGTAAAAGATTAAAATTGACATCTGATAGTGTTGGAATACCCGACCGCATATAAACCTCCAATTATACCATTAATATAATTTGAAAAAACAGGGAAAATTAACTCGATACAGGAAACAAAATTACACTTGTTAAGAAAGTTTCTGACAACAAAATTACACGAGACAAAACAAGAAACTTCGCTCCACTGCTAAATAGCTTTGACTAATTAAGAAAAATTAACGCGTTACAAGAAACCAAAATACATTTGCTAACAAAGTTCCTGACAACCATATTACACAAGCCAAAATAAGAAACTTCAATCCACTGCTTAATAAACCATGCGAAGCAAACATCTAACAACAAGACTACACTACTCACCGTCATCGGAGATGTGCACTATCTCCATTCTGGGGTCGGCGTCGGCCACCGCCTCCTCCTCCTCCACATCCAGCTCATCGAAAAGCGCATCGGTCTTCGCATGTTCTTCCTTGAGGAAGCGCCGGTTGGACTCCACATACGCCTCATCCTGGATGGACTCCAGGATGGCGGTCTGCTCCGCCAGCAACGCCGCTTCGCCGAGCACGAACTCCTCCTCGTCATCCTCCAAGGCGAAGCCCGAAAATGATGACGGCTCCTCCTCCGGCTCCACCACGTCTTCCTCCACTAGATCAACCCCCTGCATGGGCTCCAACGCGTCACCCTCGTCTTCCTCCTCCTCCTCATTCTCCTCCGGCTCCGGCAAATCCGGAGGCAGGTCGGCTGCGACCCGCGCGGCGCGCCTCGAATGGATCTCCTCCTGCAACTAGAAGTGGCCCTCCGGAGTCAGCATGGCGTAAGTAGTCTTCTTCTGACGAGCCATGCGGAGGCGGTCAGGAGCAAAAAGAGCAAGAGAAATGGATTGGCTCGGTCTGGCAGCAGGAAGAGGGAGGAACGGGATGTGGCTACGGGTGGGGGACGCCGTCCGACTTAAATAGCCGGACCTTGGCCTCGGGCAAGGAGCCGGAGCGGCACCACGCGGTGTTCACATTCCAACCGGAGGAGACGCCCGTCGGACCTTTGGGCTTCAGCAGCCGGCCCACATGGCGTTCACATCACCACCGGAGGAGACTCCCATCGAACCGTTGGGTTTCCGGAGCGACGCCACGCGGCGTTCGCACACCCACCGGAGACGCCTCATATTCTCACCATCTCACTTAAATACCTCGACCTCTGCGCGCCTGGATGTAATTTTGTGTCTCCACAAGGGTCAAAGCCGTGCCTCGTTTGCTTCATAAACATGCCACCTACACCTTGACGTCCGTGCCTCCAATGCTACTAAAACATTTGGAACACAGAGGCACGAACATGCCTCCCATGATACTAAAATCGTGCCTCTCAAAGAAAAGTACGTGCCTCCCATTGCTTCACACCTGTGCTTCTACATAATCCGGGGCAGTGTCTCCCGCAGTGAAAACGTGTCAGTGAAAACATCTGGAAAAAGTGGCACGGCTTCACGTCCGTGCGTCACGCGCCTTCACGTCTGTGCCTCCCGTTACTTCAGGTCCGTGCCTCTCTCTTGCTTCCGCGGCCTTGGTCCTTGCTTCCTGGTTACCGGCCATGGCACACGCAAAGAGCTACAAACAAGAAACTCTTGTTTTTCTGTAGAGAATTGTGGACGAGGAGGGATGGGGATGTGCAGTGTTTTTGGAGTAGGTGCCCTTTATATACTGCAAATTGGGAGCACGTTTAGGTTTGCAAAATTTGGAAACTATGGAAAATATGGTAGAAATTTATTGATGGTTCTGGTTTCGAAGCCCGAAACGCACCCCGTCGCACACACCCCTCAGACGGTCAAACGCAGCAAAGCGACGCCTCGTATTCCGACAATCTCTCTTAAATACCTCGACATCAGCGCGCACTGGAAACCACTGCTCTCCTATCGTCACTCCAACTGCTCGTCCACACTACGGTCACTCCACTTCTACACGGAGGAATTACCATGCCTCTGCTGGATGTAATTTCGTGCCTCCACAATGGGAACCCAGAAGCTCGAGTCTGCCTCTTTTGCTTGAAAAACGTGCCTCCAATACCATCACCCCCATGCCTCTTATACTACTAAAACCATGCCTCTAGACGCTCTACTTCCGACATCTCACAATGAGTCGTGTCAGTGAAAACATCTCCAGCACAGAGGCACGAACGTGCCTCCTATGCCCCAAAACCGTGCCTCTAGCAGTGAAAACGTGTCACTGAAAACATTTGGAAAACAAAGGCACGGCTTCACCTCCGTGCGTCACGGGCCTTCACGTCTGTGCCTCCATTTTCGGCACGTCTGTGCTTCTTCGTAATATGCGATCGTGGCTTTGGTACCGTCACGTCCGTGACTCTCTAAGTGAACGTGTCATTGGAAAGAATTTGGAACACAAATGGACGACCTTGCATTCGCAGGAACGTAAAACTGAAAACAATTGAAACATAAGAGACACGATTTCTGCGTGAAAACGTCATCAGGTCCGTGCCTTTACGAGTGAATGAGTCAGTGAAAAATATTCGGAAAACAGAGGCACGGACTCAATAAGTAAACGTGCCATTTTTAGAGATGTTTGGAACACACGCACACGACCGTGCCTCTTTTTGCTACTGTAACCCATGACTCCCATGCTTGAAAAACGTGCCTCCAATACCGTCACACCCATGCCTGTTATACTACTAAACCGTGCCTCTAGAGTCTCTACTTCCGACATCTCACAATGAGTCGTGTTAGTGAAAACATCATGAGCACAGAGGCACCAACGTGCCTCTCATGCAACTAAAATCGTGCCTCTCGCAGTGAAAACGTGTCACTGAAAACATTTGGAAAACAGAGGCACGGCTTCACGTCCGTGCGTCACGTGCCTTCACGTCCGTGCCTCCATTTCCTGCACGTCTGTGCCTCTTCGCAATATGCAACCGTGGCTTTGGTACCGTCACGTCCGTGACTCTATGAGTGAACGTGTCAGTGGAAAGAATTGGAACACAAACGGATGACTTTGCATTCGCGGGAACGTAAAACCGAAAACAATTGAAACATAAGAGACACGTGAAAACATCATCAGGTCCGTGCCTTTACGAGTGAATGTGTCAGTGAAAAATATTCGGAAAACAGAGACACGGACTCAATAAGTAAATGTGCCATTTTTAGAGACGTTTGGAACACACGCACACGACCGAGTCTCTTTTTGCTACTGTAACCCGTGACTCCCATGCTTGAAAAACGTGCCTCCAATACCGTCACCCCCATGCCACTTATACTACTAAACCGTGCCTCTAGAGGCTCTACTTCCGACCTCTCACAATGAGTCGTGTCAGTGAAAACATCTCGAGCATAGAGGCACCAACGTGCCTCCGATGCAACTTAAATCGTGCCTCTCGCGGTGAAAACGTGTCACTGAAAACATCTAGAAAAAGAGGCACGGCTTCACGTCCGTGCGTCACGTGCCTTCACGTCCGTGCCTCCCGTTACTTCAGGTCTGTGCCCCTCGTTGCTCGTCCGTCACTGTCGTGCCTCTACATATTATGCGACCGTAGCTGTCATAGCGTCACGATCGTAACTCTCTGAGTGAACGTGCCAATATGCAAACAATTGGAACACAGAGGCATGAACATGCCTCCAATGATACTAAAATTGTGCCTCTCAAAGTAAACATGTCACTAAAAAACATTCGACAAACATAGGCACGGCTTCGCGTCCGTGCCACACGTAGCTTCACATTCGTGCATCACGCGGCTTCACATCCATGGCTCTCGTTGTTTCACGTATGTGCCTCCCGTTGCTTCACGCCCGTGCCTCTACATAATCCGGGGCAGTGCCTCCAAGAGACAAACGGCCGTACCTCTCTCAGTGAAAGTATCATTGAAAACAATTGGAACATACAGACACGGCCGTGCTCATATCGATTGAAAGCGCAAACATATGCTTGTAAAACCGTGCCTACCTTGACTTCACGCCAGGGCCCCTCTTAGTGTACGTGAAAAAAGCTGCACGGCGGCCTATGTCCATGCCTCTATAACTGAACGAGTCAGCGAAAAAAATTTGGAACACAGAGGCTCGGCCGTGACGCTAATTAGTACAGAACCGTGGATGTAGAGACTCCACGTGCGTGCTTTTCAAAGCGTGCCTCTTATGCTTTTAAAAACGTGGCACTTATGCCTTTAAAAGCGTTGGGCTTCCGGATCAACGCCACATGGCATTCACATCCCAGCAAGAGGAGACGCCTCATATTCTTGTGGGGCTAAAACCGTGCCTCGTGGGGCTTCACTTCCGTGCCGCCCACAGTCACTCGTGTCAGTGAAAACATTTCGAGCACAGAGGCACCAACGTGCCTCCCATGCAACTTAAATCGTGCCTCTCGCAGTGAAACCGTGTCACTGAAAACATCTGGGAAAAAGAGGCACGGCTTCACGTCTGTGCCTCGCGCGCCTTCACGTCCGTGCCTCCCATGCTACTAAAATCGTGCCTCTCGCAGTGAAAACGTGTCACTAAGAACATCTGGGAAAAAGAGGCACGGCTTCATGTCCGTGCCTCGCGCGCCTTCACGTCTGTGCCTCCCGTGGCTTCAGGTCCGTGCCTCTCGTCCGTCATTGTCGTGCCTCTACATAATATGCGACTGTGCGTGTCATAGCGTCACATCCGTAACTCTCTGAGTGAACGTGCCAATATGCAGACAGTTGGAACACAGGCGGACGACACAGTTGGAACGTGCCAATTACATTTGTAAACAAAGTTCCTGACACCAAAATTACACAAGACAAAACAAGAAACTTTGGTCCACTGCTAAATAGATTTGACTAAGTAAGGAAAATTAAGGCGATATAGGAAACGAAACTACATTGGCTAACAAAGTTCCTGGCAACCATTTGACACAAGACAAAATAAGAAACTTCAGTCCACTGCTCTCGACTTAGTCATCAGCGACCTTCTTCCTGGGTTGCTCGGCGCGGAGTTCCTCGATCTCCTTCTTCATCGCCTCAACTTGTTGCTCGACAGTAGCCATGGATTCTTCCACCAGCCGCTCGTGCTTGCGAGGAGCTTCACCTTCTCGTCCATAAGTGCCTCGACAACGGCTTCCAGCTTCGTCACCAAGGCACTGCTCTTCTCGTGCAGCTTCATCTAGCGGGCAGCCTACTCGTTCTTCTAGTGGAGCTCGTTGACAAGCTTCGCATTGTTACCAACAAGTCGCTAGATGAGACCGGTCGCCTTGTCAACCGAGGCATCGCTCTTCTCCAGCAGCTTCTCCAAGCGGGCGATCAGCTCCTGCTGCTTAATTAGCTCAGCGAGCACATCGTCGCTGTCCAAGGAATTCAGCACTACCGGCTCGTCAAGATCACCTCCAATACGAATGCGCTTGTGAGAGCAATCACCTGCCCGTGAGAGGTTGTTCAAGACCTCGGCACCGCGGCAGGACACCTCTGCTGCGGCTACCGCCTTACGGCGGGACCTCTCTCTTGCTTCTGCGGCCTTGGTCCTTGCTCCCTGGTTACCGGCCATGGCACACGCAAAGAGCTACGAACAAGAAACTCTTGTTTTTCTGTAGAGAATTGTGGACGAGGAGGAATGTGCAGTGTTTTTGGAGTAGGTGCCCTTTATATACTGCAAATTCGGAACACGTTTAGGTTTGCAATTAATTTGGAATACTACCAAAACGCACCCCGTCGCACACACCCGTCAGACGGTCAAACTTAGCAAAGCGACGCCTCGTATTCCCACAATCTCTCTTAAATACCTTAACCTCTGGGTGCACTGGAAAACACTGCTCTCCTATCGTCTCCCCAACTGCTCGTCCACACTACGACCACTCCACTTCTACACGGAGGAATTACTATGCCTCCGCTGGATGTAATTTCGTGCCTCCACAACGGGAACCCAGAAGCTCGAGTCTGCCTCCTTTGCTTGGAAAACGTGCCTCCAATACCATCACCCCCATGCCTCTTATACTACTAAAACCATGCCTCTAGGTGCTCTACTTCCGACATCTCACAATGAGTCGTGTCAGTGAAAACATCTGTAGCACAGAGGCACGAACGTGCCTCCTATGCCCCAAAACCGTGCCTCTAGCAGTGAAAATGTGTCACTGAAAACATTTGGAAAACAGAGGCACGGCTTCACCTCCGTGCGTCACGGGCCTTCACGTCTGTGCCTCCATTTCCTGCACGTCTGTGCCTCTTCGTAATATGCGACCGTGGCTTTGGTACCATCACGTCCATGGCTCTCTGAGTGAACATGACAGTGGAAAGAATTGGAACACAAACAGACGACGTTGCATTCGCGGGATGTAATTTCGTGCCTCCCTCAGTGAACGTAAAACTGAAAACAATTGAAACAAAAGAGACACGATCATGCCTGTTCCGCGTGAAAATGCCATCAGGTCTGTGCCTTAACGAGTCAACGAGTTGGTGAAAAATATTCGGAAAACAGAGGCACAGACTTAATAAGTAAACGTGCCATTTTTAGAGATGTTTGGAACACACGCACACGACCGTGCCTGTTTTTGCTATTGTAACCCGTGACTCCTTTGACTTCACATCCGACGATTCTCCTTAATGCGGAGGACCCATGCCCGTACAGGCATCACATCCGTGCCTCTCTCAGTTAAACCTAACAGTGAAAAAAATTCGATCAAAGAGACACAAACGGCGTCTTCCGAGACTTCACGTCCGTGTCACGTTCGTGCCTCCACAAGGGTCACGACCGTGCCTGTCGTTTCGTCATGGCTCGTAACTATCAAATAGAACGGTAAACATTTAGAAAACAGACACGGACGTGCATCTTCTGCTTCTAAAACACAATGAACATTTTATCAACTTCCTGTACTGCATGTCCCTCATTTTCTGTACTGCTTTTTCCTCAGTCGTGCACTCCATGTTCGTCGGTTGTGCGCTGCACTGGCAACTACTTTGTGCAGTGCACGAATCAAGGACTAGCTGCTACTACATTCATTCGTTTTCCAGTACGTGGGTTTTAGTGAACTCCAATAATTTGTAACAGAGAAGGTGCAACAATGTACTAGAACTAAATTTTGTCATAACATACGCAAAACTACATAGTGTTCGAGCCTGATTACAAAGCAAACTAGATAAGAAGCAAACAAGCAACTACAAACTAGACAGAAAGCAAATCCGATGACAAATCTAAAATGGCTCGAGCACATTGACAGACACTTCCTTGGGCGGCCCCATCTTCGTCTTCAGTAGTAGTCTCCCCAGGTCCTGGGCGCTTCCTAGACTTCTCCATCTTTGCCCGGCGAAGCCCGTCCTGGGTAATGGTGATCCGGCTCCATATCTCGTACGCCGCGTAAGCGTCCTTTGCCGCATACTCGATGTGCCTCATGGACAGGGGCATGCACTCCCAGCGCTTGTGTTCTGCGTCAGTAATCTTCTTCATGTCGTTGTAGGATTCGTCGGTGAGGACGCCGGAGACGTCTCCAAGCGAGTCCAGCGACTTGGTAGCTTCGGCACCCTCCATTCCTTCTGGATGTCGACAAAGTTGGTGATCTCCAGCCCAATGCGCTCGAGCTTCTCTATGTCCCCGTCGATGGAGAATCCAACAAAGGTGTACCTTGGGTCGAGAAGGAAGTTGTCGAACACCGGGCACTTGTCATCACCGAAACCCCTTGGAACATACACGCACGACCGTGCTTTCACATCCGGGCCCCTTACAGAGTCACAGTGAACATCTCCTCACCAGAAAAACGTATGACTGAATAACCCAACGAAAACATTTGGAACACTGCGGCACGAGCGTGCCCGATATGAATTCATGTTTGTGGCTCCGTCGTGACGCGAAGGCCATTTCTCTCTAACTGAAACACATGTAATCGTGACTCTTATTCAGACGTAACCGTGACTCCGCTTCGCATGTAACCGTGCCACTCATGTCTACACTGTCGTGCCTCTCCTAAACACCATGTCAGTGAAAACATCAGGAAAAGAGGAGCACGACCGCGCCTCTCCTGCTTCTAAAATTGTGCCTCAAGTGGATTCACGTGCGTGCCTCTCACACTAAACATGACAGCAGCGCAATGTGAACAGAGTCACGACGCTGCCCCTGCATAACATAGGACCTTGCCTATATAGTGGCATCAAGTCCGTGCCTCAATCAGTAAACGAGTCAGCGAAAAAATAGAGAGGCAAGAACGTGACTCTGCTCCATGCCTCTCGCAGTTTGAGGCGTTCTTCCGAGGCACGCTACGAACCGTTCGTTCGTAGCGTTCACATGGTTTAGGGTTTCTCTTTATTAAGCAGAGACAAGTGCGTAGGCATTATTCCGAGCCATCAGATCCAAGGAGCTTTACTTTCTGCTTAATACAGAATGAGACTATCGCACAGGCATAAGCTCCATGCTTCACGTCCGTGTCACGTTCTTGCTTCCACAGGAATCACGGCCGTGCCTCTCACAGCGAAGCGTATCGCTAATACATTTAGAAGACAGAGGCACGACCATGCCGCACTTTAATACAGGACTGTGCCTGTCATGTCCGCACGTTCGTGACTCTCACAGTGAACTATAAAAACATTTGCAAAACAGGCACGAACGTCCATCCCATCTAAAATCATGCATGCAGATGCTCCACGCCACGCACTTAAAACAGCCACTATAAACGTCTAGAACACGAGAAGGCACGAATGGCGTGTCACGTCCATGCCTCTCTCACAAAAGTCATGGCCGTGCTTCTCTGAGTGAAGACATTTGGATCACAGAGACGCACGAACGTGACTCTGCATAACACAGAGACGCACGAACGTGACTCTGCATAACACAGAGACGCACGAACGTGACTCTGCATAACACAGAACCGTGCGTGATAGAGGCAGCAGCTCCGAGCCTCTCGCAGTTAAACGTGTCACCGAAAACATTTGGAACACAGACAGGCTCGAACGTTACCCTGCGTGATAGGGAAACATGCCTATGCAGGCTTCACATCCGTGCCTCTCGAACTAAACGAATCAGCAGAAACATTTGGAACACAAAGACGCACGAACGTGACTCTGCTTAATACCGAACAGTGCCTCTATGGGCTTCACGTCCGTGCCTGCCAGCCGAAACATTGGAACACAAAGAGACAAGAACTTCTATGTGCTTATTAGGGACCCGTGCCTCCGTGGCCTTCACTTCCGCGAGTTTCAGCCTGAAACATTTGGAACACAAACACACACGAACGTGACCCTGCTTAATACGGAGACGTGCCCCTGTTGACCTCACATCCATGCTCCTACAGTTACATGTGATAGCCAAAAAACATTTGGAATACAGAGGCATCAACGTGCCTCTTCTTAAAATGGAACACCACAAAAACAAGTGGAAAAAACAGACGGACCGCCATGCCTTTACTGGAGACAACTTCGTGCCTCCATAGTAGACACGGCCGAGCCTCTCTCAATGAACGCATCACTGAAAACAATTGCAACACAGAGAGGCCCGCCCGTGCCTGTTTCGTTTGAAAACGAAAACATATGCTTCTACAAACGTGCCTACCTTGGCTTCACATCATCGCCCCTCCCAGTGTACATGGAAACAGAAACATGACACTGCCTCTGCATAACATAGACCGCGACTATAATGCCATCACATCCGTGAATCAATGAGTAAACGAGGCATTGAAAAATATCAGGAACACGAAGAGGCACGACCGTGGCACTACTTAATACAAAATTGTAGACACATCACGGCCGTGTGTCTCAGGGTGAACGGGTTACTGAAAACTTTTGAAACACAGAGGCACAAACATGCCTTTTGTGCTCTTGAAACCGTGCCCCCGGGTGCTGCCCTTCTATGCCTCACACGGTGAAACGTGTCACTGGAAACATTTGGAAAACAAAGGCACGATCGTGCTCCCACGAACAACTGTTTTTGCATTTTTGTTGACATGGGTGCCGTACCACTACCTTTGTTATTTTATTTTTAGTGGTGTCACTGAACTTAAATACAAAAATGCCAGAGTCCCACCGACTAACACGTAAGAAGCAAACAAGAAAAACACCCAGGTTGTCAAAAAACTAGCGCAGACAGGCCCACAGATTGTTGCATGAATCTTGATGCTTATACGGACGGTGGAAAATTAGAGACGGTTCGATCATTCCCCTCGCTCTGCTGGTCTCCTCCTTCCCCTTTCGCAGGGAAAATCACGAACACTACGCCTCCCGCACGCTCTGCTCCTTCCTTCCGCCCCTTCCTCCAAACCGGCAGACCAGCCCAACTACGAAATCGAGTTCGCCTCACCGTACAACCACCGCCGCACTTCGCCAACCACCCTTCATTGCGAGACACAAACCGTAAAACGGTGCCCGTGACAGCACCAAAAACCCCTCCCGGCGGCGGCGACTGATGGCAAGAACCTGTGCTCTGAAGACATCGCAACAAAGAGCAGCGACAGAATTAGCCGATGGATGCGAGAAACCCAGCACCCACAAACGAAGGTAAAAGTTCCTACATTCCATTCCATTCCAGGAGGGCGGACATAGTGATTTTCCCCTTTTCTCGGTCAGGAACCCTAGCCGGCGCAAAAAATCTGTTTTCGAATTACTCTATTTCAACTTCTCTAACAGATAGGAATAGCGTAGGGAAGACTGCAATTGAAATGCTACTCCTCCCCATTACAGATTTTTGGACAGAGGATATTGCTTAACACGTACCTGACTTCAGTAAGAATGACCCCACTGTAGATTTAAACTCTGGGAGCATCCTGACAGACCAAACTTGATAATTACACGTCATTTTCTACACACATTGATTATATCTGTTTAAAATTACGTGCCTCTGGTTTCAAAAACCGTGGTACAGGAATATGTGCACCTGTGCTTCTACGGTGAAACAACCCGTGCCTCTTCAACCATAATATTTATTTTTTCCACGCGATGCATGTCATCTTTTGCTGTGAGATTAAACTCTGCTTCTAACACCTGGCCATTTTTATGCAGCAATGACCGGTGTAAAGGAAAAAAGGAAGCCTACGGAAGAGCCTACCATGCAGAAAGGTCATGTCAAAGGTTTAAGCAAAGTGTCCACTCCACTGTCCAACTAAGAAAAACTATATAGCGACATAAATAAGTTAACCGTTTTCCTTGACACAAGTATAAAAAATTGTATTATATTCTGCAAATAAAATTGTGCCTATGTGTTTCCAAAACTATATCCCTTTCCTTTTTTGCAAACGAATCAATATCCTTTTTTGTTACCTGATCATTATGCAAGTCACGAAGACAGTGATATTCAAACAATCCTGTCTGAAATTAATATGCAAAATGAAGAAAGACGCAGCATCTCTCCTCACCCATCAGAAAAAAGTACACAACAAATCAAGCAGAACGAAGCAGCGGCCATGCCAATCCTGGACAAAAACACTACACCACTGGTAACTTACAGTAGGCAGACAGATAAAAATGATGCTATCAAGAGCAAACGAGTAAAAACAAGCAGACGAGAGAGGCAATCAGAAACAAAGGCTGTTGTTCCTCCTGAAGCTGAAAGGAAAAAAGCGAAAGAACAACACTGATGTCATCCTCGAAAGTGATACCTTGCAACAGCCAAAGCGTCTAATGGTACTCCCGCCACCAGCACCACCCACGACCAACAAACAAACTGAAAGCATGAAGAAAAACAAACGAGCACGGGTGCAACAAGAACCGGATGACGCCAACAAAGATTCGGAGCCTGATGGTGCCGACGATGATACAGAAGGCGATGCCGATTTCATTCCTCCAGAGGACAATGAAACCGAAGAGGACGGCAATGATGCCGAAGAGGGAAACAGTGATCATGTAAAACACATTTCTCTAGGAATTTTTGTTTGCCGCTGATTACCACTGAAAACTAAAATGATCCTTTTCTAACAAAACCCCTTTTTTCTTTTTCTGAAACAGCCAAAAACAAACAGGAAGGGCGCAAAGAGGAGAAAGACAAGCGGGAACGAATTGGCAGCACCAACAGATGATGAAGGAGAGGCAACAACTGATGAAGACAAATGTAGAATCAAAGTAGGAGCAACATTCGTACACGTCAAACAAGCATGGGAATTACTTAAAGAACATCACCGAAGAGATGTTCGGGAGGCAGGATTTGGCAGCATAGAGCACTGCAAGATAACTGGCTCCATCTACAGGCCACTTGCAGCACACATCTACAGAAATCTGAACACGGACAACATGACGATAGGCTTTGGAGAAGCTGATGAAGACAAGAAAATCAAGATTACCAAGGAAGGCATCCATAAGGCTTTTGGATTCCCAAACGGCAAACCGAAGACAGCACCAAGGCCGCAGACTTCCCCCAGAGATATGAAGGAACTGACATCAGAACTAGGCCTCAAAAAAATAGATTTCAAAACTAAAGATCTGTTTGAAAAGCTAAAAAAATAGTAGAAATAGACGAGCCAGAAGCAAACAGGAAAGTAGTTAAAATCTTTTTCCTCATTCTCTTCCACAAGGTCTTATGTGGAACAACCGCCCCTATCTTCAGCAAGCAAGCAATAATGGTCAAGAAAATGAATTATAAAGAAATGGCACAGATGGATTACTGCCAGGTCGTCGTCGAAGGGATTAAGGATGGAGCTCAAAAATGGCAAAAACATGAAGAGGAAAAACAGGAATTTAAGAACAAAAAGCACCTCAATGGATTGGCACAGGGACCAGTAATCATGTACCTCGACTCCCTGCTGTAACCAAGCACCAGAGAAATGCGCAAAATTGCTGAGAGAATGGACAAGACCTCGACACCACGAGCGAACCATCTCACCGAGAAGGATCTAACAAAAGTAGCTAGAGCAGACATGAAGAAGGATGGAGAAGGATGTCCGGATCACTAAGAATTTGGCAAGATACAGGTATGGCTCTTTTGTCTATAAATTGCTTGTACCTTGTAAAAACATTTTCGATTCTAACAAATTTCATTCTAACGAAACAACGCAGACATGGAAAGGAACAGCAGACAGGATCTTCTACACAAACGAAAGAAACACAGAATTACCTTTGCCTGCAATGCAACTCATACAAGCACAGCAACAAAAACATCACCAGCACACGACCAAACTGCTACCACCCCCACCCAAGGTCCGGCGCGAAGGACCGGCCAGCACCAGGGGAAGCAGGGAACTCGAGACAAGCACCGGCGAAGGATCAGCAGAAGGATTCAAAATAATCAATGCAATGTTGAAAAACGTGCTTGACGAAGCATCACAGTTACCCGCAATAAGAAACAGAGCAGGATGCCAATGCACCGATGAAGAGGAAAATTTCGATCAAAAAGCCAGAGAATCACTGATAGAACAAACGACGTCCCTGATAAAAGCTTTCGATCATCACAGTGACTTCCAGCGCATGATTTGCAAGGCAAGAAAGAAGGAAAGGGACGAGGGGAACCTGATAGCAGTAGAGCAAGAACATGCACAAGACACAACTAGAGTAGTTGATGACAACCACACAAAAGAAGACGTAGTGACAACAGTAGCACAAGAAACGCGAAAAAGAAAGGCACCCCATGGAGAGGAAGAGAAGGAGAGAAAGACAAGATCCAGGATACAAAAGATAACGATTAACAAGAAAGACACAAAGGAGCACAAGCAGGTACAAAAGAGACACAAGGAGAAGCACGTACAAAGCAACACAAACGTCAAGGAACAACAAAAGCAACAAAGAAAAGTAGCAGTAGAAATAAAAGTTGCAGATCACGAACAAGCAAAAGCGGTAAATACTAACAATACACGATGTGGTTTGACTTCGCCAGTCTGTTCTCATACTCACAGTAATTTTTTTTTGTTTCATACTCTCCAGGCACGCATGCCAGCCCACGATGAAGGCCGAAAGCAGGATGATGGCAACAACACCGAGCACGAGGATCCAACAAACAAATCATCCAACCTCACAATAGATGATGCTCCATCAAGCACAACCGCGAAAGCAGTACATGAGACAACCGAGATAGGAAGCAGCAAACACATGAGTGTAAACAACCCTTTTCCACTTTTAAACTGCATAGAGTTGTGAGTTAACTGACAAACCTACTTGACTCAGCTCCGCAGTCCCGCCGAGCTAGACTCGGCCCCCGACGAAGCACAAGTTGACCCGAACATCCTAGATGACCACAAACTAGACCATCTTATAACTGACAAAGAAAGAGTAGACGCAGACGAAAACATCCAAACCACCAACAAAGAGGTAAAATTCAACAACAACCCTTTTTTGAAGATTTATAAGCGATAAACTACCTAGTACAGCCTACCACAACAATATGGAAAATACAAGAATTACAAGGAATGCATAACCTTTTTCTCTGAACAACACGGGAAATAAACAAGCACACTGCTGTCAAGAATCAACAAGGACCACAGCTAGGGGAAGCCACAAAACACGGGGAAGTTGTCAATGCAATAGTAGCCAGTGCTGCAAATTAAGACCAACCTTCACTTGACAAACGGGAACTACAAATACCCCAGCAACGTCAACGGCTGAAGAGGTGAAGTTGGACGACCTGCTTCTATAACATAAGAAAATAAAAAAATAGTTAAGCACACACAAATGAAGTCTCACCTTTATCTACATTTTTTATTGAACAGACAAAAGAAGCAAACAAAAGCACTGGCGTAGAGCAGCAAAACTCACAGCAAGAGGACGACAAGAAACAAGGACAACATGTCTTTACAGTAGTAGACAACCCTGCCACTGGAGAGCAAGAGGTATTACAAATAATAGACAATGCTGCTGCCACTGGACAAGACCCAAAACATTCAGAAAACGAAGAAGAAGAAGAAGCACACACGGCACCGCAGACAATGACTGAAAAGGTGAAGTTACAAAACATGTTTCTACAACATATATATAAAAAAATAGCTGCACAGACAGATATGCAGTCCCATTTAACTACTTTTTTGTCTTACAACAGCCGCAACAAACAGAGGAGAGCACCGACATTCAACATCAACAAAAGCAACCAGAGGAGACCATTAAACAAGGGGAACAAGATATTCCAACGGTAGACAGGGATGGCACTCATGACCAAGCCCAAAATACTTCACTTAAGGAACAAGAAGTAGCAGGCGCTCGAGCGGCGACAACGACCGAAAAGGTAAAGTTACATAAGCTGCTCTAGTATATGAAATTAAAAAATAGCTTCCGTCACAGACACAAATGCATTCCCATTTACTGACCCCTATGTTCTCTTGTAGTTTATTTTGTGCTGGCTCTTTTGTTGTTATGTTTTAATTTACAGATTGTGAGATAGTACTTAAGTTTCTTTTGTCTTGCCTGTTTCGCTGCTAGAAGATACACCTTGTCCTTTGTCGTTCCTTTCTTGTTCTTTTTCTGCTTGTGCTTGCATGTGATGATGTCCCTTTAGGGTTTTACAAAGGAGAAAGGGAGCAAAGATTGTGATCCCGTGAACAGAGCCATCAAAGACATGTACAACGCTGTATGCAGGCCACGGACAAAGAAAGCAGGGTAAGTTCATGTAACTACCACAGAACACATTCTTTCAATTTCTTTCCGTGTAAACTGTGTAAACTAAAATATTTTCAAAATATACATTGCAGAGATAAGCTTTTCATGAGAACGGAGATGTTAAATGTCAATCTAGGTCATGTGGCCGAAAGCTTCACAGTCGGAAATCCAGTGAGCAGCGAAGCCATCGAGCCCATGCTAGTGATCTTGAGAAATGAACTCAAGGGCACAGGACGAAAAATTCTATCATTAAACAACATTGTAAGTAAAGATCACGGCAAAAACGTGTCAACAATGAATATCAGTATATCAATCGATCAACTTTGTCTACAAGTGAACTGACAAATTCCTTTTTGTGTACATATGACAAAACAAGCAGCACTCAATAAAGCGAGCCGATGACAATGATCCAATGTGCTTCAAAAATAAAGACCAAGCACATATCAGAAATAAACTACTACCTGTCAGGCTTAAAAGATTTTTCAATATAAAAGAAGTAGAAAAAGTGCAAGATTATGACATGGTAAGAAGATCACCTGTTACAGATACGAAAATCCAATAATGGCTCTACAGTTCTCTTTTATGTCCAACAAACCATGCCTAAATCTAAGAAGGATTGCAAATGGTTTCTTTTTATTTTGCCTCTTGCAGGTCTTTCTACCAGCTTCCATAGGCGGGTATAAGAAAGATGGAGCTATCGGTCACTATTTCACAATTACAGTTAACATGAAAAAAGAGTGCTTTGAACTCCTTGACTCTTCAACTGCATATCCCGGGACAGTACAATTCTTCAACACTGTCACAAGCAAATTGAAGAAGATCTGGAAGCAAATGAGCACAGAGCTCCAGCTTTCACCAAGAAGTATCGACCATTTCAAAAAGGTCAAAATGCAGGTGCCACTTCAGGTAGAAGACACGTAAACAGTACCAACCTTCCTCTCTTTTTTTCCTGCAACATTTAGTACTTCCATTCCTAAATACAGGATGTTAGGGCAGTTTTACCCAAACTACCCCAACGTCTTATATAAAATATAAGGTATTTCATGACACAGGCCAGCAATAATAACCAATCATTCTTCTACATGCAGAATGGACTGCGCATTCTATATGTACATGAACGTGAAGCACTACTCTCAAGATGGAACAACAGTGGTCTTAACGGAAGAACATGTCCCAGAGTTGAGGAAAAAAATTCTATATCAACTAATCAGCCAATGCAGAGACAATACCGTACTATCATTAATCAACTATACCACAGGTTCGTCTTTCTAAAGACAAGCAAGTAATACTTTGCTTAAGTAATTTTTAGAAACCAAGCCTCATAATTTTTCAGACTACCAGTTAATAATGATTTTTTTTCTTGATTCTAACAGATATGCTGAAGCGTAAAGTCAACATCGGAGACACAGAAATGCAACGGACAAAATTTGACATACTAGAAGAGTTTCCTCCAACTCCCGAGCCCAAGGAAAAAACTATTGGAATAAGCAGTCAAGACCAAGAAGTTATTGATATTACTGACACATGCACCGAAGAGCAAGAAGTTATACATGTAAGCAACCAGGAACTGATTGAAGAAATTGACTCACAACAACATGGGCAAACAGAAGCTGATTTATAGAGGGAACATGAACGCGACGATCCACCAATAGAACCAGATCGACAACCAATATGAAGAAAACATCAACAGCAACAGCAACAGCTTCATAGCGCAGCAACTTGAGCAAACACACACTGGTTTAAAAGAGGATAACAGAAGGAAGGATACACCAACTGCGCAAGACCAGCTTTCCAAGCTGAACAAGCACCTTGTTGCTGACTAAAAGAAGGACATCAACAATGAGAAGATTTTACAACAAAAGATACTTGAGAAGAGGAGAAGCGATGCTGCCGTCTCTGTTAAAAAACCCAACAAAACCGACAACACAAAATTGGGTACACAAGCAGCAGGATGCAACACCTCAAGTAGAGCATCTAGAAATGACCAGCAAGGTACCTCAAGTACCGTCTCTCTAGCGTTCTTATCACATGAAGCGCTAACCAAGGCTCTAGAAAATGATAAATTTTTTGCAGGCCTTAGCCCAGACGAACTAAGAACATACAACGAACTTGTTTTAAACAGACGAATGGCATTCGATGATTTCAAAATAGGCATCGATGATCAACGATAGCATGAATGTAACAAGAAAAACAGACAGCATCTGGCAAAGTTGCAGCAAGATTCTCCAAAGCCTTCAAAGATTCATCATCTGAGATCAGCTCAGCAAACATAATCTCAATCAAGAGGCCGTTGAAGCGATCGACCAGGGTCTTTGAGAAAGTCAACATACCAAAGTAAGTAGATTCTCTCTCTTCCCAAAAACAAGAAACAGAGAAGTGCAGCTACTCTTAAAACCAGCTAACCACTGACTCTATTATGCGTAAACCTTTTTTGCTTGCAGAGAAAACGTATATAAAAGCTCAAAGCGAGAAGATAACATTACCGGAAAGGCCATGATGGACCAGACATGACAAGTAGATGCACAAATGGAGGGCTCGATGGCAAATGCGTTATTGGAAGAATGGGCAGAACAGCAACAATTCAATAGAAGCGACACAATCGTACTACAAGCAGAATTCGCAAATGTATGAGTACCTCTTACACAAAAACACATCCACCATTGCTGTGATAAATTTCTTAAATAAAACTATGTACTCGCTTTCTTCCAGATGGTGCTTGGTCTCGATTCTAAAGAAGGAGACCTAAGAGAATTCGACGAGGTCGAAGCACTAAACGCATTTGGAACCCTTGTGAAAGGAAAAAACCTTCTAAATAAGAAGATGGTAAGTTCAGAATTATTACCAAATAAAACTATGCACGCATGATTTATTCTCCTTAAGCTTGAATAATTGCATGAAATTTAATTTTTCCAAGAACCATGACCTTTTTCAACTATCTCTCTGACACCCAACACAGATCATGATACCTCATTACACGGCTCATCACTTCATGCTGTATGTGTTGAACAAGTATAGGAGTACCATCAACATAATTGACTCATTGAATTACATACTCAAAAACGATACAACTTGGAAGGAACACCATAGGAATCATACAGAACTGGTATGTCCTTTGAACCTTGCTTTACTTTTTTTCTGACGATAATACAATATGATTACTTTTCTCAACTGCGCATCCAAACGACAAAACCAAAATGTAATCAATGATTAAAAGGATGTACGTACTGATGAAGAAGCATTACGGAGAATCAGCACTAAAAGCCAGCAATGAACCGAATTGGGTCAGGATAGAAGACAAACCTTACAGAGTTTGCGCGCCGAAACAAGAGGGTACGCAATACGAACACTTCATGGTCCAATTTGTAAAATACTGGAACGGCATTATTCTGACCAAGGACAGAGAGGATTTTCATGTAAGTAAATAGCACAGGCAACAATTTACTTAATTAGCGTAATTACTTGATTTCTTCAAAAAAAATTCAACATATACGTGGAGACCATGAAAAAATAAAACATCCAATGACATGCCTGCAGCCTACCAAGGTGGATGCCGAATGGAAACTAGAGTACGTATTCACAGTCATATTCGGTAACACCAACCAAATAAAGTGGGATGAACTTCCAGGAAAAATCAAAGATTTCAAACCAGAAACTACAAACTTTTTTCCGACCAGGAAAGGTAATATAACTATTTTCTGTTTACTATTTTCAACAACTCATGGTTGGTCTATCTTTTCAGCATGACAAAAGCTTGCATATTACTTTTAATAGTAACAGCTATAAATTTTTACCTGCTTTGACAGAACCAAGGAGAAAAAACAAGGACGAAGCAGGAAGCAGCATGAAATATCTAGAACATGAATACTCCTTTGAACACATGGACAAGGCATCTCAGCTCTACCAAATAGTCATGTGGGAGAGCTGGCAGAACAAATTCAAAAGGTGAGTTGTTTCCTTATGCAACTCAAATTTGTTGGAGTGAGGCCACAGTCAGAGAAAGAACACACCAAACTAAAAACATTCTTTAATTCTTGTTTATCAATTTGTTTGTCACTGACTCTCACAAGGAAACTTTCTTTTACTGTCCTATCACCAGAATACATATATATATAGCCGGACACGTACACACAGCGAAAGCACATATTTAATTGGAGCCAGCCTCAAGGCAGTATTTGGTCCAAGACCAGCACAGAAGAACAAACGTGACCACATTGAAAAGAGGGTGCTTGATGAGATAGCAGAAATCTGGGAAAGCAGACAGGCTTCAAAGCAAAGCCACAGACTAATATTAGGCCCAAGCTTCGCAGAGGTAAATTTCAAAAAACCAAAAACATAACATGAATTTGTCTATTTGCAACGACTATTTTATCTATTGATACCAATTTATTTTTTCTAACTCCTTTATCTCATATTTATCGTCTGTAGCATATACTGGATATAAAGAATACATCTACATCTGTTTTCAACTTTAAAACTAATTTTGAGGATAGGATGCATCAATTGGTTCCCATATATCTTAAAGACCATCAAAAGAAGAAGCTCTCCACAGCAAAAATGGTATTAGCGTTTTCCCTACAACAAAATCAAAATATGTGTTTTAACATATTCCTTTATACTAAACTCTCATCTAACATAATTTTTTTTGTACATAGGTATTCATACCACTCGAGAAGGAAGACCGCTGCATACTATTTATGCTGGACAGATATACGAGGAAACTACACATTATTGAACCTCAAGAAACCTCTCTCAAAGAATTCAAGAAGGAACAAGCATTAGAAAAACTACAAAATCTGTGTACTTATCAAACAAATAAAGCACTTGATGACATGACGGCCATTCCAAGGAAAAAAGAGAAGGACCATGATAAATACCACAACCATAAAAACAAACTGGTAAGTGTTGTAAATAACACTATTTCATTTTACGAGTTGCACTGCATGATTCTCTAAAACCAAAACTAAATGCAATTGCAGGTACCGAGGTTTAAAGAAGGCTTCAACATCATATTCAAAAACCAAATGGAAAATGAAAAGACCAAATAGGACGTTCACTTTGTACAAGGTGTTCCAAAAGTTGAGAAAGGTGAATCACTGTTCGCTGTTCTAAGGTTTGCATTTCTCTACGATGGCAAGGACTTGATTGAAGACATAGATAATTTTGACGTAAGTTTTCGTTGAAACTATTCTAGACGCACTATATAAAAACTTTGGAGTATATTTTACTTCTCCTAGATATAATAAACCTGCATGCACTAATTCAAAGATATATTTTTTCTTGTTTTGCTGAAATTTGTATAGGATGAAACGGACAATGGAGAGCGGAAGCACTATACATGCTGTTACTCAGCGAACAGAATGAAGTGAAACCCACTAATATGGGTGATGAAATTAGAAAGATCTTCGACAACAATGCAGACTAAAACTTCTTGATTAGCAAGTGAGGCTAATTCCATCCAAACCTCACAAAACGGTTTAACCGTGCCTCGTATTGTGATCCTGTACCTACTAAATCTTTTATTCATGTAATTCCTCTGTGCCTCTACAAGCTTAACCATACCTCTTACGGTGCATCTCCCGACTGCGCCACTAGTCTATGTACAACCGTGCTTCTCTAACTGAACTAGGCACAAAAACATTATGAAGAAAATGTGCCTCTATAACCGTGCCTCTATAAATGAGTATTCGGACCCATGCCTCTGGTGCCAGAAGCCCGTGCCTCTACAGACTTTACACCTGTGCACGCAGAGGATTCATACCAATGCCTAGCCTCGAGAAACCCCACGTCCATGCCTGTAGAGGCTTCACTCCCGTGCCTTCGGAGGCTGTACACCAGTGCCTCAGGTGCCACGCATCGTGACTCTACGTGCTGCACACACGTGACTCCGGAAGATCATCGCATGTGCCTCTTGGTCCTGCACACCCGTCACTCTGGAAGCACCGTGTGCTACAAGATGCATCAAGCTACACGACTGTGCCACTCGCCTATGTATAACCGTATCTCTCTAACTGAGTATTCGGACCCATGCCTCTACTGCCACACGCCCGTGGCTCTAGAGACTTCACACTTGTGCATGCAGAGGATTCATACCCATGCCTACAGCAGCCCCACGTCCGTGCATGTAGAGGCTTCACTCCCGTGCTTCTGGAGGTCGCACGGTCATGCCTCTGGTGGCTCCTCACCGTGACTCTAGGTGCTGCACACACGTGACTCCAGATGCTGATCCCCCGTGCCTCTTGGTGCCTACAGGAGCCACAGCCGTGTGCTGCCGGGCGCAGCAAGCTACACGGCTATGCCACTGGCCTATGTACAACCATGCCTCTCTAACTGAGTATTCGGACCCATGCCTCTGGTGCCACACGCCCGTGGCTCTAGAGACTTCACACCTATGCATGCAGAGGATTCATACCCATGCCTACAGTAGCCCCACGTCCGTGCCTATAGAGGCTTCACTCCCGTGCTTCTAGAGGTCGCACAGCCATGCCTCTGGAGGCTCCTCACCGTGACTCTAGGTGCCGCACACACGTGACTCCAAATGCTGATCCCCCGTGCCTCTTGGTGCCTACAGGAACCACAGCCATGTGCTGCCGGGCGCAGCAAGCTACACGGCTGTGCCACTGGCCTATGTACAACAGTGCCTCTCTAACTGAGTATTCGGACCCATGCCTCTGGTGCCACAGGCCGTGGCTCTAGAGACTTCACACCTGTGCATGCAGGGGATTCATACCCATGCCTACAGCAGCCCCACGTCCGTGCCTGTAGAGGCTCGACTACCGTGCTTCTAGAGGTCGCACGGCCATGCCTCTGGAGGCTCCTAACCGTGACTCTAGGTGCTGCACACATGTGACTCCAGATGCTGATCCTCCATGCTTGTTGATGCCTACAGGAGCCACAACCGTGTGCTGCCAGGCACAGCAAGCTACACGGCTGTGCCACTGGCCTATGTACCACCGTGCCTCTCTAACTGAGTATTCGGACCCATGCCTCTGGTGCCACACGCCCGTGGCTCTAGAGACTTCACACCTGTGCATGCAGAGGATTCATACCCATGACTACAGCAGCCCCACGTCAGTGCCTATAGAGGCTTCACTCCCGTGGTTCTGGAGGTCACACGGCCATGCTTCTGGAGGCTCCTAACCGTGACTCTAGGTGCTGCACACACGTGACTCCAGATGCTCATCCCCCGTCCCTCTTGGTGCCTACAGGAGCCACAGCCGTGTGCTGCCGGGTGCAGCAAACTACACGGCTGTGCCACTGGCCTATGTACAACCGTGCCTCTCTAACTGAGTATTCAGACCCATGCCTCTGGTGCCACATGCCCGTGGCTCTAGAGACTTCACACCTGTGCATGCAGAGGATTCATACCCATGCCTACAACAACCCCACGTCCATGCCTGTAGAGGCTTCACTCCCGTGCTTCAGGAGGTCGCACGGCTATGCCTCTAGAGGCTCCTCACCGTGACTCTAGGTGCTGCACACACGTGACTCCAGATGCTGATCCCACATGCCTCTTGGTGCCTATAGGGGCCACAGCCGTGTGCTGCCGGGCGCAGCAAACTACACGACTGTGCCACTGGCCTTTGTACAACCGTGCCTCTCTAACTGAGTAGTTGGACCCATGCCTCTGGTGCTTGTGGAGGCTTCAGGCCCTTGCTTCTGGAGCTCGCACGCCCATGCCTCTGGAGACTCCACACCATGCCTCACGCACTTCACGGATGACTAGGTGCTGCGCACCCGTGCCTCGAGATGCGTCTCGCCCGTGCCTATCACGTGCTTCTATTTTTTTTAGTTGTGTCACTACACTAAAATCAAAAAATGCTAGCGTCCCACCGCAAACTGACTGTTTAGTAAGAAGCAAGCAAACGAAACAAGCCCAGCAAGGCCGCACCAATCTTGATGCCCAAACGGACGGTAGAAGATTGGAGACGGTTCGATCATTTCCAACTCTCCCTCCCTCTACTACTCTCTTGCTACCCCCCTAACAAATAGGAATAGCGTGGACAAGAGTGAAATAGAAATGCTACTCCTCCCCGCGTAATTATCTTGGTCGGAGGATACTGCTTAAAATGTACCTGCCATCACTAACAAGGCCACCACTGTAGATTCAAACCCTGGGAGCATCCTAAGATATCAAACATGATAATTACATGAGATTTTCCCTGCCCCTTGATTGTATCTCTGTCAAATTAAGTGCCTCTCATATTAAAAACCATGCTCCAGGAATAGGTGCACATGTGCTTCTGTGGTGAAACAACCTGTGCCTCACTAACCATACATTTATTTTCCACGCGATGTATGTCCTCTTTGCTTTGAGATAAAACTATGCTTCTAACACCTGGCCATTTTTAATGCAGCAATGACTGGTGTAAAGGAAAACAGGAAGCCTGAGGAAGAGCCTGCCATCCAGCAAGGTCCTGTCAAAGGTTTAAGGAAAGTGTCCACTGTCCATCTAACAAAAACTATATAGCGACATAAATAAGTTAACTGTCCTCCTTAACACAAGCATAAAAAATTATATTCTATTCTGCAATTAAAACTACCTGTTTGTTTTTTTATAAGTCTTGAAAACATTCAAAATGTTCACACAGTATCTAAATTTCTATTTCAAAAACATTTTATCTTATCCAATAAATCTTCCACTCTGCTAAATAATATTCCTCTCATTATGGGATATCATTTCCAGTGTGTATTTTCCCTCTCAAAAAAGGCCTTCGCCCTAACTTCACAAAACTTATTAGAAGTACATAGGACAAAATACATTCACTTGCCAAGCAGCACTACTCCTTATAGTTAATCCTAATTTCTATCCCTGATTGACTCAATCAGGAAAAGGACTAATTACATTTTTTTAAGCCAAGAAAAGGAAGGAAAGGCTCTTTTATGACTTTCAGATTCTTTATGTATAATCCTGGAAGATATATTTTTAAAACTGTATCCCTTTTTTTTCGTGAACGAAACTATATCCTTTTTTGTTACCTGATCATTATGCAGCGCACGAAGACGGTGATATTGAAAAGACACTATCTGAAATTAATATTGAAATTGCAGAAAGAGACAGCGTCTCTCCTCACCCATCAGAAAAAAGCGCGCAACAACAAAACATGTAGAGCGAAGCACCTGCCGTACCACTGGTAACTTACAGCAGGTTGGGTAAGAGCAAACAGGTATCAACAAGAAAAATAAAGAGGCAATCAGATACCAAGTCTGTTGTTACTCCTGGAGCAAAAAGGCAAAAGAGAAAAGACAACACTCAACTCATCGTCGACAGTAGTACTTTGCAGCAATAGCCAAAGCCTCTAATGGTACTCCCGCCACCAGCACCATCGGCCACCAAGAAACAAAGTGAAAGCAAGAAGGAAAACAAACGACGACGGGTGCAAGAAGAACAGGATGATGCCAGCAAAGACTCAGAGCCTGATGGTGCCGACAATGACACAGAACAAGACGGTGATTTCATTCCTATAGACAGCAATGACGCCGAAGAGCACGAAAGTGATGCCGAAGAGGACGACAACGATGATGTAAAAACACATTTATCTACAAAATTATGTTGCCACTGTTCTCCACTGAAAATCAAACGATCCTTTCTAACAGAGCATGTTTTTTCTGTAACAGCCAAAATCAAACCGAAAGCACGCAAAGAAGACAAAGACAAGCGAAAAAGAATTGGCAGCACCAACAGATCATGAAGGAGAGGCAACAACCGATGAAGACAAATGTAAAATCAAAGCAGGAGCATCATTCGTTCAAGTCAAGCAAGCATGGAAATTACTTAAAGACCATCACCTACAAGATGTTAGGACGGCAGGATTTGGCAGCATAGAGCACTGCCAAATAACATGCTCCATCTCCAGACCACTTGCAGCACACATCTACCAAAATTTGAACACGGACAACATGACAATAAGCTTCGGTGACGCTGATGAAGACAAGCAAATCAAGATTACCAAGGAAGGCATCCATAAGGTTTTTCAATACCCAAACGGCAAACAGAAGACAGCACCAAGGCCACAGACTTCCCAGACTTCAATGAAGGAACTGAGGTTAGACCTTGACTTAGAAACTCCGGATTTCTCAGCCAGAACACTGCTTGAGAAACTAGCAAAATTGGTCAAAATAGACGAGCCAGAAACAAACAGGAAAGCAGTTAAAATATTTTTCCTCATTCTTTTCCACAAGGTTGTCTGTGGGACAACCGCTCCTATCTTTAGCAAACAAGCAATAATGGTCAAGGACATGAATTATGAAGATATGGCACAGCTGGATTTCTGCCAGGTCATCGTCGAATGGATAAAGGCAGGAGCTATCAAATGGCAAAATCACACCATAGATCGGAAATTTAAGAACCAAAAGCACCTCAATGGTTTGGCACAGGGACCAGTAATCATATACCTCGACTCCTTGCTGCTACCCAACACCAGAGAAATGAACAAAATTGCGATGAGAATGGACAAGACCTCACTACCACGAGAAAACTATCTCAAAGAGAACGACCTAGCAAAAATAGCTAGAGCAGACATGAAGAAGGATGGGAAAGCACGACCGGATGACTATGAATTTGGCAACATACAGGTATGGCTCTGTTGTCTATAAATTACTTGTACCTTGCAAAAACATATTCCCCATCCTAACAAATTTCATTATACCGAAACAATGGCAGACATGGAAAGGCACAGAAGAGAGGATCTTCTACACGAAAGAAAGAAACACAGAATCACCTTCATCTTCATTGCAACTCATAGAAGCACAGCATCAAAAACATCATGAGCACACGACCAAGCTGCTACCACCCCCGCCCAAGGTCCGGCGTCAAGCAACGGGCAGCACCAGTGGAAGCATGGGACTTCACACAAGCACAAGCAAAGGATCAGAAGAACGATTCGAAAGGATCAATGAAATGTTGGAAAGTGTGCTTAACGAAGCAACACTATTACCCACGATAACCAGCAGGGCTGAACACCAATGCACTGATGAAGAGGAAAATATCGATCAACAAGCCAGGGAATCACTGATCGAGCAAACAAAGTCCCTGATGAAAGCTTTCAAATAACACAAAGACTTTTAGAACATGATTTCCAAGGCAAGAAAGATCAAAACAAATGAGGGGACCCTGAAGGTGGTAGAGCAAGTAGACGCAGGAGCCACGACTACACTAGTGGATGACAACCGCACAAAAGAAGTTGTAGCCACAACAGAAGCCGGACAAACGCGAAAAAGAAAGATGGCAGAAGAAAACCAAGAGAAGAGAAGAACAAGGACAAGGACACAGAACGTGAGATTTAACAAGGCAGAGACAAAGGAGCAGAAACAGGTAAAAAAGAAGCAGAAGGAGAAGCACATACCAACTAGCACAAGCTTTGAAGAACAGCAAAGCCAAGGAAGAAAAGTAGCAGCAGAAATAAAAGATGCAGAGCAAGAACAAGAAAAACAGGTAAATAATTACAATACACGATGTCGTCTGACTCTAAACCGCAGTTTTCATACTTGATCTAAAAAAATTTGTGTTTCATACTCCCAGACACATGGCAACAGCACAGCAGCCCAAGATGAACGCCAACAGCAGAATGATATCAACAACAGCAAGCACGAGGATGCAAGCAACAAATCAAGCAACCTCACGACAGATAATGCTCCCTCAAGCATGACCCCAAAAGCAGTACAAGAGATGATCGGGATCGGAACCAGCAAACACGTAAGTATAAACATCCATTTTTCTTTATAAACAGGATACGGCTCTGAGTTAACTGACAAACCTGAAACGAATAGACTCAGATGGACAACAATCAACTAAGCAGTCCTGCCAACGAAGCACAAGATGACCTACAATCGACTGTCAACATCACACAAGATAAACAAGAAGAAAACAATGAAGAGGAGGTAAACTTTCGCAACCCACTACGCCCCATACCGGAAACCATCATGAGCAGAGAAAATGCACCGCAAACTCATCATGTTCCATCTACAGGTCTTACAAGCACACCAAAAACAAGAGGCGACCCGTGTCAAACCTGAATCCCATGATGAATCTCAGACGCATGAAAGCGATGCTGAACAGGAAGTTGGTGTACAAGAGCTTTTGTGACACCCTAATTTTTTGCCCTTTCTTTTTCTTTTGGATTTCTTTGGATTTTATTTGGAATTTCTTTTCTGTGGCTCTATGGTCTTGAAACCTCCCAAGTGGCTTGCCACTCTCAAATCTTTCCCAATACCATGTCATTTCCATCTTAGCCCAACTCCAAATTCTTTTCCTTGGGAATATTCCTTTTCTCTATTAAAGGAATAATCATGTTTGCCCTGGGTTGTGGAGCAACCCATATTTCTGTCTTTTCTAAAATTCCCACAAAATTCTCAAAATTCCTTTGGACCATATGGACCTTGGATATGTAAAAATATTCAAGATTCTATGCTCATGGTGAGGACACCATCCAATCTTTGTTTCTGGTCATAATTTTAGTTTGTGAAGCAACTATATTTTATATGGCTTCATAAATTCTGAAATTTTACCAGGACACTATACTATATATATAACCTCCCTCCACAAAATTTGGGCTTATTTCATTCATCCAATATTTCTCAATAATTTCCCCAAATTTCTGTCCACAGGAAAGCATTGTGAAGGAAGTACCATTTTATTTATCCAAATCGTATGAAATTTTTACAGTGCCTTTATATGACCAAATCATCATCCTCCACCAAATTTCAGCTCAATCTAATCATCCATGTGAGTGCAGCTTCCATGTTCATATTTCTGTCCAGTGGGGCAGTTTGTGAAGGAAGTGCTAGCTAACTTCACCCAATTGAGCTGAAACTTTGCCACAGTGATCACCTTAGTGTGTGATTATCCTCAGTTCATTCCCAGCATCTTTCACTAGGTAGAACTCCCCCACCTCAGTACAAACACTTGCTGTCCAAGTGGCTTTGTGCGCACAGCTCATCCTCCAGAACCGCCCATTTGATCCTAGCCATAGATATCATCTTTTTGAGCTGTGGGTGCACTGTTTGACAAGCTCATACAGGTAGAGCCGCGTCAGAGCACCAGTGCACGCGGTGACCACGCGTAGAGCGCGTGCACTGCGTGCAGACCGCGTGCTCTGGACATCGGGCCCCTCTGCCGCCGTCCAAACCACGACGTATCGCCACCGGAGCATGTCTAGCGGCTTTGCAGTGGCCTCACACTCACTCTGGAACCCTCTCCCCCTCCTCCTTCTTCCTCTATGTGCCACCTCCGCCATGGAACAGTGCGTGCCCATGACCCCGCCGTTGTTTTCTTCCTGACATCTTCTTCCTCGAGCTCTCCCGAAGCCCTCCGTGGCCTCTCCGCGTTGAGTGAACCCTCTGGCCCCTCTCCCCCTCCCCTACGCGTGTCCTCCTTGCCCCAGTGCACCGACGCACGCATCGCCGGGACCGCGCTCGCCCTCCCCTCGTCGTCCCGGCTATATAGGCCACCCCGAGCCTCTCCGAGCATCTCACCTCTCTCACTACGCTCCCAGCTCTCTCCCTAGCCCCTCGGGTCACCTCCAGAGTCCCTCCCCGCCCACCATTGTCGTCATGGCCGCCGCCTCAGCCCGCTCAAATTCGAGCAATGCCGGCCTTCTTTCTCCCTCCCACCTTCACTAGAGAAATCCCCGAAGACCGGCGAGCCTCCCCATCTCCTCAGTACATCTCCAAGACGCCTGTACGCTCGGCGCCATCGATGGCCGACGACCTCCTCCACCGGCGTCGGAGCTGCCGTCGCCTCGGCCCTTCTCGGCGGCCGTGACCTACATCAACGGATGCGCCGCGCCGCGCTGAGCTCGTCCATAACTGGAGCATCGCCGGAGATGCCCCGTAGCTCCGGCAATCGCCGTCGGGGCCAGTCCCTCTTCTCGGCCGAACGCGAGCACGGGAGGTTGAAGAACAAGACGACATGCACGCGTGCCCGCGCGTCAGTGACCCAGCCGACCCGCTGACGTGGAGTAAGTGGAGACGTATTCCACGGAATACGCCTTCCGCTTCTGAAAGCGTAAACAGATGCGGCTTCGACAAGGAATGCGCTTTCTCTGCAGTGAAGCCGGCGCAGCTGCTGGTCTTCTTTTCTTTTTATCCGGCAGCAACTTTTCTCTCTTTTTTTTGCACGGGCTGCCGACCCTTTTCTTTTCGTTTCCAGCCGGCTGGCCAGCCGGCCACAGCAGGTGGCTGGAGCGAGCCGGCCCGGGAGGCCAGCGGGGTGCGGGGCAGGTGGAGGCGACGCGCGGGGGAGCGGACCGGCCGGCGCGCGAGCCGACGCGGGCGCGCGAGATGACGGCGCGGGCGCGGCCGAGGGCGCGACGCGTGCGGGGCAGCGGCGCAGGCGGTGGGGAGCGCCGCGACGCGGCGAGGCGGGCGGAGCGGGGGTCCGGGGCACCAAGCCGCGGCAGGGAGGCGAGGAAGCCGGAGGCGGCCAGGCGCGGGCGCGGCGTGGCATGGGCGGGGCGCCGGCAGGTCGCCCGCAGGAAGGAGGGGCGGGGCGAGGCGCGAGCAGCGACGCTCACGTGGGTGGGGAGGAGGTGCGCGCGGGTGAGGCGCGGGCCACGACTCTCACGTGGGTGGGGCGGAGGTGCGCGCGGGCGCAGGGGCGCGGGTCCGGGCGCGGCCGGAGCGTGGATGGCCGTGGAGGCGCGGGCGGCGTTGGTGAGGGAGGAGGGCGAAGCGGGCGCCCGTGCGGGCGCGGAGGAGGGCCAGGCGCGGCCAGGAGCACCCATGCTGTCGTGGTGGTGCTCGGGGGACCAGGGGGACGGCGCGGCGACCCGCAGCGCAGCAGGCACGCGGCCGTGGGAGCAGCGGAGCAGAGGAGGTGTGGCGACGGGCAGCAGCGGAGGTTGCTCCTTCGTCCAGGTCGAGCGGGTTGTGGCCGGAGATGGAGGCGGGGCCGCGCCCGGTGACCTGCGGGGGAGGGCCCAAGCCTGAGCACGGCGGCGGCCAGAAGAAACAGCGGTAGTAGCTTGGCGAGCTGCAGAGCACCAACCATGGCTGGTGGTGGTAGCCGTGGTTCATAGGCTCAGGGGCTAGCAGGAGAAAAAAGGAGGCAGGAACGGGAGTGCGCGAGCCTGCTCAGGCGAGGAGCCCCTGGGACACTTTATAAATCAATGCCCAGGGGACAGGTAGCACTGTAGATGACGATGGTGATGGATGAATAGCATGCGCCTGTTCAGCAATAGTGGCCAGGGCGTCGCCGTCACGTCCGCGCGTGTCCGACGAGACGCAGCAACGGGACGCAGCGGTTGACTTCGGGCAGCCGGATGGCTGGAGTAGCCGGCTGGCCGGAGCAGCCGGCCGCGGGCGCGAGCCGAAGTAGCCGGCTAGCCGGAGCAGCCGGCCGCGGGCGCGAGCCGGAGCAACCGGTTGGCTGGAGCAGCCGGCCGCGGGCGTGAGCTGGAGCAGCCGGCCCGGGCGGGCAGGCACCCTGTCCGGCTCGCTGTCTTGGGACTACCCGGGGGTCATCCCCCCGACATAAAGACACCTTCTGTTTCAGCCCCGCCGCTGAAATCCTTATATAGCAGACGTTCATCCGTTAAGAGCAGAAATGGACAGTTTTTATTTCTTTTTCTGCCTAACGAACGAACGACCGTATCTCCGCAACCGTAACTCCGAATCGGGTGATCCAAAAGCCCACGTTCTCTATTCGTCGGGCCCGTTCTGTTGGTACCATTTTCATGATGTTGTCACACTCTAAAAATGACCATTTTTCCCTTGCCATCTAATCAGCTCCGCCGGGAGAGAAACTTTTCCAGCAAAATTTTCCACGAGCTTCTCGCACTTCTTCCCGATGAATCCTTCATCCCCAGGCAAGACACAGCAGCCACTTGCATGATGGCATTGCAATAGCCATAGTTTTCACTTGAATGATTAAATAATTGTGTGCTCATTTTGAATGTTATGAATATGCTAGTGAATCCATCCTCATTTCTTATTCCATGTTCATTTTCATCTAGTAAGTTAAATGATTATTAGCTAATTGTATTATTCTCATGTTCCATTCTTGTAATTATTTCATGTACTAAGTGATCATGAGATGCTCACATGAATAGTTATGGTTTGTTATGCTAATACTTGTGATATTCATGATCATCTCTATGCCATGCTTATTTGCGTCCCGTAGACTACATGATTTATTGTTGTTGATATGTGAAATGCTTATGTTGCCCATCCATGCTTATGTTGACATCATGCTCATATGCACTATTATTTCATCATGTTATGACTTGGCTCATCACCATTCAAGTTGTACCTGACATTAATCAAACTTGAACAAATCTGTTGGCCGAGTCATGGTGCCACCGAATCGAGCTCACCAGTGCAGCCACACTTGCCTGGATGGGGAGGCCTTAATTCGGTCTATTGTCATGCCTCTCGCCGGTGCCTCCAACTAGGGAAGGTTATGGGTGCGCGCTACCCTAATCAGGTAGGCGACCATAAGCCTGGTGTGCCCGAGTTGTTTGCGCACGTTTGTCCCCATTTGGGACCGTTTGTTTTGTTTTGCCACGACGGTGGCCGGCCACGAGGTGGCAGGATGTCAAGAGTTGGCATCGGGGCCACCCATGACATAGCCCAAAGGGGAGTTTGTTGGAGTGGCCGGGAGATTGTCATGCAATAGATTGGTTTTGTCGGAATGTCGTTGGTCCACCCGAATGGGAGCACGAGGCCATGAGTTCCGTGGTGTGGGTACAGTGTACTAACCTCTGCAGAGTGTATAACCTATCGATAGCCGCGTCCTTGGTCATGGACATAGTTCGTAGTAGGTCACACTGTGGGTCAACAGAAATAATAAACCTGCACACTAAGAACATCAAGATGGCACATGGAGAAGTTGGTGATCGTGTGAGGATCACTATGATTGGTATTGTTGTGATCGTGTGAGGATCACTATGGTTGGTACTGCTGTGATCAAGTGAGGATCACGAGGGTAAGATGTTGACGGTGGTTACGAGGTAACCCCGAGATGGTAAGTTGGTCCAAGGGACCATGGCAACAATCCACGTACACATCATGTATGATAGCATCATGTTCATATCATGATTAACATGTACATGGCATGTTCACTCTCATGTTGTTCTAGTAGTATCATGTACATCATTGATAATTAACCTATAATTGCCATGCTGTTGTTTGTCTTGATTGCTTTGGTTTATGTGAGCTTGCGAGTACATTCAAAGTACTCACCTGGCGTGTCATGCCAGATTGCAAGTAATGACATGATTGATTGCTTGTCGAGGATCCCGAGTTTGCGCGCTAGGATGTGTCCCAGCCAGAGTCCCTGCGGAGTGGAGTTCATCTCCGTTGTTGCTGTTCCGCTGCTAGAAGTCATTCCACTGCTACGAGTCATTCCGCTGCTAGCATAGAGCTATCTTAGCAGGCGTAGTGTCGCCGTGCCGATGTAATCCTTTGTTTACCCGAACCCTTGTACCCATATTATTTGTAATAAAGAGATGATTTGTTCTATGCCAAGTAGTGCCGTATTCCAGAAGACTTGATCTCTGGGCTGGAATATGGGGTGTTCCGGTTCCTCTGAGCCGGGGTGCCACAACGCGCGCAAACAACTCGGGCACACAAGGCATATGGTCGCCTACCTGATCAGGGTAGCGCGCACCCATAACCTTCCCTAGTTGGAGGCACCAGCGAGAGGCATGAAAGTAGACCAAATTAAGGCCTCCCCATCCAGGCAAGTGTGGCTGCACTGGTGAGCTCGATTCGGTGGCACCAAGACTCAGCCAACAGATTTGTTCAAGTTCGATTAATGTCTGGTTCAACTTGAATGGTGATGAGCTGAGTCATAACATGATGAAATAATAGTGCATATGAGCATGATGTCAACATAAGCATGGATGGGCAACATAAGCATTTCACATATCAACAACAATAAATCATGTAGTCTACGGGACACAAATAAGCATGGCATAGAGATGGTCATGAATATCACAAGTATTAGCATAACAAACCATAACTATTCGTGTGAGCATATCATGATCACTTAGTATATGAAATGATTACAAGAATGGAACATGAGAATAATAGTATTAGCAAATCATCATTTAACTTACTAGATGAAAATGAACGTGGCTATTGTGGCTTGCCTGGGACGAATGATTCATCGGGAAGAAGTGTGAGAAGCTCGCGAAATTTTTTGCCGAAAAAGTTTCTCTCCCGGCGGAGCTGATTAGATGACAAGGGAAAAATGGTCATTTTTAGAGTGTGACAACATCATTAAAATGGTACTAACAGAACGTGCTCGACGAAAAGAGAACGTGGGCTTTTGAATCACCATATTCGGAGTTACGGTTGCGGAGATACGGTCGTTCGTTCGTTAGGCAGAAAAAGAAATAAAAACTGTCCATTTCTGCTCTTAACAGACGAACGTCCGCTATATAAGGATTTCGGCGGCGGGGCTCAAACAGAAGGCGTCTTTCCGAGAATACGCCTTCGCTGCAGAGAAAGCGCATTCCCTGTGGGAGCCGCAGCTGTCTACGCTTTCAGAAGCGGAAGGCGTATTCCACGGAATACGTCTCCAATTACTCCACATCAGCGGGCCGGCTGGGTCACTGACGCGCGGGGCCCGCATGCAGGTCATCTTCTTCTTCAACCTCCCATGCTCGCATTCGGCCGAGAAGAGGGACTGGCCCCGACAGCGATTGCCGGAGCTACAGGGCATCTTCGGCGACGCTCCGGTTATGGACGAGCTCAGCGCGGCGCGGCGCATCTGTTGGTGTAGGTCACGGCCGCTGATGTCTACTATGCAACTTTATTCTTGTAGACTCGTGTTGGGCCTCCAAGCGCAGAGTTTTGTAGGACAGTAGCAAACTTCCCTCAAGTGGATGACCTAAGGTTTATCAATCCGTGGGAGGCGTAGGATGAAGATGCTCTCTCTCAAACAACCCTGCAATCAAATACAAGAAATCTCCTGTGTCCCCAACACACCCAATACAATGGTAAATTGTATAGGTGCACTAGTTCGGTGAAGAGATGGTGATACAAGTGTAGTATGGATAGTAGATATAGGTTTTTGTAGTGCGAACAATAAAAAACAGCAAGGTAACAAGTAACAAAAGTGAGCATAAACGGTATTGCAATGCTTAGAAACAAGGCCTAGGGTTCATACTTTCACTAGTGCAATCTCTCAACAATGCTAACATAATTGGATCATATAATCATCCCTCAACGTGCGATAAAGAATCACTCCCAAGTTCCTATTAGCGGAGAACATAAGATAGAAATTGTTTGTAGGGTACGAAACCACCTCAAAGTTATCCTTTCCGATCGATCTATTGAGCTATTCCTATAAGTGTCACAAACAGCCCTAGATTTCGTACTAAAATAACATCATATGATACACATCAACCAACTCTAATGTCACCTAGATACTCCAATGTCACCACAAGTATCCGTGAGTTGATTATACGATATGCATTAAACAACTTCATAATCATAATATTCAATCCACACAAAGAACTCCAAGGAGCACCCCAAAGTTTCTATCGGAGAAAAGATAATGAAAACGTGCATCAACCCCTATGCATAGATTACCCCAATGTCACCACGGGAATCCGCGAGTTGAGTGCCAAAACATATATCAAGTGAATCAATATAATACCCCATTGTCACCACGGGTATTCATATGCAAGACATACATCAAGTGTTCTCAAATCTGAAATATTCAATCCAACAATAACGAAACCTCAAAGGGAAAAGATTCGATTTATCACAACGAGGATAGAGAGGGAAGAAACACCATATGATCCAACTATATTAACAAAGCTCGAAATACATCAAGCTCGTGCCAAATCAAGAACACGACAGAGACAGATCAAACACATAGCTACTGGTACAAACCCTCAGCCCCGAGGGTGAACTACTCCCTCCTCGTCATGGAGACCGCCGGGATGATGAAGATGGCCTCCGGCGATGCTTCCCCCCCTCCAGCTGGGTGCCGGAAAAGGGCTGTAGATGAGATCGTGGAGGTACAGAGGCTTGCGGTGGTGTAAAAATCATCTAGGTTATCTTTCGGGGGTTTCTGAATATATATGATTTTTCAGCGTTGGAATCACGCAAAGAGGTGCCACTGGGGGCCCACGAGGCACCAGGGCGCGCCTTGGGGGGTGGCACGCCCTGGTGGCTTGTGGGGCCCATGTGGGTCTTCTGCTGCTCCCCCGAAGCTTCCTGGGTTTGTTTCCTTCCAGAAAAAATCGTCAAAAAGTTTCGCTGCATTTGGACTTCATTTGATATGGATTTTCTGGAAAACCAAAAACAAGCAGAAAACAGCAACTGGCACTGGGCACTAGGTCAATATGTTAGTCCATAAAAATCATATAAAAGCCATATAAATGTGCACCAAAATCATATAAAACTATAATAAACATGGCATGAATACTTCATAAATTATAGATACGTTGGAGACGTATCAGCATCCCCAAGCTTAATTCCTGCTCATCCTCGAGTAGGTAAATGATAAAAGAAATAATTTATGAAGTGTGAATGCTAGCATAGTGCATAAGTTTGAGCAATGATAATTTCAATCACTTTTCCTAGCATCATAACAGCAACTTTTCTCATAAAACCCATCATGATAAAGTAGCAATCAATTTACATGTTATGGTTCAAACAATGCATTCTCTTGAAACTTAACAACCTATGTTCTTAGTCACCAAACAATTGCAATTCAACTTAATTTCAACAAAGTCTAAGTAAGAGCTCCACATACTCAATTATCATATAGTCCTCTATGATTGCTAGTACTCAAAGCATATTTTTAGAACAAATGGCATCCATCGAACACAGAGAAAGATAGGGGCTTAATGTTTCGCCTCCCAACTTATTTATCATAGAGATAATTGTCAACAATAATAATTCATGATCAAATATATTTGACTGGCCATATATGCCTGGATCTTTCCCCACCACATGATGCTTGCCAACTAGAGAATAATTGAGGTTGAAATGCGAATGAATACTTATTGACTCTTGCATAAAAGTAAATACATAAAAGTAAATGCATAAAAGTAAAAGATAGGCCCTTTGTAGAGGGAAGCAGAGGTTGGCATGCACTTTTTATTTTTGGATGCACAAGCCCTTAATGCAAAGGAACGTCATGTTATATTGCCCCTTGTGATAGCAACCTTTATTATGCAGTCCGTCGCTTTTATTTCTTTATGATCACAAGTTCGTACAACGCTTATTTTCCCTTACAATAAAAGATCATACATATTTTAGAAGCAATTTTTATTGCTTTTTGCACCGATGACAACTTACTTGAAGGATCTTATTCAATCCATAGGTAGGTGTCGTGGTTTTGACACGGCAGATGCCCTTGTGAAAGGACTTAGGGATGAGGCCATCGCACAAGTGTGGAAGCTCAACGGGGTTGATCGGGAACGGGAAAACGTCGGGTTACCCAGGTTCGGCCCCTCACGGTGGAGGTAAAAGCCAACGTCCTGCTTGATTATATTGCTGTGGTTCTCGATTACAAGGATGCGGATTTGCTAACCTAGCTTTCGAGGAGATTGCAACTTAGTCTTTTTCGTATAGGCGCTCCCCTTTATATATACAGGTGGAACCCTAGATTACATGAGAGTCCGGGTCGTCCTTTGACCCGTCTCCTATTCTTTCCTACTTGTTCTCCAAGACGTCCTCCACGCCACTCATCTTCCACGTGAGCTGGCCCATTCCCTAAGCCGGCCTTTCCCGCTTGGCCTCCTCAAGCCGACCCGCCAAGAGTCCTTTTGCCCTCCAGTGAATTGACCCGCTGAGCCTGCTCTATGGCCGGGTTATCACCCTGCCGGGTCTATATGCTGGTGAATATCCCCAACATTAGCCCTCAGTTTGACCTGAATTCATTCATGTTAAACTTCACCCTAGAAAACAAACATTAGTAAGACATTCTCCAAATGCTTCCCAAGCCGGTCCTTTAAAATGATGTCTTTGACTGGCTTGATTTCCCGGGTTAAGTGGATCGCCGGGTCATTCCTTCGGTTTCAGACTTAGCATTCTGTATTTCCTTTTCTCATGATGTCACAATTTATTTCCGCAAAATCTAGGATGACATCATACCATATCTTTGAGTGGGTTTGTATGGTCTTGTCAGGCGCGAAAATCGAGCAGCCCGCAGCCGAAAATTACTGCGCCACCTGGGGCTCTGCACCTGCCATCCCAATTTTTACCGTGCCTATAAAGAGGCCAGCTCACCCCCACTGTTACCTTTTACCTCTTGCTCTTCTTCTTCCTCACATCCGCCACTTCTCACACCCGAAGCGCCGCCGCCTTCGAGCTCTCCGACCACCTCCACCACGTCCTCTCCATCACCCCAGTCTCCGCCGGAGCTCATACAGAACACTCTGGTCACCTCCGCCGCGCACAGGTACACCCAAATCCTTCTCTCTTTAGATCTGTAACGCCCCATTCTCTGTGCAGTTCGTCGTGGTTCGACCGTGTTCATCTTCCCCTCTCATCAGTAGATCTAGATTCATTGGAATCACCTGAATGGGCCCTTTTTGTATTGCGGCGATGCCATTTTTCCTATCCAAATCTTTGTACTGCTTTCCACAGACCCCCATTGCAAACGGGCTCTCGTATTCACCCATGTTTAGGTTTTTAAACTTTCTTTTCGAAGTATTTTTTATATCTATAAAAGTAGCTGCTCCGTTTGATTCTTGTTGGTAGGTAGCTCAACACTTAGCAAAAATCCAGAACACCACTGAACCACTGGCATCGGCTCATTGTTATACCGGCTTATCACCGCTTTCGGTGGCTTGCATAAATCCGGGTCATGGCTTTAACAATCATGGTTGTCTTATTATTTTGTCGGGTTATACCTTCAAATATCCTGACGGCTTGTCCCTCATCAACCTAACGTGCCGGCTTATCATTATTGCAGTTGAAAGCTTGAGTCTTCATGGCTCCCAAGACCGACAAGGCCTGCAACTAGGTCAGATCCCAGGTCTCAACTCTTATGTTGAGCGAGCTCGTGGGGCAAGGCCTCTTGCCAGCTCAAGAAACAATTAGCTGGCGAGCGCCTGACGAAGAGAGTTCCCCTCAGCCTAAGCAAGACGAAGTGGTCATCTTTGCAGATCATCTCCAGAGGGGGTTTCGTCCGCCCGGGTCAAAATTCTTCTGTGACGTTCTCAACTTTTTCGACCTCCGGCCACAGGACCTTGGTCCAAACTCAATCACCAATCTCTACCAGTTTCAAGTTTTCTGTGAAGTATACCTCCAGACAGAGCCAACTATCCTTCTCTTCCGAGAATTCTTCTACATCAACCATCAGACCGAGTTCACCGATGGCCCCAGTATAGAACTTGGTGGCATTTCTATTCAAAGGCGAAGAAACAACCCCTTTCCTGAGGCCAAGCTAGCGAGTCATCCCAAAGGCTGGAACAAGACTTGGTTTTATTGCAAAAACACTGCTCCTCAAGGTGAAAACCCCCTACTAGGTTACAGACTGGACCGGCTCAACACCACAGTTGCCTTTCCGGGTTGGCTGTCAGTAGAGGAACGTAAGCAATTTGCCCCTATTTATTCCAAGTTAAGGGCCTTGACTGCTAACGGCCTCACCGGGATCGACCTGGCCCGGTGCTGGATAAGCTGGCGAATCCAACCCCTTAGCCAGAGGGGCGACTTAATGTGTAATTATACGGGTGAGACGGCTGATGCACAACGCTTCAGTCAAGTTAACTTGTCTGTGGGTGAAATCAATAAAGCCACCAAGAGATTATTGGGAGAGCCTCAAGAGAAATGCAACAAAACCGGGCTAGCACCCTTCTGCTTGACCAATCTTGTGCCTTCAGTAAGTGCTTGCACCTTCTTATTCTGTTTTTGACTCGCTTTCTTCATCTCATTCTTATCTGCCGACTCATCATAAATGCAGGCAGATGATAAGTTTTGGAACAAGAAGAAACCTCGACAACCTGCCCCCGCCCCAGTGGAGCAACAGGATGAGCCGGTCGATGCTGATGAGGCGGCTGCAGAAAATGAGGCTAAGGTAAAACTCGACTCGCTTGGTCGTCTTTCTATTCAACTTGCTAACGCCCCTTCTCTTCAGGATGAAGCTAAAATTAGCCACACCATCAAGCCAGAGGTAACTTTGATCTCTTCAGACTCTGACTCTCCAATACCTATTCGGAAGAAAACCCGGGCTATAATCCGCAAGGTTCAAAGGAAACCCCGGGTTGCCATCCGTAAGGTCCCTTTTTCACACCAGGACGCTCATTTGGATCCCCAATTTGTTTTGAAGAAAACACAGCAAGCCGGGACCTCCAAAAGGAAGACCCGGAGCAGTGAAGGCGAGTTAAGTGGCGGGCTTCCATATGAGCCGCCATCCCGTAGAGCACGGGCAGAGGTGCTTCTTAGTCCCACCCCCTCTTTTCCTCTAGCTGGTTGTTTCAAGGAACCCTTACATTTAAATGACTTGGCATATCAGACGTCCCCCTCCTCGGGCGAGTCAAGTGCTACTCAGGCGCCGGCTTTCAACATCAACCCTGGGTAAGTAATCATTCCTGTGGCATAGTAGTTTCTTATTCCTCTCCCTTTCAATGAATAACTCCTTGTTCCTTGTACAGCGCCAAGGCCATTAAGAAGAAAGCAGCTGTCGGGTCATCTGACCCGATCATTCAAACAGGCCCTCAAGAAGAGGAGGCCACCTTGGTCACCCAGGACGAGCCGGCATTCCAAAACAGCCTGCCGACCCAAGACACAACAAGCCCGGCTCGCGCATCCTCTCCTGCCGCTCAGGAGAAGGAAAATTTAATTGAAGACCAACCCGAACAGCAGCCCAAGGCACCGGCTCAAGAAGAAGTAGTGGTGATGAGTGAGCGGCAAACTACTGCACCAGAAGCCTCCACCGCTCTTACCAAGGTTCCTGCCAAGCCAGAGCCAGCCCTGACGGACAAGGGGAAGACGGCTCTTGAATTTTCTACCTTCGAAGACCAAGACGCCAGCTCCTTACACCGAGCTGTACTGACCCAGCTGTCTGAAAGCCGGGACACAGAAATTGCTATGATAACCTCACTGAAAAGGAAATATGAGGTAATTTGCACCCTCATGAACCATATATATATATGTAGCCCCCAAGGGCCAGGTCATTACAGAATGATGACCCGGGACTTCAAAATTTAACTTGTATGCATAACTTCAATCGGTGACCCCAAAGGCCAGCTCGCCATTCATGACGGGCGGGTCTTCATAACTTAGCAGGATAGATCAATTTATGCATTAGCCCCCAACTGCCATGTAGAATGCCTGCAGCTTCATGGAACTTGCTTTGTTGTTTGTTTTAAGAAGCTCAAAAACATGTAGTCCCCATGTGCCGGGTTGTCCTTTAGGGCGGCTCGGGTCATACGTATATGATGTATAACAGACTGCCCTGCAGGATATGCTGGATCAAGTAGAGGCCCAGGCTTCCTTCTTCCGAAAGGAAGCAAGGAAGGAGAAAAAATTGCGCAAGGAAGCTGAAGAAGCCACTTCTGAAGCCAAGAAGGCTTTGGTCATTGTGAGGAACACTTTGCAAGAAACTGAAGCTGCAAGAGCCGCCCAAGCCGCGCAAGTTGAAGAGGCCAAAGCCAAGCTTGAGCCGGTAACTCAAGAACTGGCGACTCTGAAAGGCCAGATCACCGCCATGTGTCGGGCCATTTTCGGGAAGCAAAACAGACCACCATGCACAAATAATTCCGACTTAAATATGCTAAGCCGGCTTGACTGATCGTGTATACTTATTTTTGCAGGTCAGAAAAATCAAACTCTTGTGCAGCAACCACTGGTGAAATTGAAGGCAGTATATACCTTTGTGGAACAGCTGTACATAGGCGTCTCCCGATGCATCATGGCCGCAAAAAACACCACATCACCACCACAACTAATTGCGGACATGTTGAAGGAGCTGTCTGTTGTGCCCAGGTGGTTTGATGACTGGAAGAAGGCATGCTGCCGCTCTGGGGCTCTAACAACGCTTGCTTGAGCCAAGGCATACGTGCCAGAGCTCGACCCGGCTCAGATTGTGGGCGGGTACCTAGAGTTCAACGTGGACGACTCGCCGTTTACCAAGAAGGACTTTCAACGCTGTATCAAAGAAACCCGGGTTGCAGCCACCGAGATTGCTGAAGAAGCAGATCTGACCAAGTACTAAGCCGGCTACACAAAGGAGAATGAACGGATGGAGATGCCAAATCATGAGCCGGTTGCCCTAACCCGAATGCGTAAGCCATCTTTCGCTCCTGAAGTCGACCCCTCCTCCCTGATAACAGCCGATGCCCTATTTGAAGCATTGTGCTCAATCCAGTGGTCGACCGGCGAATCAAGTCAAGAGGCAGAGGATGACGACGGCCGCAAAGAGCTGGCTCATGGCGCTTCATCGGGCGCTGGCACTAGCTCTTAACCCGGCAACATAAAACGCTGGCTTGTCCTTTTGTAATCTGAACTGAAAATCTTTGTCGTGGCCGCAGCTCAAGGGCGGCTTGTAATAGCGTAGCGTGAGACACTTTTGCTGATGCCAGTGCCATCGCATACTATGCTTGTTTAGTGCCTGTACAAATACTTTGTTCTTCTGTGAATCCTCTTTGGGCTTCGAGAGCCGGTGTCTGCAATGAGAGTAATTCTGCTGAAGTGATAACAATGGCATATTATTGTGATGGATGAAATCAGCTAGTAAACTTTGTTACTGTTTTCAATGAATCAAGAATACCAAAGTGAACTAAAATAAATGCTATGTATGAATGCATGCATGTATGCAGAGATGGGATGAATGCAGAAAAGAAACAAAACTGTAATAATCCGGTTTTTATAAAAGCCGACCTGGAGGACCGGCTTATAAAGCCCAAGTCTGATTTTGCTTTCATGAAGCTGGCACTTTGGCCTGTTGGTTTATCCTCGCTTTCTGAAAGCCGGCTCTCACACAACCAATCGAACATTTTAACTCTGATGAATTCAGGGTCACCTATGTGATTGACTCATCAGACGTACGCCGGGTCGCTTTTTTAGGGAGTAGCATCTTGCTAACAGGTAGGTTTAACCAACTTTGTGGCATCTCACTGGGTTAAAAGGGTTTTGTAAGCTAAACTGAATTGAGTTGGAAGCCCCCAAGTAACCAAGATCAACAAACAAAGATCCAGCACCCAAATTTTGAGGCGAAACAACACTTTTATACAGTGTTGCCGGTCATTATTTTATTTGATCGAAAATAGGTATATACATGATAGAAGGTATGTACAAAGATGTGACCCAGTCGACGACTCAGGTGTAATATGGCCGGAGCTGGGCAATGTTCCAGGGCCGGCTTGTTTCCTCCTCAGAGGTACGTGATTTATCTGCCTCACGTATATCAATCAGGTAATATGACCCGTTGTTAAGATTCTTGCTGACCACAAAGGGCCCTTCCCAGGGTGGTGAAAGCTTATGCATGCCTGTCTGGTCTTGTATCAGACGGAGCACTAAATCACCTTCCTGAAATGTACGGCTGCGAACTCTACGGCTATGATAGCGACGTAGGTCTTGTTGATAGATTGCTGATCTGAATGCGGCAAGTTCGCGTTCTTCTTCCAAAGCATCAAGAGCGTCTTGTCGAGCTTGCTCATTATCAGATTCCACATAAGCCGTCACGCGAGGCGAGTCATGACGGATATCGCTTGGAAGTACAGCTTCTGCACCATAGACTAGGAAAAACGGCGTATAGCCTGTTGACCTGTTGGGAGTAGTCCGTATGCTCCAACCTACCGCAGGCAATTCCTCTACCCAGCAACCGGGCGTGCGCTGTAAAGGTACCATGAACCGGGGCTTGATACCACGCAGTAATTCCTGATTGGCTCTTTCTGCCTGCCCATTAGACTGAGGATGCGCAACTGATGTTAGATCAAGCCAGATATGCTCTTGCTGACAGAACTGCGTCATGACTCCCTTGGAAATATTGGTGCCATTATCTGTAATTATACTGTGCGGATAACCAAAATGAAAGATCAGCTTTTTCTGAAATTTGACTGTTGTAGCAGCATCACAATGGCTGACCAGCTCTGCCTCGACCCACTTGGTAAACTTGTCCACGGTCACCAGGAAGTGCGTATGCTTGCTCTTAGAACGTTTGAAGGGGCCAACCATGTCAAGCCCCCAGACCGCAAACGGCCAAGTTATCGGGATCATCCTCAACTCTTGAGCCGGCACATGAGCCTGGCGAGCAAATTTCTGGCAACCATCACACTTGCGTACAATGTCCTCTGCATCGGCATGAGCTGTGAGCCAGAAAAAACCATGCCGGAAAGCCTTCGCGACCAGTGATCTTGAGCCGGCATGGTGTCCACAGTCACCAGAATGAATCTCATTGAGAATTGCGCGGCCTTCATCAGGCGAAACACAACGTTGAAAAACACCGGTGACGCTTCGTTGGTGCAACTCACCATTGACAACAGTCATAGACTTGGATCGTTTGATGATCTGTCGAGCAAGGAGTTCCTCTGTTGGCAGTTCTCCTCGGCTTAGATAAGCCAAATAGGGGACCGTCCAATCAGGTATAGCATGGACAGCAGCCACCAAAGCCGCCTCCGGGTCAGGAATAGCCAAGTCCTCCTCTGTTGGCAACTTGACAGACGGGTTGTGCAAAACATCCAGGAATACATTGGGTGGCACCGGCTTGCGCTGGGAACCCAAACGAGAGAGTGCATCTGCCGCCTCATTCTGTCGACGATCAATATGATCAACTTGATAACCTTTGAAGTGTCCAGCAATGTTGGTCACCGCGTGCCGATAAGCCGCCATAAGGGGATCCTTGGAATCCGATGTACCAGAAACCTGTTGGGCCACCAAGTCTGAGTCGCCCAAACACCTAACCCGGCTTAGGTTCATTTCTTTGGCCATCCAAAGCCCATGGAGCAAGGCCTCGTATTCTGCTGCATTGTTATTACAGGGGAACATAAGTCTTAAAACATAACAGAAATTATCTCCTCGTGGGGAAGTAATCACAACTCCAGCCCCCGAGCCTTCAAGCTGCCTTGAGCCGTCAAAGTGTATGGACCAGTATGTTGTGTCGGGCTTCTCTTCGGGTGCCTGTAACTCTGTCCAATCATTAATGAAATCCACCAATGCTTGGGACTTGATTGCTGTGCGTGGCACGTATTTCAGGTGATGTGGACCGAGTTCAATAGCCCACTTAGCAACCCAGCCAGTGGCCTCCCGGTTCTGGATGATATCCCCAAGAGGCGCTGAGCTTACCACAGTGATTGGCTGTTCATGGAAGTAATGCTTCAGCTTGTGGCTAGCCATAAACACTCCATAGAGCAGCTTCTGCCAATGTGGATATCGTTGCTTGGACTCGGTTAACACTTCACTGATGTAATAGACGGGGTGCTGAACCGGATATTCCTTGCCATCCTCTTTGCGCTCTACCACGGCTGCCACACTTACAGCCTTGTTATTGGCAGCAATATATAGCAACATTGGCTCCTTGTCGCGAGGGGCGGCAAGGACCGGCGGCTCAGACAACTGCCACTTGAGGGCCTCAAAAGCCTGATCTGCAGCATCATTCCAGATGAAGTTGTCTGATTTCTTAAGCAATTGGTACAACGGAATTGCCTTCTGTCCAAGCCGGCTTATGAACCGGGTCAGTGCTGCAACCCGCCCAGCCAGCTTCTGCGCGGCATTCAGATTGGCTGGCTTATCCAGGGTCATGATTGCTTTGATCTTTTTCGGGTTAGATTCAATACCACGCTCAGAAACAAGAAATCCCAGAAGTTTTCCTGCAGGGACACCAAAAACACATTTCTCCGGGTTAAGCTTCATCTGTAGACGCGGAGATTGTCAAATGTTTCCTTGAGATCCTCCAACAGAGTTTCTTTTTTCCGAGACTTAACCACAATATCATCAACATAAGCATGCACATTCCGCCCGATCTGTTTGTGAAAGCAGCTTTGGACACAACGCTAGTAAGTCGCATGTGCACACTTCAGACCAAACGGCATGGTTGTATAAAAAAAAGCCCCAAAGGTGTGATGAAAGCCGTCTTTTCCTGGTCTTCCAGCTTCATTTTGATCTGATGATAGCCAGAGTAAGCATCCAGGAAACATAAACTCTCGCAACCAGCCGTAGCATCGATGATCTGGTCAATACGGGGCAAGGCAAAGGGGTCACTAGGACAAGCCTTATTCAGATCTGTGTAATCAACACACATCTGCCAAGTCCCATTTTTCTTCAGAACAAGCACTGGGTTAGCTAGCCATTCAGGATGGAAGACTTCGACAATGAACCCGGCAGCTAGGAGCCGGGCCACTTCTTCACCAATAGCTTTCCGCCTTTCCTCATTAAAGCGACGGAGATACTGGCGAACTGGTTTGAACTTGGGATCCACATTGAGGGAGTGCTCAGCGAGTTCTCTCGGTACACCTGGCATGTCAGAGGGCTTCCATGCAAAGATGTCCCGGTTCTCACGGAAGAACTCGATGAGCGTGCTTTCCTATTTAGGATCCATGTTTGCCCCTATGGTGAACTGCTCCAAAGAATTACCTGGGGTAAAATCAACTTGCTTTGTATCTCTGGCCGACTTGAACTTGAGCAGAGGGTCTGAATCCATCGTGGACACTCATGGCAAGAAACTAGGTTTAATAGTTTTTGGATGCACAAGTAGTATCTCTACTTAGTACAAATTTTTTGGCTAGCAAAAGATCCTAAGCAAGCACCACATGTTGGAGGATCCATAACAATATAACTTCTATGCAAATATACCCAAACATAACTCATTACGTTGTCTTCCTTGTCCAACTTCAACTAATTTGCTCAAGTTTGAAAATAATTAATGGGTATTCACAATCATAAAAGATGTCCAAGATAATATATTTATATGTGAAAGTTCTCTTCCTTATACTAATCATTCATGAATTGCTTGTGTGACCAATATTGTGATTGTCAAGCTTCAATAGATTTTGCTTTCTAAACCCAATGTGAAACTACTACTAGGCATGATACAAGCATATGAAGCACATATAATTTCAGCTTTATGATATTCAATTCATTCACAATTTACTCATAGGATATAAGTGAAGCACAAGAGTAAATGACAAACTACTCCAAAAAGATATAAGTGAAGATCAAATGAGTAGTTTAAGTAATTAAGTAGCTATGTGAGGACTCTCTCTCAGTTAAAAATTTCAGATCTTAAGTATTTTATTCAAACAACAAAGAAAACAAAATAAAATGGCATTCCAAGAATAGCACATATCATGTGAACAAGTAAAAAACTTAGGCTAACCGATAGGTGTTGACGAAGAAAGGTGGGATGCCTAACGGGGCATCCCCAAGCTTAGTTGCTTGAGACTTCTTAGAATGTTATCTTGGGGTGCCTTGGGCATCCCCAAGCTTGAGCTTTTGTGTCTCCTTAATTCCTCTCATATCATGGCTTCTCCTAAATCTTAAAAACTTCATCCACACAAAACTCAACAAGAACTCGTGAGATAAGTTAGTATAAATCAACTCAACATTCTCTACTGTAGCAAATCACAAAAATTATAATTAAACATTGCATACTAAATGCCTCTGCATATTTAATACTCCTATCCACAAATAGAAACATTAAACAAGCAAACATATGCAAACAATGCAACTATAACCGAAATCTGCCAAAACAGAACAGTCTGTAATGGGGGATTTAAAATTCATACTTCCCTAACTCCAAAAATTCTGAAAAATTACCACATGATATAGAACTCATGCATGCTTACTGTGTAAAAATGTCAAATTTTTATCATGTTCTGACTATTCAGGAATATTCTTGACATAACAGAAAACTTTCTGTTTTCAAACAGCAACATATGAACTTGCAGACTGAGCATGGTAAAGGCTATAATTGGCATTTTATTAACTAAAAGATACAAAACATGATTATTGATAGCAGCAAGCAAATATCAACAAAATAAAATGATGCTCCAAGCAAAACTCATATTATGTGACGAATAAAAATATAGCTCCAAGTGAGGTTACCGATAATGTTGAAGATGAAAGAGGGGATGCCTTCCGGGGCATCCCCAAGCTTAGTTGCTTGGGTATTCCTTGAATATTACCTTGGGGTGCCATGGGCATCCCCAAGCTTAGGGTCTTGCCGCTCCTTATTCTCCTCATATCAATATCTTACCCAAAACTTGAAAACTTCAATCACACAAAACTTAACGGAACTTCGTAAGATAGGTTAGTATGATAAAAATAAATCATCCACTTAGGTACTGTCAAGACAAGATTCATAATTGTTCTCACATAATTACTACTGTATTCTATCATTTCCACAATTTATATTACTCAATATAAGCTATGGAAACACTAAAACAAGCAAACTATGCATCGAAAACAAAATCTGTCAAAAACAGAACAGCGTGTAGTAAGTGATTTTAAAACCATACTTATGTACCTCCAAAAATTATGAAAAAATAAGAAAACGTAAGAAATTTGTAAACCAATGCTCTGTAAAAATTTCAGAATTTTATTACTCACCAGTACAGAATAGAAATTCCAGCACTGGACGCCAAAGTTTCTGTTTTTGCACAGAATCGAATCAACAAGTATCCACACTATCCCAAATGCTTTACTTGGCACATTATTGAAAGAAAACATATAAAACATGATTACCACAGTATATTAATCATGTGAACACAAAAAACAGTAGGTTTAAATGTTGGGTTGTCTCCCAACAAGCGCTTTTCTTTAATGCCTTTTTAGCTAAGCATGATGATTTCAATGATGCTCGCATAAAAGTAAATAATTGAAACACAAAGAGAGCATCATAAATCATATGACAAGCACATTTAATCCTAACCCACTTCCTATGCATAGGGATTTTTTGAGCAAACAATTTATGGGAGCAAGAATCAACTAGCATAGGAAGGCAAAACAAGCATGACTTCAAAACTTTCAACATAAAGAGAGAAAACTTGATATTATTGAGATATGTAAAAGCATATGTTCCTCTCTCATAATAATTTTCAGTAGCATCATGAATGAATTCAACAATATAGCTATCACATAAATCATTCTTTTCATGATCTACAAGCATAGAAATTTTGTTACTCTCCACATAAGCAAATTTATTCTCATTCATAATAGTGGGAGCAAACTCAACAAAATAACTATCATGTGATACTTGATTGGAATAATCCAATTGAAAATAAAAATCATGATGACAAGTTTCATGGTTATCATTATTCTTTATACCATACATGTCATCACAATAATCATCATAGATAGCAACTTTGTTGTCATAATCAATTGAAACCTCTTCCAAAATAGTGGAATCATCTTTAAATAAAGTTGTGACCTCTCCAAATCCACTTTCATAATTATTGCCATAAGATTCAACACCCTCCAAAATTGAGCACAATTTTCCGATCCATCATTTTCAAGAAAGACATTATAAAGATGAATAATATGAGGCAACCTCAATTCCATTTTTTTGTAGTTTTCCTTTATAAAACCAAACTAGTGATAAAACAAGAAACTAAAATATTCAATTGCAAGATCTAAAGATATACCTTCAAGCACTCACCTCCCCGGCAACGGCGCCAGAAAAGAGCTTGATGTCTACTACGCAACTTTATTCTTGTAGACTCGTGTTAGGCCTCCAAGCGCAGAGTTTTGTAGGACAGTAGCAAATTTCCCTCAAGTGGATGACCTAAGGTTTATCAATCCATGGGAGGCGTAGGATGAAGATGGTCTCTCTCAAACAACCCTGCAATCAAATACAAGAAATCTCTTGTGTCCCCAACACACCCAATACAATGGTAAATTGTATAGGTGCACTAGTTCGGCGAAGAGATGGTGATACAAGTGTAGTATGGATAGTAGATATAGGTTTTTGTTGTGTGAACAATAAAAAACAGCAAGGTAACAAGTAACAAAAGTGAGCATAAACGGTATTGCAATGCTTAGAAACAAGGCCTAGGGTTCATACTTTCACTAGTGCAATCTCTCAACAATGCTAACATAATTGGATCATATAATCATCCCTCAACGTGCGATAAAGAATCACTCCCAAGTTCCTATTAGCGGAGAACATAAGATAGAAATTGTTTGTAGGGTACGAAACCACCTCAAAGTTATCCTTTCCGATCGATCTATTGAGCTATTCCTATAAGTGTCACAAACAACCCTAGAGTTCGTACTAAAATAACACCATATGATACACATCAACCAACTCTAATGTCACCTAGATACTCCAATGTCACCACAAGTATCCGTGAGTTGATTATACGATATGCATCAAACAACTTCATAATCATAATATTCAATCCACACAAAGAACTCCAAGGAGCACCCCAAAGTTTCTATCGGAGAAAGGATAATGAAAACGTGCATCAACCCCTATGCATAGATTACCCCAATGTCACCACGGGAATCCGCAAAGAACTCCAAGGAGCACCCCAAAGTTTCTATCGGAGAAAAGATAATGAAAATGTGCATCAACCCCTATGCATAGATTACCCCAATGTCACCACGGGAATCCGCAAGTTGAGTGCCAAAACATATATCAAGTGAATCAATATAATACCCCATTGTCACCACGGGTATTCATATGCAAGACATACATCAAGTGTTCTCAAATCTGAAATATTCAATCCAACAATAAAGAAACCTCAAAGGGAAAAGATTCGATTTATCACAACAAGGATAGAGAGGGAAGAAACACCATATGATCCAACTATATTAACAAAGCTCGTGATACATCAAGATCGTGCCAAATCAAGAACACGAGAAAGAGAGAGATCAAACACATAGCTACTGGTACAAACCCTCAGCCCCGAGGGTGAACTACTCCCTTCTCGTCATGGAGACCGCCGGGATGATGAAGATGGCCTCCAGCGATGCTTCCCCCGTCCGGCAGGGTGCCGAAAAAGGGCTATAGATGAGATCGTGGAGGTACAGAGGCTTGCAACGGCGTAAAAACTCATCTAGGTTAACTTTCGGGGGTTTCTGAATATATATGATTTTTCAGCGTTAGAATCACGCAAAGAGGTGCCACAGGGGGCCCACGAGGCACCAGGGCGTGCCTGGGGGTGGCATGCCCTGGTGGCTTGTGGGGCCCTTGTGGGTCTTCTGCTGCTCCCCCGAAGCTTCCTGGGTTTGTTTCCTTCCAGAAAAAATCATCAAAAAGTTTTGTTGCATTTGGACTTCATTTGATATGGATTTTCTGGAAAACCAAAAATAAGAAGAAAACAGTAACTGGCACTGGGCACTAGGTCAATATGTTAGTCCATAAAAATCATATAAAAGCCATATAAAAGTGCACCAAAATCATATAAAACTATAATAAACATAGCATGAATACTTCATAAATTATAGATACGTTGGAGACGTATCAGCCACCGGGAAGGGCCGAGGCGACGGCAGCTTCGACGCCGGCAAAGGAGGTCGTCGACCGTCGATGGCGCCGAGCGTACAGGCGTCTTGGAGATGAACTAAGGAGATGGGGAGGCTCGCCGGTCTTCGGGGATTTCTCTGGTGAAGGTGGAGGGAGACAGGAGGCTGGCATTGCTCGAATTTGAGCGGGCCGAGGCAGCGGCCATGGCGACAATGGCGGGCGGGGAGGGACTCTAGAGGTGACCTGAGGGGCTAGGGAGAGAGAGCTGGGAGCGCAGTGAGAGAGATGAGGTGCTCGGAGAGGCTCGAGGTGGCCTATATAGCCGGGACGACGAGGGGAGGGCGAGCGCGGTCCCGGCGACGCGTGCCCCGGCGCACTAGGGCGAGGAGGACATGCGTAGGGGAAGGGGAGAGGGGCCAGAGGGTTCAATCTGTTGGAAATATGCCCTAGAGGCAATAATAAATTGGTTATTATTATATTTCCTTGTTAATGATAATCGTTTATTATCCATGCTATAATTGTATTGATTGGAAACTCAAATACATGTGTGGGTACATAGACAACACTGTGTCCCTAGTAAGCCTCTAGTTGACTAGCTCGTTGATCAAAGATGGTTAAGGTTTCCTAGCCATTGACATGAGATGTCATTTGATAACAGGATCACATCATTAGGAGAATGATGTGATGGACAAGACCCAAACTGTAAACGTAGCATTTGATCGTGTCAGTTTATTGCTATTGTTTTCTGCATGTCAAGTATCTGTTCCTTTGACCATGAGATCATGCAACTCACTGACACCGGAGGAATACCTTGTGTGTATCAAACGTCGCAACGTAACTGGGTGACTATAAAGGTGCTCTACAGGTATCTCCGAGGGTGTCTGTTGGGTTGGCATGGATCAAGACTGGGATTTGTTACTCCGTATGACGGAGAGGTATCTCAGGGCCCACTCGGTAATACAACATCACATTGAGCCTTGCAAGCAAAGTGACTAAAGAGTTAGCCACAGGATCTTGTATTACGGAACGAGTAAAGAGACTTGCCGGTAACGAGATTGAACTAGGTATAGTGATACCGACGATCGAATCTCGGGCAAGTAACATACCGAAGAACAAAGGGAACAGCATACGGGATTAACTGAATCCTTGACATAGAGGTTCGACCGATAAAGATCTTCGTAGAATATGTAGGAGCCAATATGGGCATCCAGGTCCCGCTATTGGTTATTGGCCGTAGAGGTGTCTCGGTCATGTCTACATAGTTCTCGAACCCGCAGGGTCTACACACTTAACGTTTGGTGACGATTAGTATAATTGAGTTATTATGTTGGTGACCGAAAGTTGTTCGGAGTCCCGGATAAGATCCCGGACATGACGAGGATCTCCGGAATAGTCCGGAGGTAAAAGATTGATATATGTGATAATAGTGTTTTGATCTCTGGAAGGGTTCCGAAGTTCACCGGAAGGGGTTCCGGATGTTTACCGAAGTGTTCGGGTGCAGCAACACTTTATATGAGCCAAAAGGATAAAACCCACAAAGGTATTGGAAAGTGCAAAAGTAGTTTTGCTGCCGCGTAAGCGGTACTACCGCTTGGTGAAGCGGTACTACCGCCGGAGCGGTACTACCGCTTGTGTGAAGCGGTACTACCGCCCAAGCGGTACTACCGCTTGTGTGAAGCGGTACTACCGCTTGTGTGCGGCTGTGCACGATTCGGCAGGGGTCCGAGTTGGACTCTTTCCCTGCGGGCCAAACCGACCTTGTGCGGGCAAAACCGACCTGGAGGAGGCTTTTACTCCAAGTTTAGACCCCAAGGCTCAACATATAAATAGAGGGGCAGGGCTAGCACACGGGACACATCAAGATTTCCCCAAGCCGTGTGCGGCAACCCTAACCCTCTAGTTCCTCCGTCATAATCTCCGTAGTGCTTGGCGAAGCCCTGCAGAGATTGTTCCTCACCACCATCACCACGCCGTCGTGCTGCTGGAACTCAACCACTACTTCATCATCGCTCGCTGGATCGAGGAGGTGAAGGCGTCATCAAGCCGTACGTGTGTTGAACGCGGAGGTGCCGTCCGTTCGGCACTAGATCGGAAGGATCGTGATTGGATCGCGGGACGCTCGGCGATTTGGATCGCAAAGACGTTCGACTACATCAACCGCGTTTATTAACGCTTCCGCTTAGCGATCTACAAGGGTATGTAGATTCACTCTCCCTCTCGTAGATGCTCATCACCATGGATAGATCTTGCGTGTGCGTAGGAAAATTTTTGTTTCCCATGCAACGTTCCCCAACAGTGGCATCATGAGCCAGGTCTATGCGTAGATGAGATCTCGAGTAGAACACAAACGAGTTGTGGGCGTGGATGTATACATATTGCTTGCCGTTACTAGTTGATGCTTGATTCCGCGGTATTGTGAGATGAAACGGCCTGGACCGACATTACGCGTACGCTTACGCGAGACTGGTTTCACCGCTGCGTGCACTTGTTGCATAAAGGTGACTGGCAGGTGTCTGTCTCTCTCACTTTAGTTGAATCGGTTCAATGAAAAGGGTTCTTTTAGAAGATCAAAAAGCAATCACTACACCACGTTGTGGTTTTGCGTAGGTAAGAACGGTTCTTGCAAACCCGTAGCAGCCACGTAAAATTTGCAACAAAGATTGGATGGTGTCCTCACCATGAGCATAGAATCTTGAATATTTTTACATATCCAAGGTCCATATGGTCCAAAGGAATTTTGAGAATTTTGTGGGAATTTTAGGAAAGACAGAAATATAGGTTGCTCCACAACCCAGGGTAAACAAGATTATTCCTTTAATAGAGAAAAGGAATATTCCCAAGAAAAAGAATTTGGAGTTGGGCTAAGATGGAAATGACATGGTATTGGGAAAGATTTGAGAGTGGCAAGCCACTTGGGAGAGGAAGAAGAGATGATCTTTCCAGGTTTCAAGACCACAGAGCCACAAAAAAGAAATTCCAAATAAAATCCAAAGAAATCCAAAAGAAAAAGAAAGGGCAAAAAATCAGGGTGTCACAAACCTACCCCCCTTACAAAAATCTCGTCCTCGAGATTTGGTTGCTCAGGGAACAAGTATGAATATTCTGACTTAAGGAAACCGTTTCCAACTCGGGTATCCTTTTCCTTTATATGTTGTTCCCACTGAATTTCATATGATTTGATTACCTTGCTCTGGGGTGGTTTGCTTCACCATATCCCACATTCTGACAGGTCTTCCTTCATAGGTTCATCCTTACTCTTACTCCAATTCTTTCATATCTGCTGGCTTATCTGCTATTATCATGACTGGAATTTCCATAAGTCTGGGAGTGATTTCCAATTGACGTGACATTCTTCTATTCAGCACCGATAGTATTGAATGGATTTGTGAACAAATTTCCTTGGTGGATACGAAACATTTAATCCTTGCATCAGGTTACTCAAGTAGATGCATATCCTCCGGGTTTGAAACAATGCTGAGAATCACAACGTTTCTCTTGGCGGAATCTGACTACTTGTAGGGAGTCTGAATCATCTTGGCTGGCTTCACTGTCTCTAGTATCAAATCCGTACCAAAGATTTGACTGTCGCCAGTTGTGACCAGTATAAAGGAGTACGGCTTTATAGCAATAGCATCTAGAGACTTGACTGTTGGTGTCTCTGGTGGAAGAATCTTGTTCATGACAGGCTATCATTTCATCGGGTACCATATGTGAGGACACATGATCCGAGCTTGTTGTTCAGCATTCTGATTACTCATTCTATCGGTATATCCATATGTGGATAGTAGGCCGTGCGATGATTTAACCCGGTCATTGAAATCAAGCTGCTGAGCTGGCCTTTGGTCTGACATGACAGACTTGGATATACGATACTGACAATTCTGGGCATACATATTTGGACAAGCGGGTTACCTTGATATGAGGTCCTTACAAAATAGAGTAGACCCCTTGGGTGTGTGTTCATGGTGATCAATACGGAATCATACTGTCTTGGGTATCTGTACCATGTTGTTCATGCAACAATTATCATACCTGTATTGCCAGTCTTGCTCCTTCATTATTGTTTTCTTTGTCTGGATCCTTTGCTGAAAGAACTTGACCTTATATACCCTTAATTCTTCGTGCGACCATAGGTGCTGTCAGGTGCAATATTCCGGCAATCATACCTTAGCCTTGTTCATGACTCGTGTCATAAGAAATATACCAGGTTCACATGTACTTGTATAAAGCTCATTGCTGTCGGCAATCATACAAGCTGGTGACAAGGGTTAACGATATCGCCTTGTCGAGCGTGAGGAAACTGGCCTTTATAACCACTGCCAAGATTGTTGTCCCAATGTGGTCTTATGTTATAGCTTGTCGGTCCTTGCATCACACTGAGGTGTATAACTGGCTTTCTTCCTCTTACATAACTCATGTGGTTGTTGGATTCTCACCATGCTTGCATCATCGTATGAGTGACTTGCATGACCTTGGCAACATGTTCACAATGTATATGGAAGCATGTGTAGTTGAGCATTTGATTCCCGAGGCAGACACTTGTGTCCTGACTAGCTCGTGCTTCTGACCCAACTATTGTGAGCTTGACTCTTGAGATGCACTGCCAATTCACTGTGTAATTACTTGTACCAATGACGATGACTGTTGGTAGTGTCGTACTGACGAAGACTGGATAGCTTGTGTTGGAAGCTATCTGAGAGTAGCATGCTGAAGAATGCTGGATAGCTTATGCTCAAAGCTTTTGCCGGGATAGCTTGCTGAAAAAGACTGGGTACCGTGCTTCAGAAGCTTTTCCCTTGGTTGCTTACTGAGGAAGATTTGCTGACTTATGCCAGAAGCTTTCTGTGGTGGCTTACCGAAGAAGACTGGGTATCTTATACTAGAATCTATCCACATATCGTACTGAGGAAGACTGCGGAACCTTGCGTCGTAAGCTTCCCTAGTAGCATGCGGAGGAAGAATGGGTTGCTTATACCAGAAGCTTATCTCCGTGATATGCAGACTGAATGCCATATATATATATATATATATATATATATATATATATACCCTTGATATTCCTTTGACTGAAAATGTACTGTTGTCTTGCACACAAATTGTCTTCCAGCTGGTTCATTACGATTGTGATGGTTGCACACTGATGTAAACTTGATGCTGATAATCAATCTAGGATATCATTTGCATTCAGATCAGATATTCCCAATATAATGCAGTCGACTGAGAATTCCATAATGTTTAGCTGCGCATCCAAGTATTTGAAATCCTCATTGATTCCTCGAGCCCGGTGTCGGTTGATGAGCAACTTTCATAAGGGGAAATAAGGTGACACCGAAGGCCCAAAGAAAGAAGCAAAAGAAATGACTCAAACAAAAGCACACAAGGCATCAGGATCACGCACAATCAACATCACATTTCACTGCTATTCACAACAATATGCATGCCTACTTAAGCACACCAATATCGCGAGAACTCCGGTACTACGATATAATATGCTGTGGCGGTGTGCACGAAAGTGGATCCACGTGTGGAGGGGTTGGTGTAAACAAAGCTACACCAAGCGCTGGCTCAGCACCGGTTGCATCTGGATGGGCTTAGGGATGAGGACAGACTCGGTAATCATGTAGCGGAACACGGATGTCATGGCCACATCATCATCAAGCGGACGGAAGGGAACCGTGCTCGTCCAGGGAATGGGTGATAGGGTAGGATAGCGATGGAAATAAGAGGTCTGATGGCATTGCCCTTTTCTGATAACAAAGATCAGTAAGGGTTGCCAAAGCAGCAAGTCGGATGGCAAGATTCGGGGCAGAAACATGTCTACCACCGAAGCGATAGGTGTGGCTGAAGAGAATATATTGGCGTGATACTTGTGCATCAATCCTGCAAGTGATCGACGCCACTAGGTACCTCGGCATCACTCTGCTAGGACAGAGATGACACCAAACACCAAAGAGCAGGGATGCAAAGATGGAGGGTGCATGTAGTGGATCGAAACCGATGCCACCTACACTCACAAGATAAGCTCGTTAGTGACAAGATAATAAGTCTATATGCATGCTATGCGACAAACAAATGCAGCAACCAAATGCAGCAAGCAAGCTAGACTCTATACTACCGGTTTCTAACGCTCGTGCTGACTAGGGCGTCCAACAGCCAAACCGGCTCTGATACCAAGCGTTGTGGCACCCCGGCTCAGAGGAACCGAAACACCCCTCCAGGCCAGAGATCAAGTCTTCTGGAATACGGCACTGCTTGGCATAGAACAAATCAGCTCTTTATTACAAATAATATGGGTACAAGGTTTTGGGTAAACAAAGGATTACATCGGCACGATGACACTACGCCTGCTAAGATAGCTCTATGCTAGTAGCAGAATGACTCGTAGCAGCGGAATGACTTCTAGCAGCGGAACAACAACAACGGTGATGAACTCCACTCCGCAGGGACTCTGGCTGGGACACATCCTAGCGCGCAAACTCGGGATCCTCGACAAGCAATCAATCATGGCATTACCTGCAATCTGGCATGACACGCCAGGTGAGTACTTTGAATGTACTCGCAAGCTCACAGCAACCAAAGCAATCAAGACAAACAACAGCATGGCAATTACAGGTTAATTATCAATGATGAACATGATACTACTAGAACAACATGAGAGTGAACATGGCATGTACATGTTAATCATGATATGAACATGATGCTATCATACATGATGTGTACGTGGATTGTTGCCATGGTCCCTTGGACCAACTTACCATCTCGGGGTTACCTCGTAACCACCGTCAACATCTTACCCTCGTGATCCTCACTTGATCACAGCAGTACCAACCATAGTGATCCTCACACGATCACAACAATACCAATCATAGTGATCCTCACACGATCACCAACTTCTCCATGTGCCATCTTGATGTTCTTAGTGTGCAGGTTTATTATTTCTGTTGACCCACAGTGTGACCTACTACGAACTGTGTCCATGACTGAGAACATGGCTATCGATAAATTATACACTCTGCAGAGGTTGGTACACTGTACCCACACCACGGAACTCATGGCCTCGTGCTCCCATTCGGGTGGACCAACGACATTCTGACAAAACCAATCTATTGCATGACACTCTCCCGGCCACTCTGACAAACTCCCCTTTGGGCTATGTCATGGGTGGCCCCGATGCCAACTCTTGACATCCTGCCACCTCATGACCGGCCACCGTCGTGGCAAAACAAAACAAATGGTCCCAAACGGGGACAAACGCGCGCAAAAAACTCGGGCACACAAGGCTTATGGTCACCTACCTGATCAGGGTAGCACGCACCCATAACCTTCCCTAGTTGGAGGCACCGGCGAGAGGCATGACAATAGACCGAATTAAGGCCTCCCCATCCAGGCAAGTGTGGCTGCACTAGTGAGCTCGATTCGGTGGCAACATGACTCAGCCAACAGATTTGTTCAAGTTCGATTAATGTCAGGTTCAACTTGAATGGTGATGAGCTGAGTCATAACATGATGAAATAAGAGTGCATATGAGCATGATGTCAACATAAGCATGGATGGGCAACATAAGCATTTCACATATCAACAACAATAAATCATGTAGTCTACGGGACGCAAATAAGCATGGCATAGAGATGATCATGAATATCACAAGTATTAGCATAACAAACCATAACTATTCATGTGAGCATATCATGATCACTTAGTATATGAAATAATTACAAGAATGGAACATGAGAATAATACTATTAGTAAATAATCATTTAACTTACTAGATGAAAATGAACATGGCATAAGAAATGAGCATGGATTCACTAGCATGTTCATAACATTCAAAATGAGCACACAATTATTTAATCATTCAAGTGAAAACCATGGCTATTGCAATGCCATCATGCAAGTGGCTATTGTGGCTTGTCTGGGGATGAAGGATTCATCGGGAAGAAGTGCGAGAAGCTCGCGAAAAAATTTGCCGGAAAAGTTTCTCTCCCGACGGAGCTGATTAGATGGCAAGGGCAAAATGGTCATTTTCAAAGTGTGACATCATCATGAAAATGGTACCAACAGAACGGGCTCGACGAATAGAGAATGTGGGCTTTTGAATCACCTGATTCGGAGTTACGGTTGCGGAGATACGGTCATTCATTCGTTAGGCAGAAAAAGAAATAAAAACTGTCAATTTCTGCTCTTAACGGACGAACGTCCGCTATATAAGGATTTCGGCGGCGGGGTTGCAACAGAAGGCGTCTTTACGAGAATACGCCTTCGCTGCAGAAAAAAGCGCATTCCCTGTCGAAGCCGCAGCTGTTTACGCTTTCAGAAGCGGAAGGCGTATTCCGCGGAATACGTCTCCACTTACTCCACGTCAGCGGGCCGGCTGGGTCACTGATGCGCGGGGCCCGCGTGCTGGTCGTCTTCTTCTTCAACCTCCCATGCTCGCGTTCGGCCGAGAAGAGGGACTGGCGCCGATGGCGATTGCCGGAGCTACGGGGCATCTCCGGCGACGCTCCGGTTATGGACGAGCTCAGCGCAGCGCGGCGCATCCGTTGGTGTAGGTCACGGCTGCCGGGAAGGACTGAGGCGACGATAGCTCCGATGCCGGCGGAGGAGGTCATCGGCCATCGATGGCGTCGAGCGTACAAGCGTCTTGGAGATGAACTGAGGACATGGGGAGGCTCGCCGGTCTTCGGGGATTTCTCTGATGAAGGTGGGAGGGAGAGAGGAGGCAGGCATTGCTCGAATTTGAGCGGGCCGAGGCAGCGTCCATGGCGACAATGGCGGGGGGGAGGGACTCTGGAGGTGACCTGAGGGGCTAGGGAGAGAGCTGGGAGCGCAGTGAGAGAGATGAGGTGCTCGGAGAGGCTCGGGGTGGCCTATATAGCCGGGACGATGAGGGGAGGGCGAGCGCGGTCCCGGCAACACATGCGCCGGCGCACTGGGGCAGGGAGGACACGTGTAGGGGAGGGGGGAGGGGCCAGAGGGTTCACTCAACATGGAGAGGCCACGGAGGGCTTCGGGAGAGCTCGAGGAAGAAGATGCCAGGAAGAAAACGACGGCGGGGTCATGGGAACGCACTGTTCCACGGCGGAGGTGGCACGTAGAGGAAGAAGGAGAAGGGGGCGAGGGTTCCAGAGCAAGTGTGTGGCCACTGCAAAGCTGCTAAACATGCTCCGATGGCAATACGTCGTGGTTTGGACGGCAGAAGAGGTGCCCGACGTCCAGAGCACGCGGTCTGCACGCAGTGCACGCGCTCTACGCGTGGTCACCGCATGCACTGGCGCTCTGACGCAGCTCTGCCCGTATGAGCTTGTCAAACAGTGCACCCACAGCTCAAAGAGATGATGTCTATGGCTAGGATCAAATGGGCGGCTCTAGAGGATGAGCTCTGCACAGAAAGCCACTTGGACAGCAAGTGTTTGTACTGGGGTGGGGGAGTTTTACTTGATGAAAGATGCTGGGAATGAACTGAGGATAATCACACACTAAGGTGATCACTGTGGCAAAGTTTCAGCTCAATTGGATGAAGTTAGCTAGCACTTCCTTCACAAACTGCCCCACTGGACAGAAATATGAACATGGAAGCTGCACTCACATGGATGATTAGATTGAGCTGAAATTTGGTGGAGGATGATGATTTGGTGATATGAAGGCACTGTAAAAATTTCATACCATTTGGATAAATAAAAATGGTACTTCCTTCACAATGCTTTCCTGTGGACAAAAACTTGGGGAAATTATTGAGAAATATTGGATGAATGAAATAAGCCCAAATTTTGTGGAGGGAGGTTATATATATAGTATATTGTCCTGGTAAAATTTCAGAATTTATGAAGCCATATAATATATAGTTGCTTTACAAACTGAAATTATGACCAGAAACAAAGATTGGATGGTGTCCTCACCATGAGCATAGAATCTTGAATATTTTTACATATCCAAGGTCCATATGGTCCAAAGGAATTTTGAGAATTTTGTGGGAATTTTAGGAAAGACAGAAATATAGGTTGCTCCACAACCCAGGGCAAACAGGATTATTCCTTTAATAGAGAAAAGAAATATTCCCAAGAAAAATAATTTGGAGTTGGGCTAAGATGGAAATGACATGGTATTGGGAAAGATTTGAGAGTGGCAAGCCACTTGGGAGAGGAAGAAGAGATGATCTTTCCAGGTTTCAAGACCACAGAGCCACAGAAAAGAAATTCCAAATAAAATCCGAAGAAATCAAAAAGAAAAAGAAAGGGCAAAAAATCAGGGTGTCACAGCTTTCCACTGCCACAAATTTGCAGATGACCAATGCACAGGAGAAAGCCTTGGACGTCCAAATTGATTACAGACTAGAGACTGTTATACCTGACAGAGAAACAGAGAACGCAGACACGAATATGGATCACCCTGTCACAAGAAGGTAAAATTCAACAACAACCTTTTTCAAAGGTTTGTAAGGGAAGAACTAGCTAGTACACCCTGTCACAAGAAATATAAGAAATGAATCACCCTTTTCTCTGAACAGACGCAGGAAACAAACGAGAACACTGATCTCAAAGAACAACAAGGAGCACAACCAGAGGAAGCCCAAAAAGAGAGACAAGTTGTCATTCCAATATTAGTCAGTGCTGCAACTAAAGAGCAACCTTCAGCTGACGAACACGAAGTAGATGACATCCCACCAGCGTCAATGGCTGAAGAGGTGAAGTTACATAACCTATTTCAGTAACATAAAAATAATATTGTTACACGGACAAAATGAAGTCCATTCTTTATTTACATTTTTTCCTAAACAGAAAAAAGAAACAAACGAAAGCACTGGCATAGAAAGTCAACGCACAAAACAAGAGGACAGCAGGAAACAAGGAGAAGGCGTCTTTCCAGCAGTACACAGTCCTGCCACTGGAGAGAAAGGGGTCTTACAAAACCTGTTTCTATAACATATAAAAAATAACTGCATAGCCAGAAATGCAGACCCACCTAATTACTTTTTGTGTTGGAACAGAGGCAAGAAACACAGGAAAGCACCAATGTTCAATACCATCAAACACAACCAAAAGAGGGCAATGAACAAGGGGAATATGTTCTTCAAACGATACACAGCGATGCCACTGAAGACAAAGTCCAAAAACATTCACTCACCGAACAAGAAGTACAAGAGACGGCAGCAGCGACAACAACTGAAGAGGTTAAGTTATGAAAGCTGCTTATATGAAATTAGAAAATAGCTGAGCTCAAATGCACCACCACTTACCGACCTCTATGTTTGAACAGCCGCAACAGAAAAATGAGGACAATGGCGATGAACAGCAAAACAAAGAACAAGAGGAGGCCCAAAAACCTCCACTCAACAAAGAACAGGTGGAAGAGACGAGACCGGCAACAACGACTAAAGAGGCGAAGTTGCATAAAATGATTGTATAAAATTTTAGTTTAGATTCCGCAAACACAACCACAAATCTCCATAAAACAATACCTCTTAACGTTCACATAGCTCAAAGACGCACTAGACGTTTTGCTATTTTCCTAGCGCATAGGTGATAAGTACAATCAAATTAAACTTGTGAATTTATTTGTTTTTAACTACGCTTTTCCATGACAACGCAGAAACCTGAACAAGACAAGGACACGGATGCAGGCAATGAAGCAAACCCTCAGAGTGTTCTGGAAAAACAAGGGGATGATATTTCATAGAAAGAATCAGACACCATCCACGAAAACCCTGCACCGACGTACAAGGGTGATTGTCCTCTCAAAGAGGTTGCTGTTGTTGGAAATATGCCCTAGAGGCAATTAATAAAGTGTTTATTATCATATTTCTCCGTTCATGATAATGGTTTATTATTCATGCTAGAATTGTATTGACCGGAAACTTAATACATGTGTGGATAATAGACAAATACTGAGTCCCTAGTAAGCCTCTACTAGACTAGCTCGTTGATCAAAAGATGGTCAAGATTTCCTAACCATGGACATGAGTTGTCATTTGATAACGGGATCACATCATTAGGAGAATGATGTGATGGACTTGACCCAACCGTTAGCATAGCAAATGATCGTTCAGTTTATTGCTATTGCTTTCACTATGTCAAATACACGTTCCTCTGACCATGAGATCATGCAACTCCCGGATACCGTAGGAATACTTTGGGTGTATCAAACGTCACAACGTAACTGGGTGATTTAAAGGTGCACTACAGGTATCTCCGAAAGTGTTTGTTGAGTTGGCATGGATCGAGATTGGGATTTGTCACTCCGACTATCGGAGAGGTATCTCTGGGCCCTCTCGGTAATACAGCATCACAGAAGCCTTGCAAGCACCGTGACTAAAGAGTTAGTTGCAAGATGATGTATTACGGAACGAGTAAAGAGACTTGCCGGTAACGAGATTGAACTAGGTATTGGATACCGACGATCGAATCTCGGGCAAGTAACATACCGCCGGACAAAGGGAACAACGTATGTTGTCATATGAGGTTCGACCGATAAAGATCTTCGTGGAATATGTAGGAACCAATATGAGCATCCAGGTTCCGCTGTTGGTTATTGACCGGAGAGCCGTCTCAGTCATGTCTACATCATTCCCGAACCCGTAGGGTCCGCACGCTTAAGGTTCGATGACGATTTAGTATTATATGAGTTATGTGATTGGTGACCGAAGTTTGTTCGGAGTCCCGGATGAGATCACGGACATGACGAGGAGTCTCGAAATGGTCGAGAGGTAAATATTCATATATTGGAAGGCTATATTCGGACGTCGGAAAGGTTTCGAGTGATTCGGGTATTTTACGGAGTACCGGGGAAATGAGAGGCAGGCCACGTGAGGAGGCGCCCCCCCCCCCTTGCCCAAACCGAATTGGACAAGGGGAGGGGGCGCAGCCCCCTCTTTCCTTTCCCTCTCCCTTCCCCCTTTCCTACTCCGTATGGGAGGTGGAATCCTACTAGGACTAAGGAGTCCTAGTAGGACTCCCCACACTTGGCGCACCCCTAGGGGGGCGGCCTCCTCCCTCTCATCCTTTATATACGGGGGCAAGGGGGCACCCCAAAGAACACGATTCATTGTTAGCCGTGTGCGGCGCCCCCCCCCCCCTCCCCCTCCACGATTTACACCCTCGGTCATATTTTCGGAGAGCTTAGGCGAAGCCCTGCCGAGATTACTTCACCGTCACCGTCGCCACGCCGTCGTGCTGACGGAACTCATCTACTTCCTCGACGTCTTGCTGGATCAAGAAGGCGAGGAACGTCACCGAGCTGCACATGTGTAGAACTCGGAGGTGCCGTACGTTCGGTACTCGATCGGTGGAGCTCGAAGGATTGTTCGACTACATCAACCGCGTTGTGAGACGCTTCCGCTAAACGGTCTACGAGGGTACGTAGACACACTCTCCCCTCTCGTAGCGATGCATCTCCATGGATAGATCTTGTGTGAGCGTAGGAAATTTTTTGAAATTCATGCTCCGTTCCCCAACGGTGGCATCCGAGCCAGGTCTATGCGTGGATGTGTTTTGCACGAGTAGAACACAAGTGAGTTGTGGGCGTGGATGTATACATATTGCTTGCCGTTACTAGTTGTTACTTGATTCGGCGGTATTGTGAGATGAAGCGGCCCGGACCGACATTACGCGTACGCTTACGCGAGACAGGTTTCACCGCTAAATGCACTCGTTGCATAAAGGTGACTGGCGGGTGTGTGTCTCTCTCACTTTAGTTGAATCGGTTTCAATGAAGAGGGTTCTTTTAGAAGATCAAAAAGCAATCACTACACCACGTTGTGGTTTTGCGTAGGTAAGAAAGGTTCTTGCAAACCCGTAGCAGCCACGTAAAACTTGCAACAACAAAGTAGAGGACGTCTAACTTGTTTTTGCAGGGTATGCTGGTGATGTGATATGGTCAAGACATGATGTGATATAAGTTGTTGTATGAGATGATCATGTTTTGTAAGTTATCAGGCAACCGGCAGGAGCCTTGTGGTTGTCTCTTTATTGTATGCAATGCCAACGCTATGTAATTGCTTTTCTTTACCGCTATGAGTTAGCAGTAGTGGTAGTAGCAATAGCCGGCGAGACGACCACGACGCTGCGATGGAGATCAAGGTGTCACGACGCTACGATGGAGATCAAGTTGTCAACCCGGTGACGATGGAGATCATGACGGTGCTTTGGTGATGGAGATCAAAAGCACAAGACGATGATGGCCATATCATGTCACATATATTGAATTGCATGTGATGTTAATCCTTTTATGCATCTTATCTTGCTTAGGACGACGGTAGCATTATAAGATGATCCCTTCACTAAATATCAAGATAAGTGTTCTCCCCTAGTATGCACCGTTGCGAAGGTTCGACACTTCTAAGCACCACGTGATGATCGGGTGTGATGGATTCTTTCGTTCGCATACAACGGGTGTAAGCCAGTTTTACACACGCAGAATACTTGGGTTAAACTTGACGAGCCTAGCATGTACAGACATGGCCTCGGAACACAAGAGACCGAAAGGTCGAACATGAGTCATATAGTAGATATGATCAACATGAAAGATGTTCACCATTGATAACTAATCCACCTCACGTGATGATCGGACGTGGTTTAGTTGATGTGGATCATGTTACACTTAGACAACTTGAGGGATGTTAATCTAAGTGGGAGTTCTTAAGTAATTTGATTAATTGAACTTCAATTGTCATGAACATAGTCTTACTTGTCTTAGCAAATTTATGTTGTAGATCAATAGACTGCGCTGTAGTTCCCCTGTTTTTATTATGTTCCTAGAGAAAACGAAGTTGAAAGTTGATGGAAGCAACTATGCGGACTAGGTCCGTGATCTGAGGATTGCCCTCACTGCTGCACAGAAGGCTTATGTCCTTAATGCACCGCTCAGTGAAATACCCCTACGGCTTCGTCTGAGGACGTTATGAACGTCTGGCAGACAAGAAAAGATGACTACTCAATAGTTCAGTGCGCCATACTTTACGGCTTAGAACCGGAGCTCAGCAACACGGAGCATATGAGATGTTCCAAGAGCTGAAAATTTGTTTTTCAAGCTCACACCCGGGTCGAGAGGTATGACACCTTCGACAAGTTCTATAGCTACAAGATGGAGGAGAACAGCTCTGTTAGTGAGCATGTACTCAGAATGTCTGAGTACTTCAATCACTTGAATTAAGTGGGAGTTAGACTTCCAAATAAAGTGGTGATTGATAGAGTTCTCTAGTCACTATCACTAAGCTACTAGATCTTCGTGATGAACTATAAACATGCAAGGGATAGAAGATCCTTAAGCTATTCGCGATGCTACAATCTGCGGATGTAGAAATCAAAAAAAAAAGGGGAGCATCAAGTGTTGATGGTTAATAAGACCACTAGTTTCAAGAAGGGCAAGGGAAAGAAAAGGGAACTTCAAGAAGAACGGTAAAACAGTTGCCGCTCACGCGAAGAAACCCAAGGCTGAACCAAACCCGAGACTTAGTGCTCCTATTGCAAAGGGAAATGACACAGGGAGCGGAACTTCCCCAAAGTAACTGGCAGATAATAAGACTGGCAATGTCAACAAAGATATTTGATATACATGTTATTGATATGTACCTTACTAGTACTCGTAGGAGCACCTGGGTATTTGATACTTGTTTAGTTGCTTACAACTTGAAACATGGAGCTTCGGAATAAACGAGGGCTAGCTAAGAACGAGGTGACGATGTGCATTGGAAGTGTCTCCAAGGTTGATGTGATCACCATCGCCACGCTCTTTCTACCTTCAGGATTAGTGATGAACCTAAATAATTGTTATTTGGTGCTTGCGTTAAGCATGAACATTATATCTGATAGTGTTTATTGCAAGACGATTATTCAATTTTAGAGAATAATTGTTATTCTATTTATTTGGATAATATCATTGATGATCATGCACTTAAAATGAAAGGTTTATTGAATCTTGATCGTAGTAATACATATGTTCATAACACGAATGCCAAAAGATAATGATAGTACCACATATTTGTGGCACAGCCGCTTAGGTCATATCAGTGTTAAACGCATGAAGAAACTCCATGCAGATGGACTTTTGGAATCAATTGATTATGAATCATTTGAGACATGCGAACCATGCCTCATGGGCAAGATGACTAAGACTCCGTTCTCCGGAACAATGGAGCGATCAACAGACTTATTGGAAATAATACATACCGATGTATGCGGTCCGATGAGTGTTGAGGTGCGCGGTGGATATCGTTATGTTCTCACGTTCATAGATGATTTGAGTAGATATGGCTATGTCTACTTGATGAAGCGTAAGTCTGAAACATTTGAAAAGTTCAAAGAATTTCAGAGTGAAGTAGAGAATCATTGTAACAAGAAAATAAAGTTCTTACGATTTGATCAAAGAAGAGAATATTTGAGTTACAAGTTTGGCATATACTTAAGACAATGTGAAACTATTTCACAATTCACGCCACCAGGAACACCACAGCGTAATGGTGTGTCCGAACGTCGTAATCGTACTCTATTGGATATGGTGCGTTCTATGATGTCTCTTACCGATTTGCCACTTTGGGGTTATGCATTAGAGACAGCTGCATTCACTTTAAACAGGGCACCGTCTAAATCCGTTGAGACGACACCGTATGAACTGTGGTTTGGCAAGAAACCTAAGCTGTCGTTTCTGAAAGTTTGGGGCTGCGATGCTTATGTCAAAAAGGCTTCAGCCTGATAAGCTCGAACCCAAAGCGGATAAGTGCGTCTTCATAGGATACCCAAAAGAGACTATTGGGTACACCTTCTACCACAGATCCGAAGGCAAAGCTTTCATTGCTAAGAATGGATCCTTTCTAGAGAAGGAGTTTTCTCTCGAAAGAAGTGAGTGGGAGGAAAGTAGAAACTTGATGAGGTAATTGTACCTCCTCTGGATAGTAGTACGCCACAGAAAGAAATTTTTGTGACACCGACACAGACCAGAGAAGAAGTTAATGATGATGATCATGAAACTTCGGATCAAGTTGTTACTGAACTTCGAAGGTCAACCAGGACATGTTCCGCACCGGAGTGGTACGGAAATCCAATCTTGGAGGTCATGTTGCTAGACAACGATGAACCTTCGAACTATGAAGAAGCGATGGCAAGCCCGGATTCCGAGAAATGGCTTGAAGCCATGAAATCCGAGATAGGATCCATGTATGAGAACAAAGTATGGACTTTGGTAGACTTGCCCGATGAATGGCGAGCTATTGAAAATAAATGGATCTTTAAGAAGAAGACGGACGCTGATGGTAATGTCACCGTCTATAAAGCTCGACTTGTTGCTAAAGGTTATCACCAAGTTCAAGGAGTTGACTACGATGAGACTTTCTCACCCGTAGCGATGCTAAAGTCTGTCAAAATTATGTTAGCAATTGCCGCATTTTATGATTATGAAATCTGGCAAATGGACGTCAAAACGGCATTCCTTAATGGTTTCCTTAAGGAAGAATTGTATATGATGCAACCGGAAGGTTTTGTCGATCCTAAAGGTGCTAACAAAGTATGCAAGCTCCGGCGATCCATCTATGGACTGGTGCAAGCATCTCGGAGCTGGAATACTCGCTTTGATGAAGTGATCAAAGCGTTTGGGTTTATGCAAGTTTATGGAGAAACTTGTATTTACAACAAAGTGAGTGGGAGCTCTATAACATTTCTAATAAGTATATGTGGATGACATATTGTTGATTGGAAATGATGTAGAATTTCTGGAAAGCATAAAGAATTAATTGAAAGGATTTTTTCAATAAAAACCTGTTTTTGAGTTATCCACGGATTGGGCATCGAGATCTATAGAGATAGATCAAGACACCTGATAAAAGTTCACACATCTTGATAAGATTTTGAAAAAGTTCAAAATGGATCAAGTCAAAAGAAATAAGTTCTTGGATGGTGTGAAGTGGAGTAAGACTTGAAGATCTAGGTAACGGTTGTTTACATGTTAGGCATCAAAATCTATAGAGATAGATTGAGACGCCTCATATGACTTGTTGGAAATATGCCCTAGAGGCAATAATAAATTGGTTATTATTATATTTCCTTGTTCATGATAATCGTTTATTATCCATGCTATAATTGTATTGATTGGAAACTCAAATACATGTGTGGGTACATAGACAACACTATGTCCCTAGTAAGCCTCTAGTTGACTAGCTCGTTGATCAAAGATGGTTAAGGTTTCCTAGCCATTGACATGAGATGTCATTTGATAACGGGATCACATCATTAGGAGAATGATGTGATGGACAAGACCCAAACTGTAAACGTAGCATTTGATCGTGTCAGTTTATTGCTATTGTTTTCTGCATGTCAAGTATCTGTTCCTTTGACCATGAGATCATGCAACTCACTGACACCGGAGGAATACCTTGTGTGTATCAAACGTCGCAACGTAACTGGGTGACTATAAAGGTGCTCTACAGGTATCTCCGAGGGTGTCTGTTGGGTTGGCATGGATCAAGACTGGGATTTGTTACTCCGTATGACGGAGAGGTATCTCAGGGCCCACTCGGTAATACAACATCACAATGAGCCTTGCAAGCAATGTGACTAAAGTGTTAGCCACGAGATCTTGTATTACGGAACGAGTAAAGAGACTTGCCGGTAACGAGATTGAACTAGGTATAGTGATACCGACGATCGAATCTCGGGCAAGTAACATACCGAAGAACAAAGGGAACAGCATACGGGATTAACTGAATCCTTGACATAGAGGTTCGACCGATAAAGATCTTCGTAGAATATGTAGGAGCCAATATGGGCATCCAGGTCCCGCTATTGGTTATTGGCCGTAGAGGTGTCTCGGTCATGTCTACATAGTTCTCGAACCCGCAGGGTCTACACACTTAACGTTTGGTGACGATTAGTATAATTGAGTTATTATGTTGAAGACTGAAAGTTGTTCGGAGTCCCGGATAAGATCCCGGACATGACGAGGATCTCCGGAATAGTCCGGAGGTAAAGATTGATATATGTGATAATAGTGTTTTGATCTCTGGAAGGGTTCCGGAGTTCACCGGAAGGGGTTCCGGATGTTTACCGAAGTGTTCGGGTGCAGCAACACTTTATATGAGCCAAAGGGATAAAGCCCACAAGGTATTGGAAAGTGCAAAAGTAGTTTTGCTGCCGCGTAAGCGGTACTACCGCTTGGTGAAGCGGTACTACCGCCCGAGCGGTACTACCGCTTGTGTGAAGCGGTACTACCGCTTGTGCGCGGCTGTGCACGGTTCGGCAGGGATCCGAGTTGGACTCTTTCCCTGCGGGCCAAACCGACCTTGTGCGGGCAAAACCGACCCGGAGGAGGCTTTTACTCCAAGTTTAGACCCCAAGGCTCAACATATAAATAGAGGGGCAGGGCTAGCACACGGGACACATCAGGATTTCCCAAGCCGTGTGCCGGCAACCCTAGCCCTCTAGTTCCTCCGTCATAATCTCCGTAGTGCTTGGCGAAGCCCTGCAGAGATTGTTCCTCACCACCATCACCACGCCGTCGTGCTGCTGGAACTCAACCACTACTTCACCATCGCTCGCTGGATCGAGGAGGTGAAGGCGTCATCAAGCCGTACGTGTGTTGAACGCGGAGGTGCCGTCCGTTCGGCACTAGATCGGAAGGATCGTGATTGGATTGCGGGACGCTCGGCGATTTGGATCGCGAAGACGTTCGACTACATCAACCGCGTTTATTAACGCTTCCGCTTAGCGATCTACAAGGGTATGTATATTCACTCTCCCTCTCGTAGATGCTCATCACCATGGATAGATCTTGTGTGTGCGTAGGAAAATTTTTGTTTCCCATGCAACGTTCCCCAACAGTGGCATCATGAGCCAGGTCTATGCGTAGATGAGATCTCGAGTAGAACACAAACGAGTTGTGGGCGTGGGTGTATACATATTGCTTGCCGTTACTAGTTGATACTTGATTCAGCGGTATTGTGAGATGAAGCGGCCCGGACCGACATTACGCGTACGCTTACGCGAGACTGGTTTTACCGCTGCGTGCACTTGTTGCATAAAGGTGACTGGCGGGTGTCTGTCTCTCTCACTTTAGTTGAATCGGTTCAATGAAGAGGGTTCTTTTAGAAAGATCAAAAAGCAATCACTACACCACGTTGTGGTTTTGCGTAGGTAAGAATCGTTCTTGCTAGATACCCGTAGCAGCCACGTAAAATTTGCAACAACAATTAGAGGACGTCTAACTTGTTTTTGCAGGGTATGTTGTGATGTGATATGGCCAATTACATGATGAGATATATGTGATGTATGAGATGATCATGTTTTGTATAGAATATCACGACTTGCATGTCGATGAATACGGCAACTGGCAGGAGCCATAGAGTTGTCTTTAATTATTGTATGACCTGCGTGTCAATCATTAAGCGCTATGTAATGCTTTACTTTATCGCTAAACGTTAGCAATAGTCGTGGAAGCAACAGTCGGCGCGACAACCTTATGGCGACACGTTGATGGAGATCAAGATGATGGAGATCATGGTGTCATGCCGGTGACGATGGAGATCATGCCGGTGCTTTGGAGATGGAGATCAAAAGCACAAGTTCATGGCCATATCATGTCACTTATGATTTGCATGTGATGTTAATCCTTTTATGCATCTTATTTTGCTTAGGACGACGGTAGCATTATAAGGTGATCCCTCACTTAAATTTCAAGATAAATTGTGTTCTCCCCAAGTGTGCACCGTTGCGAAAGTTCGTCGTTTCGAGACACGCCGTGATGATCGGGTGTGATAGACTCTACGTTCGCATACAACGGGTGTAAGCCATGTTACACGTGCGGAACACTCGGGTTAAACTTGACGAGCCTAGCATGTACAGACATGGCCTCGGAACACAAGAGACCGAAAGGTCGAACATGAGTCATATAGTAGATATGATCAACATGAAGATGTTCACCATTGAAACCACCTCAACTCACGTGATGATCGGACTTGAGTTGGTGGATTTGGATCATGTTACACTCGAATGATCGGAGGGATGTCAATTTGAGTGGGAGTTTTTTAAATATGATTAACTAAACTCATTATCTAAGAACAATAGTCTAAGTTGTCTTTGCTATATTTATGTTGTAGATCATGGCTCGCGCAGTAGCACCCCTGAATTTTAATGCGTTCCTAGAGAAAGCTAAGTTGAAAGATGATGGAAGTAACTTTGTGGACTGGGCCCGTAATCTAAGGATTATCCTTACGGCTTCCCAGAAGGCTTATGTCCTTGATGCACCGCTTGGTGATCCACCCGCTCCAGTTGAGTCTCTAGACGTTGTGAACGCCTGGCAGGCTCGTTCTGATGATTACTCAATAGTTCAATGTGCAATGTTGTATGGCTTAGAACCGGGACTTCAAAGACGTTTTGAACGTCATGGAGCATATGAGATGTTCCAGGAGTTGAAGTTTATCTTTCAGAAGAATGCCCGGATCGAGAGATATGAGATCTCCGATAAGTTCTATGCTTGCAAGATGGAGGAGAACGGGTCTATCAGTGATCACGTGCTCAGAATGTCTGGGTACTCCACCCGTCTGGCTGAGTTAGGGATGCCCCTTCCGCCAGAGGCTATCACTGACAGAGTTCTTCAATCATTGCCACCTAGCTACAAGAGCTTCGTGTTGAACTATAACATGCACGGGATGAACAAGTCAGTCGCCGAGCTGTTTGCGATGCTGAAAGCCGCTGAGTCTGAAATTCAGAAGGAGCATCAAGTGTTGATGGTCAATAAAACCACTAGTTTCAAGAAAAATGGCAAGGGTAAGAAGGGTAACTCCAAGCAGAGTGGCAAAGCAGTTGCTCCTCTCGTGAAGAAACCCAAGGCTGGACCCAAACCAGAAACTGTGTGTTTTCATTGCAAGGGAACTGGACACTGGAAGCGGAATTGCCCCAAGTATTTGGCTGACAAGAAGGCGGCCAACAACAAACAAGGTATATATGATATACATGTTATTGATGTGTACCTTACCAACTCTCGTTGTAGTGCCTGGGTATTTGATACCGGTGCGGTTGCTCATATTTGCAACTCAAAACAGGAACTGCGGAATAGACGGAGGCTGGCAAAGGACGAAGTGACGATGCGCGTGGGAAATGGTTCCAAGGTTGATGTGATCGCCGTCGGCACGCTCGCTCTTCGATTACCGTCGGGATTAGTGATGAACCTAAATAAGTGTTATTTGGTGCCTGCGTTAAGCATGAACATTATATCTGGATCTTGTTTATTGCGAGACGGTTACTCATTTAAATCAGAGAATAATGGTTGTTCTATTTATATGAGTAATATCTTTTATGGTCATGCACCCGATGTGAAGGGTTTATTCTTATTGAATCTCGATAGTAATGATACACATGTTCATAACATTGATGCCAAAAGATGTAGAATTGATAATGATAATACCACTTTCTTGTGGCACTGCCGTTTAGGTCATATTGGCGTAAAACGCATGAAGAAGCTCCATGCTGATGGACTTTTGGAGTCACTTGATTTTGAATCACTTGACACATGTGAGCCATGCCTCATGGGCAAGATGACTAAAACGCCGTTCTCTGGAATAATGGAACGGGCAAGTGACTTATTGGAAATCATACATACTGATGTGTGCGGTCCGATGAGCATTGAGGCGCGCGGTGGTTATCGTTACTTTCTCACCTTCACTGATGACTTAAGTAGATATGGGTATATTTACTTAATGAAACACAAGTCTGAAACATTTGAAAAGTTCAAACAATTTCAGAGTGAAGTTGAGAATCATCGTAACAAGAAGATTAAATTCCTACGATCTGATCGAGGAGGAGAATATCTGAGTTATGAGTTTGGCAGTCACTTAAGACAATGTGGAATTGTTTCACAACTAACACCGCCTGGAACACCACAGCGTAATGGTGTGTCCGAACGTCGTAATCGAACCTTATTGGATATGGTGCGATCTATGATGTCTCTTGCCGATTTGCCACTATCGTTTTGGGGTTATGCATTAGAGACAGCTGCATTCACTTTAAATAGGGCACCATCGAAATCCGTTGAGACGACGCCATATGAACTTTGGTTTGGCAAGAAGCCAAAGCTGTCGTTTCTTAAAGTTTGGGGATGTGATGCTTATGTCAAAAAGCTTCAGCCTGAAAAGCTGGAACCCAAAGCGGAGAAATGCGTCTTCATAGGATACCCAAAAGAGACAGTTGGGTATACCTTCTACCTCAGATCCGAGGGCAAAGTGTTTGTCGCTAAAAACGGAACATTTCTTGAGAAAGAGTTTCTCTCGAAAGAATTGAGTGGGAGGAAGATAGAACTTGATGAGGTTGTTGAACCTTTACTTCAACCTGAGAGTAGCGCAGCGCAGAAAGTTGTTTCTGTGGAGCCTACATTAGCTGAAGAGGAAGTTAATGATGATGATCATGAAGCTTTGGATCAAGTTGCTATCGAACCTCGTAGGTCGACAAGGACGCGTACTGCTCCTGAGTGGTACGGCAACCCTGTCTTAGAGGTCATGTTGTTAAACAACGATGAACCTACGAGCTATGGAGAAGCGATGATGAGCCCGGATTCCGAGAAGTGGTTAGAGACCATGAAATCCGAGATGGGATCCATGTATGAAAACAAAGTATGGACTTTGGAAGTATTACCTGAAGGGCGTAAGGCCATTCAGAACAAATGGATCTTTAAGAGGAAGACGGACGCGGACGGTAATGTCACCGTCTATAAAGCTCGACTTGTGGCAAAGGGTTTTTCACAAGTTCAAGGAGTTGACTACGATGAGACCTTCTCACCCGTAGCGATGCTTAAGTCCGTCAGAATCATGTTAGCAATAGCTGCCTTTTTCGATTATGAAATTTGGCAGATGGATGTCAAAACAGCGTTCCTTAACGGTTACCTTAAGGAAGAGTTGTATATGATGCAACCAGAAGGTTTTGTCGATCCAGAGAATGCTGACAAAGTTTGCAAACTCCAGCGATCCATTTATGGACTGGTGCAAGCATCTCGGAGTTGGAATCTTCGTTTTGATGAGGTGATCAAAGCGTTCGAGTTTATACAAGTTTACGGAGAAGCTTGTATTTACAAGAAAGTGAGTGGGAGCTCTATAGCGTTTCTAATATTATATGTGGATGACATATTGCTGATTGGAAACAATATAGAAATGCTGGAAAGCGTAAAGGAATATTTGAACAAGAGTTTTTCAATGAAGGACCTAGGAGAAGCTGCTTTCATATTAGGCATCAAGATCTATAGAGATAGATCGAGACGCTTAATAGGACTTTCACAAAGCACATACCTTGATAAGATTTTGAAGAAGTTCAAAATGGATCAGTCCAAGAAGGGGTTCTTGCCTGTTTTGCAAGGTGTGAAGTTGAGTAAGACTCAATGCCCAGTGACTGCAGAAGATAGAGAAAAGATGAGTGTCATCCCCTATGCTTCAGCCATAGGCTCTATCATGTATGCAATGCTGTGCACAAGACCCGATGTCAGCCTTGCCATAAGTATGGCCGGAAGGTTTCAAAGTGATCCAGGAATGGAACACTGGACGGCGGTCAAGAATATCCTGAAGTACCTGAAAAGGACTAAGGACATGTTTCTCGTTTATGGAGGTGATCAAGAGCTCATCGTAAAGGGTTACGTCGATGCAAGCTTTGACACTGATCCGGATGACTCTAAGTCGCAAACCGGATACGTATTTGTTCTTAATGGGGGTGCGGTTAGCTGGTGCAGTTCCAAGCAAAGCGTGGTAGCAGATTCTACATGCGAAGCGGAGTACATCGCTGCCTCGGAGGCGGCGAAGGAAGGTGTCTGGATGAAGGAGTTCATGACAGATCTTGGAGTAGTGCCTAGTGCGCTTAACCCAATGACTCTGTTTTGTGATAATACTGGTGCCATTGCTCTAGCCAAGGAACCAAGATTTCACAAGAGGACCAAACACATAAAACGACGTTTCAATTCCATCCGCGATTACATCAAGGAGGACGACATAAATATTTGCAAAGTACACACGGATCTAAATGTTGCAGATCCGTTGACTAAACCTCTTCCAAGGGCTAAACATGAACAACACCAGAACTGCATGGGTGTTCGATTCATTACAATGTAAATCACATAGTGATGTGAACTAGATTATTGACTCTAGTGCAAGTGGGAGACTGTTGGAAATATGCCCTAGAGGCAATAATAAATTGGTTATTATTATATTTCCTTGTTCATGATAATCGTTTATTATCCATGCTATAATTGTATTGATTGGAAACTCAAATACATGTGTGGGTACATAGACAACACTGTGTCCCTAGTAAGCCTCTAGTTGACTAGCTCGTTGATCAAAGATGGTTAAGGTTTCCTAGCCATTGACATGAGATGTCATTTGATAACGGGATCACATCATTAGGAGAATGATGTGATGGACAAGACCCAAACTGTAAACGTAGCATTTGATCGTGTCAGTTTATTGCTATTGTTTTCTGCATGTCAAGTATCTGTTCCTTTGACCATGAGATCATGCAACTCACTGACACCGGAGGAATACCTTGTGTGTATCAAACGTCGCAACGTAACTGGGTGACTATAAAGGTGCTCTACAGGTATCTCCGAGGGTGTCTGTTGGGTTGGCATGGATCAAGACTGGGATTTGTTACTCCGTATGACGGAGAGGTATCTCAGGGCCCACTCGGTAATACAACATCACAATGAGCCTTGCAAGCAATGTGACTAAAGTGTTAGCCACGAGATCTTGTATTACGGAACGAGTAAAGAGACTTGCCGGTAACGAGATTGAACTAGGTATAGTGATACCGACGATCGAATCTCGGGCAAGTAACATACCGAAGAACAAAGGGAACAGCATACGGGATTAACTGAATCCTTGACATAGAGGTTCGACCGATAAAGATCTTCGTAGAATATGTAGGAGCCAATATGGGCATCCAGGTCCCGCTATTGGTTATTGGCCGTAGAGGTGTCTCGGTCATGTCTACATAGTTCTCGAACCCGCAGGGTCTACACACTTAACGTTTGGTGACGATTAGTATAATTGAGTTATTATGTTGGTGACCGAAAGTTGTTCGGAGTCCCGGATAAGATCCCGGACATGACGAGGATCTCCGGAATAGTCCGGAGGTAAAGATTGATATATGTGATAATAGTGTTTTGATCTCTGGAAGGGTTCCGGAGTTCACCGGAAGGGGTTCCGGATGTTTACCGAAGTGTTCGGGTGCAGCAACACTTTATATGAGCCAAAGGGATAAAGCCCACAAGGTATTGGAAAGTGCAAAAGTAGTTTTGCTGCCGCGTAAGCGGTACTACCGCTTGGTGAAGCGGTACTACCGCCGGAGCGGTACTACCGCTTGTGTGAAGCGGTACTACCGCCCGAGCGGTACTACCGCTTGTGTGAAGCGGTACTACCGCCCAAGCGGTACTACCGCTTGTGTGAAGCGGTACTACCGCTTGTGCGCGGCTGTGCACGGTTCGGCAGGGATCCGAGTTGGACTCTTTCCCTGCGGGCCAAACCGACCTTGTGCGGGCAAAACCGACCCGGAGGAGGCTTTTACTCCAAGTTTAGACCCCAAGGCTCAACATATAAATAGAGGGGCAGGGCTAGCACACGGGACACATCAGGATTTCCCAAGCCGTGTGCCGGCAACCCTAGCCCTCTAGTTCCTCCGTCATAATCTCCGTAGTGCTTGGCGAAGCCCTGCAGAGATTGTTCCTCACCACCATCACCACGCCGTCGTGCTGCTGGAACTCAACCACTACTTCACCATCGCTCGCTGGATCGAGGAGGTGAAGGCGTCATCAAGCTGTACGTGTGTTGAACGCGGAGGTGCCGTCCGTTCGGCACTAGATCGGAAGGATCGTGATTGGATTGCGGGACGCTCGGCGATTTGGATCGCGAAGACGTTCGACTACATCAACCGCGTTTATTAACGCTTCCGCTTAGCGATCTACAAGGGTATGTAGATTCACTCTCCCTCTCGTAGATGCTCATCACCATGGATAGATCTTGTGTGTGCGTAGGAAATTTTTTGTTTCCCATGCAACGTTCCCCAACATGACTTTCACAAAGCATATACCTTGACAAGATTTTGAAGAAGTTCAAAATGGATCAGTCAAAGAAGGAGTTCTTGACTGTGGTGAAAGGTGTGAAGTTGAGTAAGACTCAAATCTCGACCACGGCAAAATAAATAGAATGGATGAAGGTTATCCCCTATGCCTCGGCCATAGGTTCTATAAAGTATGCCAAGCTGTGTGCCTTGCCATGTGTCTGGCAAAAGAGGTACCAAAGTGATCCAGGAGTAGATCACTGGACAGCGGTCAAATTGTCCTTAAGATGACTAAGGAAGAATTTCTCGGGAATAGAGATGATAAAGAGTTCGTCGTAAGGGGTTACGTCGATGCAAGCTTTAAACACTGATCCAAAAGACTATGAGTCTCAGACCGGATAAGTATAGTGGGGAAATTTTTTGGAGTAGCTCCAAACAGAGTGTGGTAGCAGCATCTACATATGACATAGAGATTTGCCAAGAACACACGGATCTGAATATTGCAGACCCGTTGACTAAAACCTCTCTCACAAGCAAAACATGATCAGCCCTAGAACTGATAGGATGTTAATTACATGGAGATGTAAACTAGATTATTGACTCTAGTGCAAGTGGGAGACTGTTGGAAATATGCCCTAGAGGCAATTAATAAAGTGTTTATTATCATATTTCTCCGTTCATGATAATGGTTTATTATTCATGCTAGAATTGTATTGACCGGAAACTTAATACATGTGTGGATAATAGACAAATACTGAGTCCCTAGTAAGCCTCTACTAGACTAGCTCGTTGATCAAAAGATGGTCAAGATTTCCTGACCATGGACATGAGTTGTCATTTGATAACGGGATCACATCATTAGGAGAATGATGTGATGGACTTGACCCAACCGTTAGCATAGCAAATGATCGTTCAGTTTATTGCTATTGCTTTCACTATGTCAAATACACGTTCCTCTGACCATGAGATCATGCAACTCCCGGATACCGTAGGAATACTTTGGGTGTATCAAACGTCACAACGTAACTGGGTGATTATAAAGGTGCACTACAAGTATCTCCGAAAGTGTTTGTTGAGTTGGCATGGATCGAGATTGGGATTTGTCACTCCGACTATCGGAGAGGTATCTCTGGGCCCTCTCGGTAATACAGCATCACAGAAGCCTTGCAAGCACCGTGACTAAAGACTTAGTTGCAAGATGATGTATTACGGAACGAGTAAAGAGACTTGCCGGTAACGAGATTGAACTAGGTATTGGATACCGACGATCGAATCTCGGGCAAGTAACATACCGCCGGACAAAGGGAACAACGTATGTTGTCATATGAGGTTCGACCGATAAAGATCTTCGTGGAATATGTAGGAACCAATATGAGCATCCCGGCTCCGCTGTTGGTTATTGACCGGAGAGTCGTCTCGGTCATGTCTACATCATTCCCGAACCCGTAGGGTCCGCACGCTTAAGGTTCGATGACGATTTAGTATTATATGAGTTATGTGATTGGTGACCGAAGTTTGTTCGGAGTCCCGGATGAGATCACGGACATGACGAGGAGTCTCGAAATGGTCGAGAGGTAAAGATTCATATATTGGAAGGCTATATTCGGACGTCGGAAAGGTTCCGAGTGATTCGGGTATTTTTCGGAGTACCGGGGAGTTACGGGAATTCACCGGGAGAAGTAATGGGCCTTATTGGGCCATACGGGAAAAGGAGAGGCAGGCCACGTGAGGAGGCGCCCCCCCCCTTGCCCAAACCGAATTGGACTAGGGGAGGGGGCGCAGCCCCCTCTTTCCTTTCCCTCTCCCTTCCCCCTTTCCTACTCCGTATGGGAGGTGGAATCCTACTAGGACTAAGGAGTCCTAGTAGGACTCCCCACACTTGGCGCACCCCTAGGGGGCCGGCCTCCTCCCTCTCATCCTTTATATACGGGGGCAAGGGGGCACCCCAAAGAACACGATTCATTGTTAGCCGTGTGCGGCGCCCCCCCCTCCACGATTTACACCCTCGGTCATATTTTCGGAGAGCTTAGGCGAAGCCCTGCCGAGATTACTTCACCGTCACCGTCGCCACGCCGTCGTGCTGACGGAACTCATCTACTTCCTCGACGTCTTGCTGGATCAAGAAGGCGAGGAACGTTACCGAGCTGCACGTGTGTAGAACTCGGAGGTGCCGTACATTCGGTACTTGATCGGTGGAGCTCGAAGGATTGTTCGACTACATCAACCGCGTTGTGAGACGCTTCTGCTAAACGGTCTACGAGGGTACGTAGACACACTCTCCCCTCTCATAGCGATGCATCTCCATGGATAGATCTTGTGTGAGCGTAGGAATTTTTTTGAAATTCATGCTCCATTCCCCAACAGCTGTGACAAACACAACAGTGAACCAAGGCAACACTGAAAAAGAAGATGGAAAAGTCCATCAGCAATGCACAGCGGACTCAAACGAGGATGCAGCAGAAACTGCACGGAAGGGTACTGATGAATCCAGTTTCAAATGTACACCCCAAAAGGGACATCAACACATCCAAGCACAAGTGGAAATAGAACAAGAAAGGAACGACAAAGGACAAGGCGTATCTTCTAGCAGCGAAACAGGCAAGAAAAAAGAAATTTAAGTACTATCTCACAATCTGTAACTTAAAACAAAACAACAAAAGAGCCAACACAAAATAAACTTAAGTACTATCTTCCCACTTGAAATTATTTACATTAAATTTAAAATCATCGCAAGCACAAAGGAGAAAGGGAGCAAAGATAGTGATCCCGTGAGCAAAGCCATCGAAGACCTGTACAACGATGTATGCAGGACATGGACAAAGCAAGAAGGGTAAGTTCATGTAACTACCACACAACACATTCTTCCAATGTTTTTACCTGTAAACTGTGTAAACTAAAATATTTTTCTAAATATACATTGCAGAGATAAGCTTTTCCTGACAATGAACAAGTTAGATGTCAATCTAGCTCATGTGGCCGAAAGCTTGAAAATCAGAAATCCAGTGAGCAGCGTAGCCATCGAGCCCATGTTAGTGATCTTGAGAAATGAACTCAAGGGCACAGGGCAAAAGATTCTATCAATAAACAACATTGTAAGTAAATATCACGGCAAAAACGTGTCAACAATGAATATCAGTATATCAATCGATCAACTTTGTCTACAAGTGAACTGACAAATTCCTTTTTGTGTACATATGACAAAACAAGCAGCACTCAATAAAGCGAGCCGATGACAATGATCCAATGTGCTTCAAAAATAAAGACCAAGCACATATTAGAAATAAACTACTACCTGCCAGGCTTAAAAGATTTTTCAATATAGAAGAAGGAGAAAAACTGCAAGATTATGACATGGTAAGCAGATCACCTGTTACAGATACGAAAATCCAATTACGGCTCTACAGTTCTCTTTTATGTCCAATAAACCATGCCTAAATCTAAGAAGGATTGCAAATGGTTTCTTTTTATTTTGCCTCTTGCAGTTCTACCAGCTTCCATAGGCGGGTATAAGAAGGATGGAGATATCGGTCACTACTTCACCATCACAGTTAACATGAAAAAAGAGCGCTTTGAACTCCTTGACTCTCTAACTGCATATCCTGGGACAGTACAATTCTTCAACACTGTAACAAGCACAATGAAGAAGATGTGGAAGCAAATAAGCACAGAGCTCCAGCTTTCACCAAGAAGTATCGACCATTTCAAAAAGGTCAAAATGCAGGTGCCGCTTCAGGGAGGAGAGACGTAAACACTACCAACCTTTCTCTTTTTTTTCCCTGCAACATTTACTACTTCCATTCCTAAATACACGAAGTTAGGGCAGTTTAACCCAAACCGCCCCAACGCCTTATAACCAATCATTCTTCTACATGCAGAATGGACTGCGCATTCTATATGCACATGAACGAGAAGCACTACTCCCAAGATGGAACAACAGTGCTTTTGACAGAAGAACAAGTCTCAGAGTTGAGGAAAAAAATTCTATATCAACTAATCAGCCAACACAGAGGCAATACCCTACTATCATTAATCAAATGTACAACAGGTTGGTATCTCTTAAAACAAATAAGAAATATTTTGCTTAAGTAATTTTCAGAAACAAAACCTCACAATTTTGTCAGCCTACCAGGTACTAATGAGAATTATTTTAATTTTAATTTTTTTGATTCTAACAGATATACTGAAGCATCAAGTCGATATCGGAGACATAGAAATGCAACGGACAAAATGTGACGTACTAGAAGAGTTTCCCCCAACTCCCGAGCCCGAGAAAAAAACTATTGAGAGAACCACTCAAGAGCAAGAAGTTATTGATATATGTAGTGAAGACAAAGAAGTTATGCATGTAAGCAACCAGGAAGTCGTCAAAGAAACTTGCGCAGAGCAGCATGTTCAACAAGACAACAACTTACAGAGGGAACACAAATGGAAGAATCCACCAATAGAACCAGATCGACCACCCCCAGACGGCCAGATAGAACACCAACATGAAGAGGTAACGGTCATCACTAACGAGGAAAACATCAACAGCAAAATCTTGAGCACACATCAACTTGAGCAAACAAGCACTGCTTTAAAAGAGGATAACAGAAGGAACGATGAACCGACTAGGCAAGGACAGCTTTCCGAGCAGAAGAAGCAGCCTGTTGCTCAAAATTGCATATTAGCAGGAACATGCGACCAGAAGAACTTACAACAAAAGATACTTGAGAAGAGGAAATAAGATGCTGCCCTAGGATCCACAAATGATCAACAAGGCACCTCAAGTACCGTCTCTTTAGACTTCTTAGCCCCCAAAATGACAGAAAAGCATCAAGAAATTGATGAATTTATTTCAAGCCTTACCGACGACGAACTAAAGCAGTACATAGAAGTAGTTGAAAAGGGAGGAATGTCGTTCGATGAATTCAAAACAGCTCGCATTCAGGAAGAAGAGGATGAATTCAATAAAAAAGGAACGCAGCATCTGGCAAGGTTGCAGCAAGATTCCCCAGAACCTTCAATGGTTCAATCATCTGAGATCAGCTCAGCAAACATAATATCGATCAAGAGGCCGTTGAAGCCATCAAGCAGGCTCTATGGAAAAGTCAACATTCCAACATTTGTGCCAGGAGATTTCATTTATATGAACAAGGCCATAGCACTTTATGAATATCTAATGAGCAAAGAAGGACAGGAAGATTGCGGAGAGTAAGTACTTTCTCTTCTGAAAAGAAAAAGCAGACAAGTGCGGCTCCTCTTTAAAACCACCTAACCAGTTATCCTATTTTTGTGTAAACCTTTTTTTTCTTGCAGACTAAACGTATATAAGAGCTCAAAGCGAGACGATTTGATTACCGAAAAAAACATAAAGGAACAACTACGAAAAGGAGATGTAGAAATGGAGGGCTCAATGACAAACGCATTGTTCGAAGAATGGACGGAGCAGCAACAATACAACACAAGCGATAAAGCCATTCTCGCTCCAGAATTTGCAAATGTATTAAGTACACTTGCACAAAAACACTTGCATCATTACTCTGATGAAATGTTTTGACAAAAAGTACACACCCTCTATCTTGCAGCTTGCGCTCGGTCTCAGTCTTTTCGAAGGAGAACTACAAGAATTCAATGCGGAAGAAGCATTGAAAGAGCTTGAACCCCTTGTAAGAGGGAAAGAACTTTTAGAGAAAAAGCTGGTAAGTTAAGAATTAATACTGAATAGAAGTATACACACATAATTTATTCTCCTTAAGCTTGCACATTTACATGAGATTTAATTTTTACCAACAACCATGATCTTCAAATCTCTCTGTGCCCAACACCACAGATTATGATTCCTCATAACACAGTTTATCACCACACGGTCTATGTGTTGAACAAGTACACAAGTTCCATCGACATTCTTGACTCAATGAAATATAGACACACAGACAAAAAGTCTTGGAAACAACACCATACACATCATACAGAACTGGTACGTACTTTGAACCTTGGTTTCTTCTTGGATTACTTTTCTTAACGGCCACATCCAACGACAAAACCAAACTGTAAACACAGATTAAGAGGATGTATGCACTGATGAAGAAGCATTACGGAGAAACGACACTAAAAGCCAGAAATGAACCGAACTGGGCGAGGATAGCAGAAAGGCCTACCAGAGTTTGCTCGCCAAAACAACAGGGTACACAATGCGTACACTTCATGGTCCAATTTGTAAAATACTAGAATGGCATTGATCTGACAAAGGACGATGAAGATTTTCATGTAAGTCAATACTACGTGCAACAATTTTCTTTTACTAGCAGCATTGCTTGAATTCTTCAAAAAAATTCAACATGCATGTGAACACTAAGAAAACTAAAGAATATCCAATGAATGACCTTCCTGCAGCATAGCAAGGTAGATGCCGAGTGGAAACCGGAGTTCCTATTTACAGCCATATTTGGTAAAACCAACCAAATAAAGTGGGAGGATCTGCCTGGAAGAATCAAAGAATTCAAACCAAAAACTTTGAACCTTTTTTCAGCCAGCAAAGGTAAAATAACTATTTCTGCTTACTTTCTTTGTAACAACCCATGGTGTTGATCTATATTTTTAGTATCACAAAAGCTTGCATGCTACCTTTTTAGCATGAAAATAACGACACGGTTTTGAGTTATCTCTCTAGCATGAACATAACAACCATCAATTTTCTGCCTGCTCCGACAGAGACAGAAGGGATAAAAAAGAATAAAGGATGAAGCAGCAACCCATACCCAAAACATGAACATTACTTTGAACACACAAAAGAGGCCTCCAAGCTCTTCCAAATAGTCATGAGCGAAAGCTGGCAGAAAAGATTCAACAAGTGAGTGTTTTCTATTGCACCTCAAAATAGTTGGACCGAGGACAAAAAGATTATCAAATTCAGTTTGTCATTGACCCTCACTTCAAATATTCTTTTATTTTTCTGTGTCACGGTAAAACTGTATTTAAGCGCATTCGTAGAGAAAGCGAAAGCACGCTTCTCACTGGAGCCAACCTTAAGGCAGCATTCGGTCCAAGACCAGCACAGACGAACATACCACATCATATAGAAAAGGGAGTGCTCGATGAAATAGCAGATATTTGGGAAAGCAGACAAGCTTCAGAAGAGAGTGATAGGTGATACGTCTCCAACGTATCTATAATATTTTATTGTTCCATGCTGTTATATTATCAATCTTGGATGTTTTTATATGCATTTACAGCAATTATATATCATTTTTTGGGACTAACATATTAACTTAGTGCCCAGTGCCAGTTGCTGTTTTCTGCCTGTTTTTGGTTTTACAGAATATCAATACCAAATGAAGTCCAAATGCCACGAAACTTTTTGGAGATTTTTTTCTGGACAATACCAACACTAGAAGCTTCGGGAGAAGACCAGACGCCAGAGGAGGTGGCCACGAGCCACCAGGGCGCGCCTGCCCCCCCCCCCCCCCAGGCGCGCCCCGGTGCCTCGTGGGCCCACCTCAGCTCCGTTTGACCTAATTCCACCACTATAAATTCCCAAAAAATCAAAAACCCTCAAGGGAGTCCACGAAATACTTTTTCTGCCGCCGCAAGTTTCTGTTCTCGAGATATCCCATCTAGAGGCCTTTTCCGGTACTCCGTCGGAGGGGCTCTACATCAACTTTGCTGCCCTTCCGATGATGCGTGAGTAGTTTATCACAGACCTTCGGGTCCATAGTTAGTAGCTAGATGGCTTATTCTCTCTTTTTGATCTTCAATACAATGTTCTCCTCGATGTTCTTGGAGTTCTATCCGATGTAATCACTTTTTGCGGTGTGTTTGTTGGGATCCGATGAATTGTGAGTTTATGATCAGATTATCCATGAATATTATTTGAGTCTTCTCTGATCTCTTTTATGCATGATTATTATAGCTTCGTATTTCTTCTCCGATCTATTGATTTGGTTTGGCCAACTAGATTGATTTATCTTGCCATGGGAAGAGGTGCTTTGTAATGGGTTCGATCTTGCGGTGCTCAATTTCAGTGACAGAAAGGGACATGACACGTATGTATCGTTGCTGTTAAGGGTAAAAAGATGGGGTTTATTCATACGTGAGTTTATCTTGTCTACATCATGTCATCGTTCTTAAGGCGTTACTCCGTTCTTTATGGACTTAATACACTAGATGCATGCTGGATAGCGGTCGATGTGTGGAGTAATAGTAGTAGATGCAGGCAGGAGTCGGTCTACTTGTCTCGGACGTGATGCCTATATACATGATCATTGCCTTGGATATCGTCATGATTATTTGCTTTTCTATGAATTGCCCAACAGTAATTTGTTTACCCACCGTATGCTATTTTCTTGAGAGAAGCTTCTAGTGAAAACTATGGCCCCCGGGTTTATCTAAATCATATACTAAAACCCTAAAAATACTTGCTGCACTTTTTCTTTATTTATTTTATTTTGTATTTTTGTTTCAATCTATCTATCTATCACATACAATTTAATCTTGCAACTTACCGCCGAGGGATTGACAACCCCTTGTTTGCGTTGGGTGCAAGGATTTGTTGTTTTGTGTGCAGGTGCTGCTAACAAGGTGTTGCGTGATTCTCCTACTGGATTGATAAGCTTGGTTTCATAACTGAGGGAAATATTTATCTCTACTGTACTGCATCTCCCTTCCTCTTCAGGGAATTACCAACGCAGCTCACAAGTAGCAATAGGCTACTATTAGGCCCAAGCTTTGTAGAGGTAAATTTTTAAAAAGCACAAATTCATCTGTTTTGCAACGCCTCTTTTTTTATAATGATACCTCTGTCTCTTCTCTTCTAAATTTGTTTTTTTCGACACCTTTTTTATCACATTTATTGTTTGTGCAACATATAGTAGATATAAAGAATCACAGTACACCTCCTAAAAAAATTAGAAGTGCATTGCAAAAAAGGAAGCATCAACTGGTTCCCATGTATCTCAAACAACATCAACAGAATAAGCTCTTGATAGCAAACATGGTAATAGTCCTTTTCTCTACAACAAAACCAAAATATTCCCTTTAACATATTCCTTTATATTAAACTGTCATCCAACAAAAAAACTTTTGTACGCAGATATTCATGCCACTTGAGAAGGAAAACCGGTATATCCTATATATGCTGGACAAATATACGAGGACAGTTCATATTATTGATCCTCAAGAAACAACTCCCGAGGAAGTAGAGAAAGAAAGCATAAACCCATTAGATGGTATTACTGAGCAAGATGAAGCAGAACAAAAGCTTGACGAAATGAACACCGCTGAAGTCAAAAGAAAAAAAGAGTTTGAGGATTATCACATTCAAAAAGCGAAAATCGTAAGTATTTCTAAATAACAATTTTTCAGTTTTACAAATTGCACTGGGTCATTGTTTATTAAAACAAAAACAAAATGCAATTAACAGGTAACTAGGATTAAAGAAGTCTTCGACGTCATACTAAACGAAACAATGAAACCCAAGAGTGCAAAATGGCAGTATAAGTTTGTACAAGATGTTCCAATGGTAGAAAAGGGCGAATCACCATTTGCTGTTCTAAAGCTTGCATTCCTCTACAATGGTGTAAAGTTCATAGAAGACATTGATGATTTCACCGTAAGTTTTCCTTGAAACGCCTCTAAACCGCAATATATAGAATTTTTTGGAATTTTTTTTATTTATCAGTGAATTTTCATAGGATGAAGCGGAAGACTGGAGGGGAGAGGCACTATACATGTTGTTACTTAGCGAGAAGAATGAAGTCAAACCTAATAATATGGGTGATGAGATTAGCAAGATCTTCAACAAGAATGAAGAATAAAACTTTTGATTAGCCACTGATGCTAATTCCATCCAAACCTGACAAGACGGCTTTACTGTGCCTCTTTTACAGTGCTTAATAAATCCTCAAGTTGCCTCTACAGGCTAAACCAAGTCTCTTACAGTGAACATGTCACTGAATACATATCATATTTTTATCTCTGATTATGATTAGCAGTTGGATGTTCATGTTGAAGAGAGAACATGCTTCTCATGACGGTGCCACTACCCCAATGAAAAACCGTGCCTCCTAACTGAACCCGTTCACAAAAACATTTGAAACTCTAAGCCAGAACCGTGACTTTGCTGCATGCAGAACAGTGCCACTGCATGCCTCACGCAATTCCGTGCCTCTGGATCCACACGCCCGTGCATCTTTACATGTGCCATAGAAAGCCGCACTCACGTCCCTATAGAGGATTCCCAGCCATGCCTCTGAAAGCCGCATGCTCGTGTCTCTAGAGAGTTCACACCTGTGCATTAAGAGCATTCATTCTCGTGGCTCTAGAAGCCCCGCGGTCGTGCCTCCAGAGGCTTCACTCCCGTGCTTCTTGAGAACTCACGCCCATGCCTCTGGAGACTCCATACCCATGCCTCACGCGCCTCGTAAATGATTAGGTGTTGCGCACCCATGCATAAAGATGCTTCTCACCCGTGCCTCTCCTGGAGAAGCAGAACGCACGACCAACACACACTTCAACCTACTATGCCCCACGCATTCAAGATGTTTATGAAAATTTAACGAGTCGAAGGCGAGCAGGAGACGTCTCGCGCTGGAGGCACCGTGTGCCACCGCGACGACAAACGCGTTGCACGACCAACACACACTTCGACCTATGCCCCCCCTTCAAGATGTTTATGAAAATTTAACGAGCCGAAGGCGAGCAGGAGACGTCTCGCGCCGGAGGCGCCGTGAGACACCGCGACGACAAACGCGCTGCACGAAAAACACGCTGCACGACCAACACACACTTCGACCTATGCCCCCCCTTCAAGATGTTTATGAAAAATTAACGAGCCGAAGGCGAGCAGGAGATGTCTCGCGCCGGAGGCGCCGTGAGCCACCGCAACGACAAACGCGCTGCATGACCAATACACACTTCGACCTATGCCCCCCCCCTTCAAGATGTTTATGAAAATTTAACAAGTCGAAGGCGAGCAGGAGACGTCTCACGCCGGAGGCGCCGTGAGCCACCGCGACGACAAACGCGATGCACGACAAACACGCTGCACGAGCAACACACACTTCGACCTATGCCCGCCCTTCAAGATGTTTATGAAAATTTAACGAACCGAAGGCGAGCAGGAGACGTCTCGCGCCGGAGGCGCCGTGAGCCACTGCGACGACAATCGCGCTGCACGACAAACACGTTGCACGACCAACACACACTTCGACCTAGGCCCTCCTTCAAGATGTTTATGAAAATTTAACGAGCCGAAGGCGAGCAGGAGACGTCTCGCGCCGGAGGCGCCGTGAGCTACCGTGACGACAAACGCGCTGCACGACCAACACACACTTCGACCTATGCCCCCCCTTCAAGATGTTCATGAAAAATTAATGAGCCGAAGGCGAGCAGGAGACGTCTCGCGCCAGAGGCGCCGTGAGCCACCGTGACGACAAACGCGCTGCACAACAAACACGCTGCACGAACAACACACACTTCGACCTATGCCTGCCCTTCAAGATGTTTATGAAAATTTAACGAGCCGAAGGCGAGCAGGAGACGTCTCGCGCCGGAGGCGCCGTGAGCCACCGCGACGACAAACGCGCTGCACGACAAACACGCTGCACGACCAACACACACTTCGACCTATGCCCCCCCTTCAAGATGTTTATGAAAATTTAACGAGCCGAAGGCGAGCAGGAGACGTCTTGCGCCGGAGGCGCCGTGTGCCACCGCGACGACAAACGCGCTGCACGACCAACACACACTTCGACCTATGCCCCCCCCTTCAAGATGTTTATGAAAATTTAACGAGCCGAAGGCGAGCAGGAGATGTCTCGCGCCGGAGGCGAGGTGAGCCACCGCAACGACAAGTAAAGTTCATGTTTGCTTAGTTGAAAGCTGACATTTGATAGTGTTGGAAGCCCCCGCCCGTAATTTCCCCATAAAACTCTATTTCCTGGAAATATAATCGGAAAGTAAAGGGAAACAAACGGGAAACAGGGAACAACCACGCGGTTGCCTAGTATTTGTGTCTGTTATCGCGCGGAAAGGGAAAACGGAAAAAAGAAGTACTACGAGGGGCAAACTGCAAAACGTACGAAACCTGAAACCGGAAAGGGAAAACCGGGAACCAACCGCATCGGCTGGTTTTCGCGCGAGGCTATCGCGCGCGGAGCGCTCCCGCGCCGTTCGTTCCTCGAAGCGCTCCTTAATTAGTTGCTCTCAACGATGGGGCGCGGCAACGTCTCGCCGATTGAGAGACGATAGCTCGGGTCGCCTCAAAGGATGACATTAGTGGGCCGGCCCAGTAGTGCTTAGACGGTTTCCTTCGTTGTTAGTTTTGTTCCTTTTTCCCATTTTTTTATATATTTAGAACCTCAGATCCAAAATAAGTGTCGCAGTTTCCTTTGTTGTTACTTCAGAAAATAAACTAAATTTCAAAATTACTTTACTTAAAAAATTTAAAAGTCCACCATGCATTAAAAAAATGTTCAAGTAATGTACAAAACTTGTTCCTGCAACTTTTAGAAAATGTCCGCAACATTCAATAAAATTGTTACTCCTGTGTTAACAAATGTTCAACTTGTTTTTTGAAAAATGTTTACCATGTATTTAAAAAAATGTTCGACATGTATTCAAAAAAAGGAAAAAGTGTTGTTCAAGGTATATCTGAAAAATGTTCAACATGTATTAAAAAAATGTTGAATGTATATTTTAAAAATATTTAACATGTATTCAAACAAATGTTCAAGCATGTATTTTAAAAAATGTTCATCACGGAATTGAAACTATGTTCAGCATGTATATGTAAAATGTACACCGTGCATTAAAAGTGTTAAATATGTTTAACATGTATTCAAAAAAATGTTCGAACACGCATTTAGAAAATGTCCATCTTGAAAAATGGTCAACGTGTATCAAAAAAATGTTTAACGTGTATTAAAAAAATGTAAAATGCATACAGGAAAACGTCAACATGTACTTGAAGAAAGAAGAAACAGGGAAAAAAAGAAAAACAGAAAACCAACAAAGAAATGTGCAGAAGAAAACCAGCAAAAAGAAATATAAAACCCAGAAGAACCTACCTGTTTGCTGCCCAGCGAACCGAAACACAAAACACCTCAACAGTGCTGCTCTTACTGGGTCACGGCCCGTGAAAGGAACTCGTGAGGCGTTAGCAGGATAAATTGCGAGAGAGTATATCCTTTGCGGACCGATGGGAGCAGAGCTGCATTATGGTGGTTGCCTTTTTTAGAGAGAAATTACGGTCGCTGTTGTGATCCTTGGAACTGAACCTTTCCTTTCTGGTCCAAATAAATTTGCAACCGACTCTTGTTGACCAGACATCACAAATCCTCCTATTATGCGCATGAGCACGGAATAGGGACCTCCTAGTCCACCGCATATGGCGATGGTGCGTCTAGCAAACGCCTACGCCCCCCCCCCCCCCCCCCCCCCCCCCCCGCGGTCGCACTTAGGGCCGGCCCAGGGCGAGAACGCGGGCACCTGTTTTATTTTAATTTTGTGTGTTTCTTTTTTTTAAATCTCCTTTTATTTTCCATTTTTTTATTTTTTAGCGGAATTCAAAAGAAAATTTCGTGAATAGAAAATATGTTCATGAATTTAAAAAATGTTCGCCAATCGAAAACAATGTTCAAAAAAAATGTCATTATTTCAAAAAAAATCATGAATTCAAAAAATGTTTCAAATTTTTAAAATAATGGTGCATAAAAACATCACCAATTTTTATAAACCATTCATGAATTTAAAAAATGTTCACTTTTTGAAAAATGTGTGTGAATGCAAAACAATATTCGTGCATTCAAAAAATGTTTACAAAATGAAGAAATTTTAAAGAATTCAAATAAATTTTCGCGAATTTTCAAAATGTTTGTGAATTCAAAAAATGGTAACATATCAGAAAATTTTCATTTTTGAAAAATATATTCATGTTTTAAAAGATGTTCACAAATTCAGAAAATATTTTTGAATTTGAAAAATATTTGTGATTAAAAAAATCATGAATTTGAAAAATAAGTGTTAACTAAAATAATGCTTGCAAATTCAAACAAATGTTTGTAAATTTCAAAAGGAAATAAAAAATAGAAATAAAAAATAAAAACACATGACTTTTTTAGGGGTAACGCAAAGTTTTATCAAGGGGTTGTGGGATACAAACTTGATCAAGGGGTTGGCCAAGCCAAAGATGGCGCCCCTGATCTAAAGAGTGAGCAAACTTTGCTAGACTATGGGCATTGGCATTAGCTGCCCGGCCTTCAAACAAGAAATTACAGTTAAACATCCTAACCCGCATTCTAATCTCATCAATGACAACTCCATATCTGCCTTGGGTTCCTTCTTTGATGTCAGAAGTAGTGACAAAATTCTGTAACAGAAGGTCTTCAGCCAACGAGATAGCTTCACGGCAAGCAATTGCTTCGAGTGTGGCCACATCTATCAGTCCATGCAGAACTAGTGCTGTAGTTCCCAGATAACTACCGGCTTCATCTCGTGCCACACATGCAGCCGAAAAAAAGAACACATAATGAATAAACTCCAAAACCTGTGGGGAAGTCATAGAACCTGAGTGGGTTGGCCCATTAAAACATAGGGGGTGCGTGTTTGTACTTATTCCCGATCTGCGGGGGGGCTAGGATCCGGGACCTCCTATTGGGCGTGTTAAGCGCCGATTTGTTGATGCAGCGCACAGGGGCTCGGGCGGATGGCCGGCCCATGGCTCGCTGTGACCGTCGCTCACTCGCACGCACGACTCGCTCGTCTACAGCTCGCATTTTTTCTGTTCGTTCTCTGGAAAAACCTCTGGTCCAGGAAGAAAAAATGAGAGGTTTTTTTGGTATTTAAATATTTGGTGAAATAAAAAATGTTCGCGGGTTTGGAAAAAAACTCAAGAATTAGAAAAAAAGTTCATCGATTTTTTTGGAAAGAAGTTCATCAATTTTGAAGAAAATTTGACAATTTTTTTAAAAAGTTCATTGATTTTGAGAAAAAAAACTTCAGGAATTTGAAAATTTTCATCGATTTTGAAAAGAAAAGTTCATTGTCATTGAAAAAATTTCATTGATTTTGAAAAAAAAATCACAAATTTGAAAAAAGGTTAATTGATTTAGAAAAAACGTTTGCAAAATTGGAAAAAAAAATCGCGCATTTAGCAAAAGAAAAGAAAACGAAGAAAGAAAAAAGAAAAAAAAATGAACAAAACCGTTCCAAAAAAAGAGAAAAAAGAAAGAAGAAAATAATGAAAAGGTGTAACCGGTTGATTACTGCGGTGTACTTTGAACCAGGAAGTCGCCGATTAGAATCCCACTACGCTCGCATTTTTTTTGCGGTTTAAAAAACAGAAAAAATAATAATAAGGTAGATGGGCCGACCCAGCGCGGAGAAGGGGGTGTGCGCCGGTTTGCAAAATGTACTATAAGCCATATAAAAATGCTCTAGGATCCTAGCAAAAAATCGTAGAGGAGCAGCGCTCAACCATGGTCCGAGCCATTGCCCACTAATAACAAGAAAAAACTTCTTTTGTCGTTTCTTTGGGGCGCATCCTATTTGGGGCTTCAGGCCTCCGTAACAGTGCATTTTGCAAACTGGCGCCTAAGAGCATCTACGGCCGGACTTGGCAAATCCGGCCCCCTGTACGTCCGCGGGGGCGTCCGGGCGCGCCAGCGGACAGCGCCCGCCGGCCCCTCGTATGTTGCGCCGCACATCCACATACCTCAAATGCGGATCATCAAATCCATGCAATCCATGCACGTCGATCATACGAAACAAATTGTCCGAATTCAACAGTTCGAAACGAAGCAAAGCAAATCATAGTTCAACAAACCGGACAAGCCAAAATAAAATCAATGTCTGAGCTGCCCGGGCGCCTGCTCGTATGTGTCCTGCTCCAGGGCGGAACGCGTCCTGCCCGTACTGCTCCGCCTGCATCCGGGCTGCCTCCTCCGCCTGCATCCGGGCTGCATGATCCGCTGCCGCTGCTGCAACCGCCCTCGTCGCCTCGTACTTCCTACGGTCATTGATCGCCTTCTTCTTCTCCGCAAGGCACTTCTTTGCATGCTCATCCAAGAGGGTTTCGTCCGCCAACAGGATCTTTGCATCATCCGCGTCCCGTGCGAGTTGCAACCTCTCCTTCTCAAGCTCCATCTCGCCAAATGTCTTGGCCTTCTCGAGTTCCCATTTGATGGCCGCCTCTTGCTTCTCCAACTCGATCTTCTCCCTCTCAATTTGGAGCTTCTTCTCCGCCCTATTTCGGTCCCACTCCAAATGTGGTGGTGTCCTCCAATTCATACTCTAGTTCGGTCGGATTTTCATTGTCATTGATCATGTTCGACAAGAACGCCTCCTACATGGTTTGCAAGCGTGCGAAATGAACTAGTGCTTGTGTACGCTAAAATTTGATCGGACAGGAGCAAAGAAAACGTACCGACTCTTGTTCGGTCATTCCGTCGAGCACGTCGAGGGCACCCCGGGCGCCGCCGGTCACAGTGCTCATCCGTGCCCGAACGAGCTGCGGCGAGTCACATACATCAACAGGCGGCTTCTGCGTCGCCGAAAAGCTGTCCGGAATGGCCCAGCCGGCCGTTGGATCCTCCTCCTCTGTCCCAACGGGGTCGGACGGCCATATCTGCGTCGGTGCATGGATGGATGGGGTGCGGGGGGCCGGGCGCTGCGGGGGAGACACATCGTCGACCATGTCCGAACCTCCGTGCGACGCCGCCGCCACCTCCCTCTCTCGCTGCCGGCTTCGCCACAACTTCCGGGTGACGTTCTCCGCCTTGCAAGACGGAGCCGAAGAAGGGACGCTGACGGACGAGGCGGACTGCGTCTCCGTGGCGGCGGTCGGGGACGTGCTCGACGACATCTCTGGCGGTGGATCGGGACCGGTGGTGAGGAAGGGGAGCAAGGGTGGACGACGGCGATGGCTCCGGCGCGGGAAAGGATGGAGGGCGGCGGGAGGAGGAGGAAGGGTTTGATGGACTTGGTGCAATTTGGGGTGGGGTCAGCTTGTCGGTTCCGATGTGGCGGGCGTGCCCGGGCGCCCCCATATCCACCTCATATTTGGGCTGGATATGAGGGGTGCTTGTCAGCCCGGACGTTTGAGGCCCGTTTGAGACGCCCGGCTGGGTCGAAAAATCATGACCGGTCAGTGACCGGGCGGCTCGCCCGGCCGTTTGAGGGGGATTTGAGGCGCCCGGCTGTCAAAGCTAGGCCGGCCCATTCTATAGTTTTTTCCCTATTTTAGAAACGTCAAGAAGGTGCGGGCACGGGGGTTCGACCCCGCAACCCCTTTGTTACGAGCGCTCCACTCTAACCACCAGGCCATCACCACACTGGTGTAAAGATACCTTCTTTTTGTTCTTCAGTTCGGTTTATTCTTTTTCCTTTTTTTCTCATCCTTTTTTTGTTTTCCTTAATGTGCTGTTTTTTTTAATTCGTGAATCTTTTTTATAAATTGATTAACTTTTTTAGTTATATGATTTTTTTAAAAATCCGATGAACTCTTTTCAAATTCATGAACGTCTTTTCAAAATCTATGAACTTTTTAAAAATTTGTGAACCTTTTTTTTAGATCCCCGTGAACTTTTTCGAATTGGTGAACCTTTTTTTCAAAATTTATGAACCCTTTTTTCAATTTAATGAATTTTTTTGTATTCACATTTTTTTTTTGGATTTTTTATAGAAAAAGTCAATAGTTGACCTGTCAACTGGTCAAGCGTCGACCGGTCAGCTGTCACCAAGCAAACAAGCGACGGGAGGGACGAGCGGCAAGGCAGCCTTTGGAACTGGGCCGGCCTAATTTGCAGGGCACGTGAGAGCTACTAGTTGACGAGCGCTCCTCTTCGGGAGCCTCCCAACGATCACTTTGGGGTGGGCTGAGAGCGTGCCACTTGGCGCGCTCTCAGCCGCCGCCACATGGCACGCTCTGAGCGCTCCCTCCGGATTTTGTTTTTTATTTTTATTTTTCCGCACGCGTTTTTGGCTTTTTAAACGGGATTTTTACCGGGTTTTTTTGGCTTTTTGGTTTTCCACCGGTCTTTCTTAACTTTTGGACAAAAACATTTTTTCGAAAATAAAAAAATCACGAAAAAACGAGTTTTTTTTTGCTTCCACGAGAGGCAAGGCCGTGCCTCTCAGAAACGAAAAAAAAAACGTGTTTTCTGTTTTTTTTCCTTCCGCGAGAGGCACGGTTTTGCTTTCGCAAGAGGCACGGCCGTGCCTCTCGGAAACGAAAAAAAAACGTGTTTTCTATTTTTTTTCCTTCCGCAAGAGGCACGTTTTTGCTTTCGCGAGAGGCACGGCCGTGCCTCTTTTCGGAAAGGGAAAAAAACGTGCTTCCGGTTCGGTATTTTCGTCCGGTTTTTTTTCGTAAAAAGAAAAGTTTGTCAAAACCTATCAACATGGGATCTAGTTTTGAAGATCTCGACGCGAGGCATCCAATGGTGAAAACGGTTTGAGATTTGGACGCACGGTTTAAGAGATAAAACATTTTGAGTAAACGGATCTACGAAAAAAGGAAAAACTCACAGGTTGCAACAAGTGACGCGCATGCGGTGCGCCATTTGTCACAACCTGAGAAGGTGGGAGTGATCTTTGGAATGAGTACTCCTTAATTAATGATTTCGCAGTTCTCCTAGTCGGCGCCTAGCCGGCTACAACGTAGCGCACTCGAGGCCTCTTAGGAGCCAGCCCAATTCGTCTCTTTTGTATTTCGAAACAATTATATGTGATGATAGAATTGCATGTATTCTAAAAAATATTCATGAATTTGGATTTTTTTTACATATTTTAAAAATGTTCTTGAGTATTTTAAAATATTAAAAAATAAAATTTATTAAAATTTTGAATAAAAATGTTCATGAATTTCGAATAATAGTGTGGGTTTTTATAATATGTTCATAAGTTTAGAAAAAAAATGAATTCTAAAAATATTTTTAAATATATAAAATATATTTGCAAGTCTGAAAAAAAATATCAAGGATATTTAAAAAAAAAAACTTGGAACTTGGAAAAAAATGAAGATCACGAGTGCGTGTTTGCTCACTATTCCACGCGTTACGTGCGAAATAGGATTTGCCATACATCGCTTGATCGCATTAATGTGATGGTATTAGTCCAGTGAAGATGCCACGGAACTTCTTAGTTGTGCTGCATTTGGGAAATTATTGATTAATTAATAATAAAAATGAAGATGTTATTTTGGTTTACGGTTTTAGATTCGAGTTCCTACTGTATTATTCAGTGACATCAAAGCGAATCCATGCAGAATAGTGCCCATTAATGGTTCATTGTTGCAAGGATTGGACAATCTAAACTCTGTGTGACTACCTTGTCGGTCCACAACGATATGCTGCTAGAACGCTGAAATGTACCACTCACGAGGAGATATATCTTGCTCGCCGAATTTGCGCTGAACATTAATCAAGGATTCGACATCGTTAGTGTTTATCAAACCAGAAAAATCATCCCAACTTGTGTTCATATGTTCATTATTATCACTAGCACGTCAGCTTGGGGATATGATAATGGAAACCGAAGAGGAAACTCTCTTTTTCAAAGAAAGAAAAAAAAAAAACCTAGCAAGTCAGCTTGGGGGTAAGATGTGCTAGGCGTAGCGCGTACGTGAACCAGGTGGCCGGCAGGTCGGAAAGTGGTCTGACCCAAGATAGCCGGGTGCGGGTGCCGGGTGGTGCCGTCCAATCGCTGCTTTTGGTATCCTTCGGCCGGACCTTTAATTTGCCTTGGAAAAAACTTTTACGATACTCAGCGTCGGTGTCTTTAACCTGCGCTCTTGGACTGAACCGGAGCAAAGACTCGTTCTTGCTAGCTTTTCTATGATCAACAATGGCAGGTGATGTGAACCCCCACCGCCCAAGCATAATTTTCCTTACGCCGCACCCTGGAGGAGAATAATAGAGAGAGGGAAAAGACCTGGCCTAATTATCTATTCATAGAATTTGGCTTATTGAATCTGTAAACAAGTGAGTTTCAAAAAAAAATGTAAACAAGTGATGCATACGTGCAGAAAAACTCTGACCAGATGCAGCCATGACAAAACCTAGGGTTCCTGCCTCTCGCCGGCGCCGCCGCAGGTCCGCCTCGTCTCCGGTGGCCCTAGGGCCATGGGGGCGCGGTGGATCCTGGCAAGGGCCGGCAGGAGGGCTCCGATTTTAGTTATTCCTTTCCGTTTTGTTAGGGTTTGTGTCCTGCTCAGGAAGACGAGACGGTGGCGGCTCCCTGAAGATGGAATAAAAGTCTCCCCGCCTAGCCCCCGTTCCGGCGGTGCGTCTAGCATCGTTGGTGGGCGTGTGGAGGTGTGTCTTCGGCGGATCTATCTTTGGTGGATTTGCTCGGATCTCGTCGTTGTTCTTCTACGTTCGTGTCTTTGGGTTGGATCCTTCCAATCTACGTTATTCTTCATCGACGGCGGTTGCTGTTCTGGTGCGCTGGTCCTATGGGGCCTTAGCCCGACGACTTCCCGACTGTCTACTACAACAAGTTGTGCCCGACTCCGGCGATGGAGGGGCGATGACGGCGGCGCGCCTTCGGTTCGCTTCAGTACTTGTAGTCGTCGCTAGGTGGTCTATGAATCTGGATGTAATTTTTATTATTTCTTGTGTTCGTTGTACTATCATGATTGAAGATGAATAGGTCGGAAGTTTTTTCGCAAAAAAAAGAAGAAGAAAAAAGGCATGAGACGAGACGGTTACAAATTTACATTGAAATAACCCAGCATTCGATATCCTCCACACGATTACTACACGCCAGACAAAAGCTAGAGAAATGAGAGACCAATAATTTTATTTATTTTATAAGGCAATTTGCCTGAGCTGACGAACATGTCAGCAGCCAATCAGAAGCTCGGTCAGCCACACCGCCCTCTCTTCTTCGACCTCTCACCGGCGAGCTACACGTCCCCGTCACACATGACCACGTCCTGTTTACCCCAGTCCCTGATTGGTGGTCCCGCACAAACATTCCCTACGCACATCCCCATCTCGATCTTACGTTACACTTTTCCGTCCGGCGTAATCAAATACTCGCCGCTCCATCAAAACCTCCCTCCTTTTCCTTCTTTTAATTTCTCTCCGGCGCCACGATAAATCTGCACGGCCGCCGGCGGTTCACCCCTGCCAAGAGACAGCAATGGCTCGCGGCCAGATCACACCGCTCCTCCTCTTCCTCCTGCTCCTATCGACCGCGCTCCCGTCTCTGGCTCAGCAGAGCAACAGCACGGGCCACACCCGTTCCTCTAGAACCGCCGGCGGGTTCTCGCCCATCACCATCGTCGTGCTCGTCGTCCTCATCGCCGCCTTCGTCGTCCTCACGCTCTTTTCCATCTACATCAACCGCTGCACCGGCGCGCACCCCGTCCCTCGCCGGCAGTTCCGCGGCACAGCCCCAGAGCAGCCCGTCGATGCCGCCGCCCACTCCGATCGCTGCCGCCCCCGCGGCCTCGACAGGGAGGTCGTGGAGGCCTTCCCGACGGCCGTCTACGGCGACGTGAAGGCGCGCATGGCGACCAACAAGTCGGGCCCGCTCGAGTGCGCCGTCTGCCTCACCGAGTTCGAGGACAGCGACGAGCTCCGGGTCCTCCCGGCGTGCTGCCACGTCTTCCACCCGGAGTGCATCGACCCGTGGCTCGCCGGCGCGGTCACCTGCCCGCTCTGCCGGGCCGATCTCACCGAGCCCCCCGCGATCCCGGCCGGCGCCGAGAGCCGCGGCGACCTGACGGACACGGCCGTGCAGGAGGAGCCGGATGAGCTCGACGAGGAGTGCTCGGTGGTCTCTTTCACAGCTGAATCCCTCACCAGTTTCAGTACAGTATGGAGGCACGAGTTCACGGGCGCGGAGTACAACCACTACCGGAGGACGCAGTCGGCCATGGACGCGCCGGACCGGCACACCCTCAGGCTGCCAGAGCACGTCATGAAGGAGCTCGCCGCCGTCCGGAGGCACCGGCGGGCGGCTAGCCTCGCCGCAGAGTATCCGGACACCGCGGATCAGAGGACACCGGGGTGGCTGACCTCGTTCTTGCGGTCCATGTCATGGCAGCGGCAGAGCCGCGGGGACTCGGACGCCGGGGAGGAACACGGCGGCAGCAAGCGGATTTATCCCGTGGCCGGAACGCCGGTTGAGAAACCGAGCGGATCGGGGTCCGGCGGGGACGAGAAGAAAGAGAGCTCCGACGTTGACGCGTTAAACCGGGTTTGACCTCTTCGTCCTTGTGTGTAATCTTGTCTGAGTTCCTTATGCAAATAGAAATTTTATACTAGAACTATAAACTCATGGTTTTACTCGGCATTCCATGGCTTGCGATCTCCTTGTTTCTTTCTCTCTTTGGAGGAAGAAGATCTCCTTGGATTCATGCAGCTGCTGCCATAGACAGAAGTTTTCAGGTTATGCATTACATCGTCCTAAATTAATTGTGCAATTAGTTCTGCTACAGCCATTACCGCGTTTACTTGTGCGACTTATGGCAAGGAGTTAATTACTTCCTATGTTACCTCTTACCTGGTGGCCCTTGATTGCACTTCCCTGATAGTCAACGAGGCTTCCACTAAGAACGCACTCCATAAGCAAAATCCAGTTGTTCTAATGCCGTAACCAGATCATATCGTTTAAGATATTTGTTTTCGAGCTATTTGGAGGCCAAATCACCTTGAAGTTATCCTAGCCGAATGATTAATACTATATGTTGGCAATTTTCTCAGCTGCCTGAAAACGCAGTTCGGATCCGTCGATTTTGACCAACGCCCAAGGCCGGGTGGGGATGCCGCGGATGGCCGCAGCGTCCCCGGCTAGGAGTGAGCCAGAGTCGACGACGACACGGCTTGTCGCGGCTTCGCGGACTGAGACAAGTCGGAGGTTTGACGGGTTCAGGTGTGTGTCAGAGGGTGGGGTATCGCCGGTGACGGAATCCTGGCGGGGTATAGAGAGATGGCCGGGGGAGGCAGCAACACGGTGGAGGCCGCAACACAAACAGAGCGGGGAGACGAGGCATGCGTTGCAGCGTCGCCGGTTACGGGTGCGCGGGAAAAGCGATATCGGAGGTGGGGATATCGATGGAGGAGAAAGAAGGTGTGACATCATCCCTTGGATTTTGATCCAACGGGCGCGATAGAAAGATTTTTTTTCAACCAATGAAGTTATAAATGCTCCCTTAATACTACTGCGGCGAATTGATTGCACCCTTGATGTCTGCCAGGGCACGATATATCCCCCCCCCCCCCCCCAAACCCCGGCAAATCATCCACTTGCTCCATGAGTTTGTTGCATAGTCTATATTTCGAAAAAGGTCAAATGCTATATATTATGTAGCACAAACTAACGGAGTCGAATCCAGCAAAGCTCGGGTAGAGGGTCCCGAGCTAAGTGTCTTTACCCAGGTTCTTTACACGATGGTAACAGGGGCACGGGTCTTTACCTAGGTTCGGGCTCTTCTCAAAGATAAAATCCTACGTCCTCGTGTTTTATTGCTTTTGGGTGGAGTACAAAGTACAGATGATCTATCTTGAGATCGTTGTGTGTCGTCTATGAGCCCTACCCTCAGTTTATATAGGTACCGGGAGGGGAGGGGGGAATACATCCTTCTCGGTTATGTACAAGGAGAGCGTGTTGTAGACGACTTCCAATATCTTGGAGCCTTTTTTTTAATATGCCATGGGCCGCTCGGCGTTGCCCACTGGTGAACCGATATGGGGGTCCTTGGCCCGGCCCATCTAGCCGGGAGATGACGTGGTGAGAGACCCCCTTGCTGGGACATCGTTAGTAGTTCCTGAAACTGTCTTCAAGTTGGACGCACCTCGATTCTTCCGAGCAGATCTTCGTTTTAGGTCGTCAGTCTTGAAAACTGATTCAACGAATCCTCCCGTATCCAATTCCTTGATTGCTGGATTGCATCCGAGGAGCTTCATGCCCACCTCGGTTTCTGCCAAGCACCTCATCATTTCCATGTCGATCCAGACGTCGGAAATCTTTGTCGCGCGGTCATTCCTTAGCCGCGAAGTATTTCCGCGCTCGGCTTAGTGATGATGGTCTAGCCCGGCTCTGACATCACGGGCCGACTTCATTTGTTAGCCCACGGAGCTGCAAGGTGCCTCCGTCTCGACGGTCAACATAACGTGCGGACATGGGTCAGGGCCCCACCATAGTCACGTCTTATCAGAAAAGTGATCGTGCACCTCGATACATACGGTAATTAATCAACCGCCCCCTCGATTCCCGTGCGCGAGTATTGCACGGCGTATGGGGAAAATGGAGGAATTACTGCCACGCGGTGTGGTATTCTGCCGCCGTTTCGTGCTTTACCCCGCTCATAAATACAAATCTCACACGCTCCCCGACAAGGCTGAGGGTGACCATCCTTCTTCTCTCATAGAACCGTCAGAGGACTAACACGCATAACCATGTTATCGGCTCTGCAGGAAAACCCTACTAAAATAAACCTGCACACAAAAAAGCTATAACTAAAGAACCAAATCTAGGGACACACCATCCTCCACACATCTCCTGACGATACGAAGCGCACTATTGAAACTAGAAGGACATTTTTTTCACGCCGATGACAACACTATTAGTCATCGTCGATCAGAGACAAAACTTAAATTTATTTCTAACTCTCACACCACTAAATCGAAGCCAGGGTCCCCACCCCTCCTGTCGCTCTGACGACATAAGGAGGGAAATGGAGTCGTGGCCTTGTTAGGGAGTCCAGGTGGATCGACGCATGTCTCTTAGGTCACAGGAGCAAGAAGAGAATATTACATGAAAACAAGTTTCAAAGAAAATTTCGTGGAAACCAGGTTTGGAAGTGCAAAAAATCTGAAAAAAATACAGGATGTTAAGAGGGTGATATTGTGTTGCCATGTAAAATTTAAGTTCCAACACATTATGGGATGCAAGCTATAAAAACAATTCAGCTAAGAATAGTGATGCTTCCTTTCATCGAAACTTGGTATCCATATGATATTCTCTTCAGGAGAAATTGATGAAAACAACGTGCAGCCCATTTCTATTTTCTGTTTTGTTTTTATTATCTTGAGATGGCGAAATCAACATCGAGGAGTTGTAAAAAAAATGCCTCGAGAAGAAGGAAACCAAGTGAAAAAAATTGGCCAAACTTCATTCCATCTGGCCGAACTTGCATTGCTTGGATACGAACAGCAAGAATGTATACACCACAAGATCAAAACAAATACAAAACTGTGCGAAGCCTCCTCTCCCTTGCTAGAGTGTCGATGTCTGAAGTACGTATGCAACACCACAGCCATCTTTTTCCTTCAATCCACAGGACAAATCTGGCAAGGAGCCCGCCGAGCTGCGCGCAGGAGTAATGGTTCCCACGCGCGCGTACACGGCCGGCCGGCCGGAGCAATGCCTATACCTTACAGGGAACATCCTCTCGTAGCTCTCCGATCACCGGACCTCGGACCACTTGTCCATGCGTGTGCTTGCGACCATGGCCTGCCAATGACATTCAGGTCAAAAAACGCATCAGCAGTCAGCACTACTACCACCCAGTTACACGCAAAGATCCTCGATTTTCAGCAGGCTCGCTCACTCACCTCCTTTTCCCAGTCGCAGCGAATGGTCATGATGGCCAGGATCAGCGTCTGGACGGCGGTTCCGCCGATCATCCCCGCCCAGATCCCCTGCAAAAGATTTCGCACAAAAAAGTCGTCAGTGCGGCGCCGAGACCGAAGCGTAAAAGCAACCACGGCAACAACCAAGCTTGTAAGATCTACCCAATATGAGAGAGATGCACTCTACTAGCACGTACCAGGACGCCAAGGTTGAAGAGCCAGCCGAGAAGGACACCCATGGGGACGCCGATGAGGTAGTAGCTGCCGATGTTGACGTAGGCCACCGCGGATTGCCAGCCGGACCCAACAGCCACACCTGCGTTTCAGACGAACACACGACCATGATGGATGAATGAATTCTGCTCATGGGTTGGAAAGGGCCCATAGCAGGAGGATTGGGCCCCAAATGATAGAGGGGGTTAAGCTGGGCTTGGGTAGGGTACCTGAGAGCACGGGCTGGATGCTGTTGAGCAGGATGGTGAAGGCCAGCAGGATGGCGAGGTTGTTGACGGCGTCCAGCACGACGGCGCTGGAGGTGAAGATGAGCGCCAGCTTGTCGTGGAGGCCCATGATGAGCACCCAGAAGAAGAGCCCGATCACCAGCGACGTCAACGACGACACGATCGTCGCGAACCGCGCCCCCTTCCCGTTCCCGGCGCCGAGCTCGTTCGCCACCCGCACTCTGCAAAGCACACGACCCACGTACTAAAATCAGCATGCTGCACTCTATTGTCATGTGGTACACGAAAATTGCATAGCAGGACAGTGAAGCGTACCCAGTGCCCGCGAAGAACGCCAAGGGAATCATCATCTCCCATGCGTTGATAGTCATGCTGTCCACAGCAAACAAAAAGAAATTATTTGCATTGTCAGAGTCACCATCGAGCAAACCTTGTTGACTACGGAGTACAAGTTATTATAGATATTCGGTGAATACTTCTAGGGTACTGAAAAGCTAGTGCTAACACGATGGAGGAATAGTTACCAGATGGAGAGCGCATCCACCGCAATAGCCGCGTCCTTCAGGTTGCCTGTCAGCAAGATGAGTACCCTGTAGTACCAGTTCTCCAGGCTGCAAAAGAAACAGAAAACTGTCAGTCCCACATGGATGAAATGTTATTTGTATTGACCGTGTCGTTATCAAAGTAAATAACATGCGTCTGAGATCTGATGCCCGATGATTTGACTTTCTTCACATTGTACGGGCAGAAAAAAAACACATGCAAGCAGCATAGTACTGTATGTCAGTAGATCAGTAGAAGCACGTACCATAGCATGACGCCTGACGCAGCGGACAGCTTGACGAACTCCCAAATGTCGGCGAACGCCTCGACGGAGAAACCGTGCCACGTGTCAGGGCAGCCGCCGCAGGCGACGTAGGCGAAGAGCATGGCGAAGGTGGCCCACCAGGAGAAGTTGAGGGTGAGCGCGATGCCGACGAGCCCGAACTGGAACCTGGTGATGAAGAGCCAGCTGACGAGGAGGTGGACGCAGAGCGCCACCCCGGAGGCGGCGGCGCTGACGAAGTTCTTCATCTGGCACTGCAGGAAGCGCTGCAGCGGGAAGAGGAGGGCGAAGGAGAAGTGCAGCGGGATGAACCAGACGGAGACCCTGCCGGCCATGGCCGACAGCTCCGGCGACTGCCCCGTCAGCAGCAGCACGTCCTCGGCGAAGAAGTACATGGGGAGGAGCAGCACCGCGCAGCCGAGCAGCACGATCCAGGAGCGCTGCATGTAGACGCCCATCATGTGGTACTTCTTGGCGCCGAACGCCTGCCCGCACAGCGTCTCCAGCGCGCTCGCCATGCCAAGCTGCACGTCACGACGAGTTAGTGTCAAAGTTCAGTAATAAATTGAAAAATAAAAATAAGGGACCCCAATAGCTGACGAAGGTTAGCATTTGCGAACAATTTCGATGGTAGTTTTGGTTACAGAGGGATGACAATTTCTTCAGAATAGTATGGCAGTTTCTTACAGAGAATACAATTTTCTTTTAAAAACTGCCACCGTTTGGTTTGATCAATCAAACGGCTGCGAGGACGTTTGCTGGGACCTCCTTGTCAAGAAACGTCAGCCAGTTAACATTACCTAAAATAAGCATGTGGTACCCTAAATCGAAAATACAATTTATCGGAAGGATGAACCGACACCACATGCACGAGATGGTCTCCTAAAGGTCTCATGCAGTGGAGACAAACACACTCGACGAGTGGAGCGGCGGGATGTGTCCCTATCCGGAGGGTGCCAACAAGGGGGAAAGCTGGGCTAGGAATCTAGAGATCCGCCATTTCACTCTCGATCACGTGACCGAGAGCTCCGTCCGGTGACTTCTCGTTCTCGCATCTATACTCCTCTACCTCTCTCTCGATGGCTCGAGTCGAGTTGCTTTCTGAATCAAACTGAGAGTGGACAGTGGAGAATGACACCTCCCCATTTCGGTTTGTGCGATTAAAAATCCTCTCCACAAGTCGTGGCTAGTCTTTGTTTCATGAGGTTTCATGAGTTGGCCAAGGGTGCGAGATGCACAAGTCAATGGGTGCCAGTAGGAGCAGCATTTAGTGCGGATTCGACAGAGCTGCTAAACAAATTGGTGGGACGTTCGTTCTAATGCAAAATAGGGCGCCACTAAATCCAAACCAGGGCGAGGGAATCCCAATGTTTGTTCGTTTCTTATTATCTTTCTACAAAAAATGAAAAAGGTGATCGGTTAGCAGCTCCTATGACGTACTAGTACGTCAGTCCTGACGCTCCGGTGTCCCGGGCCCACATGTCAGTGACGAGGGGTAGGACAAAAACACTGGCTGGTCCCTACTATGCAGGGACACGTACTGCATGCACCGCAAGTATCGAGTGGGCAGCAGAGGTGCTCGCTAGCTTCAGCTCACGTTCCTTTCCTTGCCACTGATCCGAAGAGCAACGTGGACTAGTATGGCAACCCATAGTGCTAAATTGGTAAATAAGTAGTGGAAAATGTTCTTTTCTTTCTATATTGGTGATGACAAACTGTGTTTCCCGAGACCCGCCTTTTCTTGGGAAGCAGTGGTGAATTTGAGTTGTAATTCGATCTGCTGCGCTGGAGGAGCAGAAATCCTCACCATATTGGGAGGCCAGCCCCCAAAGATAGATCGATCGAAAAGGAGGACGACGACGATTCGAAACAGACCAGCAAGGAAACGAATGAACGGGGACAGCGGACAGGATTCGTACCATGAGGCCGAAGCTGAAGCCGACGACGACGGTGTTGGCGATGGAGATGGCGGCGAGCTCGAGGTCGCCGAGGTGGCCGGCGAAGGCCTGCGTGATGACGTTCATGCTGAAGGTGACGATGCGGCTGAACATGGCCGGCGCCACGATCACCCACAGCTTCTTCGACTCCTCCCACACCCGCCTCCCGAGCTTGTTGGATTCCTCGCCGTCGACCACCTGCCACTCATCCTTCTTGGCGCCGCTGTGCCCGTCCAGGAGGCCGACGCGGCACGCCTCCTCGTCGCTCCCTCGGCGCGATCCCGCCATGGCTCCAACAGTTGTCGATTGACCGATCGATCGAGGCTTCTCGCCTCTTCTTTCTTTATTGTTGTGCCTCTGGCTCTGGCTCTTGTTGTCGATCGCTGCAGGTTTGCGATTATGATTTGAGCGAGAGCGGCCGTGGTAGGCTGCCCCGCCTTTAATAGGAGCGGAGGAGGTAGCTGGCACGTGGCAATTGCGTGCTTGTGTTGGGCAGTCCAACCCGAGAGAAAAATACCTTTAACGGCCTCAATAACTGTGCCTGCACTCCGATGGGAACTCTTCCACAAATTATTTACGTATTGTGGCTGTCAACGGCATTGCAAATTTGCTGTCCGGAACCGGGTCGATCTCGGCCGGCCGAATTCGAAAACACTACGGTCATCGACCCCGTGTTCCGCCCGGGTCTGGGAGGAGTCCACACGCCTCTGCTTCTCCGAGGGTGGTTCCGTGCAATTCCGATCCAAGGACGATGTGACGAAGTGTCTCAGCGTGTTGCTTCAGTGGACCCCAATTCTCACCAGCAACACTCTGACAATAATGTATAAAATCCCTCGCGTGCAACCGCGGGCCGATATTCTAATTAACGGCGTGTGAAAGATAATGCTCACGAGCGTGTTGCTTGTCAACGCCCGTAACATGTTGCCGACGTTGTAGGAGGTGATGAGATTTTTTTTTTTTTTTTTATTTTTAACAGAGAGGGGCCTCGAAGACCCCATATTTTATTAGATAGGCTTGAAAGCACTTGTCACAAAAGGACCCCTTAGGAAAGACAGATTACATAACAGGCCCTGAAGTTTATGAAAAGGACCCCAAAAAGAAATTAGAAAACGCAATCGGGTCCTCAGATGCTGCCCAGATTGAACGACGACGACGCCGGGGACGCAACCACTTGGTTCGCCGCCATCTCCATAGCTCCACTTCCGGCAGTCACCGGAGGAGTGAATCACGGACTCTGAACAGCACCTGCACTACCTCGTAATCGGCAACATGGTCAGGAGGAATGAAAACGGCCGCCCTTCGGCCAGCAAATTCGATGGCGAGGCGACAGAGGCCGGCTGTCTACCGCTGATGCGGGCGCCGTAGCCCAGCCGTGAGCGCCATCGATGGAACACCTCAGCCCTGACCGCATCTTCCATTCCCTTTGTCTTCACCACCTTCTTGTCCATCTCCATGATGGCCGCCAAGATCGGAGAGAAACAGAGAATCCTTCTCCACCCCAGGGTAGCAACAAGCGAGCTTATTTGGGGGAGCGCCGGCAAGGAACCATCCTGCGGAAGCCAGCACCTCGCTACTGCCACATACATGGTCACCGCCGCTTGCCGCCGGACGCTGCTCGCCCGCGCCGGCAGCACGCTACCCAACGGCATATCGCCAGACACCGGCATGGCGCCAAACTCCCTAAGGAAACTCCAAACCTAGCTCTACTATTTACAGGAAGGCACCAAGCACCTCTCCCATCACTTCCCCAGACAGCGACGCTGGCGGCAAAGCTCCGGGATCGGGCCGGCCCTGAGCTCATGAAGCTGCTTTTCGCCTCTCTCAAACAGTAGCTGGTGCGGTGTCTAGTTCTCTCCAGGTCCCTTCTTCTACTACAAACGAGAAAAATGTGTCATGTACGGGATTAGGGCGGGGCCTGGGCACGTCATGCATGTCGCAGCTAGTTTTGTTCTGTCCGGCCTCCCAAAGTCTCCGGCCATGAATTGGCAATGTACTACTCCCTCCATTCCACAATGTATTGCGCCCGCACTTTCCGAGATCTAAGTTTGACCATAAAATTAACCAACGAGACCGACTACGGCGAGAGCCCAAATTATACCGTGCCCCGCTCGATTTGCTTGGAGGTACAATACGCTGTCGAGTCACTCTCTGCGCCAATGTGCCCAGTACTGGTTTTGCTTAGCACTGGTACTTGGAGTACTTGGTCACTTGGTAGCACACTGTGTTGTCGGGTTAAATCTCTGTGTGGCAGTCAGAGGCAGTGCTAGAGCAGATCGTTTCTGCCCGGGTGACTCCTATCCCTGAATCTGAGATTCTGAGGCACTTCCAATATACATACTGTATTTCGTGGCACGCACCTGTCTTATGGACACAGAACATATGTATTCCATTTAGGGCATGGCCAATGCATAGCCCCAGGGTGATGCCCCGTAGGCCATGTAGGATCGGATGCCTGGAAAAGTAGGTTCGGATGGAGCAGCGGGATCCTCTGCAGGAGCCGGGTGCTTGGGGAGAAAAAGTGGGGTCCGGTGCATAAAGCTGGAAAAGTTGAAGTGAAGAGTAGAGATGCATGTGTAGTGGAAGTCTTTATTTTCTGTTTTTTTATAAGGCCCACTAGTGGTAGCTTGCATTGGGGAGAAAAAAATAATGTAGATGCCTCAAACTACTTTTTCTCATGGGGCATCTATGTCCATATGCCACCATTGTACATGCCCTTAGCTCTTGTGGTTTCTTCGAGGTGTCAGTGTGATTTGACTGAAATAACCTTATGTTTGATTTTAGTTTATTTTAGAAGGTGTTTGGTTTGCACTTTTGTAACGATATTCGGTAAGGGCATCTCCAACGATGACCCGTAAATTTGCTCCGGCATCTGTCCAAGGATAAGGGGGGACCAATCCGCTGACACGGATGCAGGAGGCGGCCATCCAACGCTGCACGTATACATTTCAACCACTGTTTGAACTAACCGGACGAAATTTGTGCAAGCACGGCGGATTTCATATAAACCGGACGAAATTCATTACATTTTGGACATTTTTAAACTAAAAACTATACCGGACTAAGGTAAAACTAGTCTACGGCCGTCGCCGGCGGATATCCATTCCCACGACATGGATACCCTTGACTAGTCTACGGTCGGCCGCGGCGGATCTCCATTTCCATCCCCATGTCCGGCAACCCGCTCATCGGACTGCCATGAGCCCCGGAGGTATATGCTTCAGCGCAAAGGGAGGCTCGCTTCCCCATGTTTGGCAGCGTCGCTCATCGAAGTGACCACCGCCAGGATATGCTTCAGCCGGAGGGGAAGGGGACGACGGTGGCCTGCGACCGGGCAAGACACCGGTTGTGTACGCCGGCGTCGCCTCGGCGTTGGCCTTCATGAGACCCAAGTGGCGGCGGCCTCCCATGTTCTACTTCTCCTCGATGATTGCGGTGGGCCCGGACGTGCTGGACACCGCCTCGTCGATCTCCACGAAGCCGGCTGCTTTCTCCGCCGGTAGGGCGCGGTTACGTGAACGTTGACGGCGGATGGCACGGTCGCAGGCACGGGAGGAGCGGTACGACACGGCGTCGTCCACGACAGCCGCGATGCCCGTGCCGCCGTGCTCCCCCGCGTGCCAGCCTGGAGCAACTCGCCACTCCTCGGCGAGCTGGCTTGGAGCGGCGAGTTGTTGAACGACACGCCGGCTTGGAGCTTCTGCCTCCGCGATCTGGCCTGCAGCGGCCTGGAGCGTCGAGGGAGGTGGAGCAGAGAGTTTCCTGGCTCGTATTCGGCGGGCTCGACGGGCCATCCAGCCGGCTTTTATGCCGGAGAACTCCTCTTCCTGCTCGCGGGATGCCATGGAGATTGTGGAGAAAATGGTGCAAGGAGGAGATGGGAGCGGAGTGTGGTGCGATTTTTGCCCGGCGTCTGGCATCGTTTAAATAGCGGGGAGACGGCCGGAGCCAACCGGCGTTGTGTTTAATGATGGGCGGTTCACGAACGGGCGTGTGGCCGGAGTAGGTTTCTCGACGCACGCGCGGGTTTAATGGAGGAAGGCGGGCAATCTGTGGCCGTTTGAATGCGGCGAGGAAGCGTGTTCAGCCAGGCGTGCAACGGGTGGCACTCTCTCGGTCGGCGTGCCGCTTTAATGCCGGCAGTGAGAGGCCGCGTCCGTTCTGCACCGGCATCAATGCAGAGCGGCTGCTCTCCAGCGGCATGAATGCGGGCAGCTGGCGCTGGACGGGAAGCGCGCAGGTGAGGCTGTGTTTTTTTTAGTGGACCAGGGCAGTCAGACACGGGCGTGGCATCGGTTTGGATGCCCGCAACCCCCCCCCCCCTAGTTTGTCTCCGGTTTGCGGGAAAAAGTTTGTCCGGACCACCGAGCAGACCGATACAGACCCGCGTTGGATGGCACAACACGTCCGGACTGCGCGGTCCGGATGATTGCAGTTCGTTTGAGGGTCCGCGTTGGAGATGCCCTAACGGTGGTAATCGATAGTGCTAACATGTTTGTTTAGGATACTCCATAATTGAATAGCTCCGGTATCGGATCCCTCCCTGTTCAAAGTTGATTACGCTACATACTCCCCCGACATAATGGAATAACGATACAATGGTCTCCCTCCCCTTGCCATCGACCCGCCTTACCACTATCTCCACCCCACCCTCAGGGCACGAGCGTCAATCTAGTTACAGAGAATGGTGCACGCTTCGCCCTCATGCCCGACGAGTAATAAAGAGCATTGCTCGCAAAGGGGCTCCTCGCACGACCACCCAGATCCGGGCCTTCTCCCTCGTCAAGGTCGCCCTTTGCATGATTGCACTTGATTAGGGCGTGCATCATGTCTTCGTCCATAGCCTTGAAGACATCACATCTGCCTATTTCCTTGATGTGGCAGATTTTTCAAGGTTACCGAATCTGGAAGAATACCTCTCAAAACACGCCACTAGAAGACCCGTACTTTGGGTACAAATTTCAGTTTTCATAGGGCTTTCCACAACTGTTCTTGAGAAGATGGAGCGCCCATAACCGTCCATTCCTCTAGAGCGCGAAGCCCGTTGCGAGACACGAGAGCACGGTATGATGATTTTACAGTGTAGATTCCCAAAGTATCCAAAGCCCATGCCAAGGTATCCTCCGCCTGCAGCACTCAAAGGAATGTTCAGAATAGCATCCGCATCAGGGGAGTGTTTTTTCCGAACCAGATCGATGTTCTAGCCTCCAGTATATGGATCAATCATGTCAGAGACTTTGTCCACCGGGTCCTTACCCAATCTGGACATTGGCATAAGCTTGATAATATTTGTGATCCATTTATCAGTCCAAATGGAGACAGATGATCCATCACCAACACATTTGATGAACCTGGCATCCAAAGCTGCTCGCCCTGTTACAATAGCCTTCCATGTCGTCGAAGAACTAGGGGGAGTAGCAGCTTGCATAAAGTCCGTATGCGGGCAATATTTACCCTTCAAAAAACCTGGCACAAAGATAGCCCGAGTTGGTCAGAAAACGCCAGCCATGTTTTCCAAGCATCGCTAGATTTAATTGTTCGAAGTCCTCGAAGCCCATGCCACCAACTTGTTTCGGTGTAGCCAATTTCTTCCAAGAGATCCAATGGAGAGATCTCTTATTCAAAGAACTACCCCACCAATATTTGGCCGTCAAGACATGAAACTCTTGCGGACCTTCTTAGTTAACTTGAAGCAACTCATGCTGAACATGCGGATCGCTTGAAGCACTGTTTTAAACAAACCTCCCTGCCAGCACAAGCTAGGTTGCTCTCTGACCATCCTTGAATATTGCCTCGAATCCTTTCAAGAATATAATTAAAGGTCCCACTTGTGATCCTTCCAACCGCTGTAGGGAGTCCCAAGTAGCGCTCCAAGAACGCTTCAACGCTAATACCCAGAGTTCCTTTGAGCAAAACTCTCAGTGACTCCCCTACATTTGGACTGAAAAAGATTGAAATCTTTGCATGATTCACAGCCTGCCCTGAACAATTGGCATAGGTTCGAAGAACATCACTGAGTCTGTGAGCACTTTGGATCTTAGCTGCAATGAAGATTAGACTATCGTTCGCAAATAATAAGTGGTTGATCCAAGGTGCGTGAACACTCACCCACACACCTCTGTCAATATATGCACCATCAGAATGATTCAGCAGAGATGTGAGACCCTCGTCGCATAAAAGGAAGAGATCTGGTGACATGGGTTCACCTTGATGTAGGCCCCGAGATGGGGTAAAATACGAGAACATCTCACCATTCACCTTGACAGCAACCAGACCGATGTGGTACACCTCATGATAAGCCTAACAAATCTGTCTATGAAGCCCAACTTATTCAACATATGGCTTCCAAATAGTGTCACTCAACCCTGTCATACGCCTTTAACATGTCCAACTTGATTGCACAAAAAGAACATTTGTTGCGTCTCTTCTTTTTAAGGGCATGAATACACTCATATGCTACAAGAACGTTATTAGTAATTAAACGTCCAGGTACAAAAGCACTCTGCTATTGACCAATGATTTCATCCAACATACCTCTGAATCAGTTAGCAATTGTTTTAGCACCCATCTTGTAGAGAACCGGGCATAGAGCTATTGGGCGAAACTGAAATATCTTCTGTGCATTACGAACCTTTGGGATAAGAGTGTTAGTCGTGTCATTTAGTCCCATTGCTATCTTTCCCCCATTCATAAAATGCAAAACTGCAGCCACCAGGTCGTCCCCAAGGATCTCCCAATGACGCTGATAAAAGCCCGCCGTGAACCCATCCACACTTGGGGCTTTGGAAGGCGCCATGTCAAATAACGCCTGCTTCACTTCTTCGACAACGAAATATTTATTCAAAGAGTCCTTCATTGCTTTTGCAACTCGAGGAGGAACCACATCTAGCAGCTCGTTCATTGGTCTATAACCCTGTGATTGATACAAATTTTGGCACAACGAAGTGATTACTCCAGTGATCTCATCCGGAGACAAACAAATCTGACCATTTGCGTTCTCCAGAGAGTTAATCCTGTTAACTCTTTTCCTATGGGCCGCCTGGACCTGAAAATACTTAGTGTTGCAGTCTCCAGCATGCAGCCATAGAACTCATGATCGTTGTTTCATCTAAACATCTTCTTATCTCAAGGCTTCTCGCAATTGTGAGGCAACAACATTCTCTTCCTCCGATGATCCCCGACCACCGGTGTAGCTCGCAAATGTTCAAGCCTCATTTTCACTTTCTTTACTTTCTTTGAGAGGTCACCAAATTCACGTGCACCCCAAGATCCTAAGCTCGTTTGAACCAATGCTAAAGCATTGGCAATACCTTGCAAATCTCTCTAGCCAGCACCCGCATTCCAAATGCTACAAACAAAGGAATCATATTCCGCATGGGATTGCCAGACATTTCCATACCAAAAGGAGCGCACCGGCCGAAGCCACACGTTCATATTAGTAGTTTTCAGCTCAGCCAAAACAAAGTAGTGATCCGACTCTACGGAGCTGATATGTTTGACACAAGAGAATTAAAAAATGCTACGGAAGGAGTCGTTAGCTCCAACACGATCCAACTGAGCTTTTACATTAGAACCACCTTGTTGCCTATTGTCCCAAGTAAAGAGAACACCCTTCCTACCAAGATCTTGAAGGGAGCAATCATCCAACGCTTTTATGAAGGCTCGCATCTGCCCTTCAGGCATGACATTCGCACCAAATTGCTCTTCGGCGAATAGTGTTTCTTTAAAGCCCCCCATGCAGAGTCATGCTTCATGTTCGATTGTAAACAAAGTACCAAGACCATCCAACTGTGGTGTCTGTTTTTCACCCTTAGTTCCCCGTAAAATCCCGTGAACTGCCAAGTACGAAGAGGATTCCCCTCTTGCTTGACCACAACATCTATGTGAGAATTGCTAAAATTTTGGAGCTCAACCGACACATCATTCTTCCAAAATAAACCAATTCCACCACTGAGCCCATCGCCATTGACGGCAAAACAATCCATAAAACCCAAAACTAATTTTAGACCTTCCACTCGCTCCCCCCTAATCTTGGTCTCCATGACAAAGAGTAGGGTGTGACCTTCTTGCTTCACAATTTTGCGAAGCTCGTGAACTGTAGATGAGTTTCCAAGCCTCCGACAGTTCCAGCTTAAGTAACTCATCATGACTGGCAGAGCTGCATCGCAGCCGTTGCCGAATTCTCTGAAGATGGTGGAGTTGGTTTCTTCTTCTTTGAATCCCGTTCAGTCTCATTCCCATCAAGATGAGACCCATCATTTTCTGCAGGAAGAGCACCATTGCCATCCGTTATCATAAGGGGAAACTAAACCCTTTGTACATTTGCGGCTATGTGGTCCGCCCTTATGTTTGTTCTGAGTATTGCTCTTTTTCAGGGGGGTCGTCACCTACAGATTTGTATTGTTTCGGGAGTTCGCCGACTTGGCCTCATGCCTGCTTTGCTGCATATTATGCTGGTCACGTGTAGAACTCTCCCCATAACTCGATTTCTTCCATTCATGTAGCTCCCTTAAGCTACTTTAGAATGGAAGATTTCATTTTCGTCTCTAGTACCCAGCGTAGGGCATACTAAATCTGAATGCCCCAGGCGACCACACGAGAAACAAAACTGAGGAACTTGCTCGTATTGAATGCCATACCTATCTCTATTGTTTCTCGGTGCCAAATCTATAACAATCCATCTCCTCAAAGGGTTCTTCACGCCAATAGTGACTCGAGCCCTCACGAAGCCACCAACTGGATCAATATGCACCACTTTTGCCTCTTTGTCAATTTGTTGCGCAATCGAAAGACCCCGTGTATCATTCCTAAGATTCTAAGGAAGATTAATACCTCTCGCCAACACCTGAAGTTTGTCGAACTTGAGCTCTGATGGACGCATGCACTCCTCGAATTGCTCTAGAATCACCGCGTGTTTGCTCACATGCCATGGCGATCCTTCCCAAACCCTATCTCTATCACGCTGGCTCTCAAACTCAGCAACGAACATGTTATCTCCCAGCGGACGAATCACAAGGCCCCTAGGGTTTCCCAAGCCGGGCGGAGGACGCTGGAGATTGTATGTATGTGGAACAAGTTTCGGTACAAGATCTTCCCCCGCCACCAACCACTTCGGCTTTGCCGTGATCGGGACACTGTCGATCACAAAGGGTGTCGCCTCTTCCTCAGCGATATCAAGCTTTCCCATTGCCTCCTCCATCTCCGCACGTGCAGAGCTGGACGAGCCCGCTGTTCCCTTCGCGACGCGAGAGGTGGACCGATCCATGCCTTCCCCGCCGATGCGTTGCACACCGCCGTCAAGAACAGCAAGCGCCTAAAAGTTCCCTCGAAACCCTAATCGCCGCTGCTGCTGGCAGAGGGGAGAGGTTTTCCGGAAAAACCCTCCTCTTCAAAATGAACCGTTCGAGGTTGGGATACGAGACTCTGTTGGCTGACAGGTAGAACTGAAACACGTTTCGCTGCAGCAGATGGACCTCCCAGACCAGTAGTCCACATGCATCTAGAACAGGATCTATGGGCATGGAATCGAAGGGAAGAAACAAAACGTGGTCGGTGCAGCCGTGCAGCCAGCGCTGCCTGGATTGGAGCAAGAATTTTGTCAGTGTGGGAGCATGAATTTCTCAGCTCATGCGACAGAGGATTAATGATGAGATGCTGACATTAGAACCAGATGAAGTGACCGCTTCTGTCAGCGATAATGTACGTACATGTGCCGATGTGTACTGCTGCCAATGCAGAACCGGCTTCTCCCGCAAACACTCTATCTTCCAAACAATAGGTAGGTATATCCTCAGTCTCAGCTGTATTCACGTCGATTGGCCGGTGAAGTCACCGTCGATCTGCCCACTGTTATACGATGGATTGGACGGTGCCGTAGGTGAGCATTGACTTGGAGCCGTCGGTTAGATCGATCCATCAGTAACCACCGCGATCAGCGTTTTACGACGCAGTACTACTGACGCGCGAGCGATAGCCATGTGCTCTACTGTATGATGGGCGTGCAGCCCGTGCGTGCGATGGCGGCTCGCTGGTTCCCCTCGTGGTGTGGTCGATCCGCTGGATCGATCGATCCACCCATACGCACCACCATCGCGGTATTGCTTCTCGCGTAGTACGTCAAGGTCTGCATCTTGAGCGGTTCAGCCGTACGTATATACTGGCCCGGGCCATAAAAGAAGCAGATCGACCTTGGGCTTTCACATGCTAGCGTGGTCATGGATGGACATGGACCAGCCGCCAATCTCTTGTTTCGTTTGGCCCGTCTCGTCGGGGAGGGTCCAGCTCCAGCCATGCGTTCCTGAAGCAATCAACAGTCGTATTTCTTCTTTCCTGTAAAAAAAACAGTCGTATTTCTTTTGGCGAGGGGTTAATAGACGTATTAGCATAGCACCACTGGAAGCTTTTAAGTTTTAAGAGCAACTCCAACCGGTCCACCCAAACAGACGCGCTCTTTGTCCGTCTTTTGTCCGTTTAGGTCGGCTCGTCCGTCCTCTTTTGCGTTTGGGTCGGCCATACGCCCAACGCGCGGACGCATTTTCGTCCTCACGGCTGGCCTGCGTCCACTTTTTATTGTGTCCACATATTTTTTGTTGGCATTCAAACAATTTTTTTATTTCATCAAACACATTTCGATACATACATTCACCAATTCTTCGCTATGAGAGCAAGAGCAAAGAAAATAAGAACCACAATTAGACATTTTAGAAAATATCCAATTTTCATAACTGCTCCCACTAGTTGGACTAATATCTTCTCTATGTCTTCATTGTTGATTTGTGAATTCTTGAGCTTGACAACTTCTTTCTTCTTTGATTCTAAAGAAATAGACGTTGCTTCCCCTTTGGTCTCTTCTTTAGTCTCATTTGTAGCTTCAATTCTAGCTACAAGTGCACGGACATCTAGCAAATTCCGTGAGATCAAAAGATCGATGTATTCTTCTTCCCAATACCAAAACCTGCATCCCTCGTACACACAAATTTGAGTAAATAAGCTACCGAAATTTCGTCAGAATCGAGAGCAAAACCGAACCAAGAGAAGCACGTACCCCATCATTTTTGCACTTGACAAACACCCATTGGGGATGTTTCGGCGTCGTAGAGACGCAGCGTACGACCTGCCGCGGGCAGTCATCGCACTTTATGAGCGGCAACGGTGAGCCGGCAAGCCTCTGGGCCAGCACCGAGCCAGGGCGACGACCGGCAGTGGCTTTGCAGGCGAACTGACGATGGGGTAGATCCGAGCGGCTAGAGGCGGATTGAACACCTGCATGCGGCACCGAGTCATTGCCCTGGCTGGGTGGACCGGTACCCGGCTGATCCATGGCAAGGCGCAGTCGTCGGCGGCCGGATTCGGCAAATCCAGCCGGCGGGATGCGCCGAATCTCGCAGTCGCAGATCTAGCGCTTCGCCTCCTGCACCGGGCTGAGGGAGGCACCGAGCCGGTGGATGTGCTGGGAGGAGGAGGGGAGGGGGCTGGAGAGCAAGGTGGCCGGGAAAAATGGGCGGCGGTGTAGATTTTGTGCACGGGCGGAGGGCGGGCAGGAGAAGGGGATAGAAAAAGGGCAGTCTGCGTTCCTGACGGGCGGGCCAGGGGAAGGAGTAGGCGGGCGAGGCACGTGTCCGCTTCGTGTCCGCGCCGACGCAAATGAGGTCCAAATTTGAGCCGGGAACGGGTCGGCAGGCGGACAAAAAGTGGACGCGCGTCCATTTGGATCGATGCGTTGGGCCGACTTTTGTGTCCGTTCTGACCAAACAGACACGCACCGACGAAATGAGTCGGCGCGTTGGATTTGCTCTGACTCAGGTCGTGGCACTATACATTTCTGTTGTAGATGCAGCCAACGCAGCTTACTGCTCGCTAGCGGACTACCCTAGGCACTTGCAGCGGTATACGTGCATAGGGCACGGGTCGTGCCAATCTGGTTGACGGGCGAGGCTGGCGCACACTGATCAGGAACAGGGGGGCGCTGGCTGGTCCTGCTCATTTGTCCACAAGTGCTCCGATGCTGACGTTCTATACGATTCAGATTCGCTTTTTGTCCACGCTCCACAAGAAAAAGGGTAAAGGGTAAATCAGCACCCGTCCCCCCCCCGTGGGCGACCTGGGCGAAACCCTAGCCACCGGGCCAACCACCCGCTCCCCAACCCTCCTCCCCCTCGCCGCCGCCGGGCAAAGTCCGCGTTGTGTTGGTGGCGACGGGGCGCTTCGGTCTTCCCTCTCGCGAGTCCGGGGCTGCGCCGGGCTGCTCGGCAAGGAGAGGCGCGGAGGCGGCGCGAGCTGGAGCCAGTCCACGAGGCGGGCTGCCGCGGCGGTGCGTGCCTGGGCGCGGTGCTCGCGCGCTGGTGGACGCGGTAGGACGCGGGCGGGCGGAGGCCAGAGGCGCGACGGCGCGATGCGGTTGGCCCAGGCTGGGCAGCGGGTGTGCGTGGTGCACGGGTGTTGTGGGAACGATTCCGACAATAGAGAGGGGTAGGGTAAAGGAGCATGATCTATCGAGATGCAATGGGTGACACGAATGATTTTAGCGAGTTCGGGCCTCTCGCGGTGGAGATAACAGCCCTACGTCTCGTGCTCCGGAGAGGCTTTGTTTTATCTGAGTATGAATCCGAAGATTACAATATGTGAGAGAGGGGAGAACGGATCTCCATGCTTGAGCTAAGTCCTGAGACTAATGGCGAGAGAGCCAGGGGAGAAGAATGAGCCTGCCCCAAGTCTAGTGGTGGGGGGTGGCTTATATAGAGTGCGCCATCCCCTCACCTCTTATGTTACAAGGTGGACCATCAATGCCATAATATCTGCCCACTACGAAACCGCTATGCTGACTATTGGTCTTCGTATGTCCGAGTGAAATCAGGTACTCCGAGTGGAATGAGTTCGTCGAGTGGAGTGCTATGATCCGAGTGGTTGTTGTCATCCGAGTGACTTTCAAGTTGCGGTACATCTGAACGGCGATCTGGCCCAGGGGCCCAGTACAAAGTGTACGGTGTCCATGGGTAGGGTCTTTAGGTCAGGCCTGTTACCCTACCCCCAATACATGTCCTCGTCATTAGCCTCCGAATCGGTCGAGGTTGAGCGGGTCGAGTCGAGGTGAATTCCCAGATGAGTCGAGTGCTACGGAGGCACTCATGAACTCCCTCTGGTCACCCGGCGGTCTTATCTCCGCGTGTTGCCTTGACGGATTCCGGACTACATGGTGTCCGAGTGAAATGAGCCCTTCGCGCGTCGGGTGGCGGACCAGACCTGAGCGTTTTTGGAAGGGTTTTAAAGGTCGAGCAATCGAATTGCTGGATCCTGGATTTTGCGGGATTCGAAATCAGAGACGTGCACGCACAGATCGACGGAGACCGTGTGAAGAAACTTGGTGACAGTCGTTCATCTCTCGGAAGAGGCTGACTCGTGATCTGAGTATGGAAGAGTCATTAAATCTGGGTAACAAGATTGACGCATGGATTGCTCTCTCGGAGAGATGCCATTCTTATCCCGGAGGAACGTCAATACAAGTCGGCTCTAGATCCAAACTTATGAGTTTCACGCTTTGAGTCCTAGAAGAAGGCTCAAATGGGTCCGCGGAGGAGCGTTAAACTCACCTTATAGCAATTTTTTTTGAGTGATTTGGAGCCGGTCCTGTATCGAGTAACTGATTACTCGGAATTTCTTTGCGCCTGGGCACGGAATGTTTGCTTGAGTGAAGATACTCGGAATTTTGTTCTATGGGTGCGTGATCAGCGCACCCATAGGGTGTAGCCCCCGAGACTCTGACGGATTGCTGGTAGTCGGTTGGAGTCTGTAAGATTTGTTGTACTCGAATATTGTTGCTGGACTTGACCGAGCAGAATGTTTCTTTTTGGTTTCTCTTCCAGTGGGGGCACGCTGAGTGCACCCACTGGGTGTAGTCCCCAAGCCTCTGTCGGACTAGATGAGTCTGGCAGAGGGTTTAAGTCTTTTGGTCTGGAACTGAATTAAACAGGTGAACCCTCGTGAGCTCGGCACGGTAAATGACTTCAGCCTAGAACTGTGGCGGGTCTTCATGCATTCGGAATGGATCTTCGTGGGCTCGGCACGGTAAATAACTGCAATCTGGAGCTAAGTCAATCAGGTGAATCTTTGTGCACTCAGCACGGTAAATAACTTTTAGTCTGAAATTGAGTCGATCAGATGGATCTTCATGCACTCGGCATAGTAAATAAATTTAGCCTGGAACTGGGTCAGTCAAGCAAATCTTCATGCACTTGGCACGGTAAGTAAATTCATCCTGGAGCTGGGTCAAGCAGGTGAATCTTCGTGCACTCGGCACGGTCAATAACTTCGGTCTTGAAACAGCCGACTGGAGAGAAAAGTTGGACACTTCAAGGAGTACTTCTTATATTGACCGTTAGCTTTTGCTCTTGCCAACCAGACGATCGGGTTGGAGACGAAGAGTGAGCGTTAGGTATTGAGCATATTTTGCGAAAAAGTAGAAAGCTGAGTGAGGAACGTGCCGACTCGTGGCGCGCTTATAGGTTTAGCCCCCGAATCGGTTGAGGTTTTGTAGAACGAGTTTACTAAAAACTTGATTTCGCCCGAGCACTGCGGGGGCACCTGGCGCCTATTGTCACGCTTTAGTCAACTATGATTTGAACAAAACTTCAATGGATTCTGGACTAGGTGCTTCCCGACTGGTCGGGGTATGTTGACTGCGAGGACAAACTTGGTGGCACTCGTATGTCTCCCAGAGGAGCTAGACTAGTGGTCCAATGTGGACGTGCCACGAAAACCCGAGTGGCGAGGTTAGCGCGTGGGCTGGCTCTCCGGAGAGAAGCCACTCATCATCCCGGGGCAACACCAGCACAAGCCATCTCCGAGTCCAAGTTTGTGAAACTGACGCCTGGGAGCCTAGAAGAAGGGCCAAGTGTATCCGTAGAGGAGCGCCGGTTTCACCTTTTTGCAGTCCTGAAGATGACTCCATGTAATGATCCAGGCGTTTGTCCGAGTGGACTAGGCGCTTCCCGACTAATCGGGGTATGTTGGCTGCGAGGAAAAACTTGGTGGCACTCGTATGTCTCCCGGAGGAGATAGACTAGTGGTCCGATGTGGACGTGCCATGAAAACCCGAGTGGCGAGGCTAGCGCGTGGACTGACTCTCCGGAGAGAAGCCACTCATCATCCCGGGGGAACACCAGCACAGGCCATCTCCGAGTCCAAGTTTGTGAAACTGACGCCTTGGAGCCTAGAAGAAGGGCCAAGTGTATCCGTAGAGGAGCGCCGGTTTCACCCTTTTGCAGTCCTGAAGATGACTCCAGGTAATGATTTGGGCGATCGTCCGAGTGGACATGCTTCCCGACTGATCGGGGTATGTTGACTGCGAGGAAAAACTTGGTGGCACTCGTATGTCTCCCGGAGGAGATAGACTAGTGGTCCGAGGTGGACGTGCCATGAAAACCCGAGTGGCGAGGCCAGCGCGTGGACTGACTCTCCGGAGAGAGGCCACTCATTATCCCGGGGGAACACTAGCTCAGGCCATCTCCGAGTCCAAGTTTGTGAAACTGACGCCTTGGAGCCTAGAAGAAGGGCCAAGTGTATCCGTAGAGGAGCGCCGGTTTCACCCTTTTGCAGTCCTGAAGATGACTCCAGGTAATGATTCAGGCATTTGTCCGAGTGGACTAGGTGCTTCCCGACTGATCGGGGTATGTTGGCTGCAAGGAAAAACTTGGTGGCACTCGTATGTCTCCCGGAGGAGATAGACTAGTGGTCCGAGGTGGACGTGCCATGAAAACCCGAGTGGCGAGGCTAGCGCGTGGACTGACTCTCCAGAGAGAGGCCACTCATTATCCCGGGGGAACACTAGCTCAGGCCATCTCCGAGTCCAAGTTTGTGAAACTGACGCCTTGGAGCCTAGAAGAAGGGCCAAGTGTATCCGTAGAGGAGCGCCGGTTTCACCCTTTTGCAGTCCTAAAGATGACTCCAGGTAATGATTTGGGCAATCGTCCGAGTGGACGCTGGTACCCTTATAGATCTTCGACGGACCAAGCAAGTACGTTCAGAAAAATATTCCTGACATGATCAATAGGTTGATCAAATGGGGCGTAACCCCCGAGGGTGGCATAGCCCTCGGCTGTGGTGTAGCCCCCGAGTGATGCTCGAAAGAGGTAAGCTCGCTACAGAGTGCGATATGAGGTTTGATCATATGAGTAACTTAGCTGTTTCCGCGTTGGGGATGTGGTCGAAGTCGTTTAAGCCATGACACGGCGAAAAATGGTCCTCGGAGGAGTCAGTCAGATGCTTTCGAAGCTGATGTAGCGATGAGGTCGGTGTAGCGCGGCTGCGGTGCAACAAGACGGGCGCGGCGACTGAGTCTGAGTAGGAACGAAGATGGCGCGCAGAACGTCTGAGTGATCGTGTCACTTGTCGAAGTGGCGGATCCGACTACAGTCGTTGAAGTGAAGGATCCGACTGGTGATGAAGTACTAGACCACTCAGGAGAGTGCAATTCCGAATGAGCTGCAGCCCCCGAGTGCGGCGTAGCCCCCGAGCGTACTACAGGTTTCGACGGTGGACCTGTCTCATGCCCAACATGACGACGAGGTCAATGTCGTTGACATGATGAAGAAGACTCCACGGAGGGGGAGGCTGGATGTGTCCGAAGTCAACAGAGTGACGGGTCGGTGTTGCGGTGCGTTAGGATCGGTGCGGTGACCGAGTCCGAGTAGCAGTAAAGTTGGCGCACAGAGGTGCCTAGTGATCGTGTAAGCTGTGTATGAAAATAGCACAAGCCAACGTAATAATTTCTCGAGGTAATTTGATGTGTGCTGAAATGATTTGTGTAAATAAAACCCATAGACACCCGCTGGGTGTGCAAGGGGCTTGCTGGTTCGGAACCAGCAAGAGTCTAAAAGAGCGAAGGATCGGATCGAATTTGTCTAAGTGAAGGATCCGACTGAACTCGTTGGAGTATTGGACCCAAATGAGGTGGAAGTGCAGTGTGTGAAGAATGACTTAGCTGTCTAACGGCACGCGAGCGGCCGAGTGGTGAAGTCGTCTTCAACCGATGGCGATGCGTAGGGCGACTGAGTGGTGAGGACGTGTCCAACCGAATGGCGACGCGCAGGGCGGCCGAGTGGTGAAGATGTGTCTCACCGAGTGGCGACACGCAGGGCGGCCGAGTGGTGAGGACGTGTCCAGCTGAGTGGCGACGCACGGGGCGGCCGAGTGATGAAGACGCGTCCAGCTGAGCGATGGTGCGCGGGCGGCTGCGTGATGAAGACGCGTACAGCTGAGCGACGGCGCGCGTGGCGGCCGAGTGATGAAGACGCGTACAGCTGAGCGACGGCGCGCGGGGCGGCCGAGTGGTGAGGACGTGTCCCACCGAGTGGCGATGCGCGGGGCGGCCGAGTGGTGAGGACGTGTCCAGCTGAGGGGCAACGCACGGGGCGGCCGAGTGATGAAGATGCGTCTAGCCGAACGATGGTGTGCGGGCGGCTGCGTGATGAAGACGCGTAGCGATGGCGCGCGGGGCGGCCGGGTGGTGAGGACGTGTCCCACTGAGTGGCGATGCGCGGGGCGGCCGAGTGGTGAGGACGTGTCCAGCTGAGTGGCGATGCACGGAGCGGCCGTGTGATGAAGACGCGTCCAGCTGAGCGATGGTGCGCGGGCGGCGGAATGATGTAGACGCGTCCAGCTGAGGGACGACGCGCGGACGGCCGAGTGATGAAGATGCGTCCAGCCGAACGATGGTGTGCGGGTGGCTGCGTGATGAAGACGCGTACAGCTGAGCGACGGCGCGCGGGGCGGCCGAGTGATGAAGACGCATACAGCTGAGCGACGGCGCGTGGGGCGGCCGAGTGGTGAGGATGTGTCCAGCTGAGGGGCGACGCACGGGGCGGCCGAGTGATGAAGACGCGTCCAGCTGAGCAATGGTGCGCGGGCGGCTGAGTGGTGAGGACGTGTCCAACCGAGTGGCGACGCGCGGGGCAGCCGAGTGGTGAGGACGTGTCCAGCTGAGTGGCGACGCACGGAGCAGCCGAGTGATGAAGACACGTCCAGCTGAGCGATGGTGCGCGGGCGGCGGAATGATGTAGATACGTCCAGCTGAGGGACGACGTGCGGGCGGCCTAGTGATGAAGATGCGTCCAGCCGAACGATGGTGTGCGGGCGGCTGCTTGATGAAGATGCGTACAGCTGAGCGACGGCGTGCGGGGCGGCCTAGTGATGAAGACGCGTACAGTTGAGCGACGGCGCGCGGGGCGGCCGAGTGATGAAGACGCGTACAGCTGAGCGACGGCGCGTGGGGCGGCCGAGTGCTGAGGACGTGTCCCACCGAGTGGCGATGCGCGGGGCGGCCGGGTGGTGAGGACGTGTTCAGCTGAGCGACGCGCGGGGCGGCCGAGTGATGAAGACGCGTCCAGCTGAGCGATGGTGCGCGGGCGGCTGAGTGGTGAGGACGCGTACAGTCTGAGCGACGGCGCGCGGGACGGTCGAGTGGTGTGGACGTGTCTAACCAAGTGGCGACGCACGGGGCGGCCGAGTGGTGAGGACGTGTCCAACCGAGTGGCGATGTGTGGGGCGGCCGAGTCACTGCACGTTAGTCGTCTGGATGCAAATTTCATCTGAGTTAACCTGCATATCAGTAATTCGAGTGCGAACTTTATCCGAATAAACATGGACGTTTAGTTATACGAATATAAAAAACTTATCTGCATGTCATCGTGTTAGTCGCTCGAACGAAACGTCCGTCCGAGTGAACTGCTGTCCGGGGACCATGACGGGATGAGTGACCCTGCAGGTTAGTAGCAAGTATAGCCACAAATATTTTTTGCTGGACTAAAGTATCCCTGCACGGATGCTATTTTGCATGGGTTAAAGACCACGGATGGCCATGCATGCATGCACGAATTAACCGGTGTGGAAACCGAAAGGTAAGCAATTAAGTCTATTAATTTGCGGAAAAAGCAGAGGCAATCAATCACCGTACATTTTTTTTTGATCGTAATCAATCACCGTAATTAGGTAACGGAATCCTCACCAATTAGCTGCTTAATGAGGCGATTATACCTTGACGAAGCGGAGCCAGCGGAGTTGCGTACTGGTGGGAGCCGTCCTTCCGTTTCCCCTTTTCCTGCATGCAGTTATCGCTTGAGGAGGATGCAGTTAATAATCGAGGAGAGAAAAGGAGCTGCCCAATTGATTTCGCCAGCGCAGAATTAATCGCGGAGGTTGCAGCAGGGGAGCAGATGCCGGCGGGATGAGTCGCCGCGCATAGGGGGTGCGGCCAGCTCCGACATCTGCGCCGCGTCAGGCCAGAGCCACCACCGCGGAGGCCACGGCTGGGCCGCGACGCCTGTACGAGGATTCGCCGTGTGCGGGGAGCGTGGCCGGCCTCCGACAGCTGCGCCATGCGGGGCGCACTGCCCATGCGGTGGCCTGCCGTGCGGGAAGCCGGGCAGTTGGTCACGGAGACCATGGCCAAGCGAACGATCGGAGGAAGGAGCCGCCGCGCATGGGAGGTGCGGCCAGCCCCGACACCTGCGCCGCGTCGGGCCAGCGCCACCACCGCGGAGGCCACGGCTGGGCCGTGACGCCTATAAGAGGACTCGCCTTGTGCGGGGAGCGTGGCAGGCCTCCAACAGCTGCGCCGTGTGGGACGCATCGCCCATGCGGTGCCCTGCCGTGCGGGAAGCTGGATCGCCGGTCGAAGCCGCCTGGAAGAAGAAGAGGAGGTCGTCCCGAAGGGTGTCGCATGTCACTGTGAGACGAGGTGGTCTTCCTCCACCCCTGGTGTCTTCACTTCTTACTCTCGATCCTTGATTGATCATGCATGCCCACAGTGTCGAGTAAAAGATGTATCTTTTCCACTTTTTGTGATGCTTCAGAAGATCGCTGTGGAGATGAACAGTATGAGATATATCAAAGAAAATTGAACATAGATGAATGAAAAAACCATTTGCATCATGGCTGGATAGACGCCATGCCCCAAGGTGGGCGCCAACTGTCGTGGGAACGATTCCGACAATAGAGAGGGGTATGGTAAAGGAGCATGATCTATCGAGATGTAATGGGTGACACAAATGATTTTAGCGAGTTCGGGCCTCTCGCGGTGGAGATAACAGCCCTACGTCTCGTGCTCCGGAGAGGCTTTGTTTTATCTGAGTATGAATCCGGAGATTACAATGTGTGAGAGAGGGGAGAACGGATCTCCATGCCTGAGCTAAGTCCTGAGACTAATGGCGAGAGAGCCAGGGGAGAAGAATGAGCCTGCCCCAAGTCTAGTGGTGGGGGGTGGCTTATATAGAGTGCGCCATCCCCTCACCTCTTATGTTACAAGGTGGACCATCAATGCCATAATATATGCCCACTACGAAACCACTATGCTGACTATTGGTCTTCGTATGTCTGAGTGAAATCAGGTACTCCGAGTGGAATGAGTTCGTCGAGTGGAGTGCTATGCTCCGAGTGGTTGTTGTCATCCGAGTGACTTTCAAGTTGCGGTTCATCTGAACGGCGATCTGGCCCAGGGGCCCAGTACAAAGTGTACGGTGTCCATGGGTAGGGTCTTTAGGTCAGGCCTGTTACCCTACCCCGAATACATGTCCTCGTCAACAGGCGCTGCTCCCGGCGCGGTTCCGCAGTGCGCGAGGCGCAGGATGCGCGTGAACGGCACCCCCAGCGCGGATTTGCTGGGTGGCGGCCTTGTAGGCTTCGGTGGTGCCTGGGGGTTGCGGGCGTCCGGCGGCCCTGTGGGCGGGTGGTCGGTTGTTGCGGTCTCTGTGCCGATCTGTGCGAGGAGAGTTGGCGACGCGGCGGTGAGTGGCTTGCAGTGACCGGGCCCGATCTGGGCTATGTCGGGCCTGCGGCCAGATCTCGCTGCCGGCGGCGCCGGAATGGTGGAGGTAATAGCAGTGGTGCCGGTAGATGTTTGGTGGGTTCCTCCTTTGAAGCGTGTCCACGTCTGGCTCCTTGGAGCAGGGGCGCCGTCCAGCCTGTTGGTGCCAGAGGAGACTCAGGCAGACCAGTTCCAGCATAGATGTCCGGTCCTTGCGCGCGGCGGTGCGGACCGTTAGTTTTGGCTTGGTTCTCGCCTAGTTTCGGCGCGCGGCGGTGCGGACCGGTCAGTCTTGGTTCGACCTCGGCTTTTCCTGTGCGCTGCGGTGCGAATTCTCGCTCAGATCTGCGCGCGGAGGTAGAGGGTGGCTAGAACCGACTTGGTTTCACCCAGGTCCTGCGTGCGGCTGTGCAGACCGGTCAGGTTAGCGTGTGATCACCTAGTTTCTGCATGCGGCGGTGACATTTCCGTGTTGGGCAGTGTGTGCTTGGTCTCCTTCTATTCGGTGGCGCTGGGTTGGTCTTGGATCCTGGATGGTTGGTGGAAGACTTGGCTTCGGATGAAAATCTTGCATCGACCTTGTCGGTGCCGACGGTAACGTGATACATCTCCGACGTATCTATAATTTTTGATTGTTCCATGCTATTATAGTATCAATCTTGGATGTTTTATATACATTTACAAGCAATTATATATTATTTTTTGGGACTAACCTATTAACTTAGTGCCCAGTGCCAGTTGCTGTTTTTTGCCTGTTTTTGGTTTTTCAGAATATCAGTACCAAACGAAGTCCAAATGCCACGAAACTTTTTGGAGATTTTTTTCTAGACATAAGAGACACTAGAAGCTTCGGGAGAGGGCTAGAAGACAGAGGAGGTGGCCACGAGCCACCAGGGCGCGCCCCAGGGGGATGGCGCGCCCTGGTGCCTCATGGGCCCATCTCTGCTCCGTTTGACCTAATTACACCTCTATAAATACTCTAAAATCGGGAAACCAACAGGGGAGTCCATGAAATACTTTTTCCGCCGCCGCAAGTTCCTGTTCTCGAGAGATCCCATCTGGAGGCCCTTTCTGGCACTCTGCCGGAGGGGGATTCAATCACGGAGGGGCTCTCCATCAACCTTGCTGCCCTTCCGATGATGCGTGACTAGTTTACCATAGACTTTCGGGTCCATAGTTAGTAGCTAGATGGCTTCTTCTCTCCTTTTGATCTTCAATACAATGTTCTCCTTGATGTTCCTGGAGTTCTATCCGATGTAATCACTTTTTGCGGTGTGTTTGTTGGGATCCGATGAATTGTGAGTTTATGATCAGATTATCCATGAATATTATTTGAGTTTTCTTTGAACTCTTTTATGCATGATTGTTATACCTTCGTATTTCTCTCCGATCTATTGATTTGGTTTGGCCAACTAGATTGATTTATCTTGCAATGGGAGAGGTGCTTTGTAATGGGTTCGATCTTGCGGTGCTCAATCCCAGTGACAGAAAGGGACATGCCACGTATGTATCTCTGCTATTAAGGGTAAAAAGATGGGGTTTATTCATGCGTGAGTTTACTTTTTCTACATCATGTCATCTTGCTTAAGGCGTTACTCCGTTCTTTATGAACTTAATACTCTAGATGCATGCTGGATAGCGGTCGATGTGTGGAGTAATCGTAGTAGATGCAGAATCGTTTCGGTCTACTTGTCTCAGACGTGATGCCTATATACATGATCATTGCCTTGGATATCGTCATGATTATTTTCTTTTCTTGTAGGAGATATGCCCTAGAGGCGATAATAAATGTTATTGTTTATCCCCATGTTCCTAATTAAGTTTATATTCCGTGCTATAACTGCTATGGTTCTCGAGTATGCAATAACCACGAGGCTCGAAGGAAGACTCATATGCATGTGTGGGATAATAAATGGTAAAATGTATTCCTAGTCTGGCCTCTAAGACTAGCTCAAGTGTTGCATGATGGTTATGTTTTCCTGATCATGGGCATGACTATGCCGGCAATTTTGAGGGCACAATGTTAGAAGAGCATTTGTGTTGAATCGACCCGATTGATGTTATGCTATGAGATACATTCGTCACAAGTTAATGGTTAATAACACAGAGAAAGTTAACATTTGCATAATTCCTTAGACCATGAGGGTGTCGAGTTTCTTCATGCTTGCTTCATGAACTTTGGGGTTTGTTAAACGTCATCCGTAAATGGGTGGCTATTATGGCGGCTTACGGGTTCATGGAAAAGTATGACAAAGGACTTGATAGCTCAAGATTGGGATTTGCTCCTCTGACGATGGAGAGATATTCTTTGGGCCCTCCCGGTGTTACGGTATCCACCATTGTCTGGCCAGACACATATGTGATTTGATCACAGGGATGCCGGAACACGGGAACGAGAAAAGAGAACAAAACCGGTAATGAGGTAACTGGCATTGTGGACAAGTGTTGATCCACGGGGATGACGATAAATCTCACCTCGGGTGTTTGTAACATATCGCGAAGCAACAGGAATAGCACACGACAACTGGAGGTTCACTCGAATATTTATTCGTGTGGGTATAGGGGTCAATATGGGTGTCCACGGCTCCGATGTTGATCATTGATCGGAAAGTGTTCCGGTCATGTCTATACTTCACCGAACCTATAGGGTCACACGCTTAAGGGTCATCTATCTCCTGAATACTAGACAGGGAGTCTGAGAGAAAGTCACCGGAAAAGTTTCGGAGACAACGGAAGAGTTCCGGAGAGAGAACACCGGAAGGGTTTCGGTAAAACTGAAAAGTTGTTTTGGGGTATACCATTAAGTCAAATTGGTTTCGGCACACGCCTGAAAATTCTTGGAGGGTGCCAAAATTGTTCTAGGAACTTCTGGGATTTTTCCGGAGAAAAAACCGGAAATGTTCCGGAGCTGCCGGAACCGCTTTGGTTGCTTTTCGCAGATGAAAATCACTAATCCGGAATTGTTTCGGAACGCGTCCAGAACTATTTTAGTGGGTACTGGAAATGTTCGAAGACCTATAGAAATATTTTTGGATTTAACGGTCGTGGAAAAATGTTTTCATGAATAGTGAAAAGCACTTTTTGGTGGCTTCTTGGAGAAGCCACCTTGAGGGCCTTTTGGTATTTTCCCCTATTGGCTTCTTGGAGAAGCCACCTTGAGGGAATTTTGGTATTTCCAAGTGACCTCTACCCCTTGGGCTTGGCCTATAAATAGAGGTGGAGAGGTGCTCTCCAAACACACACTCTTTCTCCCATACAAATGCCATGCATGATCTGGCTTTCTCTCTCCCTCCTAGCGAAATTCGTAGAGCCGAAAGGCTGTCTGGGTTCCGGTGGGAACTAGTTCTGGATGGCGAAGCCCTGACGGATAGATGACACCGTATGTGTGCAACCCCATAGAGAGGTCGTAGGTTCGATCTTTTTGCCCGAGGGGCTGTTCGAGGGTCCTCCCGAAGGGCTGTCCGAGTTACTGTCCGAGTTCGAGGGTCCTCCCAAAGGGCTGTCCGAGTTACTGTCCGAGTTCGAGGGTCCTCCCAAAGGACTGTCCGTGACATCGTCTGGGGGACTGTCCGACCGCCTCCCGAAGGGCTGTCCGAGGGGCAGACGAGGAAGTAAATCCTCGCGGTTGGGAGGTTGTAAATCCTAGCTATGGGGATCTGCACCGACGATCAACATCAACTCTACTTCCGCTGCGCTATGAGTCGGTAAATATCAGATCAAACCTTGTATGCATCTCCAAAGTGATCCTGGGCGTGCTCGCTGTACCGATTTTTTTTGTTTTCTGTCGCGTTCCCCTATAGTGGCATCATGAGCCGTGCTATGCGTAGTTGCAGGTTACGATCTAGAATACATAGAGATGTATGGATATTGAACAATATAATTTGTGGTAGATGAGTTCTATTGCTGAAAATTATTTGTGCGGGTAGCAGATGAAATCTGTTACCCGATGTTCTTGTTGCTTCCCTGAAATTTGCGTATTTCTGATCTTGATAACGGCATGGTGGAGTTTCAATGTTCTGGCAATCCGTGATCCTGATTGATCAACGAAGTGCTAACAGTTCGTTGAATTCCACCATAGTTAAAAGAAAGATGAAATTTCGCAGACAAAAGGGCAATGCAAATATGATCTGCATGGGGGTCATGCGTATGACGAAGTTCAATATGGGGCTCGAGATTTTATTATCTCATGTTTCATACACCCCGCAAAGTTAATCTAGCGACTTGAATAATCATACTTGATGATGAGCGTTGGTAGCTTCGGTTTGTTTCGAAACCTTAGAAGCCACGTAAAATAAAATTTTGCATAAACCGATTAGAGGCGTCTAACTTGGTTTTGCAGGATGTGCATATGATGTGATATAGCAGTGCTCATATTAATTTGATTATGTATGAGATGACTATACAATGTATATTAACATGACCTACGTGTCATGATTCGGCATGATGGCTGGAGCCATATGATTGTCACTTTAATGACCTGCGTGTCAACCTTATGTAATGCACTTATTTTATTAGCTATTGAGATAGCAATATTATCTGGAGCATCGACAAGGTGGTGGCAATCTTCGCAAAGGTGAACACCGACACGAATGCCGAAGACGAAGAAATAAAAGACTTCTCCGTCAGAAAGGGCTATACCATATCATGCTATTATGAATTGCCTGAGATGTTTGTCCCTTTGATGCACCCTTCTTGATTGCGTGGTAGTCTCTTTTTATTAGGGTGATCTCTCACTAAAAATATCAAGTAGTTAGTGTTCTCCCAAGTGTAGCACCGTCACAGCACCTATCTCTTTGGGGTATCACATGGATGCATGGGTACGAACGATTAGAGAAGTGTGAGGCGGGCGAGTTGAGACCTCGCAGCAAGATCACTTGGTTGTCTTGACATTCTGGAGGATCGTCCTGAGCTCGGAACACGCCCATCGAAAGATGAACAAGAGTCACATAGAGATGTGATTGGCAAGTTGGCCTGCCAAATGAAATTCTCGTCACTTGAGATGGATGCATCCTTGGCGTTGAATTGAAATTTGGATCTTGTATCACTCACAATCAATTATGAGAGATATTGATTTGAGTGGGAGCGCACCTTAGAATTAACTTGTTTAATTCTCAGTGTAATTAATTATGGACACTGTCTAAGTGTTTTTTGCATAATAGTTGTAGAATAATGGCTCGCGTTTCCACCTTCCCTATTAAAATTGAATAAGCTGTTATATATCTGGTTAAATCTTTACGGTTGGTAACGTAATGTGAGGATTGTCCTCAAGAGTGCCGAGAAGGATTTTGTCCTATCGCATGCTTTCGGTATTCTCCCGCTAAAGCTATGGATGATGTGACTCTCATCCTTCAATCCAAAAGCTAGAATTCCGTTACGGTCAAATGCAATATGTTTGCTTCCATGAGACCCGAACTTCAAAGGTTTGGGATAGCTATGTGATATTCATGGAACTGAAAATTAGTTTTAGATACAAACAAAGGCTAAAAGATATGAAATATCCAAAGCAATGTTTGTTTTGCAAATTATTAGTAAAGTGTTTACTATGCATTTGACTAATACAAGAGGGATCCAGAAGAACGCCTATCATGTAATGAAGGTGAATAAAACAACAACAAAAAGAGAAAGGAAATGTCCAAAGGGTGTTAGTGTGACTTGCACGCCTAGGAAGTCCGGGGCTAACGCCACTCTTAAGTTGGGTGCTTCTTCTGAGAGTAGAAGAAATACTGAAAGTTAAAACTGTTAGAAGTATAAAGGCAAAAAGAGAGAAGACTGGAATATCCAGCTCATGTATGAAAGTCATACAAGCTATTGATGTATAGAAGGCTGGTCAAAGAAATAGTTCTTGAGAATTATGATTAAACATGTTAATCACTGATTCTTGGGTATTGTGAGTTGATCACAGAGATACCCGCTCGATTGCATTCTGTTGCGACTCGATGCAAGAACTACTATGGCCTAAAAGACTTGCCGGGAATGAGGTTTAGATACGCGCTGGGAACATAGTAAATGTTACTATACCTTCCATTGGTGTATTACCTATGTATTTATTTTCATAATTCATTTTTGGAGTTTCATACACTCTAGCCCATTGCATAAGGTATCTTGCAACAAGGATGTTCATAAGAGAACTTTTGATGTTCGGTGTTATGAATAACATAAGGGCCATACTTTCATTATGAATGAGAGTATGTTATGAATATTGATAATAATACATTACCTCTGTATTTACTTTCATATTTCATTTTAGAGTTTTATACACTCTAGCCCATTTGCATAATGTTTGTTGCGAGAGTGTTGTTCATAAAAGAACAATTGTTGTTCAGTATTATGAATAACATAAGGGCCATACTTCCATCATGGATGGGATGTATGTTATGAATATTGATGGTAATATGATACATCCATAACACTGACGCTAAATGTCGCAAGACTAAAAAAATACCACATATGTGTGGCACTACATTTGGTCACATTGGAGAAACCCGCATGGAAATTCCATCATGATGGTTTTTGAAGTCATTTGATTATGAATCATCTGACACTTGCAACTTTCGTCCGAAAAGTGAAGTGACTAAAATACCATTCACAGGCCATGAGGAACGAGCAACAAACTTATTGGTGATCATACATTATGATGTGTGTAGTCCAATAAATGTTGTTGCTAGCAGTAGATTTATCTATCTTCTGAAATGACTCAAGTAGATATATGGATATTTACTTGATGAGACGTAAGTCTAGATCTTTTGAAATCATTCATAAGGTTTTCAAAATGAAGAAGAAATTATTGTAACAAGAAAACTATGTTTCTACAATTAGATTGCGGAAAGAAAATTTTGAGTTACAAGTTTAGCGAATGTCTGATGAGTTGTGAAAAGAGTTTCAAAACTTACACCTCCCAGAACACCACTGTGAGTGGAATGTCCGTGAAGATGTAATCAAACCATTTATGACATTGTAAGATCAAAGATGACATAAATCAATTTTGCCATTATCCTTTTTAAAGTAATGCTTTAGAGAGTGCGGCTTTTACACTGAATAGAGCGCCATCAGATCTGTTGAAATGATGCCATGATATGGTACGCCCAACCATGTTTTGTCTTTTCTTAACATTTGGAATATGGGGCTTGTGTAAAATACTTACAAACCTATTCCAAATCAGACAAGTGCTACTTTGTAGGTTATCCCAAGTAATTTGGAATTCCTCCACCACTATACCGAGGCAAAAGGTTTGCCTCAAAGAACGGTATGATTTTGTAGAAAATGGTTCTTACAAAAGGGTGAGTGGGAGGACAGTGCAACTCGACGAGATAACAGTATCTTCGTTATCATGACAAGGGATAGAATCCTCGGAAGTATTCTAGAGTTTCCTCCTGCGACTGATACGGAAGCCTCTACAATAAAATGTATGGACTTCGGTCGAACTTGCAGCTGAACCATGTAGGCAAAACTCGTGCAAACCTCTCAGGTGTGCAAACTAGATATTGTTTTTAGACAACAGTATACCAACTATACACAAGGAAGCGTTGATGGGCCCTGACTCCGGAATTGGCTAAATGCCAGTATAATCCAAGATAGTTTCCATATGAATGATTCAAGATTATATCTTGATAAACTCTTCGGAAGACTTGGAGTCTAACGAATATTAATGGAACTATAAACTGATACGGATAAAAATGTTTTATCCATAAAGCTCGACTTGTTGCAATAACAAATTCAAGGAATTGACTATGATGAGATTGTCTCACCGTAGCGATGCTTAAAGTCGATTCGGGTTAAACTAGCAATTAATACATATTTCAATCATGAGATATGAAACATGGATGACAAAAGGATTTCCATGAAATGGGAATACAAACTAGGACTTGTATGTGATACAGTTCAAAGTATTTTGTCGATCTAGAGGATGCTAGTGAATGTGCAAACTTCAGAGTTCCAGCAATGGACAGAAGAGAGCAGAGTGGAGTTGGAATCTTCGTTTTTGATGAAATAGTCAAAAGAGTTTGATTTCATCAATGGATAATGAAGATGCTTGTGGTTACAAGAAAGTAAGTGGGAGCATAATAATATTTCTAAAAACCTTGTGTGCTTGACACATTGTTGATTGGAAATAATATAAATTTCTTGACACGAATTAGGACTTCATTGAAAATAGTTTTTCCATGAAGTGCTTGGGCTAGGTAGCCTTGACATTAGGCATAATTATCTATGGAGATAAAATTGCCTAGTAGGCTAAGCCAAAAATACATATTGACAAGATGCTAAAACAGTTTAGCTTAAGAACGCCAAGGAGTGATTCTTGCCGAAGTCACATGGAAAGAGTTTTGCAAGACTCGGTGCCCTTAAATGCTGATGAGCAAAATACATGATGGAGATTCCACACACTTTTGTGTTTGGATTAATCATGTATTCCATGGTATGTAAAACAAACAGATATGTCCAACACTCCCAAGCTATTGCGAGTATAGATACCAAAGTGATCAAAGTACTGATCATGGGACAACAGTGAAAAATGTCGTTGAGTACTATAGTAGCACTAATGACATGTTTTCTCGCAAGCAGAGATTATGAAGTGCTCGTTGTAAGTAATTACATCAATACAGTCTTCATCAATGCTCCATGCGATTTTCGATTTAAGTTAAGGGTTTTGTGTAATACACGATATGGTGACACGGTAAGTTGGAACTGTTCTAAACAGGTTACTGTGGCGAATTCTATAACAAAGGCTAAGTATGTTGATGCTTTAGAAGCGACAAAGAAGATGTTGAATCATATAGTTCATTGATGAACTTAGTATGGTTCCAAGAAGGCTTTGGTCAATGGGACACTATTGTAGATAGTTGCTCCATAGCTCAGTCTGAGGAATCAAGGTTCGACCAGTGATTCACATATATACAAAGCCAAGTCCACACAAAATATGAATTTTGTGAAAGCATGAAAATGTGAGGATATGCAAAGATACACACGGAGCTGAAGTTGTCAGATCCGTTGGACATCAGGCTATACCACATGCGAAGCATTATTTACACCAGTATGCCATAGGTGTAAAGTGCATTAGCATTGACTTGATTATTGACTCTAGTGCAAGTAGGAGTCTGTAGGAGATATGCCCTAGAGGCAATAATAAATGTTATTATTTATCCCCATGTTCCTAATTAAGTTTATATTCCGTGCTATAACTGCTATGGTTCTCGAGTCTGCAGTAACCACGAGGCTCAAAGGAAGACTCATATGTACGTGTGGGATAATAAATGGTAAAATGTATTCCTAGTCTGGCCTCTAAGACTAGCTCAAGTGTTGCATGATGGTTCTGTTTTCCTGATCATGGGCATGACTATGCCGGCAATTTTGAGGGCACAATGTTAGAAGAACATTTGTGTTGAATCGACCCGATTGATGTTATGTTATGAGATACATTCGTCACAAGTTAATGGTTAATAACACAGAGAAAGTTAACGTTTGCATAATTTCTTAGACCATGAGGGTGTCGAGTTTCTTCATGCTTGCTTCATAAACTTTGGGGTTTGTTTAACATCATCCGTAAATGGGTGGCTATTAGGGCGGCTTACGGGTTCATGGAAAAGTATGACAAGGAACTTGATAGCCCAAGATTGGGATTTGCTCCTCCGACGATGGAGAGATATTCTTTGGGCCCTCTCGGTGTTACGGTATCCAGCATTGTCTGGCCAGACACATATGTGATTTGATCACAGGGATGCCGGAACACGGGAACGAGAAAAGAGAACAAAACCGGTAACGAGGTAACTGGCATTGTGGACAAGTGTTGATCCACGGGGATACCGATAAATCTCACCTCGGGTGTTTGTAACATATCGCGAAGCAACAGGAATAGCACACGGCAACTGGAGGTTCACTCGAATATTTATTCGTGTGGGTATAGGGGTCAATATGGGTGTCAATCCTCTTGTTAAGCGCACCTGCACACACAAGAGCAAACACTTGCACCCAACGCAAATAAGAGGGTTGTCAATCCTCTTAGCGGTTATTTGCAAGGATTAAATCTTATGGAGGTAAATAGATAAACTAAACTACTAATTAAAATAAAAGTAAATAAATTGCAGCAACGTATTTTTAGGTTTTTTATAAAATGAAGATAGACCCGGGGACCATAGTTTTCACTAGAGGCTTCTCTCTTGAGCACATAAGCATACGGTGGGTAAACAAATTACTGTTGGGCAATTGATAGGAAAGCAAATAATTATGACGGATTCATGGAAATTATCATGTATATAGGCATCACGTCCGAGACAAGTAGACCGACTCCTGTCTGCATCTACTACTATTACTCCACCCATCGACCGCTATCATGCATACATCTAGGGTATTAAGTATGAAACAGAGTAAAGCCTTAAGCAAGATGACATGATGTAGAGAAGCAAATTCAAGCAATATGAATAAACCCCATCTTTTTATCCTTAATGGCAACAATACAAGTACGTGTCATGTCCCTTTCGGTCACTGGGATTGAGCACCGCAAGATTGAACCCATCATAAAGCACCTCTCCCATTGCAAGATAAATCAATCTAGTAGGCCAAACTAAACCGATAGATCGGAAAGAAATACAAAGTTATAACAATCATGCATAAAAGAGTACAGAGGAGACTCAAATATTTCTCATAAATAATCTGATCATAAACTCACAATTCATCGGATCCCAATAAACACACCGCAAAAGAAGATTACATCGGATAGAACTCCAAGAACATCGAGGAGAACATTGTATTGAAGATCAAAGAGAGAGAAGAAGCCATCTAGCTACTAGCTATGGACCCATAGGTCTGTGGTAAACTACTCACACATCATCGGAAGGGCAACAAGGTTGAGTTAGAAGCCCTCCGTGATCGATTCCCCCTCCGGCAGAGTACCGGAAAAGGCCTCCAGATGGGATCGTGGAAGAACAGAGGCTTGTGGTGGCGGAAAGGTTTTCTCTTCTGACTTTCTAGGGGTTTCCCAATATTTGTGAATTTATAGAAGTGGAATTAGGTCAAAAGGAGTCACGTGGGCCCCACAAGGTACTACGGCGCGCCCCCCGAGGCGCGCCCTAGTGCCTTGTGAAGCCCCCGTGGGGCTTCTGGCCTCCTCCCGATGCTTCCCAGGTTTCTTTTGTCCAGAAAAAATCTCCAAAATGTTTCGTGGCATTTGGACTTCATTTGGTACTATTTCTCTGAAAAGCCGAAAACAAGCAGAAAACAGCATCTGGCACTAGGCACTGGGTTAATAGGTTAGCCCCCAAAAAATGATATATAATTGCATACAATTGCATATAAAAACATCCAAGATTGATACTATAATAGCATGGAACAATAAAAAATTATAGATACGTTGGAGACGTATCAAGCATCCCCAAGCTTAATTCCTGCTCGTCCTCGAGTAGGTAAATGATAAAAACAGAATTTTTGATGTGGAATGCTACCTATCATGTTTCATCATGTAATCTCTCTCTTACGGTATGAATAATAAGATCCAAATGATTCAAAGCAATAGTCTATAATTTGATATAAAGACATCAATACTCAGGCATACTAGCAAACAATCATGTCTTTCAAAATAAAAATGCTAAAGAACGTTATCCCTACAAAATCATATAATCCTGTCATGCTCCATCTTCTTCACAGAAAGTATTTATCATGAACAACCCCGGTTTTAGCCAAGCAATTGGTTCATACTTTTTAACGCGCTTCAGCTTTTTCAACTCCCACGCAATACATGAGCGCAAGCCATGGATATAGCACTATGGGTGGAATAGAGTATGGTGATAGAGATAAATAGGAGAAGTCAAAAATAGGAGAAAGTCTCATATCAACGAGGCTAATCAACGGGCTATGGAGATGCCCATCAATTGATGTCAATGTGAGGAGTTTGGATTGCCATGCAACGGATGCACTAAGAGCCATAAGTGTATGAAAGCTCAACATGAAAACTAAGTGGGTGTGCATCCAACTTGCCTGCTCATGAAGACCTCGGGCATTTGAGGAAGCCCATCATCGGAATATACAAGCCAAGTTCTATAATGAAAAATTCCCACTAGTATATGAAAGTGACAAAATAGGAGACTCTCTATATGAAAAACATGGTGCTACTCTGAAGCACAAGTGTGGAAAAAGATAGTAACATTGCCCCTTCTCTCTTTTTCTCTCATTTATTTTTTCTTTTTCTTTTCTTTTTTTTCCTCTTTTTTCCTTTTTTTTCATGTCTCTTTTTCGCCTCTTTTTTTTCTATATTTTTTTTTCGTCCGGAGTCTCATCCCGACTTGTGGGGGAATCATAGCCACCATCATCCTTTCCTCACTGGGACAATGCTTTAATAATGATGATCATCACACCTCTATTTACTTACAACTCAAAATTGCAACTCGAAAGTAGAACAAAAATATGACTCTATATGAATGCCTCTGGCAGTGTACCAGGATGTGCAATGATGCTAGCGTAACATGTATGAAAATGATGAACGGTGGCTGAGCCAGAAATACTATGTCAGCTATATGATCATGCAAAGCAAAATGACAATGATGATGTGTGTTATAAAAATGGAACGGTGAAAGTTGCATGGCAATATATCTCGGAATGGCTATGGAAATGCCATGATAGGTAGGTATGGTGGCTGTTTTGAGGAAGATATAAGGAGGCTTATGTGTGATAGAGCGTATCATATCACGGGGTTTGGATGCACCGGCGAAGTTTGCACCAACTCTCGATGTGAGAAAGGGCAATGCACGGTACCGAAGAGGCTAGCAAATTGCAGAAGGGTGAGAGTGCGTATAATCCATGGACTCACATTAGTCATAAAGAACTCACATACTTATTGAGAAAGTTTATTAGCCCTCGAAGCAAAGTACTACTACGCATGCCCCAAGGGGGGAGGTTGGTAGGAGTTAACCATCGCGCGCCCTCGACCGCCACACAAAGGAAGTCAATCAATAATAATTCATGCTCCAACTTCTTAGCATAACGACAGACCATACGTGCATGATTCGGGAATCACAAACCTTAACACAATTATTCTTACTAAACCACAATTATCTACTAATAACTCTCACATATTACCATCTTAATATCGCAAAACTATTGCAAGGAATCAAATTTATCATATTCAGTGATCTACATGAAAGTTTTTATTATATCCCTCTTGAATACCTATCATATCAGGACCAAATTCATAACCCGTTCATATTACCATTGCTATCATGAGACTCTCAAAAAGATATAAGTGAAGCATGAGAGTGCAACTATTTCTTTAAAATATCATCAACGCCGTGCTCTAAAAGATATAAGTGAAGCACTAGAGCAACTGCCTAGCTCAAAAGATATAAGTGAAACACATAGGGTATTCTAACAAATTACGAATAATGTGTGTCCCTCTCAAAAAGGTGTGTTCAGCAAATATGATTGTGACAAACTAAAAAGCAAACAAACTATTTCACAAGACGCTCCAAGTAAAACACATATCATGTGATGAATAAAAAATATAGCTCCAAGTGAGTTACCGATAGATTGTAGACGAAAGAGGGGATGCCTTCCGGGGCATCCCCAAGCTTAGCCGCTTGAGTCTTCCTTGAATATTACCTTGGGGTGCCTTGGGCATCCCCAAGCATAGGCTCTTGCCACTCCTTATTCCTTTGTCCATCGTAGTCTAACCCAAAACTTGAAAACTTCAGCACACAAAACTCAACAGAAACCTCGTGAGATCCGTTAGTATAACAAACAAATCTTAAACTTTAGGTACTGTTGTAAATTGATTAATATTTAATATTGGCATAATGCTACTGTACTCCAACTTCTCCATGACTCATACCCCCCGATACGATCTATAGATTCATCAAAATAAGCAAACTATGCAATAAAAACAGAATCTGTCTAAAACAGAACAGTCTGTAAAGATCTATTTAAAAGTCATACTTCTGTAACTCCAAAAATTCTGAAACATCAGGAAAACGTGGGAAATTCATATACCAATACTGTGTAAAAATTTCAGATTTTTCTGATGCTCCAGTACAGAATTAAAATTCCATCACTGGACGCAAAACTTTCTGTTTTCCAAACAACATCAATTATACTATCTTCCAAATCATCCCAAAGGCATTACTTGGCACAAACACTAATTAAAACATAAAAACATAATCATAACAGAAACTATAATCATGCAAACACACAAAAACAGTAGGTAAAAGCAAAAGTTTATTTTATTCATTGGGTTGCCTCCCAACAAGCGCTATTGTTTTATGCCCCTAGCAAGGCATAATGCATAGTTTCAAGTGTTGTCATCCTTCAAATTGATTCCATAGGTGGACCTCATAATGGATTCATATGGTGCTTTAATTCTCTTCCTAGGTAAGTGTTCCATCCCTTTCTTTAGTGGAAATTGAAATCTTATATTACCTTCTTTCATATCAACAATAGCACCAATAGTTCGAAGAAAAGGCCTACCAAGTATTAAGGGGCAAGAAGGATTGCATTCAATGTCAAGAACAATAAAGTCCACGGGCACATAATTTCTATTTGCAAGAATAAGCACATCATTTATCCTACCCAATGGCTTTTTAATAGTGGAATCCGCAAGATGCAAATTAAGGGAACAAGGATCCAAGTCGGTGAGACCTAGCACATCACACAAAGACTTAGGTATAGTGGAAATGCTAGCACCAAGATCACAAAGTGCATTACATTCATAATCTTTAATTTTTACTTTAATAGTGGGTTCCCATTCATCTTGTAATTTTCTAGGAATTGATACTTCCAACTCAAGTTTTTCTTCATGTGCCTTCATCATGGCTCTACAATATGTTTAGTGAAAGCTTTATTTTGTTCATATGCATTTGGTGAATTAATCATGGATTGCAACAAGGAAATGCACTCAATTAAAGAACAACTATCATAATTAAAGTCCTTGTAATCCAAAGTAGTGGGTGCATTACTATTTAAAGTTTTAACCTCTCCAAACCCACTTTTTTCATTTTTATGATCAAGATTATCACCCTCCAAACAAGTGGGACTCCTTCTATCTAAAGTTGACTCTTCTTCAATCCCTTTTTCATTAATTTTTATATTATTAAACAAAGATTCAATAGGTGTAACACCAATCATTTTAATATCTTCATCAGTACTACGATAGAAACCGGGTGGAATTGCTTTTTCTAGAAATTCTCGCTTAGCTCTTAACTTAGCGGTCCTTTCTTTACTTTCATTAATGGAGACATAGATAGCTTTAATAGACTCATTTATATCATGCTTAGATGGCAAAATTTTAGTTTTGAGATTTTCCACATCATGAGCAATTTTATCCATGTTCCTAGCCAATTCATCAACTCTATTCAATTTTTCTTCTATCATAGCATTAAAATTCTTTTGCGAACTAATAAATTATTTAATATTACTATAAATATCAGAGGGCATCCTATTATTATTATAAGAATTACCATAAGGATTGCCATAATTATTAGAGGAATTTCCAAGAAACGGTCTAGCATTGAAATTACCCCTATAAGCATTGTTGTTGAAATTATTTCTAGAGACAAAATTCACATCAATAGCATCATTATTTTGCTCAATCAAAGTGGACAATGGCACATCATTAGGATCAATATGAGCATTTTTGCTAGCAACCAATTTCAATAAAGCATCCATCTTATCACTCAAAGTCTTAATTTCTTCAACATAATTTACCTTCTTACAAGTTGGAGTTCATTCAGTGTGCCATTGAGAATAATTTGCCATAATATTATCAAGAAGTTTTGTAGCTTCTCCCAATGTAATTTCCATAAAAGTGCCACCCGCGGCAGAGTCTAGCAAATTTCTAGAGACAAAGTTTAGTCCCGCATAATTTTTTTGTATGATCATCCATAAATTCAAACCATGAGTTGGGCAATTTCTTATCATTAATTTCATTCTCTCCCAAGATTGTGCAACATGCTCATGCTCAAGTTGCTTAAAATTCAAAATTTGATTTCTCAAAGAAATAATCTTGGCGGGAGGAAAATATTTGGTAATAAAAGCATCCTTACACTTATCCCAAGAATCAATACTATTTCTAGGCAAGGATGAAAACCAAGTTTTAGCACGATCTCGTAGTGAGAACGGAAATAATTTTAATTTGACAATATCTTTATCCACATCTTTCTTCTTTTGCATATCAGAAAGTTCAACGAAAGTATTTAGATGGGATGTAACATCTTCATTAGGACTACCAGAAAATTGTTCTTTCATAACAAGATTAAGCAAGGCAGCATTAATGTCACATGACTCCGCACTAGTGGCGGGAGGAGCAATAGGAGTACTAATAAAATCATTATTATTGGTATTGGAAAAGTCACACAATTTTGTATTTTCTTGAGACATTGCGACAAAGCAAGCAAACTAGCAAACAAGCAAACAAAATATTTTTGTGTTTTTGTAAAAACAAATTAGAAGTGGGGGAGATGAAAACGAGAGGCAAATGCAAATAAAAGGTAAATAAAGTAAATGCAAGTGAATGATAATTTGTGCGAAGGTACTTGGTAATTTTGATGATGTCTCCCCGGCAACGGCGCCAGAAATTCTTCCTGCTACTTGTAGTCTGCGTTGGTATTTCTCCGAAGAGGAGAGGATGATGCAGTACAGTTGAGATAATTATTTCCCTCAGTTAAGAACCAAGGTTATCAATCCAGTAGGAGAACCAAGCAAAATTCCGTTAAGCGCACATGCACACACAAAAGCAAACACTTGCACCCAACGCAAATAAGGGGGTTGTCAATTCTCTTAGCGGTTATTTGCAAGGATTAAATCTTATCGAGGTAAATAGATAAACTAAACTACTAATTAAAATAAAAGTAAATAAATTGCAGCAAGGTATTTTTAGGTTTTTTATATAATGAAGATAGACCCGGGGACCATAGTTTTCACTAGAGGCTTCTCTCTTGAGCACATAAGCATACGGTGGGTAAACAGATTACTGTTGGGCAATTGATAGAAAAGCAAATAATTATGACGGATTCATGGCAATGATCGTATATAGGCATCACGTCCGAGACAAGTAGACCGACTCCTGCCTGCATCTACTACTATTACTCCACCCATCGACCACTATCCAACATGCATCTAGGGTATTAAGTATGAAACAGAGTAACACCTTAAGCAAGATGACATGATGTAGAGAAGCAAATTCAAGCAATATGAATAAACCCCATCTTTTTATCCTTAATGGCAACAATACAAGTACGTGTCATGTCCCTTTCTGTCACTGGGATTGAGCACCGCAAGATTGAACCCATCACAAAGCACCGCAAGATTGAACCCATCACAAAGCCTCTACCACGAGCAAAGCATGAGCAACACCGGATAGCCATTGGTGTTAGGGAAGCCATGTAACTGGATTATGACTCTAGTGCAAGTGGGAGACTGTAGGAGATATGCCCTAGAGGCAGTAATAACAGTTATTTTGTATCTCCGAGTTTGTAATGAATGTTTATGATCCATGCTATAACTGCAATGATTCTCGAGTCTACAATAACCACGAGGCTTGGAGGGAAACTCATGTGCACGTGTGGTATAATAAACGGTAAATTGTATTCCTAGTCTTGCCTCTAAGACTAGCTCAAGTATTGTAGGATGATCTTGTTTTCCTGATCATGGGCATGGCTATGCCGGCAATTTTGAGGGCACGATGTTGGTAGAACACTTGTGTTGAATCAACCCAAATTGATGTTATGCTATGAGATTCTTTCGTCACAAGTTTATGGTTAATAACACAGAGATAGTTAATGCTTGCATAATTCCTTAGACCATGAGAGTACCGAGTTCCTTCGTGCTTGCTTCGTGAACTTTGGGGTTTGTTAAACGTCATCCGTTACTGGGTGGCTATTACGGCGGCTTATGGGTTCACGGAAAAGTATGGCAAGTAACTTGATAGCTCGAGATTGGGATTTGCTCCTCCGACGATGGAGAGATATTCTCGGGCCCTCTCGGTGTTACGGTATCCATCATCGTCTGGCCAGACACAGTGTGATTGGATCACAGGGATGCCGGAACACGAAAACGAGAAAAGAGAACAAAACCGGTAACGAGGTAACTTGCATAGTGGACAAGTTGTTGATCCACGGGGATGCAGAAAATCTCACCTCGGGTGTTTGTGAAATATCGCGAAGCAACAGGAATAGCACACGGCAACTGGAGGTTCACTCGAATATTCATTCGTGTGGGTATAGGGGTCAATATGGGTGTCCACGGCTCCGATGTTGATCATTGATCGGAAGGGGTTCCGGGTCATGTCTATGCTTCACCGAACCTATAGGGTCACACGCTTAAGGGTCATCTATCTGCTGAATACTAGACAGGGAGTCTGAGAGAAAATCACCGAAAAAGTTTCGGACAGCGGAAAAGTTCCGCAGAGAGAACACCGGAACAGTTTCGGTAAAACTGAAAAGTTGTTTCAGGGCTTACCATTAAGTCAAATTGGTTTCGGCACATGCCTGATAATTCTTGGAGGATGCCAGAATCATTCTGGAAACTTTCTGGAATTTTCCGGGATGAAAACCGGAAATGTTCCGGAGCTACCGAAACCGCTTCACATGCTTTTCGCAGATGAAAATCACTAAACCGGAATTGTTCCGGATCGCATTGAAAATTATTTTAGTGGGGTACTGGAATTGTTCTAAGCCCACATAAATATTTTCAGTTCGACCGGACGCTGAAAAATGTCGTCGTGAATAGTGAAAGTGCTTTTTGGATATTTATGGAAAAACACCTTTTTGGATATTTCCAAAAAGGCTTCTAGAAGGGATTGGGGAGCAAGCAAGCTCTTCATGGGGGGCCCCCAAGGGGTGGCCGGCCAAGGGTGGAGCTCCTCCATGGAGCTCCACATGGCACCCTTTTTCTTTCTTATGTTTTTTATGTGTGACATAAAGTGGGGGTAGTTTGGTATTTTCTAGTGCCAACCCTACCCCTTGGTTTTCCTATAAATAGAGGAGATGTGGGCTGCCATCTCTTCATCTTATGCTCTCATACACATGCTTTGCTTTGCAAGCTCTCTCTCTCCCTCCCACGAAAAGAGTTTTTCGTAGAGCCGAAAGGCTGTCTGGGTTCCGGCAGGAACTAGTTCTGGACGGCGAAGCCCTGCCGGATAGATGACACCGTATGTGTGCAACCCCGTAGAGAGGTCGTAGTTTCGATCTTTTGCCCGAGGGGCTGTTCGTGTGTCCTCCCGAAGGGCTGTCCGAGTCTCCGTTCGAGTTTCGAGGGTCCTCCCGAAGGGCTGTCCGCGACATCGTCCGGGGGACTGTCCGACCGCCTCCCGAAGGGCTGTCCGACGAGGGAGTACATCCTCGCGGTTGGGAGGTTGTAAAATCCTAGCTACGGGGATCTGCACCAACGATCTCCACCGACTCTTCTTCCGCTGCGCTTCGAGTCGGTACGGATCAGATCAAACCTTGTATGCAGTCTCCATAGTGGTCCTGGGCGTGCTCGCTATACCGGAAATTTTTGTTTTCTGTCGCGTTCCCAACAGTGGCATCAAGAGCTAGGCTATGCGTAGATGCATGTTATGATCTAGAGTACATGAGATGTATGGGTATTGCATAATATAATTTTGTAGTAGATGAGATCTATTGCTGAAAATTATTTGTGCGGGTAGCAGATGAAATCTGTTACCCGATGTTCCTGTTGCTTCCCGTGAATTTGCGTAGTCCTGATCTTGACGGCATGGTGGAATCTCACAAAGTTCTAGCAATCCGCGATCCTTTCATGCTGCTTCTGAGTATGCTGATTGACAGATTAACGAAGTGCTAACAGTTCTTTGGGTTCCACCATAGTTAAAGAAAGATGGATGTTTCGCAGACGAAAGGGCATTGCAGATATGATCTACACGGGGGTCACGCGTATGACGAAGTTTAGTATGGGGCTCGAGATTTTATTATCTCGTGTTTCATACACCCTGGAAAGTTAATCTAGCAACTTGAATTATCATACTTGATGATGAGCGTTGGTAGCTGCGGTTTGAGTCAAAACCTTAGAAGCCACGTAAAATAAAATTTTGCATAAACCGATTAGAGGCGTCTAACTTGGTTTTGCAGGATGGTTTGCATGTGATGTGGTATAGCAAGTCTCATATAAATTTGATTATGTATGAGATGACTATATGATGTAATTAACATGACCTGCGTGTCATGATTCGGCATGATGGTTGGAGCCATATGATTGCACTTTAATGACCTGCGTGTCAACCTTATGTAATGCACTTATTTTATTAGCTATAGAGATAGCAATATTATCTGGTGCATCGACAAGGTGGTGGCAATCTTCGCGAAGGTGAACACCGACGCGAATGCCGAAGACGAAGAATACTTGACTTCTCCGTCAGAAGGGGCTATACCATATCATGCTATTATGAATTGCCTGAGATGTTTATCCCTCTTGATGCACCCTTCTTGATTGCGCGGTAGTCGCTTTTTATTAGGGTGATCTCTCACAAAAATATCAAAGTAGTTAGTGTTCACCCAAGTGTAGCACCGTCTGAAATTCGTATCTTTTCGGGGTGCGCCATGTCCACATGGGTACGAACGAATCGAGAGGAATGAGGCAGGTGAGGTCAGACCTCGCAGCAAGATCACTTGGTTGTCTTTGACGTTCAGGCAGGATCGTCCTGAGCTCGGAACACACCCATCGAAAGATGAACAAGAGTCACATGGAGATGTGATCGGCAAGTTTGCCTACCGATTAAAATTCTCGTCATCAGTGATGTCCACATCAATGGCGTTGAATTAAATGTGGGTCTTGTATCACTCATAATCAATTTTGAGAGATATTGATTTGAGTGGGAGCGCACTTTAGAATAAAATTGTTTATTCACTAGTGCAAAAATCATTATGAACAAAGTCTAAGTGAACTTGTGTTTTCCGTTGTAGATCAAATTGTTGGAAATATGCCCTAGAGGCAATAATAAATTGGTTATTATTATATTTCCTTGTTAATGATAATCGTTTATTATCCATGCTATAATTGTATTGATTGGAAACTCAAATACATGTGTGGGTACATAGACAACACTGTGTCCCTAGTAAGCCTCTAGTTGACTAGCTCGTTGATCAAAGATGGTTAAGGTTTCCTAGCCATTGACATGAGATGTCATTTGATAACGGGATCACATCATTAGGAGAATGATGTGATGGACAAGACCCAAACTGTAAACGTAGCATTTGATCGTGTCAGTTTATTGCTATTGTTTTCTGCATGTCAAGTATCTGTTCCTTTGACCATGAGATCATGCAACTCACTGACACCGGAGGAATACCTTGTGTGTATCAAACGTCGCAACGTAACTGGGTGACTATAAAGGTGCTCTACAGGTATCTCCGAGGGTGTCTGTTGGGTTGGCATGGATCAAGACTGGGATTTGTTACTCCGTGTGACGGAGAGGTATCTCAGGGCCCACTCGGTAATACAACATCACATTGAGCCTTGCAAGCAATGTGACTAAAGTGTTAGCCACGAGATCTTGTATTACGGAACGAGTAAAGAGACTTGCCGGTAACGAGATTGAACTAGGTATAGTGATACCGACGATCGAATCTCGGGCAAGTAACATACCGAAGAACAAAGGGAACAGCATACGGGATTAACTGAATCCTTGACATAGAGGTTCGACCGATAAAGATCTTCGTAGAATATGTAGGAGCCAATATGGGCATCCAGGTCCCGCTATTGGTTATTGGCCGTAGAGGTGTCTCGGTCATGTCTACATAGTTCTCGAACCCGCAGGGTCTACACACTTAACGTTTGGTGACGATTAGTATAATTGAGTTATTATGTTGGTGACCGAAAGTTGTTCGGAGTCCCGGATAAGATCCCGGACATGACGAGGATCTCCGGAATAGTCCGGAGGTAAAGATTGATATATGTGATAATAGTGTTTTGATCTCTGGAAGGGTTCCGGAGTTCACCGGAAGGGGTTCCGGATGTTTACCGAAGTGTTCGGGTGCAGCAACACTTTATATGAGCCAAAGGGATAAAGCCCACAAGGTATTGGAAAGTGCAAAAGTAGTTTTGCTGCCGCGTAAGCGGTACTACCGCTTGGTGAAGCGGTACTACCGCCCGAGCGGTACTACCGCTTGTGTGAAGCGGTACTACCGCCCAAGCGGTACTACCGCTTGTGTGAAGCGGTACTACCGCTTGTGCGCGGCTGTGCGCGGTTCGGCAGGGATCCGAGTTGGACTCTTTCCCTGCGGGCAAAACCGACCCGGAGGAGGCTTTTACTCCAAGTTTAGACCCCAAGGCTCAACATATAAATAGAGGGGCAGGGCTAGCACACGGGAGACATCAGGATTTCCCAAGCCGTGTGCCGGCAACCCTAGCCCTCTAGTTCCTCCGTCATAATCTCCGTAGTGCTTGGCGAAGCCCTGCAGAGATTGTTCCTCACCACCATCACCACGCCGTCGTGCTGCTGGAACTCAACCACTACTTCACCATCGCTCGCTGGATCGAGGAGGTGAAGGCGTCATCAAGCCGTACGTGTGTTGAACGCGGAGGTGCCGTCCGTTCGGCACTAGATCGGAAGGATCGTGATTGGATCGCGGGACGTTCGGCGATTTGGATCGCGAAGACGTTCGACTACATCAACCGCGTTTATTAACGCTTCCGCTTAGCGATCTACAAGGGTATGTAGATTCACTCTCCCTCTCGTAGATGCTCATCACCATGGATAGATCTTATGTGTGCGTAGGAAATTTTTTGTTTCCCATGCAACGTTTCCAACAGTGGTATCATGAGCTAGGTCTATGCGTAGATGAGATCTCGAGTAGAACACAAACGAGTTGTGGGCGTGGGTGTATACATATTGCTTGCCGTTACTAGTTGATATTTGATTCGGCGGTACTGTGAGATGAAGCGGCCCGGACCGACATTACGCGTACACTTACGCGAGACAGGTTCCTTCAACTAACATGTAACTTCGTTGCATAAAGATGGCTAGCGGGTGTCTGGCTCTCTCACTTTAGTTGAATCGATTTCAATGAAGAGGGTTCTTTTAGAAGATCAAAAAGCAATCACTACACCACGTTGTGGTTTTGCGTAGGTAAGAACGGTTCTTGCAAACCCGTAGCAGCCACGTAAAATTTGCCACAACAATTAGAGGACGTCTAACTTGTTTTTGCAGGGTATGTTGTGATGTGATATGGCCAATTACATGATGAGATATATGTGATGTATGAGATGATCATGTTTTGTATAGAATATCACGACTTGCATGTCGATGAGTACGGCAACTGGCAGGAGCCATAGAGTTGTCTTTAATTATTGTATGACCTGCGTGTCAATCATTAAGCGCTATGTAATGCTTTACTTTATCGCTAAACGTTAGCTATAGTCGTGGAAGCAACAGTCGGCGCGACAACCTTATGGCGACACGTTGATGGAGATCAAGATGATGGAGATCATGGTGTCATGCCGGTGACGATGGAGATCATGCCGGTGCTTTGGAGATGGAGATCAAAAGCACAAGTTCATGGCCATATCATGTCACTTATGATTTGCATGTGATGTTAATCCTTTTATGCATCTTATTTTGCTTAGGACGACGGTAGCATTATAAGGTGATCTCTCACTTAAATTTCAAGATAAAATTGTGTTCTCCCCAAGTGTGCACCGTTGCGAAAGTTCGTCGTTTCGAGACACGCCGTGATGATCGGGTGTGATAGATTCTACGTTCGCATACAACGGGTGTAAGCCATGTTACACGTGCGGAACACTCGGGTTAAACTTGACGAGCCTAGCATGTACAGACATGGCCTCGGAACACAAGAGACCGAAAGGTCGAACATGAGTCATATAGTAGATATGATCAACATGAAGATGTTCACCATTGAAACCACCTCAACTCACGTGATGATCGGACTTGAGTTGGTGGATTTGGATCATGTTACACTCGAATGATCGGAGGGATGTCAATTTGAGTGGGAGTTTTTAAGTAATATGATTAACTAAACTCATTATCTAAGAACAATAGTCTAAGTTGTCTTTGCAATATTTATGTTGTAGATCATGGCTCGCGCAGTAGCACCCCTGAATTTTAATGCGTTCCTAGAGAAAGCTAAGTTGAAAGATGATGGAAGTAACTTTGTGGACTGGGCCCGTAATCTAAGGATTATCCTTACGGCTTCCCAGAAGGCTTATGTCCTTGATGCACCGCTTGGTGATCCACCCGCTCCAGTTGAGTCTCTAGACGTTGTGAACGCCTGGCAGGCTCGTTCTGATGATTACTCAATAGTTCAATGTGCAATGTTGTATGGCTTAGAACCGGGACTTCAAAGACGTTTTGAACGTCATGGAGCATATGAGATGTTCCAGGAGTTGAAGTTTATCTTTCAGAAGAATGCCCGGATCGAGAGATATGAGATCTCCGATAAATTCTATGCTTGCAAGATGGAGGAGAACGGGTCTATCAGTGATCACGTGCTCAGAATGTCTGGGTACTCCACCCGTCTGGCTGAGTTAGGGATGCCCCTTCCGCCAGAGGCTATCACTGACAGAGTTCTTCAATCATTGCCACCTAGCTACAAGAGCTTCGTGTTGAACTATAACATGCACGGGATGAACAAGTCAGTCGCCGAGCTGTTTGCGATGCTGAAAGCCGCTGAGTCTGAAATTCAGAAGGAGCATCAAGTGTTGATGGTCAATAAAACCACTAGTTTCAAGAAAAATGGCAAGGGTAAGAAGGGTAACTCCAAGAAGAGTGGCAAAGCAGTTGCTCCTCTCGTGAAGAAACCCAAGGCTGGACCCAAACCAGAAACTGTGTGTTTTCATTGCAAGGGAACTGGACACTGGAAGCGGAATTGCCCCAAGTATTTGGCTGACAAGAAGGCGGCCAACAACAAACAAGGTATATATGATATACATGTTATTGATGTGTACCTTACCAACTCTCGTTGTAGTGCCTGGGTATTTGATACCGGTGCGGTTGCTCATATTTGCAACTCAAAACAGGAACTGCGGAATAGACGGAGGCTGGCAAAGGACGAAGTGACGATGCGCGTGGGAAATGGTTCCAAGGTTGATGTGATCGCCGTCGGCACGCTCGCTCTTCGATTACCGTCGGGATTAGTGATGAACCTAAATAAGTGTTATTTGGTGCCTGCGTTAAGCATGAACATTATATCTGGATCTTGTTTATTGCGAGACGGTTACTCATTTAAATCAGAGAATAATGGTTGTTCTATTTATATGAGTAATATCTTTTATGGTCATGCACCCAATGTGAGGGGTTTATTCTTATTGAATCTCGATAGTAATAATACACATGTTCATAACATTGATGCCAAAAGATGTAGAATTGATAATGATAATACCACTTTCTTGTGGCACTGCCGTTTAGGTCATATTGGCGTAAAACGCATGAGGAAGCTCCATGCTGATGGACTTTTGGAGTCACTTGATTTTGAATCACTTGACACATGTGAGCCATGCCTCATGGGCAAGATGACTAAAACGCCGTTCTCTGGAATAATGGAACGGGCAAGTGACTTATTGGAAATCATACATACTGATGTGTGCGGTCCAATGAGTATTGAGGCGCGCGGTGGTTATCGTTACTTTCTCACCTTCACTGATGACTTAAGTAGATATGGGTATATTTACTTAATGAAACACAAGTCTGAAACATTTGAAAAGTTCAAACAATTTCAGAGTGAAGTTGAGAATCATCGTAACAAGAAGATTAAATTCCTACGATCTGATCGAGGAGGAGAATATCTGAGTTATGAGTTTGGCAGTCACTTAAGACAGTGTGGAATTGTTTCACAATTGACACCGCCTGGAACACCACAGCGTAATGGTGTGTCCGAACGTCGTAATCGAACTTTATTGAATATGGTGCGATCTATGATGTCTCTTGCCGATTTGCCACTATCGTTTTGGGGTTATGCATTAGAGACAGCTGCATTCACTTTAAATAGGGCACCATCGAAATCCGTTGAGACGACGCCATATGAACTTTGGTTTGGCAAGAAGCCAAAGCTGTCGTTTCTTAAAGTTTGGGGATGTGATGCTTATGTCAAAAAGCTTCAGCCTGAAAAGCTGGAACCCAAAGCGGAGAAATGCGTCTTCATAGGATACCCAAAAGAGACAGTTGGGTATACCTTCTACCTCAGATCCGAAGGCAAAGTGTTTGTCGCTAAAAACGGAACATTTCTTGAGAAAGAGTTTCTCTCGAAAGAATTGAGTGGGAGGAAGATAGAACTTGATGAGGTTATTGAACCTTTACTTCAACCTAAGAGTAGCGCAACGCAGAAAGTTGTTTCTGTCGAGCCTACATTAGCTGAAGAGGAAGTTAATGATGATGATCATGAAGCTTTGGATCAAGTTGCTATCGAACCTCGTAGGTCGACAAGGACGCGTACTACTCCTGAGTGGTACGGCAACCCTGTCTTAGAGGTCATGTTGTTAAACAACGATGAACCTACGAGCTATGGAGAAGCGATGATGGGCCCGGATTCCGAGAAGTGGTTAGAGGCCATGAAATCCGAGATGGGATCCATGTATGAAAACAAAGTATGGACTTTGGAAGTATTACCTGAAGGGCGTAAGGCCATTCAGAACAAATGGATCTTTAAGAGGAAGACGGACGCGGACGGTAATGTCACCGTCTATAAAGCTCGACTTGTGGCAAAGGGTTTTTCACAAGTTCAAGGAGTTGACTACGATGAGACCTTCTCACCCGTAGCGATGCTTAAGTCCGTCAGAATCATGTTAGCAATAGCTGCCTTTTTCGATTATGAAATTTGGCAGATGGATGTCAAAACAGCGTTCCTTAACGGTTACCTTAAGGAAGAGTTGTATATGATGCAACCAGAAGGTTTTGTCGATCCAGAGAATGCTGACAAAGTTTGCAAACTCCAGCGATCCATTTATGGACTGGTGCAAGCATCTCGGAGTTGGAATCTTCGTTTTGATGAGGTGATCAAAGCGTTCGAGTTTATACAAGTTTACGGAGAAGCTTGTATTTACAAGAAAGTGAGTGGGAGCTCTATAGCGTTTCTAATATTATATGTGGATGACATATTGCTGATTGGAAACAATATAGAAATGCTGGAAAGCGTAAAGGAATATTTGAACAAGAGTTTTTCAATGAAGGACCTAGGAGAAGCTGCTTTCATATTAGGCATCAAGATCTATAGAGATAGATCAAGACGTTTAATAGGACTTTCACAAAGCACATACCTTGATAAGATTTTGAAGAAGTTCAAAATGAATCAGTCCAAGAAGGGGTTCTTGCCTGTTTTGCAAGGTGTGAAGTTGAGTAAGACTCAATGCCCAGTGACTGCAGAAGATAGAGAAAAGATGAGTGTCATCCCCTATGCTTCAGCCATAGGCTCTATCATGTATGCAATGCTGTGCACAAGACCCGATGTCAGCCTTGCCATAAGTATGGCCGGAAGGTTTCAAAGTGATCCAGGAATGGAACACTGGACGGCGGTCAAGAATATCCTGAAGTACCTGAAAAGGACTAAGGACATGTTTCTCGTTTATGGAGGTGATCAAGAGCTCGTCGTAAAGGGTTACGTCGATGTAAGCTTTGACACTGATCCGGATGACTCTAAGTCGCAAACCGGATACGTATTTATTCTTAATGGGGGTGCGGTTAGCTGGTGCAGTTCCAAGCAAAGCGTGGTAGCAGATTCTACATGCGAAGCGGAGTACATCGCTGCCTCGGAGGCGGCGAAGGAAGGTGTCTGGATGAAGGAGTTCATGACAGATCTTGGAGTAGTGCCTAGTGCACTTAACCCAATGACTCTGTTTTGTGATAATACTGGTGCCATTGCTCTAGCCAAGGAACCAAGATTTCACAAGAGGACCAGACACATAAAGCGACGTTTCAATTCCATCCGCGATTACATCAAGGAGGACGACATAAATATTTGCAAAGTACACACGGATCTAAATGTTGCAGATCCGATGACTAAACCTCTTCCAAGGGCTAAACATGAACAACACCAGAACTGCATGGGTGTTCGATTCATTACAATGTAAATCACATAGTGATGTGAACTAGATTATTGACTCTAGTGCAAGTGGGAGACTGTTGGAAATATGCCCTAGAGGCAATAATAAATTGGTTATTATTATATTTCCTTGTTAATGATAATCGTTTATTATCCATGCTATAATTGTATTGATTGGAAACTCAAATACATGTGTGGGTACATAGACAACACTGTGTCCCTAGTAAGCCTCTAGTTGACTAGCTCGTTGATCAAAGATGGTTAAGGTTTCCTAGCCATTGACATGAGATGTCATTTGATAACGGGATCACATCATTAGGAGAATGATGTGATGGACAAGACCCAAACTGTAAACGTAGCATTTGATCGTGTCAGTTTATTGCTATTGTTTTCTGCATGTCAAGTATCTGTTCCTTTGACCATGAGATCATGCAACTCACTGACACCGGAGGAATACCTTGTGTGTATCAAACGTCGCAACGTAACTGGGTGACTATAAAGGTGCTCTACAGGTATCTCCGAGGGTGTCTGTTGGGTTGGCATGGATCAAGACTGGGATTTGTTACTCCGTGTGACGGAGAGGTATCTCAGGGCCCACTCGGTAATACAACATCACATTGAGCCTTGCAAGCAATGTGACTAAAGTGTTAGCCACGAGATCTTGTATTACGGAACGAGTAAAGAGACTTGCCGGTAACGAGATTGAACTAGGTATAGTGATACCGACGATCGAATCTCGGGCAAGTAACATACCGAAGAACAAAGGGAACAGCATACGGGATTAACTGAATCCTTGACATAGAGGTTCGACCGATAAAGATCTTCGTAGAATATGTAGGAGCCAATATGGGCATCCAGGTCCCGCTATTGGTTATTGGCCGTAGAGGTGTCTCGGTCATGTCTACATAGTTCTCGAACCCGCAGGGTCTACACACTTAACGTTTGGTGACGATTAGTATAATTGAGTTATTATGTTGGTGACCGAAAGTTGTTCGGAGTCCCGGATAAGATCCCGGACATGACGAGGATCTCCGGAATAGTCCGGAGGTAAAGATTGATATATGTGATAATAGTGTTTTGATCTCTGGAAGGGTTCCGGAGTTCACCGGAAGGGGTTCCGGATGTTTACCGAAGTGTTCGGGTGCAGCAACACTTTATATGAGCCAAAGGGATAAAGCCCACAAGGTATTGGAAAGTGCAAAAGTAGTTTTGCTGCCGCGTAAGCGGTACTACCGCTTGGTGAAGCGGTACTACCGCCGGAGCGGTACTACCGCTTGTGTGAAGCGGTACTACCGCCCGAGCGGTACTACCGCTTGTGTGAAGCGGTACTACCGCTTGTGCGCGGCTGTGCCCGGTTCGGCAGGGATCCGAGTTGGACTCTTTCCCTGCGGGCAAAACCGACCCGGAGGAGGCTTTTACTCCAAGTTTAGACCCCAAGGCTCAACATATAAATAGAGGGGCAGGGCTAGCACACGGGAGACATCAGGATTTCCCAAGCCGTGTGCCGGCAACCCTAGCCCTCTAGTTCCTCCGTCATAATCTCCGTAGTGCTTGGCGAAGCCCTGCAGAGATTGTTCCTCACCACCATCACCACGCCGTCGTGCTGCTGGAACTCAACCACTACTTCACCATCGCTCGCTGGATCGAGGAGGTGAAGGCGTCATCAAGCCGTACGTGTGTTGAACGCGGAGGTGCCGTCCGTTCGGCACTAGATCGGAAGGATCGTGATTGGATCGCGGGACGTTCGGCGATTTGGATCGCGAAGACGTTCGACTACATCAACCGCGTTTATTAACGCTTCCGCTTAGCGATCTACAAGGGTATGTAGATTCACTCTCCCTCTCGTAGATGCTCATCACCATGGATAGATCTTATGTGTGCGTAGGAAAATTTTTGTTTCCCATGCAACGTTTCCAACACAAATGGCTCGCAATAGCGCGTTCAACTTAGGCCCGATGTTAGAGAAAGACAAGTTAGCTGCGAATGGAAACAACTATGCGGACTGGGTCCGTACCCTGAGGATTGTCCTCAGGAGTGCTAAGAAAGTGTACGTGCTTGACGGACCTCTTCCACCTAAGCCGGCGGCAACCGCCCCGGAAGATGAACAAAATGTCTGGGCCACTAAGGATGATGATTTCAACTTAGTACAGTGCCTCATGCTGTCTTGCATGAGTTCAGAGCTTCAAAAACGTTTTGAATTCCATAGCTCCTTTGATATGATCAAGGATCTGGATGCTCTGTACAAGTTTAATGCACGGTCTGAACGTTTCGATATCATGAAAATGATGATGGAGACCAAGATGGCTGAGGGCAGTTCAGTTGGCGAGCACGTAGTCAATATGATTGGCTACGCTGAAAGGCTTAAAACCCTGGAATTTCCACTTCCAGAAGAGCATGTTATGGACATGTTGCTCGGTTCACTCCCCCCTTCTTACGAAGGTTTTGTCATGAACTACAACATGAATGGGATGGACAAAACACCTAATGAGGTGCTTGCCATGCTGAAAACTGCTGAAGGAGGAATGCGGAAAAATCGCAAGCAAGTGTTGCTTGTGAATAAAACTGCCAGTTTCAAAAAGGGCAAGCCAAAGAAGGGCAAGGGCGCCGGTAAGACCGGCTTCCAACGCAAATCTAAGGGCAAAGCCAAGAATGAAGCTGAGTGCTTCTACTGCAAGGGCACAGGACACTGGAAGTGAAACTGCAAGAAGTATCTGGAAGATAAGAAGTCCGGGAAAACCGGAAAAGGTATAATTGTTATACAAGTTAATGTCATTGACGTTTTGCTTGCTAGCGAAAATTCCAAGTCTTGGGTATTTGATACCGGATCGGTTGCACACATTTGCAACTCGATACAGGGGCTTCAGAAGGTGCGCAAGCTGGCAAAGAATGAAGTCGTGATGCGTGTCGGGAACGGCGCTGGGATCGCCGCTCAAGCCGTCGGCATTATGCCTCTACGTCTCCCTTCAGGATTTATTTTGGAACTAAGTAACTGTTATTTTATTCCGTTGTTGTGTAGAAACATTATCTCTGGATCATGTTTAGTGCACGATGGGTACTCCTACAAGTCTGAGAACAATGGTTGTTCACTTTATTGTAAGGATATGTTTTATGGATTTGCACCCATTGTTGGGGGCCTTTTCATACTAAATCTTGAATGTGAAAATGGTGTTTTTAACGTGAATGCTAAACGCCTTAAGAAGGCTGATACCACCACCACTTACTTGTGGCACTGTCGGCTTGGCCACATCGGAAAGAAACGCATGCAAAGACTCCATAAAGATGGAGTTTTACCGTCCTTTGATTTTGAATCATTTGACACATGTGAAGCTTGCTTGATGGGAAAAATGACCAAGACGCCGTTCACGGGTCATCCTGAACGGGCGAGTGATTTATTGGAAATAATACATAGTGATGTATGTGGTCCAGTGAGCACAATCGCACGGGGTGGGTATTTCTACTTCGTGACTTTTACTGATGATTTAAGTAGGTATGGCTATATCTACTTGATGAAGCATAAGTCGGAAACCTTTGAAAAGTTCAAAGAATTTCAGAATGAGGTGGAAAATCATCGTAACAAAAAGATTAAGTTTCTGCAGTCTGATCGCGGAGGCGAATATCTTAGTCATGAGTTTGGCCAACATCTGAGTGACCGTGAAATCGTTTCACAGCTTACGCCTCCCGGAACTCCACAGCGAAACGGAGTGTCGGAAAGACGTAACCGAACCCTGTTAGACATGGTAAGGTCGATGATGTCTCTTACAGATCTACCGATATCTTTTTGGGGTCACGCACTACTTACTGCCGCTCACACACTAAACAGAGCACCGTCTAAGTCTGTTGAGACGACACCATACGAGTTATGGCATGGGAAGAAACCCAATTTGTCGCATCTCAAAGTTTGGGGTTGTGAAGCTTATGTAAAACGTTTACAACCGAGCAAACTCGATCCCAGATCAGACAAATGTAACTTTGTAGGTTATCCCAAGGAAACAATTGGGTATTTCTTCTACCAACCCTCCGAGTGCAAAGTGTTTGTCGCTAAAAATGGAGTCTTTCTTGAGAAAGAGTTTCTCGCTAAAGAATTGAGTGGGAGGATAGTACAACTTGATGAGATTAGTGAATCTTCGGCAACCGTTGATATGGCTAAGGAACCGGAAGTAATTCCGCAAATTATCCCTACAACCGAGCCGGAAGTTGTCGCATGTGATGCGGAAACTTCAAACAATGTTGTAACTGAACCGCGCAGATCAGGTAGGGCTATCCAGCCACCTGAGTGGTTTCATAACGAAATCTTCATTCTTGAAGATGATGAACCTGCGCACTACAAGGAAGCGATGGCGGGGCCTAGCTCAAGGGAATGGCACAAGGCCATGAAATCCGAAATGAAATCCATGTACGAAAACCAAGTTTGGAACTTGGAAGAACTTCCAGATGGCGTAAAACCCATTGGTTGTAAATGGATTTTCAAAAGAAAGACGGACGCGGATGGTAACATTACTATCCACAAAGCTAGACTTGTCACGAAAGGGTTCACGCAAGTTCTAGGGGTAGACTACGACGAGACTTTCTCGCCCGTAGCTATGCTAAGGTCTGTTCGGATATTACTAGCAATTGCTGCTTATTTCGATTATGAAATATGGCAGATGGATGTCAAAACGGCTTTCCTAAATGGAAACCTTGAACAGGATGTATACATGATACAGCCAGAAGGTTTTGTCGATCCTAAGAATGTTGTAAAGGTATGTAAGCTTCAGAAAGCCATTTATGGTCTGAAGCAAGCATCAAGGAGCTGGAACATTCGTTTTGATGAAGTGGTCAAAGAGTTTGGCTTCATCAGGAACGACGAAGAATCTTGTGTTTACAAGAAGTTTAGTGGGAGCGCAAAAGCATTTCTAATCTTGTATGTGGATGACATATTGTTGATTGGAAATGACGTGAATTTTCTTAGCAAAATAAAAGACTCATTGAAGAAGAGTTTTTCAATGAAAGACTTAGGCGAAGCGGCATATGTATTGGGCATCAGAATCTATAGAGATAGATCAAGACGCCTGATAGCGCTTAGCCAAAGCACGTACATTGACAAGGTGTTGAAAAGGTTCAACATGGAGAACTCCAAGAAAGGCCTACTCCCCATGTCACCTGGCACAGTGCTTTGCAAGAATCAGTGTCCTCGGACACTCGATGAGCGAGTACAAATGAATGATATTCCATATGCTTCGGCAGTTGGTTCTATTATGTATGCCATGCTATGTACAAGACCGGATGTTTCCTATGCGCTAAGTGTTAGCAGCCGGTACCAAGGTGATCCAGGATTGGAACACTGGGCCGCAGTCAAGGGTATTCTTAAGTACCTCAGAAGGACCAAGGATTTACTCCTTGTGTACGGAGGTGATGAAGAGCTCATTGTAAGTTGTTACACTGATGCAGGCTTCATGACTGACCCAGATGACTTTAAATCTCAATCTGGCTATGTTTTCATATTGAACGGCGGCGCAGTTGATTGGAAAAGTTCCAAACAAAAGACTGTGGCGGATTCTACAACGGAGGCGGAATATGTTGCTGCTTCAGAAGCCTCCAAGCAGGCTGTCGGAATCAAGCAATTTCTTGAAGACCTTGGTGTGGTTCCAAGTGCTCTGGACCCGGTGGAGATCTATTGTGATAATAGTGGCGCCGTGGCTCAGGCAAGGGAGCCATGTTCGCACCATAAGACAATGCATATTCAATGCAAATATAAACTCATTCGACATCATGTCGAAGAAGGTTTAGTGAAAGTATGCAAAGTTCACACGGATCTAAATGTGTCAGACCCGATGACAAAGCCTCTACCACGAGCAAAGCATGAGCAACACCGGATAGCCATTGGTGTTAGGGAAGCCATGTAACTGGATTATGACTCTAGTGCAAGTGGGAGACTGTAGGAGATATGCCCTAGAGGCAGTAATAACAGTTATTTTGTATCTCTGAGTTTGTAATGAATGTTTATGATCCATGTTATAACTGCAATGATTCTCGAGTCTACAATAACCATGAGGCTTGGAGGGAAACTCATGTGCACGTGTGGTATAATAAACGGTAAATTGTATTCCTAGTCTTGCCTCTAAGACTAGCTCAAGTATTGTAGGATGATCCTGTTTTCCTGATCATGGGCATGGCTATGCCGGCAATTTTGAGGGCACGATGTTGGTAGAACACTTGTGTTGAATCAACCCAAATTGATGTTATGCTATGAGATTCTTTCGTCACAAGTTTATGGTTAATAACACAGAGATAGTTAATGTTTGCATAATTCCTTAGACCATGAGAGTATCGAGTTCCTTCGTGCTTGCTTCGTGAACTTTGGGGTTTGTTAAACGTCATCCGTTACTGGGTGGCTATTACGGTGGCTTACGGGTTCACGGAAAAGTATGGCAAGTAACTTGATAGCTCGAGATTGGGATTTGCTCCTCCGACGATGGAGAGATATTCTCGGGCCCTCTCGGTGTTACGGTATCCATCATCGTCTGGCCAGACACAGTGTGATTGGATCACAGGGATGCCGGAACACGAAAACGAGAAAAGAGAACAAAACCGGTAACGAGGTAACTTGCATAGTGGACAAGTTGTTGATCCACGGGGATGCAGAAAATCTCACCTCGGGTGTTTGTGAAATATCGCGAAGCAACAGGAATAGCACACGGCAACTGGAGGTTCACTCGAATATTCATTCGTGTGGGTATAGGGGTCAATATGGGTGTCCACGGCTCCGATGTTGATCATTGATCGGAAGGGGTCCCGGGTCATGTCTATGCTTCACCGAACCTATAGGGTCACACGCTTAAGGGTCATCTATCTGCTGAATACTAGACAGGGAGTCTGAGAGAAAATCACCGAAAAAGTTTCGGACGCAGGAAAAGTTTCGGACAGCGGAAAAGTTCCGCAGAGAGAACACCGGAACAGTTTCGGTAAAACTGAAAAGTTGTTTCAGGGGATACCATTAAGTCAAATTGGTTTCGGAACATGCCTGATAATTCTTGGAGGATGCCACAATCATTCTGGAAACTTTCTGGAATTTTCCGGGATGAAAACCGGAAATGTTCCGGAGCTGCCGAAACCGCTTCAGATGCTTTTCGCAGATGAAAATCACTAAACCGGAATTGTTCTGGATCGCATTGAAAATTATTTTAGTGGGGTACTGGAATTGTTCTAAGCCCACATAAATATTTTCAGTTCGACCGGACGCTGAAAAATCGAAGTGAATAGTGAAAGTGCTTTTTGGATATTTATGGAAAAACACCTTTTTGGATATTTCCAAAAAGGCTTCTAGAAGGGATTGGGGAGCAAGCAAGCTCCTCATGGGGGGCCCCCAAGGGGTGGCCAGCCAAGGGTGGAGCTCCTCCATGGAGCTCCACATGGCACCCTTTTTCTTTCTTATGTTTTTTATGTGTGACATAAAGTGGGGGTACTTTGGTATTTTCTAGTGCCAACCCTACCCCTTGGTTTTCCTATAAATAGAGGAGATGTGGGCTGCCATCTCTTCATCTTATGCTCTCATACACATGCTTTGCTTTGCAAGCTCTCTCTCTCCCTCCCACGAAAAGAGTTTTTCGTAGAGCCGAAAGACTGTCTGGGTTCCGGCAGGAACTAGTTCTGGACGGCGAAGCCCTGCCGGATAGATGACACCGTATGTGTGCAACCCTGTAGAGAGGTCGTAGTTTCGATCTTTTGCCCGAGGGGCTGTTCGTGTGTCCTCCCGAAGGGCTGTCCGAGTCTCCGTTCGAGTTTCGAGGGTCCTCCCGAAGGGCTGTCCGCGACATCGTCCGGGGGACTGTCCGACCGCCTCCCGAAGGGCTGTCCGACGAGGGAGTACATCCTCGCGGTTGGGAGGTTGTAAAATCCTAGCTGCGGGGATCTGCACCAACGATCTCCACCGACTCTTCTTCCGCTGCGCTTCGAGTCGGTACGGATCAAATCAAACCTTGTATGCAGTCTCCATAGTGGTCCTGGGCGTGCTCGCTATACCGGAAATTTTTGTTTTCTATCGCGTTCCCAACACTATGGACCCGTAGGTCTGTGGTAAACTACTCACACATCATCGGAAGGGCAGCAAGGTTGATGTAGAAGCCCTCCGTAATCGATTCCCCCTCCGGTAGAGTACCGGAAAAGGCCTCCAGATGGGATCGTGGAAGAACAGAGGCTTGCGGTGGTGGAAAGGTTTTCTCTTCTGGCTCTCTGGGGGTTTCCCAATATTTGTGAATTTATAGAAGTGGAATTAGGTCAAAAGGAGTCACGTGGGCCCCACAAGGTACAACGGCGTCCCCCCCCCCGGGCCGCGCCCTAGTGTCTTTTGAAGCCCCCGTGGGGCTTCTGGCCTCCTCCCGAAGCTTCCCAGGTTTCTTTTGTCCAGAAAAAAATCTCCAAAAAGTTACGTGGCATTTGGACTTCATTTGGTACTGTTTCTCTGAAAAGCCAAAAACAAGCAGAAAACAGCAACTGGCACTAGGCACTGGGTTAATAGGTTAGCCCAAAAAAATGATATATAATTGCATACAGTTGCATAAAAAAACATCCAAGATTGATACTATAATAGCATGGAACAATCAAAAATTTTAAATACATTGGAGACGTATCAATAGCGCATGAAGCATACTGAGGTCAATTAAAAAAGCTATTGAAAAATCTACTAGAGAAGTAAAACCTTGTTTCCATTTTTGGTACTTTAACGTGCCTTATTCCAAAACCTCGGATATTGGAAAGGGGGCAATGAGGATAGCTTGCTATGAAAAGTGTCCTGAAATTATATACTACGGCAGAAATTAATGACAGAATTTTGTCTGAATGAGAGTTGGGATTCAGTACATCAAAACTCATATCAATTCAATTTGCTACAATAAGGAACCAATTTGTTGTCCACCAGGGTGTTTCTGCATTGGGCAAGGGATGTGCACCTGTTTATGCAAATAAAAAAAAAGACAAGGTGTGATTGAAGTAAAAACATATGGGCAAGAACAATTATTTTTTGTTTCACAAGAAAGCTAACCAAGCCAGCTCTCTCTAGCCTATACCCAACATTGACCTCTGAGAACATTGATTTATGTTGAGAATGTTCCAAATTTGGATTCATGAGTAGCATCTGTAAATGTTTCAAAAAATGCTCAAAATTGGAGTACAAATTGAATAGCCATCGTCACAACTAAGGAAAGAAAAATAATTCAAGTAGAGAAGGATAGCTTACGGCAATGTCAGAATACAGAATATGTGTCAAAACTTCATTTGGGATGCCTTCACCATTTTATGCCACATATACTGATTAGACATGATTAGATCTGAGTAGCAATCCTATGCATCCATCCAGTCTCCATCGTTGATAGAGTTAGTGTTTTCTGATCTACCCAACGTTGTTTTAGTTGGAAAATACGAGGATTGTATGATAGAAGAAAAATAAAGTTCAGAAGAAAATATACACAAGTATGAAGCTGTACAACTATGTAAATTGCCAAAAGAGAAGCAAAACAACAAGGTTCATGTGCTCGTACTACAAAAGATTGTACCTGAAGTCAATTTTTCCCAGGTACGATTGCAGAATATTGTATAGTTCATTTTCGATAGACGTAGAGAAGTAATTTTGCGTTGCAGTGAAATATGAAAAATATGTATAGAAAAAATGTTTCTCATGGATACGAAAAATATTAAATATGTATAGAAAAAAATGTTTTCATGTACACAAAAATATTAAATATGTATAGACAAAATGTTTCTCATGGATACGAAAATTATTAAATATGTATAGAAAAAATGATTCTCATGGATACGAAAAATGTATACAAAAAATATAGAAATCTTTATGAAAAAAGTTGATCATGTATTTACAAGCATTTGAAAAAAAATGTTAATCAAGAACTTGAAAATGTTAATCAAGCATTTGAAAAACGTTAAATGTGTATAGAAAAAATGTTTATCATATATATGAAAAATATGAACAAAAAAAATACAATGTGTATGAAACAATGTTGATCATGTATTGAAAACATGTTAAATATGTATAAAAATGTTCCTTCTGTATACGAAAAATATACAAAGTACATTAAATGAAAGTAGACATCAAAAGACAAATATTTAAAAAAGTTGATTCTGTATTTAGAAAATGTTAAACATGTATATAGAAATGTTCTTGACGTATACAAAAAATGTACATAGTGTGAATCTTTTTATTAACATTTAAAAAATTTCACCTTGTATCGAAAAATGTTGACGATGTATTGGAAAAATGTTAATCTTGTATTTGAAAAATGTTAGACATGTATTAAAAAATGTATTAGATATATACTAAAAATGTGGAATTTGTATGGAAAAAAGTAGACATAAAATATTTTAAATTGTTAAACGTGTTTATAAAACATGCTTGTGATGTATACGAAAAATATTGAATGTGTACAGAAAAGAGTTCACATATGTTGAACAAAAAAGAAACTGATGAAAATGAACAGAGAAACAAAGAAAAACGAAGAAAGCCAATAAAAACCAAAAAGGAAATGAAGAACCGAAGAAAATCAATATAAAACGAATGGAAACAGGGAAAACTGAGAAAGATACAAAGTAAAAAAACAGAGAAACCTATGCGACCCAGAAATAAAGAAAGAAATGAACAAAAGCAGAAAAACCAATGGAACCGAGAAATACACAAAGAAAAATGAAGAAAAAAGAGAGAAAATAAAAACCAGTGAAGAAACGAAGAAAACAGAACAATTAAGAAAACCGATAAAGAAACGAAGAAAACAGAAAAATTAAGAAAACCAGTGAAGAAACAAAGAAAACAGAAAAATTAAGAAAACCGATGATGAAACGAAGAAAACCGAAAGAGAAAACGAAAAAAAGAAAATAAAAAAAAAACAGACCAAACCTCAACCAAGAGAAGTAGCGTCGCTCGCTCGACGCGGAGAAGAAAATGGGCTGGCCCAGTTGCGATAGAGGGGGACAAGCTTCGGGCGAACCGAAGGTCTTCTCGCTTTAAGAGAGATATAGTTTTTTTTTGCATATAAGGAAAAATTGTTGTGTAGTGATTGCATAAATAACCCATCAATCCTCAAGATCCACAATCGCAAAGTATCGCTTGTATCGGCCGATAAGATACGTTCGCCAATTATAGCGATATATTAAGACGGCCCATTTAACGGCGCCTGTTTTTTTGGTCACTTTTGCTTTCTCTTAATTCCTAAATTTTAAAAAATGTGCAAAAAATGTTTGAAATTTCAAAAAAAACTGTTCTCCTTTCAAAACTTAAATTTATTCTTTTTCAAAATATGTTTGGAAAATCAAGTATTATTCAAAAAAATTCTAAAAAACTTTGGGTTTTTCCAACAATGTTTGGAATTTCAAAAGTTGCTCGCAATTTCAAGCAGTGTTTACAATTTTTCAAAAATATTCTCATTTTTAAAAACTGTTCTTGTTTTTCAAATTTTGTTCAGAATTTGTGAATGCACATGCTTTGAATTCGCGAACTTTCTTTTCCAATTCGTTAATAATTTTGGAATTCACATTTATTTGAATTTGTGAACATTTTTTGATTTATCAAACATTTTTTGAATTCATGCACATTTATTGAATTTTGCAAACATTTTTTGATATCTTGAACATTTCTTGAATTCACCAAAAAAATAGTGAAAAAAATTAATTTCTTTTTTGGGGAATTTGTGACAATTTTTTGATTTTTTGAACTTTTTTTTCTCAAACATTTTCTAAAATTCGTGAACATATTTTAATTTGCAAACAATGTCCATGTTTTCTAAAGGGGTTCACTTTTGTCAAAAAACTTTATCATTTTCAAAAATTATTTTGATATTTTCCAAATCGTGTTTTTTAGACATGCAACTTCATTGATGTTTTTAGAATCTGAATCCTTGTTGGTGGCGTCAAACGCACGAGCAAGCGAGATCGTCTCGATCGAGTGCGGGAACGAAACATTGTTGTGCCAGGCCCAGGCAATTCAGAGCGTGAAAAATGCATCGTTGTTGCTCACGTCCCTCGAGACCTTTTGTCCGGCGAATCACTAATCGAGGAGTACTTCTTTCAAAGATCACTCTCACCTCCCCAAATTGCGACAAGTGGCGGGAGTTTTTTTTTTTCGTATATTCGTTTATTCAAAACGTTTTATCTCTTAAACCGTGCGTCCAAATCTCAAACCGTTTTCACCATTGGATTTCTCACGGCGAGATCTTCAAAACTAAATCCCATGTTGATAGGTTTTGACAAACTTATTTTTCCATGAAAAAAACCGGACGAAAAATCCGAACCGGGAGCACTTTCTTTCCCTTTCCGAAAGAGCTACGGACATGCCTCTCGTGAAAGCAAAACCGTGCCTCTGGCGGAAGCAAAAACGTGTCTCTCATGGAAGGAAAAATAAACGCATTTTTTTCGTTTCCGAGCCGTGCCTCTCGTGGAAGCAAAACCGTGCTTCTCACAGAAGCAAAAAACGTGCCTCTCGCGGAAGGAAAAAAAAGAAAACACATTTTTTTCCGTTTCCGAGAGGCAAGCAAAATCGTGCCTCTCGCGGAAGCAAAAGCGTGCCTCTCGCGGAAGGAAAAAAAGAAAACAAGTTTTTTTTTTCCGTTTCCGATAGGAATGGCCTCTCGCGAAAGCAACACCGTGCCTCTCTCGAAAGCAAAAAAAAACGCATTTTTTCGCATAAATTTTTTTTGAGTTTTTTTCGTCCAAAAGCTAAAAAAGACCGGTGGAAACCGAAAAAAGGCGAAAACATGTGCGAAAAAATAATAAAAAAAAAATCCGGAGAGAGCGCCCAGAGCGCGGCACGTGGCGACGATTGAGAGCGCGCCAAGTGGCGCGCTCTCAGCCCACCCCAAGTGATCGTTGGGAGTCTCCCGAAGGAGCGCTCGTTAATTAGTTGCTCCCTCCCTGTCTGGCGCCTTATGCGCCAGTTGGCCAATCCAGCACTCACGCTCCCCACTCGCGTGGCCCAGCCCAACAATGCGGTTTTTGGCTCGCTCGCTCTGTTGTCCACCCCATTCACTCGGTTGACCGTTGACTTTTCTTTTGAAGAGTTCGTGGAACTTGATTTTTTTCGGAAACAGTAAAATTCTGACGTCAGATTTTTAAGCATGGAAAATCTGACGTTTTTCATTTATATGGCGCGTTGATGGTAAATTTTGTTTGCAAACACGTTGATTTCCTGACAAAAAAAAATGAAACAAGTGTATTTCTCATGCTCGCCAACTAAACTTGTCACCCTTGAAGAGCATAATTTGCCATTACAAACGTTCAGTTTACCATGGTTAAAAATCGGACGTCAAATTTGTAGTGGTGTCCATTTTTTCTTAACAAATTTGACAAAATATTTATGAGTTTTAAAAAATGATCATAAATTTGAAAGTGTCCATGGAAGTGGTAGTGCCGACCTCTTACTACGTGTGGAAGTAGCGTATCGTGTCGTTCAATAAAACCCATCAATTAGCTCATCTAGCTCATCAATGATGTAAAATCAACACTATATTTGTACTATGATATTGTTCACCAACCCGCTCCATCCGCATCGCTAGCTCTTACCCCTTCTATAGGCTGCGGCACATACACATAGAACTACCAAGTGTACGTGCTTTGCACGCCATTAAATATATAACAGACCTCGAATACTATTTCCGTTCCAAAATAAGTGTCGCTGATTTAGTACAATCATCTATATCTATATCTATATCTATATCTATACCAATATAAAAAGACCCAAAGGGGCAGATCCAACAAATCCCGGCCGTCAAATCAGGTCAATCCAACGACTCAGACTGCTCCAATGGTGAGCGCTCAACATGTTTAGTGTGCAGTTAATATCATATCAAATATTAATGCCAATGCTAATCACGTAATTAATACGCAAATAATATCCTACCTAATATTTACGTGTAATTAATATATTACCTAATATCAACGTGCATTGCACGTACACATTTACTAGTTTAGTACTAAATCAATGACACTTATTTTGGGACGGAGTAACAACACGAAGAAAATACATTTATCATATTTATCTTCTCCCCGCGGATCATATTGCACAAGATCCAACTCTATCCCAATATGATTCTCACCGCTCTAGAATCTAGATTGTTCTGTGTCTCATATAAGCATGGGAAAAGAAGCTTCTAGAATACATGAGATGATAGAGTGGGGTTTCAGGTAGAAGGTGACGTGGCCGGATCCTACGAGTTGAGAACTTTATCCAATGAATGGTAATGCTCGGATTTATCATATCTCAACCGTTGGATGGAGCATATCCAAAGGCTAGGCTAATGTTTCAACTTATTGTCCGAATATTGTCTTTGGAGGCCGAGCTCCATGGAACTCGGTTTTGAAAATTTTGAATTTCATCAAATTTCATATTTTCTACGTTTCAAAAAATTCTGAAAAAAAAACACATGTATACATGAAGGCATAACACACATGTGTGTAAATTTTTAGGGCAAAATACGTTGAAATGAGGGCTGTGCAAAAAAGACAAATCTGAGACTTTTTAACACACGATACTATTCATCCTCCCAGACCATGAATTTGTCTTTTTTGTACACGTCGCATTTCAATGTTTTTCATCCTGGAATTTTACACACATACACATAACATCCTTGTTTACTTGCACAATTTTTCTTAGATTTTTTTGAAACCGAAATATTTTAATTTTGATTTTTTTTAAAAAAAAGGCCTCCATGGAGGCCGAGAGCCAAACGTCCGTTCTCCTTATTGTCACACTATATAGTGGTATAAATATATGTCCAATCTCAGACTGACTCTCGGGCTTTTTCTGCTTCTTGTTTCCACTTCAGATTGCCACGTTATCTTGACCATCTTTTATCGTAAGGTCGTTATTTGGTTGTCAAATCGTGTTAGGTGGATGATCTCGATCGGCTGGTCTCGAGGTTAATCGGAACACACATGCGAGAATTGTTCAACTTGGAGGTTTCTTCCGCGCGGCTTACATTGGCTCCATCGGAGGGATCAATCAACGGTCACAAATTAATCGGTGTTTATCTTACCTTTATTTGACTGGTCAGTTTTAAAGCATGCGTAGACCGAGGGGGCGAGGCATACGTACGTGTTCGTACACTCGATACCAGGCAAACAAAATGCACTTCTACGTAAGCTAATTTCGGCACGAGCGTGACAGGTCTGGAATACACGCACCTCAGTACCTCACTGACTCGATAATCCCAGTCAATGGTCTGATTATTTCCTCCAAACAACTGGTATTTATACTACTCCTGAAGAATTTACACATGTTCTAATTAGTAGCTATCGGCGTGAACTTACACATGTCACAATGCCTGATGAAGAATTTTCAGCGAAGGAAAAAAAAACTTTCTGAAGAATGGTTCGCGCAGCCTCTCGATCGGTTCTTTAATTTTGCCCCTTTTTATAGTAAGTAGGTGAATTCGTTTCAGCGTTGATCTTCATAGTTTGAACATCCATCCAATCAAAGCAAACAGGCTTAAATTCCGCTGCTACATTTCATACTACGACGGATGAACGACCCGCACGGCTGCTAAGCAAAACAATATAGGAAAAAACTAACATCTCTCCGTACCCACTTCCCTTCTTGGCCTTAGAGCATCTACAGCCAGACTTGCAAATCCGCCTCCCTATACGTCCGCGGGCGCGTCCGCGGACAGCGCCCGTCGGCCCCTCATATGTTGCGTCGCACATCCACATACCTCAAATGCGGATCCTCAAATCCATACAATCCATGCACGTCGATCATACGATACAAATTGTCCGAGTTCAACAGTTCGAAACAAAACAATGCAAATCATAGTTCAACAAACCGGACAAGCCAAAATAAAATCAATGTCCGAGCGTGACGGATGGCTTAGGATCACTGCCCGGGGGGCTGCTCGTATGCGTCCTGCTCCAGGCAGAACGCGTCCTGCTCGTACTGCTCCGCCTGCATCCGGGCTGTCTCCTCCGCCTGCATCCGGGCCGCATGATCCGCTGCCGCTGCCGCCTCGTACTCCCTACGGTCATTGATCGTCTTCTTCTTGTCCGCAAGCCACTTCTTTGCATGCTCATCCAAGAGGGTTTCGTCCGCCAACATGATCTTCGCATTCTCCGCGTCCCGTGCGAGTTGCAACCTCTCCTTCTCAAGCTCCATCTCGCCAAATGTCTTGGCCTTCTCGAGTTCCCATTTGATGGCCGCCTCTTGCTTCTCCAACTTGATCTTCTCCCTCTCAATTTGAAGCTTCTTCTCCGCCCTATTCCGGTCCCACTCCATCCTCTCCTTTTGCGCATCCAACATGAACTTGTATCTCTCCTCTTTCTTGTTCTCCCTTGCCGAAAAAATGCTCGTCCATGTGGACGACATTTTTGTAGACGCGGCGTCACGGGAGGCCCTTGCCTTCTCCCACTTGTTTCACATGACTTGTCGGTTATCCTTTGGCACGGTGGATCTTCCATTCGTGACGACAACATCGTCCTCTTCATCGTCCAACCCAATGGATTGGTGGGAGCTTGAGCCATCATTCCTCTACTTGCCGGACTTGAGATCGGCGACAAGTTGGTTCCACTTCGGCTTGCCATTCAATAGGATCCAACAATGGCTAAAAGCAAACGGCTTCTTGTCCACCTCGTGATACAAAGTGGCCGTCACCGCCGTCTAGCAAACAACATATGTATGAGCACGAGAATGCAAACACAAGAAGCATATGCAAATGACTAGAAGATGAAGCAATTGAGATTACGTGAGTTGCCACCCCCATCCCACTTTGAGGGCGTTTGGTCACTTGTGAGTAGTAGCCCACGTACTTGTTCACTTCCACTTGAATGATCCCCCATCGATGTTGTAGAGATGCCACATTGCGGGTGGTCACGATAGGATGCGGCTCCACATACTCCTTTTGTTCGTGATACTCCTTTCAAATCTTCTCCCAATACGTGTTCCCCTTTTGCTCGGTGCCGCATATTGGATCCATTGTTGTGGCCAACCAAGATTTGACCAACAAGATGTCCTCAAATCTTGAGAATGCCGGACCTCTTGCCTTCGCCGTCTTGGCCTTCTTCTTCTTCTTGCTCGGATTGGGATCGGATGTTGTCCCAACTTCAAATGCGGTTGTGTCCTCCAATTCATACTCTAGTTCGGTCGGATCTTCATTGTCATTGATCATGTTCGACAAGAACGCCTCCTGCATGGTTTGCAAGCGTGCGAAATGAACTAGTGCTTGTGTACGCAAAAATTTGATCGGACAAGAGCAAAGAAAACGTACAGACTCTTGTTCTGTCATTCCATCGAGCATGTCGAGGGCAGCCCGGGTGCCGCCGGTGACCGTGCTCATCCGCGCCCGAACGAGCTGCGGCGAGTCACATACGTCAACAGACGGCATCTGCGTCGCCGAAAAGCTGTCCGGAATGGCCCAGCCGGCCGTTGGATCCTCCACCTCTGTCCCAACGGAGTCGGACGGTGTAATCCGCGTCGTCGCACGGATGGATGGGGTGCGGGGGGCCGGGCGCGGCGGGGGGAGACACCTCCTCGACCATGTCCGAACCTCCCTGCGACGCAGCCGCCGCCTCCCTCTCTCGCTGCCGACGTCGCCGCAACTTCCGGGCGACGTTCTCCGCCTTGCAAGACGGAGCCGAAGAAGGGACGCCGACGGAGGAGGCGAATTGCGTCTCCGTGGCGGCGGTCGGGGACGGGCTCGACGACATCTCCGGCGGTGGATCGGGACCGGTGTTGAGGATGGGGAGCAAGGGTGGACGATGGTGATGGCTCGGGCGCGGGAAAGGTTGGAGGGCGGCGGGAGGAGGAGGAAGGGTTTGGTGGATTTGGTGCAATTTGGGGTGGGGGCGGCTTGTCGGGTCCGACGTGGCGGGCGTGCCCGGGCGCCCTCATATCCGCCCCATATTTGGGCTGGATATGAGGGGTGCCGGTCAGCCCGGGCGTTTGAGGCCCGTTTGAGGCGCCCGTCTGGGTCGAAATTTCATGACCGGTCAGTGACCGGGCGGCCCGCCCGGGTGTTTAAGGGGGGTTTGGGGAGTCCGGCTGTAGGTGCTCTTATGCTAGCAACCAGTAGTATTAAATATTACTCCCTCCATTCAGAAATACTTGCCGGAGAAATGAATGTATCTAAATGTATATATTTTTTTCAACACAGTACAATCGAAGCCGCTCACATATGTATTTTAGTTCTATATACATCCATTTTTATCCATTTCTGCGATAAATAATTCCGGACAGAAGGAGTATAAGCTTATCTACTCATCTGCCCTAATCTTTTTTTTCTTTTTTGAAAAAGAGGTTGAACCTCGGCCTCTGCATCAAGCGATGCACACAGCCATATTATTATATTATTCAAATGCCTTACAAGATCAAACATCAATCCTTCCGAATCCACCTTCTATGTGACAAAAGTCACTCCACCTACAAACTTGATGATAATGGTGGTCATGATCAGGGCCGCATGCCCTGACCTCGCCCCGACACATAATATCTAAAACCGGAGCACCGACCCAACACACTCGTAGCGCACACCGCATGCGCACGCTCCAGAAGTCACCGCCGCCATCTTCCGTGAACCCATCTTCGGTGCAGGGATCAATGAAATGACCTTGTCATGCCTGCCGTCAACGCCACCACGACGCCAGACAGCGCCACCACTCTGCGCTCGTCCATCCTCAAGAGCCCGTCACCGAGACCCGGCTGCACCACACCGCCGAGGCTCGCCATCTTCCACTCGGAAGACCACACCGCTCCACCCCAGGACCCCTCCAGCCAGCACATGCTCCCAAAAAACAATGCCCCCGGGAGGGAAAACGGCACTGCGCACCGCCATCATCCGATCTAGGAGACCCGGATCTAGGGTTTCCCCAGAGCAGCATGGGCGGGAAGACGACAATTGCAGCAACGATGCCTCCAACAAGGAAACGATGCAAATACGTCGCCATTGTCCACGATGACCGAAGTCGGCGCAGTTTTCACCGGCAGCCGCACCTCCCCGAACCCACATCTGGCTTCCGATCCACATCAGGCGCTGTCGACGCTGGAGAAGGCTCCGGCCGCCACGTGTCTCCATCGACGAACCCGGGAACGGGATCCCTTGATCCGCCGCCCCAGGCACCGCCACATGAAGCCACCTCCTGGCCCGCCATCCTCGGCGGAGGGGCCGCCGCCGCCGCCGTGTCCGGAGCCGCTGCTCTAGAGCCCTTGCGCCGTAGATCTCCGCCGAGGTCGCCATCCCCACGTTGGTGCAAGTCGGGACACCGTGCCGCCGGGAGGAGCAGCCGCGGTAGGCAGATCTCGCGCCGCCATGTACCGCCCCTCCAGGAAGCTGCGCCATGGCCGCGGGATGCGAGATCCCCGCCGTCCCCTTCACCAATGGCGCACAGGCTACCCCGGCGTCCACCTTTAGGGACGGCGAGGGGAGAGGGAAGGGAGGCGGGGGTGACGGTGCGGGGACTAGGATTAGCCCCCGGCCGCCCTCGAGGCGACGCGAGGGACGTGAGGGAGGAGGGACGTGGACCCTCCCTAATCCTACATGGAAGACTTGAGACTTCTTCGATCTGATCGATGATATGATCTCGGTTCCTAGTCTAACAATCTGCACCATCGGTGACCCAGAGACAGCATGTTCAGACCAATTGCTGATTGCTGGGCTGGGCATGGTGGCCGATGGGGTGATGGACCAAGTGGATTTAATTTCTCGAGTAGGTGAGTGTGTGTGTGTTTTACCTTTCAGTGAGAATCCGACAAAACGTGCAGGCTGGAAAGTTGAAAAGTCACTCCTATAGATCGTTTTCAGATCTTTTAGTTTTACTGCGGCTGCTACCAACTTCTCACGTACGGCCTGCATGCGGTCGTGGATTTTTTTAACATCGTCGTCAAGATCGGCTCATTGGCTCCACGACGGCTCCGTGGTAACTGGTAAGTGGTAACCTAAGCATGTACTACTACTATGCTGTATTGGTAACTTTGTATATGTACATACATTGAAACAATGATCACCTGCTGCTTAATTGAACCCACCCGGTGACCCATAGACCTAACTACTCACTCTGTAAAGCATGCACAACTTTCAAGTAGTGATCTATACGCTCTTATATTTCTTTACAGAGAGATTACCATTACCAACTACGAAATGCCAACATCCAGTGACATGCCGTAACATGGCCCTTGGATCTGAAATGGACAGCCCAGATCGATCACTGTAGCAACGGAACACTGTGGACGCGGACCTGTAGACGAATCACTGTGGATGATGTACTGTGGATGTACTGTAGACTGGGTTCTGTTCATATCAATCTGACCGATGGCTTCCGATCTGACGGACTGGAGAGAGGGGCAAGGCACCGTACTGTTCATTGGTGACATGCCCATGGCATGTTACTGGATCTCAATCGCATGTCACTGGATCTCTGTCCGCATGCATGCGTCAGAGAGTATTATACTACATGGAATCAAGGAAGCAACCAAATCCTTCAATCAAAAACAAAAACAATGGAGAGTCGCCAAGTTGGGCACATGCGTTCTCATTATCCGGTCCCGGCCGTCGTGCACGCCAATTGCCAAGCATGCTGCACCTTCCCCGGAGGCGCTGCTTGCCTGCTTCTCCTTTGTTTCGCTCTCGCTAAACAATCATCACGTCTACGTGCGAACATCCGCGTCTGAATTATTAGACAAGCTTTCGTTGTAATAAGACTAGCTAGGGCTAGCACTCGTATTCTACTGGTGCCGACGTGGAGTAGACCGGTGATAGCTCAGCTGTTGGTCTGGAGAGCTGGTGGTTGTTGGTTGGCTATGGACGCGGGAGCGTAATGCTTACTGATTGTAAAGTAGGGTCTAGTATATTGTCCTTGTACACGTATTTGTATACGTATGTAATTGTATTGTGATCATATATATATTGAGACGTGAGGCTGGATGTCAACCAACCCACGCAAAACCCTAAACTCTGTGTCTCAACTTGGTATCAGCCAGGTCGGGCCGTCACCGCCAGTCCCTCGCGCCGCCGCCTGATCCTCTCTCCGCGTAGCCGCCGCACTTCCGATCGCTGCTGCCGCGCGTGCCATCCATCCGCGCCGCCGCTTCCGATCGCTGCTGCTGCGCGTGCCATCTTCCGCGCCGCCGCCGCGTCTTGCTCCGCTGCCGCCGCGCGCTGCTCCATCAGCGCCGCCGTTGCGATGTCATCCTATGCTATGTCCGTCGGCCAAACTGCCGGTGCCCTCGTCTCTTCCCCCGTCGCCACGATCCCCGCCGCGCTCGCCGTCCCGACGATCTCCGTCCGCCTCGGTCGCCATAACTTCATGCTCTGGGGGGAGCATCACCAGCACCGTTCTTGCCGGTGCCAACCTCCACGGACACCTCGATGACACCACGGCGGCACCGGCCAAAACACTTGTTGTCGGCACCGGCGACGCTGCCACTACCGTCGCCAACCCGGAGTACCACCAATGATGGGTTCAAGATCAGCGCGTCAAGGGGCTTCTTCTCACCTCCATGGACGAGGATATTGCATGCCAACTCATTGGCTGTGAGTCGGCGCATGCGGTATGGACAGCCGTCGCTGCCATGTTCGGCGCCCAGAGCCGCGCCAATGTCCGCCACATCCGGCGGCAACTTCAGTCGCTGAGGAAGGACGATCTGTCCGCCGCGGAATACATGCACAAGATGAAGGCCCTGGCCGACACTATGGCCGCCGCCGGCTCTCCAATCCGCGATGATGAGCTTATCGATCACATCCTCACCGGCCTCGGCTCCGCCTACAACTCCATCGCCGCCTCCTTGGGCGTGAGTAACGCACCCATGCCCTACTCCAGTTTTTACTCATTGGTTCTGTCCTTCGAGGCGCTGCAGGCACAGCAGAGTGCGGTGGAGGGGTGGTCTCCCTCCGCGAACGCCGTGACCCGTTCGGGTTCGTATGGCGCGGGCGGACGCGCGCCCTACTCCGATCCCTATCCCTCCCAAGGGGGGGGGGGCGCCCGGCTGATGGACATGGCCAGCCAGGACAGAGCCGCCAGGGTGGTAATGGCGGCAACACCGGCGGCAGTGACCGCAACGCTGGTTATGCCGGCAATGGCCGGCAAGGTGGAGGGGGCACCAACGGCGGAGGAGGTGGGCGTCGCAACCGCTGGCGCCCCCGGTGCCAAATTTGCAAGAACTGGGGCCATGAAGCCGACGACTGCCGCAAGCGCTATGATCAGGATCACAACTCCCGCTCCGCCAACTCGGCCTCCACCAACACCGTCGACTTTCCTTGGGTGCTGGATACCGGGGCTACGGATCACTTGACTAATGATCTTGAGCGCCTCCAGGCTCACGAGCGCTATGACGGCAAGGATCAGGTTCAGGTGGCCAATGGTGCAGGTTTGTCTATTTCACACATTGGTCATTCGCGTTTACCCGGTTCATCTCTTAAACTGCGTAACATCCTCCATGTTCCACACATCAGCCATCATCTTCTCTCTGTTTATCGTCTTCTTTGTGATAATGACGTGTTTGTTGAATTTCACCGTCGTTTTTTCCTTGTTAAGGATAAAGCAACCAGGCGCGTCATCCTTCACGCTAGAAGTTACGGGGGGGTCTATCCGGTCCCCTTTGCTCGTGCGTCATCTTCATCGTCTCGCCATGCCTCCTCCGGTGTTCGAGTTTCGTCGTCGCAATGGCATCAACGTCTTGGTCATCCTACAAATAATGTGGTCACTTCCATTGTTCGGAGTCATGAACTTCCGTGTTCTAGTTCAAATAATTCATCGTTAGTTTGCGATGCCTGTCAGCGTGCTAAGAGTCATCAACTACCTTATTCTACTTCGTTTCATATCACTACTGTACCTCTTGAATTAATACATTCAGATGTTTGGGGTCCCGCTCTTGCTTCGTCGGGAAGGTACAAGTATTATGTTAGTTTTATTGACGACTACACGCGCTTCACCTGGATTTATTTGCTTAAACACAAGTCTGATGTTGAGCAAGTTTTCTACAACTTTCAGGCTCATGTCGAACGCCTTCTGGATTATAAAATCAAGGCCGTTCAGTCCGACTGGGGTGGTGAATACCACAAACTCCATCGCTACTTTCAACACACGGGCATCTCTCACCGAGTGTCGTGTCCACATACCTCTCAGCAGAACGGTATTGTCGAGCGCAAACACCGACATTTGGTCGAGACCAGTCTTGCCTTGCTTGCGCACTCCTCTCTTCCACTTCAGTTTTGGGATGAGGCTTTTCTTACGGCATGTTACCTCATCAACCGTATGCCCACTCCGGTTCTCAATAAGGACACACCTCTGTTCCGTCTGTTTCATGTTCAGCCCAACTACTCCTCCCTTCGGATTTTTGGGTGTGCTTGCTGGCCTAGTCTCCACAAGTACAATGCTCACAAGCTTGCGTTCCGTTCCAAGATGTGTGTCTTCCTTGGCTATAGTCCTTTGCATAAGGGCTATAAGTGTCTTGACCGTACCTCCGGTCGGATATACATCTCTCGTGATGTCGTTTTCGACGAGACTGTGTTTCCTTACTCCCAACCCGGCGTCTCGGTTGATCCTGCTTCTCTTGAACATGCCCTCACTTTTCCCTCTGATGAACCGGTTCCGGATGTCCATGTGCGTAAATATGACTTGTCCTATTTGTCACCTAACTTGTCCTCTGTAGGTGCTATTGCTTTGAGTTCCCCTCAGGTACATGTTGCTCCGCCGCCTTCTGATGAGCCCGACGTGCATGCTCAGGACGTGCATGTCCCGCCGCCCGAGGCAGGCGCGGCTGCCTCGCCAGATGGCGCGACCGCGGATGCGGCTGGGTCGCCACCCTCGCCCGGCGCGGCTGGGTCGCCACCCTCGCCCGGTGCGTCGCCCGGGCCGCCACCTTCGCCTGCGCCGGTCCAGCCCACCGTCGTCTCTCGGCCCGTGTCGCCTCTTGCTGCGGTCTTCTCAGCCGCGACACCCTCGGCCGAGCCCTCGTCGCCGCCGTCTTCTCCTACCGGCGATGCAGCTCCGGTGCATGCTATGGTTACACGCCATCGTGATCATACGCGCAAGGGGAAGTCTTACACTGATGGCACGGTTCGGCATGACTCTCGCCGCCGTGCTTTCTTCGCCGCACCAGTTTCCCATCGTGATGCTCTGGGTTAACCTGCCTGGCGTGCCGCCATGTCCGAGGAGTTTGCTGCTCTCCGTCACACTAACACCTGGGTGTTGGTGCCTCGGCCACCTGGTGTTAATATTGTGAGCTGCAAGTGGATTTTCAAAACCAAGCATCGTCCGGATGGGTCTGTTGATAAGCACAAAGCTCGTCTTGTTGCTCGCGGTTTCACTCAACAGCATGGGATTGACTATGGAGATACATTTAGCCCGGTGGTGAAGCCTGCCACAGTTCGCTTGGTTCTGTCTCTTGCTGTGTCTCGTGGTTGGAGCCTCCGACGGATTGATGTGAGCAATGCCTTTTTACATGGGTTCTTGGCCGAAGATGTGTATATGCAACAGCCACCTGGGTTCGAGGATGCCACGTATCCCTCTCATGTCTGCAAACTTCAGCGGTCTATTTATGGTCTCAAGCAGTCGCCCCGTGCCTGGTATGCTCGTTTGAGTCAGCGCCTTTCGCAGCTCGGTTTTGTTGCCTCCCGATCAGATGCATCTCTGTTCATCTTCTCTCAGGGTGCTATACAGATATACATGGTGGTGTACGTTGATGATATTGTGATTGCTGGCTCTACCCCCGCCGTGGTGGATCGTCTTGTGCAGTCGTTGTCTGCTAGCTTTCCCATCAAAGATTTGGGTCGCCTCGAGTACTTTCTTGGTTTGGAAGCGTCCTTTCATTCAGGGGGCATGTCCTTGACGCAGAAAAAGTATGCTTTGGACCTTCTTCATCGCGTCAACATGGAGAACTGCAAGGCCACTTCCACTCCTCTTGCTACATCCGAGAGTCTCTCACGTCATAGTGGTGCACTACTGGGTAGAGATGACTCCTTTCGGTATCGCAGTGTGGTTGGAGCACTTCAGTATTTGACCCTCACTCGTCCTGATATCTCCTTCGCAGTGAACAAAGTGTGTCAGTTCCTGTCTCAGCCAACGGAGGATCATTAGGAAGCAGTCAAGCGTATTCTGAGATATGTCAAAGGTACGCTAGACATGGGACTACGGATTCGTAGGTCCAGGTTTATTGGAGTGAGTATATTCACCGATGCAGACTGGGCAGGCTGTGTTGATGATAGGCGCTCTACTGGTGGGTTTGCTATTTTTGTTGGACCCAATCTTGTATCTTGGAGCTCGAAGAAGCAACCCACAGTCTCGAGGTCAAGCACCGAGGCAGAGTATAAGGCATTGGCCAATGGCGCGGCTGAAGCCATTTGGATAGACTCAGTTCTCACAGAGCTTGGAGTCCCACGGCAGCGCACTCCTATATTGTGGTGTGATAACTTAGGGGCAACTTACCTGACAGCGAATCCAGTGTTTCATGCTCGGACTAAACACATTGAGATTGATTTCCATTTTGTGAGAGAACGAGTAGCTGCTTGTGAACTGGAAGTCAGGTTTATTTCTACGGATGATCAGTTAGCGGGTGTTTTTACTAAACCCGCTACTAGACAGATGCTAGACCGCTTTAGAACCAATCTGAATCTTGTATGTAGTTCAGATTGAGGGGGCATGTAAAGTAGGGTATAGTATATTGTCCTTGTACACGTATTTGTATACGTATGTAATTGTATTGTGATCATATATATATTGAGACGTGAGGCTGGATGTCAACCAACCCACGCAAAACCCTAAACTCTGTGTCTCAACTCTGATGAGATTGGTCAAACCCAACGCGGCACGAGTCCAGGCTCGTGTGGAACGCTGACCGATCCGCCCGCATGCATGCAGGTTGCTGCTGCATGCGCCCTGGTCAATGAACAAGTGACATCCTTTTTTTTGCGAGAATAACAAGTGACATCCTGGACTCGGTCGGTGAAGGCACATACGCCTCTCTCCTCTCTCCTCTCCTCGCGTCGTCCCCGCAGGCGGCCGGGGGGAGCCCAGATCTGCCGCCCCTCGTCCCTCCTCCCTCCTCCACCCCTCCTCGCCGCCGCCGGCGCAGGTCGCCGGGCAAAGCCCGCTCGGCCCAGGCGGCGGCGGGGCCTTCTTCTCCTCCTGCCCGAGGATGGCGGCGCGGGACGCTTTCTTCTAGTGGCGGCGAGGCGCGGCTGTGGGGCGCGGCGGCGCGACGGCACGGGCTGGCGGCGGTGGCTGCTGGGTGTACGTGGCGTCGTCCTCTCCTGGGCCGGCGGCGGGATCTGGTGTAGGGCTCTCCGGTGGTGCGGCTGGGGCTTGCGGGCGGCCCTGCTGCTCGTGCGGCGCAGCTGCTGGCTGGTCAGGCGGCGGCGGCCTGGAGCCTACTTCCACTCCCCGGTGGAGATGGCGGCGATCCGTACACAAGACTTGATGGAGGTTCTTCGAACAGATCTGGGTGAAAACCTTGCGCTCGGCTAGATGCCAAGGCCGGCGATGGCGGCGCTCTTCTATGTCGTTCTCTTCTTGAAGACATCACCGTGGAGAAGTTCCAGACCTCTATCTGCTACTTCCGGGGGAAACCCTAGATCGGTAGATCGGATGATGGCGGCGCTCTTGCGTCGTTTCCTCCTTGGGGGCGTCAGTCTTGGAGGTGTGCACGGGCTCAAGGGACCAGCGGACAACATCTTTGGTGGAACGGTGTTTCATCTTACGCATCAACGACTGTGGATCTCGGCGGCGTGGCGTAGTGGAGCCTCGGCGTTCGATGTGTGTAGATGGACTCGCGCAGGAGGATCGCATTGTCTGGCGTCGTGGTGGCGTCGATGGCAGACCTGGCAAGGTCGTGGCGTCAGTATCTGCTCTGAAGATGAATCGGTGGAAGACGGCGGCGGCGGCTTCTGAGAGTGCGCCGGACTGGTGTGTGCCCCAGACCAGTTATATGGCTTGGCTGGGGCCTCCGGTTTTAGATGTTAGGCTTAGGTGCAAGGTCTGTTTGGTATTAGGCTCGGACTATCGGCACGCCTTCATCAAGTGGATAGAAGTAGCGACAGATGTTGCCAAGATGGTGGCTTCAGACTTACTGGTGTACTACTTTGTAAGGTCTTTGTGAATAATTAATAAAGTGGCTGCATGCATCGTTCAGATGCAGAGGCCGGGGGTCTTCCTCCTTTTCAAAAAAAAATATCCTGGACTCGGTCGTGAGCCGTGGCATAAAACTAAGAAAATTGATATCAGATTATTATTATTTTTGAAATGATGGATATCAGATGTTTGTCTATGATACTAAATGAGTTTGCTCAGAATAGTTCATGCAGGATTCAAACAGTTTTTGCGGAGCTCATAACTCATCAGTCTGTGTACAGTACTTATGAGTGTGATTTACGACTGAGAGGCCGAAACCAGGGGAATATTGTACGTCAACCAAATTTGTTTTTATGTTTCAATTCGATGAGAAAAATACCCAGCAGCATACAAGTAACAAGTTTCCACAAGTGGAATAGTAGTAGTACATTATTGGCATTATCTGCAGCATTGCGTGACAAATAGTAGAACAAGCAGACGCAATCACCCATTGTTAACTGTTTATTAGGTGTGTACTGACTTGTCTCCTCCTTTATGTTGACTCACCTACTTACTAATTTGTCCAGTTACTAAGTAGTTTTTTCTTATCTTAGAAAATTAGTCACTAGTAGTTTTTCTCTAGGGTCGAGCTTCACATCTTCATGTTCCTATATAAACCCTTGCAAGCCCCTGTTAAACACAAGCTCTCATCACCATCTGTGTCTGTGTGAGAGGATTAGAGAGGGCATCCGAGAAGCAGGAGCCCCCAAACCAAAGTATAGCGGTGCAAACATACTTGCAGCTCAGCTAAGACACATCATGGCGATCACATCTGCTAGTGCCAGTCCGGCCATGCAAGAAGCAGCAAAGACGCCAAGCGCCTCCCCGCCCAACGCCACGGCCGCCTCGCCGGCTCGCTACCGGCCTTCGCCGCTGGTCATATTCAGCGCCTGCCTCGTCCTGATCGGCTCCAGCGGGCCGCTCCTGCTGCGGGTCTACTTCGTCCACGGCGGGCAACGCCTCTGGCTCTCCGCGCTAGTCCAGATCTCCGGCTGGCCGCTCCTCCTCCCGCCCCTGTGTGTCTCCATTTTCCGCGGTCGCCGCCACGGCATCGTCAAGCTCCTCCTCCCGCCTCTCCTCGTTGGCGCGGCCGTCGTCCTAGGCAGTTTGTACGCCGTGTCGTGCTTCGTGTACGCGATGGGCTCGCAGGCGCTGCCGCTGTCCACCTCGTCCTTGCTGCTGGCGACTCAGCTCGCCTTCACAGCCGTGTTTGCGTTCCTCTTCGTCGGGCTCCGCTTCACGCCCTTCTCTGCCAACGCCGTCCTGCTGCTCACCATCGGTCCGGCGGTGCTCGGCGTCGGGCCCGGGTCCGGGAAGCCGGCGGGCGAGCCATCCAAGACGTACTGGACCGGGTTCTGCGAGGCCATCGCGGCGGCCGCGCTCGCCGGGCTCGTGCTGCCGCTCGTTGAAGTCGCCATGGAGCGGTTTGGGCGGCGGAGGGGACCAGCCGCGAGCGCGCCGCCACCCTACTCCACGGTGATGCAGATGCAGGCCATGATGGGCGCCGCCGGCACGATGGTGTGCCTGCTCGGCATGGCCATCAAGAGCGACTTCAAGGCGCTGCCGAGCGAGGCGGCGGCATTCGGGCTCGGCGAGACCAAGTACTACCTAGTGCTCGTGTGGGGTGCCGTGGCGTGGCAGCTGCTCAACCTGGGCGTCGTGGGGCTCGTCACCTGCGCCTCTTCGCTCCTCGCCGGCATCATGGTCGCCGTCCTCCTGCCGCTCTCCGAGGTCCTCGCCGTCATCTTCCTCCACGAGAAGTTCGACGGACCAAAGGGTATCGCGCTCGTGCTCTGCCTCTGGGGCTTTGCCTCCTACATGTACGGCGAGAAGGTCCAGCAGAAGAAGGCGGAGGCGAAGAAGAGCGAGCTGCTGCAGCTGCAGGTAGCGAGGAAAACCGGAGACCTGGAGCTGGCTGCCCCTTGAAGACCGGCAAATTCTGTATGCGTGTAGTCTGTAGTGCTATTTTTTAAAATTTCAAAAGTACAGGATATACAAGAGTCGAGTAACATTTCATAAGACATTTTTTCATTTTAGGTAACACAGAGAAATCAAGTGCTACCATTGAGTTAATAAAAAGCATACTATTCAAAAATATTCACTTCTTGCAATGAGTATAGTACAATATGGATATTTGCTGCTTCTTCAGGAAAAAATGTCAAGGAGAGCTTTTATTGACTTAAAACGGGGCTTCAAAGGACCCCTTTAGCTGGTGAATGTTCGCCAAGAGGGATGACATTTGCGAACGTTTTGCTAGCATTTTTAGTTGTATGTGAGGTGGCAGTTTATACAGAGCAACATGATATTTTCTGGGACGAAGGCTCAAAACTGCCATCCTCCTAGAAAATGCCATGTCACTGAAGAAACTGCCACCTCCAACACAACTAAAACTGCCACAAAAAACGTTCAAAATGCCACCCTCTCCCAGCGAACGTCAGCCAGATAAGATTTCCGTATAGGGTACAAAAGATGGCAGAAGTTATGTGAGGGAAAAGATAGCAAACGTTACGTTGACTTCTCCACGCAAAGGAAAAGATGAGTACACTACCGTCATAAAATACAAAGATGAGTATACCAGAGATGAGAAATGATATTCTGCCATATGCACCGTGCATGGATCCACTGTCCATCGTTGCTTTTAGATTCGTCCTATCTTTTCTGGTTTTAGCAAATTTTGTTTCGTTCCAGAATGTTACATTTTGGTCTTTCCTTGTTTCCAACTGTAAGATGATGCTTCGTTGTGTACCGTCGTGTACCAAGAAATTCGATCTGAAACAAGTGCAAGCTTATTTGATAGTACACAACGTGCATATGATACACTTGAAAACAAGAAAAGAAAAAACATGAAACATTTTGTAACACTCTGAAAATGAGACAAATTTTGCCAACAACCGAAAACATAGCATCAATCTCAAAGTAATGATGGGCACTGGATGCATGCCCTGTACTGTATATCCCATGCATGATATAAAAATGATTGTGCGACTTGAAAAACCATTTGGCAATGGCCTTGAAGTCTCATGTGTGTATTAGTTCCCTCAAAATAGTAGTGTTATGTTGACATACCATAGCAGTGAAAAGATCGAAGTAACAATACTTGTCCATAATAATTCAGAAACCGACCTGAGAAAGTGTAGTGGTGTTCTTTTTTTTTTTTTTTGAATGGGAGAGGGATCCCGAAGGATCCCGATTGCATTAGATATTTCTCGTAGCAGTACAAGCACACATTACACAAGGAGCTCTGAAGAAATGAAAATTACGTCCTTGCATCTTGCATAGAGGACCCTAGAATAACAAATGAAAACGCAATCCGGTCCTGGAAAACAGTTCCAGCCGAAGACCAGAGCCGTCGTCACCGGGGACGAACCACTTGGGGCGGCGGATCCGCTGCGCCATCTTCACCGGAGCACCCGCAGAGGACGTCACAGAAGCTTGACCAGAACTGAACTGCCTCCCATCTGGCGACGACGCGCCGGGAGGAAAGAACGGAGCCAGCAGAGCTCCAGAAGGTCGCCCTTCGACCAGAAGAAGCAAGACGGTGGTAGAGGCCGGCAAGCGAACGATCCGCGCCGTAGCTCCACTCCAATCCCGCCTGCTGATGTGCTCGGGGGTCGAGATTGCAGAGGCAGCATAACTGGAGATCGATCTTTCATCCACTGCATCTTCTCTTCCTCCACCACGGAGACATGAAGAAAGCTGCGGGGGAGAGATAAAAAGCTCCAGATCCGGGGTAGAAGCGGGCTTATTCATGGAGGCAGTAGTGAGGCCGCCCTCCCTCCTCAGCTCCGACCACCAGAGCACCACGGAGAGAAGAGCAGCCACCACGAATCGCCGGAAGCGGCTCGAGAGGTCCGACGATGCACTCCTAACAACCGGCATAGCGCCAAACGCCATCAAGGCAAGTCTAAATCTACAGCTACTATATACAGCGAGAATCCGGGCACCTCTCCCTAGCCATCGCCGACCGGCTGCGCCGTCAGACGAGGCATGGGATCGGGCTGGTCTGCCCTTGGTGGCTCTCAAGCGGAACGGAAGGGGAAAGAAGGAGGAAGAAAGGAAAGAGAGCCGATAGTGGTGTTCATTTCTACCCACGCGCTCATCGGCATGCGGTCAAAATAGGTGAGGGCGGAAGGGGCAAGCAGCGGCCATATGGACGGTAGCTCCGTTGACCTGGCTGCGCGTGGGAGAAAGAGGCCGAATTTAAACTTCTCCCCGCCCGAGCGCTTGCGGATAGAGGCCGCTCCATATCAACACCCCTTCCGACTAAGATCGCTATATAGACAATTATTAAGCTGATCGATCCGATGTAGTGATTTTGCTAGAGTTGCTCTAAGAGTTAAGCACCGCAATAGTTTCCCGATCTTGTAGTTTTTTTTTTCCCGATCTTGTAGTTGAGGGATGGTTCCTAGATTTTTTTTTGGGAGGGATTTTTGAGTACTACTTTCTGAGTCAATGCACGCTAATTTCCGCACGAGCATGACAGGCCGGTAGCACACACCTTAGTGAATCGGTGATTCTCGTCAAAGTTCTAATTAGTTGATCTACGCAATTAGTATAAACTACACATTATTGGGGTGATCTTACACATGTCAAATTGTCGGAAGAAATTTCCACACACAAAAATATTTTTCTGAAGAATGGCTTACCGCAGCCTCTCAGCATTTTTGTCCTTTTTATAGGTGGATTCGCTTCCTCGTTGATCTTTGAAGTTTGAATATCTATCCGATCAATCATGCGTTATTAATTATATACGCTGCTAGAGTACATTTCATACGACGAACAACTAGGCTGCTAAGCAAAACAATCCATGGGAAACTAATTAACATGCCCGTACGCATGCACTTCCCTTTTTTGGCTTCTTGCTACTAATATGAATTGAGCGTGTATAGTAAAAAATATGAATTGAGCGTACCAACCCTTAACTACAATGGAGACAACTTCCTTGATCGGATGATAAGATCTCGCGGGTCCTAAACAATCTGCACCGGCGATGAGCCCGGGAGAGAGAGAGAGAATGGTGTGTCCATGGAGTAATTGACCGAGTCGATTTTCTCGCAGTAGGTGAATGTGTTTTCAGCGCTTTGATCATTGAGAATCCAACGGAACACGCGCAGACTTGAAAGTGAAAGAACGTCACTGCTGTACCGATCGTTTTCTGAACTTACTGCTACCAATTTCACCTACGGCCCCATGCGGTCATCAATTATATCATCGTCAACGACCGATCCCAAATACCTTGCGTGAGCCGTTAAGTATATACTCCCTCTGTAAACTAATGCTGTACTTCACTGTAAACGCACGCTGAGTTCATAGTATTAGAGAGCAAGGGACAGTTTCAGTCGAGTGAGATAGCAAAGGACAGTTTCAGTCTCTGCTTATCGACAATGGTGACCCATTTAAACAAATTTAATACATGCAATTTGAAAGACCCACCGGATGATGACCCACGGAACAAAGTACAATTTGCGCAAAATCCATGGTGAAAGTACAGCATTAGTTTACAGAGGGAAAGTACAGAATGCCAACATACACCCCCCACTCCCCAAAAAAAGAAAAATGATGCCACATCCATGCATGTATGTGGCAGAAAGTGGAGTAGATTAGTGAATGAACAAATGAAATGAAGCTACCAAATCCTTCAAGATAAAGCAGTGGAAAGTTAGCAGGTGGAGACAACAAGGCATGCACAAGCGTTCCAATGACTCGGTCCCGGCGCTTCTCGTTCGTTTTCTTCTCGCTGAACAATCATCATATCTACTTACATCATCGTGTGTGGAGTATGAATTAGAGAAGCTTTTGTTGTAGCTAGGTTAGGGTTAGTATTTTAGTGGAGCCGACGTGGACCAGACCGATGATACGTACGTGGTAGTTTTTTTTTTTTTGACCTCAAAAAAAAAAAAAAAAAAAAACAGGCTGACCGTTTTGCTCACATGGCATGCAAGTTGCTCCTGCGCGCCCTGGTCAATGAAGCAAGAGTCATCCTTTACTCGGTCGTGAACCGTGCCCATGACACAAAACCTACTCCCTTGTCAAGTGTCAATTGATTCTTTAGGACAGCAAATAGATTTGTTCAGATTAATTCATGCAGGATTTCGAACTGTTTTAAGGGAATTCGTAAGTACGGAAGAGGCATGTACCTTGTAATTACTGTAACCATGAGTTGTGATTTATAACTGAATGCTGAAAATAGTTTATGTTTTTATTCCAATTCAATTCAATCACCAAAATAGGACAACACCCCGCCCCATCCTACTGTCTCCAGCCAGCCCTGGCGAGGCCTTGCTGGGGACGCCGTGGCCGGTCGCGTCGTAACGCAGTCTCGACCTCGGAACTCCACGCCGCATCATGTTCTTCTCAAGCGGCCTCGGTGCTCCGCGGCACTGCTGATTCCTTCCCAAAAGAATTGAGTGACCTAAATTTCAAATTGAGACGACTGACTGACGTCCAGCTAAACTTTACAAATAGCAAACACGCACGAAAAATATCTACCCTAGATGAATGCAACATATGGAGGAGTACATATATACACTGCCAATATTGGCAGCGCTCCAGGACAAATATATCTTGAGTTCAGAAGATATAGACCGAAGAGCTCATTGTTAACTGTTACGTGTGTACTTCTCTCCTCCTTCCTTTAGGTTTGACTCACCTACTTACCAATTTTTTAGTTGATTAGTTCTCCTATATAAACCCTCCAACCCTGTCATCTTACTCCACACAAGCTCATCACCATCTGGAGCATCCAACAAACAGGAGCCTCCAAACCAAACCAAACTCGTAAGCGAAAGGAGCATCCAACACACAAAATCCGAGCTGAGCTTCATTCATGGCAACCATAACTGCTAGTGCCAGTCCAGCCATGCAAGAAGCAGCAAAGACGCCAAGCGCCTCGCCACCCCGCGCCATGGCCGCCTCGACGGCCTCGCCGGCTCGCTACCGGCCTTCGCTGCTGGTCATATTCAGCGCCTGCCTCGTCCTGATCGGCGCCGGTGGGCCGCTCTTGCTGCGCGTCTACTTCGTCCACGGCGGGCAACGCCTGTGGCTGTCTGCGCTGCTCCAGATCTCCGGCTGGCCGCTCCTCCTCCCGCCCCTGTGCGTCTCTCTCTTCCGCGGCCGCCGCCACGGCATCGCCAACCTCCTCCTCCCGCTTCGCCTCGTCAGCGCGGCCGCCGTGCTAGGCAGTTTGTACGCCGTGTCGTGTTTCGTCTACGCGATGGGGTCGCAGGCGCTGCCGCTGTCCACGTCGTCGCTGCTCCTGGCGACGCAGCTCGCCTTCACGGCCGTGTTCGCGTTCCTCTTTGTTGGGCTCCGCTTCACGCCCTTCTCCGCCAACGCCGTCATGCTGCTCATCATCGGCCCGGCAGTGCTCGGTGTCGGGCCGGGGTCTGGGAAGCCGGCTGGCGAGCCATCCAAGACGTACTGGACCGGGTTCTGCGAGGGCATCGCTGCAGCGGCGCTCGCCGGGCTCGTGCTGCCGCTCGTTGAGGTCGCCATGGAGCGATACGGGCGCCGGACGGGACCCGCGGCCAGGACGCCGCCTCCCTACTCCACGGTGATGCAGATGCAGGCCGTGATGGGCGCGGCCGGCACGATGGTGTGCCTGCTCGGCATGGCCATCAAGAGCGACTTCGGGGCGCTGCGGAGCGAGGCGGCGACGTTCGGGCTTGGTGAGACAAACTACTACCTGGTGCTCGTGTGGGACGCCGTGTCATGGCAGCTGCTGAACCTGGGCATCATGGGGCTCATCACCTGCGCCTCCTCGCTCCTGGCCGGCATCATGATCGCCGTCCTCCTGCCGCTCTCCGAGATCCTCGCCGTCCTCTTCCTCCACGAGAAGTTCGACGGGCCAAAGGGCATCGCACTGGTGCTCTCGCTCTGGGGCTTCGCCTCCTACATGTACGGCGAGAAGGTCCAGCAGAAGAAGGTGGAGGCGCAGAAGAGCGAGCTGCTGCAGCAGCAGGTGGCGAGGAAAACCGGAGACCTGGAGCTGGCTGCCCCTTGATATTATTGGTGTAGTAAACTTTTTCTTTTTGCCATTCAAAAGTACAAACTATAGATACATACATTTCGTAAGACATTGTTTCATTCTATACTAGCTAGGTAGCACAAAGAAATCAAGTGGTACCGTTGAGTTAATAAAGCGTACTATTCAGAAATGTTCTTTTTGTTTAAAAAATGCCTATTCAGAAATGTTCACTTCTCGGAAGTGGAAGATGTGAGCACGCCATCGCTAGGGTTCCCCTTCTCTTGTGACCTGGGTCGCCGTTGAGTCCTTCCCGTCGTTCTTCTTCCTTCCGCTCCCCTCTGATCTCGCGTTCGGGCTGATCCGGGCAACCTTGCATTGCTTCCCGGCCTTGGCGTGGCGGTGGTGGTAGGGTTTTAGTTTGTGAAACTTCCCCGGCGCCCCCCCCCTCGCGGTATATCTATTCTCTCTCTCTCTTGTAACGGTTACTTTGGTTCGTAATATATGGTTTCAGGCCAGCGTAAGCCCGCCGTTGACGCGTAAAAAAAAAAACTACCCCAAAGCGCTGAACCAGTTCGACGATGGCAACCACAGCATCGGCTTCGGCTGTTCACGAGGACAAGGAACTTGAGGATCTGATGAACGGATTGGGCATTGACGTAGGAGAGATATGACCTGGTCTATGAGGATGTGATACCGGTAGGAACTATGGAGGCTGGCTGGTGATCAGCAAAGTGCATACAAAACCCGAGGATGGTGATTTCCTGTTTTACAAGAATATGAGAAGCGCATGGGATTTGGCCCAGACTGTCAAATTTCGATCTTTGGGCAATAATCTTTATACTCTGCACTTCTCATGCCTTGGAGATTGGGACAAGGTGATGAATGGGGGGCCTGGACTTTCCAAGGCAACCTGTTCTGCTAACTCCATATGAAGGATTCACCAAACCGTCAACGATTGACCTCAACACTTTCAAAATATGGATACAAATCCATGATCTGTATTCTGTCGGATGGGTTTGGCCCTTTGATGAAGCTTCTTGCAGGAAAGGTCAGCGAGTTTTATGCAGAGGAGCAGGGTTTCGGTGATTTTGCTGGTAACTTTTATAGAGTAAAGGTTACATTAGATTTTAGAAAGCCTCTAAAAAATCATGTATCAATTGTTAAGAAGAAGAAAACACAGATTTTCAAAGTGAAGTACGAAAGACTCCTGGACACAAGAGAATGATATTCTACCAAGTAATGGTGTATGGATCTGCAGTCCACCATTGTTTTGAGATTCATGCCATGTTTTTCAGCCAATTTTGTTTTGCTTCAGGGTATTACGTTAGAGTTTTTTCTTGTTCCAAAGTGTAGCATAATGTTTTGCTGTATACCTTCGTCTACCAGCAAATTTGATCGGAAACAAGTCCATTCTTATTTGTTGGTACACTTTGAAACAAGACAAAAACTCAACGAAACATTATGTAACAAGATTTTTTTTGCAAACTGTCAAATATCGTACTAGCACGAATCTCAAAGTAATAACAAACGGGGATGCATACGCGATGTATCCCGTGCATGGTAGAAAAATCACTCTCGACATTGACCTTGACGTTTGATGTGTGTCTTGTTATGTTGACATACTGTACTAGTGAAAAGAATGAAGCAGCAATACTTATCCATTATAATTCACAAACCGACCCAAGCAAGTGTAGGTACAACAACAAAATTTCAGTTTTCCGCAGGAGTATGACCGGGCCAGTAGCATACACACCTTATTGACTCGGCAATTTCCGTCAAAGTTCTAATTAGTTTATCTAAGCAATTGGTATATAGTACTTACACATGTCAAAATATCCGGAGAATTTTCCACAAAAGATCTTCCTTTTCTGAAGAAGGGTTTACAGCGGGTTCTCAGTATTTTTGTCGTTATTATACGTGATTTTCGCTTCATCGTTGATCTTTGCAGTTTGAACCAATCAATCATGCGTGACTATATCTGCTGCTACATTTCATACGACGAACAGCTCGGCTGCTAAGAAAAACAATCCTGAAAAACTAACATCTCCTTGGGCACTTCCTTTCTACTAGCTTTTTCTGGTATCTATACTACTATTAAAAGAGCAAACTTAAATTCCTCTAAACCCATCCAGATTAATGTACACAGGACAATTAGCACCCTTTGATCTAATCCACTTAACGATATCTAAGCGTCCATTTTGTCTCAATGGTCTGCCATCCATTTGAAGGGCCAAGGTTAAATGTTCTGCCATCAATCCACGTCCTCGCGTCCTGCTCTCGCGATCGACCCGGATCACGATCTCAACTGCCGCCGCACCTCCATACCCATACACCGCCCAACCCTAGCTTCCATGGCCGCACCGCTTATGACGCCGGCGACGGCGACGCTAGCAATCTATACTGGGACGTCTCGGGAAACGGAGATCCAGGCCACCAGGCCGCCTACGCCGGTGGCATGCGTCCGAGTCCGCCAAGCCGCCTCCACGACCGGGCCAACGCCGCGACCCCATCCAGACTCGACCGAATCTGGTTCCCGCAGCCGGCGGCGCCGCCTCGCCATCCTGGATCATCTCGCCTCTCACTTGCCAAGGTGCAGTGGCTATTTTGTGGTTCCCTATCCCAAGAACACATTACTTGCATGCTTGGGCTACTCCCTGTCCACAGGTATGTCGCCGTGTGCTCTCCATCGGTTTCACAAGAAATCAAGCTGGTACGCAATTAACCGAAGAACACATGCATATGGCCTATATAATCCATCACCTGCATGCTTGAGCTAGCCCTTGTGTACGTCTGTGTTGGCGTATGCTTTCGATCGGTTTAGAAGAAATCAAGCATGTACGGACGTGTGCTAGCGGTTCATGTGTGCACATGTACGTGCACGATACAATGGTGAAAAGCAACCGTACTAATTCATGATAGTGATTCATGTGTGCAAGATTTAACTTGGAAAAGAAACCTTGGTTCTTGTAGCAATTTAGATTAGGACTTTGGTCTCTCCATGATTCTGTTGTTGTGGACGGCCGCTGTCGCCAATTACGGTTTCGGCGTCACACCCTGCTACTTTCGAATTTTTGTCCAAAAGGACCCCTGCTGAATGCTTTTGCCAGATCAGACCACCTGCGAAATAAAATGACAGATCAGATCCCTACGAATCTAGCGGCGGGCGCGCCAGGTGACACGTGTCACCGGCCGCCACGGCGTGCGGCGGCGGGCACCGGCCGCCAACACGCGAGGCGGCCAGCCAGGTTTCTCCGTTTTGCGCGCTCCAGGACGGAACGGAGCCCAGGCAGTGGGTCCGGCCGCCACGGCTCGTGGCGGCCGGCACTATTCATGCGACCGGAACAGTGAACCGTGATTTTTGAAAAAAAAACAAAAAAATCTGAAACTTTTTGGCAGCAAAGGCGATCGAGTGTTCTAAGTGGTTGCAAAATTTCAGATTTTTTAAATTCTTTTTGCTATTTTTTTGATTTTTTTCAAAAATCACTGTTCACAGTTCAAAAACACATGAACAGTGCCGGTCGCCTGGAGCCGTGGCGGCCGGACCCACTGCCCTGGCTCCTTTCCGTCCTGGAGCGCACAAAACGGAGGAACCCGGCCGGCCGCCTCGCGTGCTGGCGGCCGGTGCCCGCCGCCGCGCGCCCGCCACCAGATTCGTAGGGGTCTGATATGTCATTTTATTTCGCAGGTGGTGTGATCTGGCAAAAGCATTCGGCAGGGGGTCCTTTTGGACAAAAATTCGTTGCTTTCACGCAAGTGCATGGTGTACATGAGAAAACAATCAATTGTTAGATCGTTGGTCAATCACAAGACTAGATAAAATGGGCAATTTCATCATTTATTTTCCTTCTCTACTCTGTCTTGTCGTGACGAACAGGTCCCTCACCAATGCAGGGTTGCACGCTGCGCCTCGCGGACGCGGCTAGGTACCCAAAACTGATGTTATTAGCATGTCTATAACTAGCTTGTTTAATTCCACACACGTTTGACTCCATATGGGTAGAATATAGGATTGCATATCATCGATGGAATGGACAGCATACATTGTATGTAGAATTATTAGCGTGTCAAATGGCGTTTAGTATTTGATTGTCTCTTTTGTTCCCTATGCTGGTAAATTAATTTGTTTAATAATATGTTCATTACAGATCCTGAACGCGTAGTAGTTTCTGAAGCTTCTCCATTGGAATGCGCATGCCGGAAGGACAGTTAGAGCCGGCAACTTCGCCGTCGCTTATGGAGCTCCACACCATTGCCCAGTTGTACGAGAGCATGTTCAATCTGCTGCATTCAAGACTATGTGCAAATGGTGAGCTCTTTGCCAAATAGGAAGATTTGATGATTAGGCATATAGGCCCCATATGGTAGCTATAGCAATTCATGTGTAGTAGTGGGGATTATGGTCACACTCTGTCTAGGACTGCAGATAGCTAAGTCAATTAAAATGTATAATCTGCATATTATCTGAATTTTTGGTAGGGGCTTCATGAATAAGGTATGCAGTAGTTCTGACATGGTGCAGTGATTAATTCTTCACATGCATGAACGTGAAGAGATGGTGCTGGTGGATTCTAGCCGCAAGGTGAGTGGTTTGATCCTTAATTAACCCAGTTAAATCTTATATGGTTCTGAAGCATTTTTCATCCAATCTTCACGCACCTAAGTTATGATGCAGCTTCTTAGATGCCCTATGCACCTGGACGGAGGAAGTAATTATAAAAGAGAAAACTTAAATTCTCTTAAAGTCATGCAAAGTACATATTTTTCTGCGCATTGTGAACTGACATTTTAATGGTGATGAATGCTGTTCAGTTGCTTCAGATGATGGTATTTAATACCCCCTCCATCCAAAAATAAGTGTCGTAAATTTAGTACTAAATTAGTACAAATTTGTACTAGATCAACAACACTTATTTTAGGAAGGCGGGAGTATTTTGCAGCGGGGAACAACACAAAGATGTATTGTGTCATTTCCAAAAAAACTCAGTACAGAAAATTAGAATAAATAAATAATGCCATTTTGGCTTAACTCAAACTCCATCCTGCCACATGGTGTACATAGTGGACAGTATTGGTCACAAATAGCATCTAAGCGTTAGTACAGTGATCTTATGTTCGAACTTTCATTTGCCTCTTTTATTACAGGCATAATGGGGATTGATTAGGGCTCCTTTTCTAGCACGACATGGCTGTTCACCAGTGTCTGCTTTTTCCCAATAGATTTCTGGAGAAAAGAGTATGAATGTTCATTAATATCAATAAAGCACCACAGAAAGTCCAAATTGTTTTCAAACTGGATAGATTTTATGAAAATGGGATATTGTGTATGATTCTCTAGGAGGTAGCAGTATCTGATTACACACATAGAATTTGCTTTAGGGTACCCATGATCAAATATATTAGTGTGAGATGAGATACCGCACAAATATGTAATAAATCAATCAAGATTGGTGCTCGACTCTTGTAAGACATTATTCTTCATGCAGATAAAGCATGTTTCTGAAGTATGGCAAACTATGACATTAGTAAAACTTTTGTTTACATATATTCATATATACTTTGAATTGTAAAAACGTTCATTTTATTTTTTGTAACTTTGGCAATTGAGAACAACCATGACACCTCAATATGCATGGTAATAAAGTACAATACTTGCTCATTGTGGCTGATGTTTGTACATCTATTTCTTACTTCAAAATAAGCACCATAAGAATTCTTTGAAGCAAGTTTGAGGAAAAAGAATTTGTATACTTGAAAAAGGGCCAACTTATGAAAGGTGAAAGGGATAGGGCACCTACATATAACCCCCCTGCTTTCTTTGTTCCTTTCATCTGAACGATAAGTTCTGTAAATTCTTGAGCAATTATTTATGAAATCATCTTGTGTCTTTGTTGCAAAATTTTATATCTTTGCAATCAAAGCTTAAATGTACATTTATTTGCATTTACAAAGATATATAATGTTGTCAATTTGCTCAGCTTACTCTTCTCTAATTTCGACATTTTTCCTCTATAGGTGATGTGTACTATGTTGCTTTGGTTTGGACATACATTTTGCTCAATGTTTGTAGATTGATTTTTGTTAACTCTTACTATAGCTACGACATTGTCCACAATTCATTCATTGCAAGTGAGTTGTTCTGTTGCTCTTGTTGGATTTGTTTGGAAGTGCGAATGTATTGGTTATGTAGCAACCTGTTTTTTTTAATGACCATGGAACTTAATTTTGATGTTTTATCCGTGAATCTTAATAGTTCGATAATGATTTCTTTTGCAGATTTACATCTCCCATTTCTGTACGATGTCCTATGCTTCAGCATGTTGAGATCTTCTAATTTTTATTCCGCTTATATAAATTTCTCCTAGCTTAAGGAACTAGGTGATCAAGAGTTCTAGGACATGATACAATCTCACTATGAGAGTTAGCTCCCTGCTAAGTGATGTTAACTTTTTAAAATATGTAGATTTTTTTAAGAAGCTTCTTCATACATGATGCATGTTAGTGCATGTTGATTCTTTGCTCCATTTAGTACGCCTTGTGATTTATGATTCCCACCAAAGCTGCAAGAGGTTGCTAAATGTTTTTTTTTTAATGGTATTCAAAATATAAGATGCTGGTTTTATTTTTGTCTCTATCATTAAGGTGCTGGTAATGTGTTTATATTTATATTAGTCGAGACACCCATTACACGCATAATTTTATTATTTTGAATTGTTTGACGTAGACGTGCGTTGCATGTGCAAGCTTACTAGTGAAATAAGTGTACCAACACCCTCCAGACTCCAAGGCAAAAGACTTCTTGATCTCGAGGGTCCTAACCACCAGCCTGCACTATCGATGACCCCGCGAGAGAGAGAATGTTATGTCGATGGAGTAATGGACCAAGTTGATTTTCTCGCAGTAGGTGAATGTGTTTTCGGTGCTTGGATCGTTGAGAATCAAACGGAACGCGCGTAGACTGGAAAGTGAAAAAAAGTCACTCCTGCTATCGATTGTCTTCTGAACCTACTGCTACCTACTTCTTGCTGGAATTTTGTCTATTATGGGCCAAGCCCAATAGCAGTTTCAGAAATTCCTAATAAATCCTAGAGGCCCACGCAGCCCATTCGTGCAAGGCAAGAGGTGGAACTAAAGTTTAGTCCCACATTGCTAGTTTAGAGAGAGTTGGACCTCTTTATAAGGGAGGTTCTTTCCCCATATGTATGAGGATGAGAACAAGAGGGACATCCACGCGCGCTCCTCCTCCGCCGCCCGCCGCGCCGCGCCGCGGGTCGCGGGAACGAGCCGATGTCTAAATTTTTGCCACGCACGACGGGTATACGAAAGGTCACGAGGGAGCTGAAACGTTTTTCTGTAGTGGACACTGAATCCGAACGGCACGCCTCTTTGGCTAAAGTCCGTTTGCTTCGTCTCCCTCTCTCTTTTCACCTCCCGTCGCTACCCTCTCTCCTCCTTCTCTTGTGCCTATAAAAGGGATGTCGCTCCTCTCAGAGAGATGCACCAGAACTACTTCTTCCTCTCGCCACCGGTTCCTGAGCACTGCGCTGCTGCCACGATCTTCCCCATCCCGGCTTGCGGCGTGCACCGCAGGTCGGGACAGTAGGCCTCCGAAACCGCACCTCTTTGAGTCCTGTATGGGAGAAGGGTGATAAGGTTTTTGGGGAGCGCTCTGCGCGACTACTGACTGGTTCATCACGGACACTCCGGACACCAACGACGACCACTTCCCCAACGACGACTTCTTCCCCGACATCGACGACCTCTTCTACGACATGGCTGGCGAGGATGTCGACCTCAAGAACAGTGCTTCTGCTGACCCCAATAACAGTGCTTCTGCTGCTGCACCTGCATCGTACGTATACATGCTCTTTCTACTTGATGTTCTGTTTACTGCCCTAGTGCCTGCACTAGATTTGTTTGGTTCTAGTTCATATATGCAGATGTTATTTACCTTCTCTTTGGTAGATTGCATGATTTGTTTTATCTATTCTGTATTAGTCATGCTTTATCTACCATTTCTATTAGTAAAATTATTTGGTAAATTGCTCATTAATCCAACAATCCAAAAACCTTATCATAGGCAATTTACCCCAAGTGGTTTTGCTGCATCTATGAGGCCTCCTATGTTTGAAGGTGTGCACTACAAGAGGTGGCGCGTGAGAGCAGTCTTATGGTTTCAAACCATGAGTTGCTATGACGCCACTCTTGGCAAACCGGAAGGAGATTATGATGCTCAACAGGAGCAAGTTTTCCAGAAAATGGATACCCTGTTTAAGGCTGCTCTCTTGAGTGTTCTTGGTGAGAACATAGTTGATGCTTATGCATCAATTGATAATGGAAAAGATATGTGGGACGCACTCGAGGCCAAGTTTGGGGTCTCGGATGCCGGCACTGAGCTGTACATCATGGAACAATTCTATGACTACAGGATGACTGAAGAGCGCTCCGTGGTTGAGCAAGCTCACGAGATACAGTCATTTGCTAGAGAACTTGAGCACTTCAACTGTATGTTACCGGACAAGTTTGTTGCCGGAGGCATCATCACTAAGCTTCCTCCTACGTGGAGGAACTTTGCTACCTCTCTGAAACACAAGAGACAGGAGTTTTCCGTCCCGGATCTCATTGGTACTCTTGATGTCGAAGAAAAGGCGAGAGCAAAGGATACACGTGCTCGAGGAATTGAGGGAGGATCTAGTGCCAATCTGGTACAGAAGAAAAACTTCCAGCCCCACAACTTCAAGAACAAGGGCAAGTTTAATGGTAAAGCAAAATTTGATGGGAAGAACAAGGCTGTACAGCACACGAACTTCAAGAAGAAGAATGGCAAGAAGAAAGGTGTTTGTCATGTGTGTGGAGATCCTGATCATTGGGCTCCTAGTTGCCCTAATCGCTATGACAAGCGTCATCTTGGGAAAGGCGGCAAAACCGCTAATGTTGTCATTGGAGACACTGACATGAAGGATGCTGGGTATGGTATATTTCCTACTATTCTTTCAGTATGTCATTCTCCTGATTGGTTAATTGACACGGGTGCTAATGTGCATGTATGCGGTGATGTTTCCATGTTTTCGTCTTGTCAGACCGCAGGGACTTCCACCGTGCTGATGGGCAACGGTTCAAGTGCTTCTGTTCATGGTGTTGGCACGGTCGATCTGAAGTTTACTTCGGGGAAGATCGTGCGGCTGAAGAACGTGCATTATGTCCCCTCCGTCAATAAAAATCTTGTTAGCGGGTCTCTTCTGTGTAGAGATGGCTACAAGCTTGTCTTTGAGTCGAATAAATTTGTAATTTCCAAGTATGGAACCTTTGTTGGTAAAGGCTATGAGTCAGGAGGCCTATTTCGTTTATCCTTATCAGACATTTGCAATAAAGTTGTTAATCATATTTGCAACAATAGTGAATCAAATGTGTGGCATTCACGTCTTTGTCATGTTAACTTTGGTTGCATGTCGCGACTAGCGAAGTTAAACTTAATCCCTAGTTTCACCACTGTCAAGGGATCTAAGTGTCAAGTGTGTGTGCAAGCTAAGCAACCTCGTGAGTCTCATGTGACTGCGGAAACGAGAAATCTTGCACCACTAGAGCTCATACATTCAGATCTATGTGAAATGAATGGTGTTTTGACAAAAGGTGGAAAGAAGTATTTTATGACGTTGATTGATGACTCCACTAGATACTGTCACGTGTATCTTCTGAAATCTAAGGATGAGGCTTTGAACTATTTCAAGATCTATAAAGCTGAAGTGGAAAACCAACTTGATCGGAAGATCAAGAGGCTTAGATCCGATCGTGGTGGAGAGTATTTCTCAAATGAATTTGATTCTTTTTGTGCGGAACATGGTATAATCCATGAGAGGACGCCTCCCTATTCACCTCAGTCAAATGGGGTGGCCGAAAGAAAGAACCGTACTCTAACTGATTTGGTTAACGCCATGTTAGACACATCGGGTCTCTCCAAGGCATGGTGGGGGGAGGCGATATTGACTGCATGTCATGTCCTAAACCGAGTTCCCACAAAGAACAAAGAGATAACTCCATTCGAGGAATGGGAAAAGAAAAGGTTGAAGCTCTCTTATCTACGAACCTGGGGTTGTTTGGCGAAAGTCAATGTGCCGATTCCAAAGAAGCGGAAGCTTGGACCAAAGACTGTGGATTGTGTTTTCTTGGGATATGCTTTTCATAGCATTGGTTATAGATTTTTGGTTATGAAATCTGAGGTACCTGACATACATGTCGGTACGATCATGGAGTCGAATGATGCGACTTTCTTTGAAGATATCTTTCCCATGAAGGATATGGCTACCTCATCTAATCAGGAGATGCCTAGTTCATCGACTCAGGAAACAGTTACAATTACTGAACCTGTCATTTCGATGGAACACTTTGAAAATCCTGTGAAGGAGAACAATGAAGTTCCTACTAGGAGCAAGAGACAGAGGACTGCAAAGTCTTTTGGTGATGATTTTCTTGTGTATCTCATAGATGACACTCCCAGTTCTATTTCAGAGGCCTATGCTTCTGAAGATGCTGACTACTGGAAGGAAGCGGTCCGTAGTGAGATGGATTCCATCTTGGCAAATGAAACTTGGGAGATAACTGATCGACCTTATGGGTGCAAACCTATAGGGTGCAAATGGGTGTTCAAGAAGAAACTTAGGCCTGATGGTACTATTGAGAAGTACAAGGCTCGGCTCGTGGCTAAGGGTTATACCCAAAAGGAAGGTGAAGACTTCTTTGATACTTACTCACCTGTGGCTCGACTAACCACTATTCGAGTACTACTTTCACTTGCTGCCTCACATGGTCTTCTCGTTCATCAAATGGATGTTAAGACTGCTTTCCTAAATGGAGAGTTAGAAGAGGAAATTTATATGGAACAACCAGATGGGTTTGTAGTAGATGGTCAGGAAGGGAAAGTGTGCAAGTTGCTGAAGTCTTTGTATGGACTTAAGCAAGCACCCAAGCAGTGGCATGAGAAGTTTGAAAGAACTTTAACAGCCGCAGGCTTTGTTGTAAACGAAGCTGATAAATGTGTGTACTATCGCCATAGTGGGGGCGAGGGAGTTATCCTTTGCTTGTATGTTGATGACATACTGATTTTCGGAACAAATCTGAAGGTTATTAAGGAGGTCAAGGATTTCCTATCTCTTTGCTTTGAAATGAAGGATTTAGGAGTGGCTGATGTCATTCTGAACATCAAGTTGTTGAGAGACGATGATGGTGGGATTACATTACTTCAATCTCACTATGTGGAAAAGATCTTGAGTCGCTTTGGCTATAGTGACTGCAAGCCCTCTCCAACACCATATGATGCTAGTGTGTTGCTTCGAAAGAATCGAAGAATTGCTAGAGACCAATTGAAATATTCTCAGATTATTGGCTCACTTATGTATTTAACCAGTGCTACAAGACCTGACATCTCTTTTGCTGTTAGCAAACTGAGCCGGTTTGTCTCAAAACCAGGAGATGTGCATTGGAAAGCTCTAGAGAGAGTTTTGCGTTATTTGAAAGGCACTGCGAATTATGGAATTCACTACACTGGGCACCCAAAGGTGCTTGAAGGGTATAGTGACTCAAACTGATCTCTGATGCTGATGAGATAAAGGCCACGAGCGGATATGTATTCACTCATGGAGGTGGCGCTGTTTCTTGGAAGTCTTGCAAGCAGACCATCTTAACGAGGTCAACAATGGAAGCAGAACTCACATCACTAGATACAGCTACGGTTGAAGCAGATTGGCTTCGTCGGCTCTTGAATGACTTGCCGGTTGTTGAGAAACCTGTACCGGGTATCCTTATGAAATGCGACAATCAAACTGTGATCACGAAAATGAGCAGCTCAAAGGATAACATGAAGTCATCAAGACACGTTCAGAGAAGGTTAAAGTCTGTCAGAAAAATGAGAAACTCCGGAGTTATTGCATTGGATTATATCCAAACGTCTAAAAATCTGGCAGATCCTTTTACTAAGGGTCTATCACGTAATGTGATAGATAATGCATCGAGGGAGATGGGTATGAGACCCACAATATGAGTTGTTCACAGTGGTAACCTATTCTTTGTGATCGGAGATCCCGTGAATTAGATGTGGAAGACAAGCTGTTGGTCAACTGAGAGGAGAGTATCCTTACTGTTAACAATACCACTCCATGAAGATGCAATACTCTCCTAAATCTGCATGGCAGGTTGATGTATATCTTAATGTGTTCTAAGTGGCTCATTGAAGCAGAGATGTTGTCCTGCAGAACATCTTTTGAAGAACACACCTATATGAGTTTGATTGTTAAACGTCGCAATCTATGAGAGTAGGGTTCTCTCTAATAAACTCATGAAAGGTCCCGGAGTATGACGCATAAGCTCCACCCGCGGGGAAGACCCACGGTAGCCCAGTATCGGTCAAGGCTTTGTGTGAAGCTAGATTCGCAGAAAACTTGCAGTTCAAGGCCCAGTCCACTGTTCAAGTTGCTTACTAGTGCAGCATAGAGTTTTAGGTGGAAGTTCAACTTAACAGTCTCCACTGCAGTACCGGTATATAAAACAGTGTTTTAGAACCAAAAGGCAAATTTTGTGTGCCTCTGGGATCTGGTGGGGGATTGCTGAAATTTTGTCTATTATGGGCCAAGCCCAATAGCAGTTTCAGAAATTCCTAATAAATCCTAGAGGCCCACGCAGCCCATTCGTGCAAGGCAAGAGGTGGAACTAAAGTTTAGTCCCACATTGCTAGTTTAGAGGGAGTTGGACCTCTTTATAAGGGAGGTTCTTTCCCCACATGTATGAGGATGAGAACAAGAGGGACATCCACGCGCGCTCCTCCTCCGCCGCCACGCCACGCCTCGTCACGACGCGCCGCGCCGCGCCGCGCCGCGCCGCGGGAATGAGCCGAGCCGATGTCTAAATTTTTGCCACGCACGACGGGTATACGAAAGGTCACGCGGGAGCTGAAACGTTTTTCTGTAGTGGACACTGAATCCGAACGGCACGCCTCTTTGGCTGAAGTCCGTTTGCTTCGTCTCCCTCTCTCTTTTCACCTCCCGTCGCTGCCCTCTCTCCTCCTTCTCTTGTGCCTATAAAAGGGAGGTCGCTCCTCTCAGAGAGATGCACCAGAACTACTTCTTCCTCTCGCCACCGGTTCCTGAGCACTGCGCTGCTGCCACGATCTTCCCCATCCCGGCTTGCGGCGTGCACCGCAGGTCGGGACAGTAGGCCTCCGAAACCGCACCTCTTTGAGTCCTGTACGGGAGAAGGGTGATAAGGTTTTTGGGGAGCGCTCTGCGCGACTACTGACTGGTTCATCACGGACACTCCGGACACCAACGACGACCACTTCCCCAACGGCGACTTCTTCCCCGACGTCGACGACCTCTTCTACGACATGGCTGGCGAGGATGTCGACCCCAAGAACAGTGCTTCTGCTGACCCCAAGAACAGTGCTTCTGCTGCTGCACCTGCATCGTACGTATACATGCTCTTTCTACTTGATGTTCTGTTTACTGCCCTAGTGCCTGCACTAGATTTGTTTGGTTCTAGTTCATATATGCAGATGTTATTTACCATCTCTTTGGCAGATTGCATGATTTGTTTTATCTATTCTGTATTAGTCATGCTTTATCTACCATTTCTATTAGTAAAATTATTTGGTAAATTGCTCATTAATCCAACACTTCTCACGTACAGATCTTCTCAACGACGGACCCAAGAACCTTGACGTGGTAAGAGCCGGCGCACTGGCAGTGCTTGGTGCATTGTTTAGCAACACGTTGAGTTCATATTACAGAGCAGTGGTCTCGTGGGACAGCAAAGGACAATTTTGATCTCTGCCTATCTCAAAAAAAAAAAAAAACTCCGTACACAAGTTTGAATAATGCATGGTGACCTGCTTATTTTTAACCTATCGGGTGACCCACGGAACAAAGTACAATTAGCTCAAAGTACAACTTAAACATACAGTCCCCGCAAAAAAAGCAACAACAATAATGCAAGGTTTTAAATCACGTATTTTCGCAGCTTCAGGGTTTTGCAACCTAGGTCAAGTTGCAGATTATCTTTGCAACAAATGTCTTGTTACAGTTTTTTTTTTTTTTTTTTTTTTTTTTTTTTGCAACAAAGATCTTGTTGCAATTTATATTTTTTGCAACATAGGTCTCACTGAAATTTATTCTTTTTGACAACAAAGATCTTGTTACTGTTTTTTTGCAACAAAGACTTTGTTGCAGAAACTCGTTGTAGTGGACATCGAGCAGCAAGCAGTGACCACGTCGGCCGAAACAAAGGCCGGTGCTCCCTTGGGACGGTGGGGTCATGGTGGACGCAGCTCCCCGCGGTGGACACGGACGCCGGTGCTTCCCCGGGATGGCTGATACAGCTTGAGTTCAGGCGCACCGCGATGGCCGATGCTCATGGTGGAGGCGGGCGGCAGCGGCGGCGCCCACGCCGGCGACCTTATCGGTGTGTTGCCGGCGGCGAGCGTCGGTGGCGATGGTCGGAGCAGCACGAGGAGGTGTGGGCTTGATTGAGAGCTCGGGAGGAGCACAGGTGACGACTGCACTCAAAGGGATCCAGATCCAGATCCCGCAACACACCAATTGTTGCGGTGAGGAGATTGCAACAACAATTGAGTTGCAAAACTTAGTCTAGTAATGCGTTGCTCCTAGCTATCTGATTAAATCAGATCCAACGGCCAGGGTGGCGACGGACGCATGCATTGTTATCCGTCGGGTGATCCTAATCATTTCCCATAACAATAGCGAGGTATCGCGGAAGATATTTATAATGGCGTTTTCTAAGTAAGAAAATAAAAGCGGAACAAAAAACGCAGCTAATTAAGGACTAAAGAAACAAAAATACCGTGATGAACATGGGTGCACCTGTACCCGAATTGCAAAAAATATATAAAAAGGTCTAATATTTTTGAAACATTTTCGCAACAAGCATTGTCTAGTGTATTGCTCACGTGTAAAGTTTCGTGACAAAATGACTTTTGTGGTATTCTGGGCGAATAAAAACAAAATCAATACTATATTAAGCTTACCATTCACACATTTTGTAGTTGCATTTTTTTTCTTTTTGCCAACAATACCACGGAAGGCATTTTGTCACCAAACTTTACACATGAGTAATAACTAGACAATGTTTGTTGCAAAAAAAAGTTTTTGATTATTTTAATATGTATTTTCTCTAAATCAGGTACATGTGCACCTAGATTCCAAAAATCCACACAGCTAAGACTACCCATAGTGAGGAGTAACTTAGAGTAGTAACATGCATATGTTACTACATCTACTGGGGAGTAACATCTGTAGTGTCATGCAACACTTCATTTATTAGCTTGTAAAAGACTCATCTTGTCTTGGTATGTGTGATGTTACTCATAGTATGAGTAACTAGCTATGTTACTCAAATCATCTCTCTCCTCATTAAATCATTGCCACATAAGCAAATTTGCTGAGTTGGACCTTATGTTACTGCTGAAGTTACTGCCACTATGGGTAGTCTAAAGAAAATCCAACAATTAATTAATGAACTTATGGATTGATGATATATTTTCTTGCTGGTTGCAACATCATGAGTGTTCATAGGAGTCGCCGTGAAGCAGTCGTTAGCCGGTCAAAGCTTCAAGATAAAACATACGACAAAGAAAGATTGGATGCTAACTTATTAGGACTTTTTTTTTCTCATTGTCGTTTTGGATTAAAATTACGTGCACAATTGATCACATATTGCTTTTTTGTACATGTACACTTACAAGGTAATAAATTTGGTTATAACTGATGGCAAGCTATGCTATAGTGGCCGGTGGTTAGGATATCGCTACAAAGTACCATAGCTTAGCTTCCCAGGCTTCCAAAAAGTTAACTATAGCGGAGCTAGAACAAACAGAGATCCAGTGGCATGCCCATGTCATGTCACGTCGTAACATGCCCGTTGGATGTAGAATGGAGAGTCTAAGATAGAAATCAGTTTTTTTTTTTGCAATGAATGAAATATGTTTTTTTGAAATGAGTGAAATGTATTTTTTTTAATCGAGTGAAATCAGTTTTTGAAATGAGGGAAATATGTTTTAAAATGGGTGAAATTGTTTGTTCTTTCAATTGAGTGAAATCAAATGTTTTCAAAAAATGTAGTCAATGAGTGAAATATTGTAGCCATCCGTTGATTGTCGATTGGCCGGTCTAGAGAGGGGGGCATGTTATGTTACTGTTCACCGGTGACATGCCTGGTATGTTACTGGATCTCATTCCAGCTAGGCAGCTACAACTAGCAATTTAGATCCTTGCAAGAATGCCATGTATGTATCAGAAAGTGGATTACAGAACAACTTAAAAGAAGCTAGTAGTACCAAAATCTTTCAAGATAAAGAAATGAAAAGTTTGCCAAGTTGGGGGCAACTAGGGCACATGCGTTCTAATTACTCGGTCCCGGCGGCGGCCAGCCGGCCATGCAGATCAATTACCAAACATGCAGCTCAAAGCTGCACTTTCTCTGGAGGCGCTTCTACTTTGTTTTCTTCTCGCTAAACAATCATCACGTCTACGTACATGCATGTGTGGAGTATGTACAGTATTACTAGATAAGCTTTTGTTGTAGATAGGCTAGGCTTGGTATTTTACTGGTGCCGACGTGGACTAGACCGATGATACGTCGTGGTTGGTTACGGACGCGCGCGGAAGCGGGGTGCTTACGGAAAATGGTCAAATTTTAATCAAGAAAATTGTCAAATTTAATTAAAAAAGAGATAATGGTTAAATTAGACGCGGCACGTGTCCAGGCTCATGAAACGCTGACCGTTTCACTCACATGCATGCGACTTTGCTGCTTCTCCCTGGTCAATAAGCAAGTGTCAATGTGTCACCCCATACCCGGTCGTGAGCCGTGAGAAAAAGCAATCAAATGATTGTTTAGGACACTGAATGTGTTTTTCAGATTAATTCATGCAATAGGATTCGAACGGCTCCGGTGAAATTCATAAGTACGGAGGAGGCATGTAACTTGTAATGATACTCCCTCTGTTTTGCTTTTTATGTTTTTCTGCAAACTCAATTCAATCCGGTGAAATAGAAAAATATAATTTATTATGAATCTAATGAGTGTAATTTGATATTGTAGATGTTAATATATTTTTCTATAGACTTGGCCAAACTTAAAGATGTTTGACTTAGGACATACCTACAACTTTAAATATTTCTAAAAGTAGGAAACTATTATATGTCAAACGTGTAGTTGTCGCTAAGTGGTCTACGGATCTGGATGTAATTTTTATTGTTTCTGGCATTCGTTGTACCGTCATGATCGAAGAGGAATAGATCTGAAGTTTTCTCGCAAAAAAGGGTGTGCGACGCGTCCGCCGGCTGATCTTTTTAAAATATCAGGCGGGTCGCGAGCCGTTAGATCTGCCGCATTGAGCGGCCGAGCGCGTCTTCTACCATTGCAACACAGGTCTTGTTGCGGAATTATTTCCACAACACAGATCTTGTTGCAGAATTTTTTTGCAATAGTTGTTTTGTTGCAAAAAATATTTTGCAACAGAGGTTTTGTTGCTTTTTTTGCAACCGAGGTGTTGTTGCAGAAATTTCCGCAACAGTGGTTTTGTTGCAAAACATAGACCCATCATAGATCATTGCAACACAACATATGTTTCAGAAACATAGCCCATGTTGCAGAAGCGCGTTCGACGAAGGACGGTATGCCAGGCCTCACTTGGACGTGTGTCATGCAGGGGAGGTGGCGGACGCGGCCGCTGCTATCCGCGGGTGATGGTAAGCGTTTCCAAAAAAAAAAACAAATTTGCCTTTTACGATTTTCTGCCAATTCAATTCAATCACCAAAATGGAGAGCCTACTTATCAGTTGGATGAAAATAAAAAAAATGGTGTCATCGATTTCTCCCCTTTGTCTTCGCCCCCCACCCCCTTCTTTCTTTTTTCTCCGGTCAGGTCCCGGCGAGCCCTTGTAGGGGACTCACCTCGAATGTTCATGTTACTGTTGGTATTGATCTAAAGGCCCAATGGGCCAAAACGATAAAAAAAAATTAAGTTACGTTAAGGGGAGGAGGTCACGAACCAACGTTCGTACCCCCTCGACCCCAACTAACACGCCCTGATCGGGGGCGACCCAAACCAACGTGGTTTAGGTCCCCTGATCGCCAGCGCCACATATAAAGAGGAGGGCAGCTGGCCACGCACGATCTGACCTCGTTCACGTGCGTCTACTCTGCCCTCCTACATCCCTAAACCCTAATCCAATCTGGGGGAGCGTTGTGCGACGGGAAGGCCTTCTCCTACCTCTGCCCCGGTGCCGGGGCAGTGCCGCTGGCGCCCGGAGGGACGCCGCTACCTGCAGCAAGCATCTACACCGAGCCTGCATCAAGCCTGCGTCGAGCAGGCACGGGACTTCGCATCGCCTACACCAATGGCTGCTTCCATTGGTGGTAAGATCCTAATCTATCTCTGTTCGTATGTAATTAGGTGATCTAATGACTAGGCTTGCGATCCAATCATGTTGATCCTACTGGATTAGATCTAACAATGGTATCTTGAGCAAGGTTAAGCCTAGATTAGATCCCTAAGTTGATCTGTTTAAGTTGATGATCATGATTACGTACTAATGATTAAGGCTATTTGCCCTCTGTTTCGATTAAGGTCTAGGGTTTAGAGGTTTCGGTTAAGGTCTAATTTGCTACTGGATTCATGCTAGTCGGAGATCCATGATTATTAACAAGTTCTATTAAGTTTAACTAGCCACACTTCCGCATCAAGTTTTATCTTAGATTAGCACTGATTAAATCCTGTTAAGCAAATAGAAGGAGGAGAATCTATGATTAAGTGAAACCCAATTTTTCCCCAATTCTCGTCTGAAACCGAAACCCTAGATTTTTTCCCCAATTTTGTTCAAACCCTAGAAATGCAAGTCGCAAAATCAGAGCCCAAATGATGAATGAAAAGGAAAGAAGAGAAAAGTTTTGAGGCTCACCTAGATGATGCCGGCCTTCGGGGTCCGCACGGCTGCCGCCGTGCGCACACGCCATGGCCGGAACGCCGCCACCCTTCGGGATGGCGCGCGGAAGGATGCGGCCGCCTCTGCTGCACTCACGGACGCGCGCGTCGCCTGGCCACCGCGCCTTGAATGTCACCGTCACCGCCGAACGCTTGCGCCGCGCAGCCGCCGGCGAAATGAACCTCACGCGGCTTAACGGGCCATGTGCGCGTCGCCGGCAACCACCCTCGACAGAAGAGCGCGCCGGACTTGGTCCACTGCACGCTCATCCGGCAAGGGCAGCCACCGCGCCGCCATGGCCGGCCTGCCTTCGGCTGCCGACGCGGGCGCCATCGCCGTGGTCGCTCTCTCACTCTCTGGAGCGAGAAAATTAGGAGGAACAGGGAAAATGAGGGTTAGGGTTTCGACTGGTGGCAGTTTTGTTCCGCACAAAATCGATCTGATCCGTCCAAATCGATCAAACGGCCACCAGCAAGGCGAATGCCCGAGCGGGCCTTCGGGAGTGCTATCGGGCCGTTTTCTCGGTCGGGCTTCGGCCCAAGTTGTCTTGGCCCAGTGGGACTAGTTTTTCTTTTATGAGATTTTCTCTGCTGGGCCGAATGAATAATGGGTAGCTGTGGGCTATTGGGCAAAATTAAGTTTCTGTGTGTTTTCTATTTATTCAGTGTATTTTCGTATTATGATTATTCCCAAAATGTTCTTGCACTGTTATAAATAGAAAATTGCCAGAAAAATAATGTTGTTAAATTATGTTTTAGTTTTCTGAATAGAATGGAACCAACGAGAAATTTTATTTAGAAAACTCTTATGAAATTAAATGTTTGTGTCATTTTATGGCATATTAATGTGATCATTTTTGTAATACAGACCAACGTTGTTTTACAATTTTGAATCACCCCGTTAATTTCTTATTATTTTGTGCCCAACGGTGATATAATTTGGAGTTAATTTTTGCATGAAAATTGATCAAACCAACGTAGGTTAATTTTTGTGCAATTTAATTCAATTATGATGTTCTTTTCCTTTACTTATGATATTTTGAAATGATGACAGCTCCCGGTCCTCGTGGTTTCGAGAACATCGAGCCACTCACGGGAAACAACTTCCAAACATGGAAGGACTCGTTGCTATTGCACTTGGGATGGCATGAGGTTGACCTCGCGCTGAGGGAAAGTAAACCAGTGGAACCTGAAAAGGGTGCCACTGGGTATGCTGAGCTTAAGAAAGCCTATGATGCTAAAGTTGAGAAGTGGGAGAGGTCAAACAGAATGGCGCTCCTAATTATGAACTTCTCCATCTCGACTGAGATTAAAGGGGCTATTCCTGCTAAAGAAAATGCTGCCGAATATTTGAAATCGGTGGAAGAACAATTTAAGGGCTCAGAGAAAGTGTACGCAGATGAGCTTTTGCACAAGCTGCTTGCAAAATATGACGGGCAAGGAAGTGTCAGGGAGCACATTTTAAGTATGAGCAATGCCACGGCAAAACATAAAACCATGAAGTGTGACTTGAACGAAGAGCTTCTTGTGCTCCTAGTTTTTAGGTCACTGCCTGATACGTCTGAAACGTATCTATAATTTTTGATTGTTCCATGCTGTTATATTATCAATCTTTGATGTTTTTATATGCATTTACAGCAATTATATATCATTTTTTGGGACTAACCTATTAACTTAGTGCCTAGTGCGAGTTGCTGTTTTCTGCCTGTTTTTTGTTTTACAGAAAATCAATACCAAACGAAGTCCAAATGCCACGAAACTTTTTGGAGATTTTTTCTGGACATATACAATACTAGAAGCTTCGGGAGAAGACCAGACGCCGGAGGTGGTGGCCACGAGCCACCAGGGCACGCCTGGGGGGGGGGGGGGGGCAAGCGCGCCCTGGTGCCTCGTGGGCCCACCCTAGCTCCGTTTGACCTAATTCCACCACTATAAATTCCCAAAAAATCAAAAACCCTCAAGGGAGTCCACGAAATACTTTTTCCGCCGCCGCATGTTTCTGTTCTCGAGAGATCCCATCTGGAGGCCTTTTCCGGCACTCCGCCGGAGGGGGAATCGATCACGGAGGGGCTCTACATCAACCTTGCTGCCCTTCCGATGATGCTGCCCTTCCGATGATGCATGAGTAGTTTACCACAGACATTCGGGTCCATAGTTAGTAACTAGATGGCTTCTTCTCTCTCTTTGATCTTCAATACAATGTTCTCCTCAATGTTCTTAGAGTTCTATCCGATGTAATCACTTTTTGCGGTGTGTTTGTTGGGATCCGATGAATTGTGAGTTTATGATCAGATTATCCATGAATATTATTTGAATCTTCTCTGATCTCTTTTATGCATGATTATTATAGCTTCGTATTTCTTCTCTGATCTATTGATTTGGTTTGGCCACCTAGATTGATTTATCTTGCCATGGGAAGAGGTGCTTTGTAATGGGTTCGATCTTGCGGTGCTCAATCCCAGTGACAGAAAGGGACATGACACGTATGTATCGTTGCTATTAAGGGTAAAAAGATGGAGTTTATTCATATGTGAGTTTATCTTGTCTACATCATGTCATCGTTCTTAAGGCGTTACTCCGTTCTCTATGGACTTAATACACTAGATGCATGCTGGATAGCGGTCGATGTGTGGAGTAATAGTAGTAGATGCAGGCAGGAGTCGGTCTACTTGTCTCGGACGTGATGCCTATATACATGATCATTGCCTTGGATATCTTCATGATTATTTGCTTTTCTATCAATTGCCCAACAGTAATTTGTCTACCCACCGTATGCTAATTTCTTGAGAGAAGCCTCTAGTGAAAACTATGGCCCCCGGGTCTATCTAAATCATATACTAAAACCCTAAAAATATTTGCTGCACTTTTCTTTTATTTATTTTATTTTGTATTTTTGTTCCAATCAATCTATCTATCACATACAATTTAATTTTGCAACTTACCGCCGAGGGATTGACAACCCCTTGTTTGCGTTGGGTGCAAGGATTTGTTGTTTTGTGTGCAGGTGCTGCTAACGAGGTGTAGCGTGATTCTCCTACTGGATTGATAACCTTGGTTTCATAACCGAGGGAAATACTTATCTCTACTGTACTGCATCTCCCTTCCTCTTCAGGGAATTACCAACGCAGCTCACAAGTAGCAGGAAGAATTTCTGGCGCCGTTGCCGGGGAGACATCATCAACATCTATCAAGTACCTACACATAAAACTTACATCTCCTTGCATTTACTTTATTTGTCTTTGCCTCTCATTTTCATCTCCCCCACTTCTAAAAAGTTTTTACAAAAATGCAAAAATATTTTTCGTTTGCTTTTTTTTGTGTGTTTGCTTGCTTGCTTTATCGTTATGGCTAGTTCTATTCCCGTTATGCATTTCCCTCCGTACTTAGGAGACGATCCAGGAATTTTAAACTTTAAATATTTGGGTGACGAATCTTTAAAAGAAGCATGGGATAGATTATTAAGAATACAAGTAAGTGCTAGGCATCAGTTTCACCTTAAATTGTTCCTTAAAGGTTTTTATGTTGGTCTACCCCTTGCTCATAGACATGTCTTGGATTCTATATTTGAAAATGATTTTCTTGGGGGTGATGCCTTTGCAACCTACGAAAAGATGAAAAGTATATTTGGACAGCCAAAAATTGAAACTATCGAACCTATCACTCAAGAATGCTTTCATCAAACTGAGCAAATAAAAGAAATCAAGGCTAGTATGGATTCTAACTTTTGAGGAATATTCAATCTTTCCTAAAAAATAAATGGCAATGTGGTGTCACAAGATAGGAGGGTTGGTGCTTTAGATCACAAAATCTCTCTTTGTGTTTTGAGAGAAATAAAAACCCTTTGCACTAAGCTTGATCATCTAGTGCATATTATTGATAATGGCAAAGAAAGTGAAATAGGGGTTGCGAGGACTAAAACCAAAGATGACAATACTTAAAACTATGCATTATGCCTAGCTAGGGGCATAAAACAATAGCGCTTGTTGGGAGGCAACCCAATGAATAAAATCAATTTTTATTATTTGTTTCTGTTATTGTGAGTTTTCACTTTCATGTTACTGTTATGATTGTGTTTTTATGTTTTTAATTAGTGTTTGTGCCAAGTAAAACCTTTGGGATGATTTGGAAGATAGTATAATTGATGCTGTTTGGAAAACAGAAAGTTCTGCTTCCAGTGCTGGAATTTTGGTTCTGTACTGGAGCGTCAAAAAAATCTGAAATTTTTACACAGTATTTTTATATGAATTTCCCATGTTTTTCTAATTTTTCAGAAATTTTGGAGTTACATAAGTATGGATTTTAAATAGATTGCTACAGACTATTCTGTTTTTGACAGATTCTGTTTTTGATGTGTTGCTTGCTTGTTTCGATGAAACTATGGATTGTATCGGAGGGTATAAGCCATGGACAAGTTAGAATACAGTATGTATAATGCAAAAATAAAATATGAATGGGTTTGTAACAGTACTTAAAGTAGTGATTTGTTTTGTTATACTAACGGATCTCACGAAGGTTTTGTTGAGTTTTGTGTGATTGAAGTTTTCAAGTTTTGGGTGAGATCACGATGGATGAAGGAATAAGGAGTGGTAAGAGCCTAAGCTTGGGGATGCTCGAGGCACCCCAAGGTAATATTCAAGGAAGACTCAAGCGTCTAAGCTTGGGGATGCCCCGGAAGGCATTCCCTCTTTCTTCTACCAACCATCGGTAATTTTACTTGGAGCTATATTTTTATTTGTCACATGATATGTGTTTTGCTTGGAGCGTCGTGTATTATATGAGTCTTTGCTTGGTTTGCTTTTTAGTTTGTCACAATCATCCTTGCTGAACACACCTATTTTGAGAGAGCCACACGATCTTCATAATTTGTTAGAATACTCTATGTGCTTCACTTAAATTTTTTGAGCTAGGCAGTTGCTCTAGTGCTTCACTTAAATCTTTTTGAGCACGGCGGTGGCTATATTTTGAAGAAATAAACTCTCATGCTTCACTTATATTATGTTGAGAGTTGACAAGATTAAAATTTTGAAGAAATAAACTCTCATGCTTCACTTATATTATTTTGAGAGTTGATAAAATTAAAATTTTGAAGAAATATTTGCACTCTCATGCTTCACTTATATCTTTTTGAGAGTTGATGAAAGTAACAATAATTTGCACAAGATATGAATTTGGTCCGAAGTGATGAATATTCAAGAGGGATATAATAAAAACTTTCATATAGATCATTGGATATGATAAGTGTGATTCCTTGCAATAGTTTTGCGATATGGAAATGATAATTGATACGTCCATTTTGCATCATGTTTTACTACTATTATTTATAGTGTTTTTAATCAATATAACACTTTGTGGAGCAATTCAAATGCCTTTTCTCTCTTAATATGCAAGATTCACACAAGGAGGGAGAATACCGGCAGCTGGAATTCTGGACCTGAAAAAGCTCTGTCAAGATACCTATTATGCACATCTCCAAATGAGCTGAAATTTTCTGTAGAATTATTTTGGAATATATAAAAAATATTGGAAGCAAAAAGTACCAGAGGGGGCCACCCAGGTGCCCACGAGGCACCAGGGAGCGCCACCCCCCAGGTGCGCCCTGATACCTCATGGGGCCCCTGGCCCACTTCTGGCCCCCATTTTCTGGTATATAAGTGCATTTGACCTAAAAAATTATAGAGAAGACTGTCGGGACGGTGCGCCGCTGTCTCGAGGCGGAACTTGGGCAGGAGCACTTTTGATCTCCGACGGAGAGATTCTGCCGGAGAAACTTCCCTCCGGGAGGGGGAAATCGTCGTCATCGACAACACCAGCGATCCTCTCATCGTGGGAGGACTAATCTTCATCAACATCTTCACCAGCACCATCTCATCTCAAACCCTAGTTCATCTCTTGTATTCAATCTTTGTCTCAAAACCTCATATTGGTACCTGTGGGTTGCTAGTAGTGTTGATTACATCTTGTAGTTGATGCTTGTTGGTTTATTTGGTGGAAGATTATATGTTCAGATCTATTATGCTATTCAATTCCTCTCTGATTTTGGATATGAACATGATTTGTGAGTAGTTACTTTTGTTCTTGAGGACATGGGAGAAGTCTTGTCATAAGTAATCATGTGAATTTGGTATTCGTTCGATATTTTGATGATGTGTATGTTGTGATTCCTTTAGTGGTGTCGTGTGAACGTCGACTACATGACACTTCACCATCTTTGGGCCTAAGGGAATGCATTGTGGAGTAGTAATTAGATGATGGGTTGCTAGAGTGACAGAAGCTTAAACCCTAGTTTATGCGCTATTCCGTAAGGGGCTGATTTAGATCCACATGTTTAATGCTATGGTTAGAGTAATCTTAATTCTTCTTTCGTAGTTGCGGATGCTTGCGAGAGGGGGTAATCATAAGTGGGAGGCTTGTTCAAGTAAGAACAGCACCCAAGCACCGGTCCACCCGCATATCAAATTATCAAAGTAGCGAACGCGAATCGAACAAACATGATGAAAGTGACTAGATGAAATTCCCATGTGTCCTCGAGAACGCTTTACTTACTATAAGAGATCGTTCTGGCCTGTCCTTTGCTACAAAAAGGATTAGGCTATATTTTTGCACTCTTTGTTACTATTGCTATTTGTCACTTGTTACAAGTTATCTTGCTATCAAACTACTCGTTACCGACAATTTCTGTGCTTGCAGAAAACACCTTGCTGAAAACCGCTTGTCATTTCCTTCTGCTCCTCGTTGGGTTCGACACTCTTACTTATCGAAAGGACTACGATTGATCCCCTATACTTGTGGGTCATCAATACTCTTTTTTGGCGGCGTTGCCGGGGAGTGAAGCGCCTTTGGTAAGTGGAATTTGGTAAGGAAACATTTATATTACGTGCTGAAATTTATTGTCACTCGTCATTATAGAAAGTAATCCTTTGAGGGGTTTGTTCGGGGTATCTTCACCTCGACCGAAAACACCAAGAGTAGCTCCTCAACCTACTGCACCTATTGAAAAAGATATTTATGATGAGATTCCTCCGGGTATGTTAGAGAAACTGCTAGCTAATCCTTATGGAGGAGATGGAACGGTACATCCTGATATGCACTTGATCTATGTGGATGAAATTTGTGGATTGTTTAAGCTTGCAGGTATATCCGGAGATGGAGTTAAGAAGAAAGTATTCCCTTTATCTTTGGAGGGAAAAGCATTAATATGGTATAGGCTATGTGATTATACTGATACATGGGACTGGAACCGATTGAAACTAGAATTCCATCAGAAATTTTATCCTATGCATTTGGTTCATCGTGATCGGAATTATATATATAATTTTTGGCCTCGTGAAGGAGAAAGCATCGCTCAAGCTTGGGGGAGGCTTAAGTACATGATGTACACATGCCCCAATCATGAGCTCTCAAAAGAAATTATCTTACAGAATTTTTATGCTCGGATTTCTCATGATAATCAAAATTTGCTCGATTCTTCTTCGACTGGCTCCTTTATGAAGAAAACTATTGAATTCAGATGGGATCTTCTGGATAGAATTAAACGCAACTCTGAAGATTGGGAACTCGACAAAGGTAATGAGTCAGGTATAATACTTGAGTTCGATTGTGTTAAATCTTTTATGGCCACCGATGCTTTTCATAAGTTTAGCACTAAATATGGACTTGACTCTGAGATAGTAGCTTCCTTTTGTGAATCATTTGCTACTCATGTTGATCTCCCTAAGGAGAAGTGGTTTAAATATCATCCCCCTATTAAAGAAAAGATTGAGGAACCTGTTAGTGTTAAAGAAGAAACAATAGTTTACCATGTTGATCCAGTTGTGCCTACCGCTTATATTGAGAAACCACCTTTTCCTGTTAGGATTAAGGAACATGCTAAAGTTTCAACTGTGGTTAACAAAAGTCATATTAGAGCACCTAGACCCTCTGAACAAATTAAAGTTGAACCTAATGTTGCTATGGTTAAAGATCTCTTGGTTGATAATATTGATGAGCATGTTATTTACCTCTGCGATGAAGCAACTAGAATTGCTAAACCTGATCCTAAAGATAAAAACAGACCCATTGTGGGCATGCCTGTTGTCTCAGTTAAAATAGGAGATCATTGTTATCATGGCTTATGTGATTTGGGTGCTAGTGTGAATGCTATTCCGTTTACCTTATATCAAGAAATTATGCATGATATTGCACCTGTTGAAATAGAAGACATTGATGTTACTATTAAGCTTGCGAATAGAGATACCATTACACCACATGGGATTGTTAGAGATGTTGAAGTCTTGTGTGGAAAAATAAAATACCCTACTGATTTTCTAGTCCTTGGTTCTCCACAAGATGATTTTTGTCCCATTATATTTGGTAGACCTTTCTTGAACACTGTTAATGCCAAGATTGATTGCGCTAAAGAAACTGTTAGCGTTAATTTTGGTGGTATGTCTCATGAGTTTAATTTCTCTAAGTTTCGTAGATAGCCTCATGATAAAGAATTGCCTAGTAAAGATGAAATTATTGGTCTTGCTTCTATTGCCGTACCTCCTACTGATCTGCTAGAACAATATTTGCTAGACCATGAAAACGATATGCATCTGAATGAAAGAAATGAAATAGATAAGATGTTCTTTGATCAACCACCTATCCTTAAACACAATTTTCCTGTTGAAACTCTTGGAGGCCCTCCTCCACCTAAGGGTGATCCTGTATTTGAATTGAAGCAATTGCCTGATACATTGAAATATGCTTATCTTGATGAAAAGAAGATATATCCTGTTATTATTAGTGCTAACCTTTCAGCGCATGAAGAAAAGAGGTTGCTAAAAACTCTAAGGAAGCACCGAGCTGCTATTGGATATACTCTTGATGATCTTAAGGGCATTAGTCCCACTCTATGTCAGCACAAGATTAATATGGAGCCTGATGCTAAACCAGTTGTCGACCACCAACGATGATTAAATCCTAAGATGAAAGAGGTGGTAAGAACTAAAATATTAAAACTTCTGGAAGCAGGTATAATCTATCCCATAGCTGATAGTAGATGGGTAAGTCCCGTTCATTGTGTCCCTAAGAAAGGAGGTATTACCATTGTTCCTAATGATAAAAATGAACTCATTCCACAAAGAATTGTAACTGGTTATAGGATGGTAATTGACTTTAGAAAATTAAACAAAGCTACTAGAAAAGATCATTACCCCTTACCTTTTATTGATCAAATGTTAGAAAGATTGTCTAAGCATACACACTTTTGTTTCCTAGATGGTTATTCTGATTTTTCTCAAATACCCATATCACAACCCGATCAAGAGAAAACCACCTTTACTTGTCCCTTTGGAACTTATGCTTATAGATGTATGCCTTTTGGTTTATGTAATGCACCTGCTACCTTTCAAAGATGTATGACTGCTATATTCTCTGACTTTTGTGAAAAGATTGTTGAGGTTTTCATGGATGATTTTTTCGTTTACGGAACTTCTTTTGATGATTGCTTAAGCAACCTTGATTGAGTTTTGCAGAGATGTGAAGAAACTAATCTTGTCTTGAATTGGGAGAAGTGCCACTTTATGATGAATGAAGGCATTGTCTTGGGGCATAAAATTTCTGAAAGAGGTATTGAAGTTGATAAAGCTAAGGTTGATGCTATTGAGAAAATGCCATGTCCTAAAGATATTAAAGGTATAAGAAGCTTCCTTGGTCATGCTGGTTTCTATAGGAGATTTATTAAAGACTTCTCTAAAATTTCTAGGCCTCTTACCAATCTTTTGCAAAAAGATGTTCCATTTGTTTTTGATGATGATTGTCTAGAAGCCTTTGAAACACTTAAGAAAGCCTTAACTACTGCACCTATTGTTCAACCACCTGATTGGAACTTGCCTTTTGAAATTATGTGTGATGCTAGTGATTATGCTGTTGGTGCTGTTCTAGGACAAAGAGTTGATAAGAAATTAAATGTTATCCATTATGCTAGTAAAACTCTAGACAGTGCCCAAAGAAACTATGCTACTACTGAAAAAGAATTTCTAGCAGTTGTGTTTGCGTGTGATAAATTCAGATCTTATATAGTTGATTCCAAAGTAACTGTTCACACCGGTCATGCTGCTATTAAATATCTTATGGAAAAGAAAGATGCTAAACCTAGACTTATTAGGTGGGTTCTATTGCTACAAGAATTTTACTTGCATATTATTGATAGAAAGGGAGCTGAGAATCCCGTAGCAGATAATTTGTCTAGAATAGAAAATGTTCTTGATGACCCACTACCTATTAATGATGATTTTCCTGATGAGCAATTAGCTGTCATAAATGCTTCTCGTAATACTCCTTGGTATACAGACTATGCTAATTACATTGTTGCTAAGTATATACCCCCTAGTTTCACATACCAACAAAAGAAAAAGTTCTTCTTTGATTTAAGACATTATTTCTGGGATGACCCACATCTTTATAAAGAAGGAGTAGATGCTATTATTAGACGTTGTATACCTGAGCATGAACAGGAACAAATCCTACGGAAGTGTCATTCCGAAGCTTACAGAGGACACCATGCGGGAGACAGAACTGCACACAAGGTATTACAATCTGGTTTTTTATTGGCCTACTCTTTTCAAGGATGCTCGCAAGTTTGTCTCCTGTTGTGATGAATGTCAAAGAATTGGTAATGTTGGTAGACGCCAGGAAATGCCTATGAATTATTCACTTGCTGTTGAACCATTTGATGTTTGGGGATTTGATTATATGGGACCTTTTCCTAAATCCAATGGGTATACTCATATTTTAGTTGCTATTGATTACGTTACTAAGTGGGTAGAAGCTATTCCAACTAGTAGTGTTGATCATAACACTTCTATTAAAATGCTTAAAGATGTTATTTTCCCAAGGTTTGGAGTCCCTAGATATTTAATAACTGATGGTGGTTCACATTTTATTCATGGTGCATTCCGTAAATTGCTTGCTAAATATGATGTCAACCATAGAATTGGATCTCCCTATCATCCTCAAACTAGTGGTCAAGTTGAATTGAGCAATAGAGAAATAAAATTAATTTTGCAGAAAACCGTCAATAGATCTAGAAAGAATTGGTCTAAGAAACTTGACGATGCATTATGGGCTTACAGAACTGCTTATAAAAATCCTATGGGTATGTCTCCTTATAAAATGGTTTATGGAAAAGCATGTCATTTACCTCTTGAGTTTGAACATAAAGCATATTGGGCAATTAAAGAACTAAATTATGATTTTAAACTTGCCGGTGAAAAGAGGTTATTTGATATTAGCTCATTAGATGAATGGAGAACCCAAGCTTATGAAAATGCCAAATTATTTAAAGAAAAAGTTAAACGATGGCATGATAGAAGAATTCAAAAACGGGAATTCAAAGTAGGTGAGCAAGTTCTATTGTACAATTCTCGTTTGAGATTCTTTGCAGGAAAACTCCTCTCTAAATGGGAAGGACCGTATATCATCGAAGAAGTTTATCGCTCTAGAGCCATCAAAATAAACAACTCCGAAGGCACTAATCCGAGAGTGGTGAATGGGCAAAGAATTAAGCATTATATTTCAGGTACCCCCACTAATGTTGAAACTAATATTATTGAAACAATTACACTGGAAGAATACATAAGAGAGACCTTCCGGAACACTCCAGAACTCTGAAAAGGAAGAGGTATGTGATACGGTAAGTAAACCGACTCCAAAAATTCCATAAAAATATTTTCTGTCAGTTTTGGAATATTTATAAAAATACAAAAATAAGAAACAGCCAGGGGGACCCACCTGGTGCCTTCCCGACTCCGTTTTTCTTCTGGATTACTTGTTTTGCAAGATAAAAAATCTTTATGTATACTTCCAGACGTTTTGACCACCGTATCATAGAAATCTCCTCTGTTCTTGTTTCATGCTATTTTCCTGGCAGATCCGAAAGTATGTCGTCCCAAGACTCAGATGGGGAGAGCTTCGTATCGCACTATGTTGCAAATCCAAAGATCTATGGGGACATACACCCCTATGGATGGTCTGAGGAGGAGGATCAAGATGCCAACGTAAAGGGGACGGAGGACGCGAGTTCGGATGAAGACGCTGATCCTCTACCCCAACCAGGGGATATGCACGTGGAGTTCAAGAAGTCGAGCCTCCCAAACACAGTAAACAAATCTAAGATCCAATTTATCCCATCCCGTTTTCTGCAGGAAAGCAAGGAGGCATTATGTAAAAAGGTATTGAAACTTGAGCAAGAGGTCGATGATTTGAGGGAGGAAAATTTCATCCTCAAACGTAAGCTGAGCAAGCTCACTACTTCACCACCATCACCGAAGAAGGAGACTTGAGCACACGGGTATGGGCACTCCCCTTGGCTTGTGCCAAGCTTGGGGGAGGTGCCCCGGTATCGTATCACCATCACTTTTATTATCATTACCTATTTTTAGTTCGATCCTTAGTTATTTCGTGATCTAGTTGAATAAAAGTTTAGTATGATCTATTTTCGAGTGTTAGTTTCGTGATCTATCTATCTATCTATGTAATCGAGTTGAGAGTTATATAATAAAGAGTAGTTTGAGTTTTTGAATCTTTACTTTCATGTTCCAATTCTAGCAATGAAAATAATGAAAAAGATCATATGCTAATCTTATGGAAAGTAATGACATTACATAAAGAAAAGTATAAGTGGTAAAATTTATTGGAAGTTAACAAACATAGTATTAGTCAATGATGCAATTCATGAAAGAATTAATAAGGGAAGAGAAGATTCACATGCAAATATACTATCTTGGACATCTTTTATGATTGTGAGCCCCCATCAAGTATTTTATGTCAAATTATTGACGTTGGACAAGGAAGACAACGTAATGAGTTATGTTTGTTCATATTCACATAGAAGTTATATTGTTATAGATCCTCCAACATGTGGTGCTTGCCAATATCTTTGCTAGCCAAAAATTCGCACTAAGTAGAGATACTACTTGTGCATCCAAAACCCTTAAACCCAGTTTCATGTCATGAGAGTCCACTATATCTACCTATGGATTGAATAAAATCCTTCAAGTAAGTTGTCATCGGTGCAAAAAGCAATACAAATTGCCTCTAAATATGTCTGAACTTTTATTGTATGGGAAATAAGCTTTGTACGAACTTGTGATGGTAAAGAAATAAAAGCGACAGACTGCATAATAAAGGTTGCTATCACAAGGGGCAATATAAAGTGATGTTCCTTTGCATTAAGAGCTCTAGCATCCAAAAACAAAAAGCGCATGACAACCTCTGCTTCCCTCTGTGAAGGGCCTATCCTTTACTTTTATGTATTTACTTTTTATGCAAGAGTCAATAGTGTTCTCCTCTACTTCCTTTTTATTTTTCTCTTTTGCAAGCATCATGTGGTGGGGAAAAATCTAGGCACATATATCTAGTTGGATATGGGTGATCATGATTTATTATTGTTGACATCACCCTTGAGGTGAATCAGTTGGGAGGCAAATTCACAAGTCCCTATCTTTCTATGTGTCTGGCTGAAACTTTTGCTCCATATATATGTCGTGAGTGTTAGCAATCATAGAAGACTAAATGATGGTTGAGTATGTGGACTTGCTAAATAGCTCCTACATGAGACCCTTCCTGAAAATATGATGAATTGCAATTGCATTGTTGACTGAGAACATAGTTTGTTAGTTTTCAAGAAAGTTTATGCCTTATACTCCACTGTTGTGATGAATTGTTACTTGCTCATGAGAAGTTTATAATAATAAATATTGCCGTTATAATAATGATCATGATGCTTCTATGTCCGTATTTTATTTTTATCGACACCTCTCTCTCTCTAAACATGTGGACATGATTATCGATATCGGCTTTCGCTTGAGGACAAGCGAGGTCTAAGCTTGGGGGAGTTGATACGTCCATTTTGCATCATATTTTACTACTGTTATTTATAGTGTTTTTAATCACTATAACACTTTGTGGAGCAATTCTAATGGCTTTTCTCTCTTAATATGCAAGATTCACACAAGGAGGGAGAATACCGACAGTTGGAATTCTGGAACTGAAAAAGCTCTGTCAAGATACCTATTCTGCACATCTCCAAATGAGCTAAATTTTCTGGAGAATTATTTTGGAATATATAAAAAAATATTGGAAGCAAAAAGTACCAGAGGGGGCCACCCAGGTGCCCACAAGGCACCAGGGCGCGCCACCCCCCCCCAGACGCGCCCTGGTACCTCGTGGGGCCCCTGGCCCACTTCTGGCCCCCATTTTCTGGTATATAAGTGCATTTGACCTAAAAAAATTATAGAGAAGACTGTCGGGACGGTGCGTCGCCGTCTTGAGGCGGAACTTGGGCAGGAGCACTTTTGATCTCCGGCGGAGAGATTCTGCCCGGAGAAACTTCCCTCCGGGAGGGGGAAATCGTCGTCATCAACAACACCAGCGATCCTCTCATCATGGGAGGACTAATCTTCATCAACATCTTCACCAGCACCATCTCATCTCAAACCCTAGTTCATCTCTTGTATTCAATCTTTGTCTCAAAACCTCAGATTGGTACCTGTGGGTTGCTAGTAGTGTTGATTACATCTTGTAGTTGATGCTTGTTGGTTTATTTGGTGGAAGATTATATGTTCAGATCTATTATGCTATTCAATTCCTCTCTGATTTTGGATATGAACATGATTTGTGAGTAGTTACTTTTGTTCTTGAGGACATGGAAGAAGTCTTGTCATAGGTAATCATGTGAATTTGGTATTCGTTCGATATTTTGATGATGTGTATGTTGTGATTCCTTTAGTGGTGTCGTGTGAACGTCGACTACATGACACTTCACCATCTTTGGGCCTAAGGGAATGCATTGTGGAGTAGTAATTAGATGATGGGTTGCTAGAGTGACAGAAGCTTAAACCCTAGTTTATGCGCTATTCCGCAAGGGGCTGATTTGGATCCACATGTTTAATGCTATGGTTAGAGTAATCTTAATTCTTCTTTCGTCGTTGTGGATGCTTGCGAGAGGGGGTAATCATAAGTGGGAGGCTTGTTCAAGTAAGAACAACACCCAAGCACCGGTCCACCCACATATCAAATTATCAAAGTAGTGAACGCGAATCGAACAAACATGATGAAAGTGACTAGATGAAATTCCCATGTGTCCTCGAGAATGCTTTATTTCCTTCTGCTCCTCGTTGGGTTCGACACTCTTACTTATCGAAAGGACTACGATTGATCCCCTATACTTGTGGGTCATCAATAATATGTGAGTCATGTTAGTGAGTAATTGTGATTTAGTAAGAATATTAGTGTTAAGGTTTGTGATTCCCTATGCATGCATGTTAAGTCAATAGTTATGCAATGAAATTATATCCTACTTATGGTGCATTATTCGGTGTTAGTTATGTTCAAAGCATGTTTATGACCGTTTTCGCTTTTTGGTTGGTTGCTTCTCAATCTTTTGCTAGCCTTCATTTGTACTAAGCGAAAATACTGCTTGTGCATCCAAACCCCTTAAACCCAAGTTGTGCCAAATGAGTCCACTATATCTACCTATATGCGGTATTTCAATGCCGTTCCAAATAAATTTGCGTGTGCTAACTCTAATTTTCAAAATAATTTTCTGTTTTGTGTGCCCGTACCGCTGATGAAGCGGCAGGGGGTGGCCAATATTTTCCATGCTAGGTGTGTTATTCTCATGATGAGTGTTTATTCACTTGTTATTGCACGAGAGAGTGGCTGATAATAGGGATGCCCAGTCCCACAATGAAATCAAAAATTAATAACAACAAAATTCCTTGGAAAGTGATGATATGGAGGGCCCCCGTGGATACGGCTAGCCATGGATTGTGAAAGAATGGTGGAAAGGAAATAAACTTTACTTTCTGTTTGGGAACTGCCTATGATGTGTCTAGCATGGAAGATATTGGGAATTCTCGGTCATTTTCGTTGACAGGAAAAGCATGCCTCTCAAAATATTTTTATCTCTTTAATTTAAGCTTTGAGTTCTGGCACATTTGACAAATCTCTGCTTCCCTCTGCGAAGGGCCTATCTATTTACTTTTATGCAATTTTTATTTTCTTGAGTCTCCATCTTCTCTTATAAAGCACCAACTAGAGAGCACTATTGTCATACTTGTGCATTGTATGTAGCTAATATTTGAGTGTGTTTCATGAATGGATCAATGATTGAGCATTATGGGCTAGGGATAACTATCTTTAGCGTTGATATTTTGAAAGACATGGTTGCTTGTTAGCATGCTTGAGTATTTATATCTTCATGTCAAATTATAGACTATTGCTTTGAGTCATTCAAGTACAATGTCCATGCTACAAAAGAAAAGAATATATGATGAATAAGATAGGCAGCATTCCACATCAAAAAATTTGTTTTTATCATTTACCTACTCGAGGACGAGCAGGAATTAAGCTTGGGGATGCTGATACGTCTCCAACGTATCTATAATTTTTGATTGTTCCATGCTGTTATATTATCAATCTTGGATGTTTTTATATGCATTTACAGAAATTATATATAATTTTTTGGGACTAACCTATTAACTTAGTGCCCAGTGCCAGTTGTTGTTTTCTGCCTGTTTTTTGTTTTACAGAAAATCAATACCAAACGAAGTCCAAATGCCACGAAACTTTTTGGAGATTTTTTTCTGGACATATACAACACTAGAAGCTTCTGGAGAATACCAGACGCTAGAGGAGGTGGCCACGAGCCACCAGGGCGCGCCTGGGGGGGGGGGGGCAGGCGCGCCCTGGTGCCTCGTGGGCCCACCCCAGCTCCGTTTGACCTAATTCCACCACTATAAATTCCCAAAAAATCAGAAACCCTCAAGGGAGTCCACGAAATACTTTTTCCGCCGCCGCAAGTTTCTGTTCTCGAGAGATCCCATCTGGAGGCCTTTTTCGGCACTCCGCCGGAGGGGGAATCGATCACGGAGGGGCTCTACATCAACCTTGCTGCCCTTCCGATGATGCGTGAGTAGTTTACCACAGACCTTCGGGTCCATAGTTAGTAGCTAGATGGATTCTTCTCTCTTTTTGATCTTCAATACAATGTTCTCCTCGATGTTCTTGGAGTTCTATCCGATGTAATCACTTTTTGCGGTGTGTTTGTTGGGATCCGATGAATTGTGAGTTTATGATCAGATTATCCATGAATATTATTTGAGTCTTCTCTGATCTCTTTTATGCATGATTATTATAGCTTCGTATTTCTTCTCCGATCTATTGATTTGGTTTGGCCAGCTAGATTGATTTATCTTGCCATGGGAAGAGGTGCTTTGTAATGGGTTCGATCTTGCGGTGCTCAATCCCAGTGACAGAAAGGGACATGACACGTATGTATCGTTGCTATTAAGGGTAAAAAGATGGGGTTTATTCATACGTGAGTTTATCTTGTCTACATCATGTCATCGTTCTTAAGGCGTTACTCCGTTCTCTATGGACTTAATACACTAGATGCATGCTGGATAGCGGTCGATGTGTGGAGTAATAGTAGTAGATGCAGGCAGGAGTCGGTCTACTTGTCTCGGATGTGATGTCTATATACATGATCATTGCCTTGGATATCGTCATGATTATTTGCTTTTCTATCAATTGCCCAACAATAGTTTGTCTACCCACCGTATGCTAATTTCTTGAGAGAAGCCTCTAGTGAAAACTATGGCCCCCGGGAAATCATATACTAAAACCCTAAAAATATTTGCTGCACTTTTCTTTTATTTATTTTATTTTGTATTTTTGTTTCAATCAATCTATCTATCACATACAATTTAATCTTACAACTTACCGCCGAGGGATTGACAACCCCTTGTTTGCGTTGGGTGCAAGGATTTGTTGTTTTGTGTGCAGGTGCTGCTAACGAGGTGTTGTGTGATTCTCCTACTGGATTGATAACCTTGGTTTCATAACTGAGAGAAATACTTATCTCTACTGTACTGCATCTCCCTTCCTCTTCAGGGAATTACCAACGCAGCTCACAAGTAGCACTGCCCTCACAGTTCAATCCATTCAAGATAAACTATAATTCTCTTGAAACTAAATGGACACTACCTGAACTCATTGCACATTGCGTTCAAGAGGAAGAGAGAATGAGGAATGAACAGAAAGATCAAGCTTTCCATGTTAACTCTGCAAAGAGGAAGCTTGGATAGCAATAATGTGCCCAACAAAAGGCAGTTTCCCAAAAAAGAATACTCTAAAGCCTAAGCAATGCAACGAGGCAAGTTGTTCACATCCCGCTCCTTCAGCAGCTCCTCCAGTTAATCTTACAAATGCCGCTGGAGAAAGACTTTGCAATTTTTGCAAACAGCCAAATCATATCAAGGCGGACTGTCCAGGTTTTCTTAAGTGGCTGAATAAAAATGGTATGGATGAGATCACTTTTGTAGATGAATCTCTATATGCTGATTTTTCTATATCTACATGGTGGATTGACTCAGGTGCGACTGTTCATGTCGCGAATTCTTTGCAGGGATTCCATATAAGCCACACCCTAAGAAGGGATACAAGAAGACTTAATGTCGCGAATGGGAAGGAGGCTGAAGTTGAAGCCGTGGGCTCCCTCACCTTGAAGTTGCACACTGGTTTCCTACTTCAGCTCAAGGATGTTCTTTATGTGCCTACTTTGAGTAGGAATTTGATTTTAGTTTCATGTTTAGATGATTTTGGTTTTCATTGTACCTTCGGGGAGAAACAATGTTTTTTAAAGTATTGTAATAAGGATGTTGGTCTCGCCGTTCGACGAGGCAAACTTTATATGTTAAATCTTTTCGATTATCCTATATGTGTGAATCTCTGCGAGATGAATATGAGTGAACGCAATCATGAGAAAAATGGGAGAAGTATCAATCCTTCTTCGAAATTGTGGCATCGTCACTTGGGCCACATTTTGAGGGGGAGAATGGAACGATTGATTAAAGTAGAAATACTTCCTCTGCTAGATTTCTCTGATGCAGGCAATTGTATTGACTGTATTAAGGGAAAATATGTGAAAACAATTAAGAAAGGAACAGTAAGAGCCATAGCGGTCCTTGAACTTATTCATACTGACATATGCAGACCTTTTAACGTAAAGTCCATGGATGGTTTTGATTCTTTCATTACCTTCACAGATGATTTCTCTCATTATGGCTACATTTACCCTATACGTGATCGATCCGAAGCTTTGGACAAATTTAAGATTTATAAAGCTGAGGTTGAAAATCAACTCAACCTAAAGATCAAAGTAGTACGGTCTGATCACGGGGGAGAATATTATGGCAGGCATGCTCCTTATGGGAAAATTCCAGGACCATTCGCGACATATCTTGCTGAAAATAGAATTATTGCCCAATATTCAATGCCCGGTGAACCTCAGCCAAATGGCGTAGCTGAGCATCATAACCGCACTCTTATGGATATGATACGTAGCATGCTTAGTCATGCAAACTTACCAGTAAGCCTTTGGATGGAGGCATTGAAAACAGCTGCACACATTCTGAATCTTGGTCCAACTAAGTCAGCACCGAGCACACCTTATGAGATGTGGGCGGGAAAGAAACCGAGCTTGAATTACTTGCGTGTGTGGGGCTGCCCAGCTGAAGCTAAAGTATTCAATCCACATATTAAGAAGTTGGACCCAAAGACACTCAGTTGTTTTTTCATTGGGTACCCTCATAGAGGAAAAGGATACTGCTTTTATTGCCCAGGTCATACCACCAAGTTTGTGGAAACCAGGCAAGCGGTGTTTTTTGAGGATAATGAAGTCACTGAGGTTAGGGCGATTGATCTTGAGGAGAAGCGGGTGTATGTTCCATCCCCGACTATCCAAGAGAACTTTATCCCTGTGATTAATATGTACGAGACACCTACTGGTGATCCCGAACCTGAAGTGGACCCTCAATCCGACGAGGAGCCTCATCATAATGAAGATCCTCAGCATGATCCTCAGCCAAATGATGATCCTCAACCCAATATTGATCCTCAACCTTCTCGGGCAAGAAGAAATGCACATACTAATGAGCCTGTGAGAAGATCACAACGGGAAAAGAAAAAGGCCATCTCGAGCGATTTTGTCACTTGCATGTGTGAGGATGAAAATGACATAGGGAAGGCACAAGATCCGACCTCATATAAAGAAGCCACTAAAAGTGAAGACTCGTCCAAATGGTTGGTCGCCATGGAAGACGAACTGAAATCTATGAGCTCGAATGATGTTTGGGACTTAGTAGAAGTTCCTGATGGAGCCAAAAGGGTAGGCTGCAAGTGGGTCTACAAACCAAATATGATTCCAAAGGGAACGTCGAAAGGTTCAAAGCGAGACTTGTAGCAAAAGGTTTTACACAGAGAGAAGGGATCGATTATAAGGAGACCTTCTCGCCTGTGTCAACCAAAGATTCTTTCAGAATTGTCATGGCACTTGTAGCTCATTATGATTTGGAGCTGCATCAAATGGATGTCAAGACGGCATTTTTGAATGGTGACTTAAAAGAAGAAGTTTACATGACTCAACCTGAAGGTTTTGTCGTGGAAGGAAAAGAACATATGGCATGTCGTTTAAAGAAATCCATATATGGCTTGAGGCAAGCTTCAAGGCAGTGGTACCTCAAGTTCGACGAGATTATTAGAACTTTTGGTTTTAAAGAAAATGAAGTGGACAACTGCATATATGTTAAATTCAAAGGCAGTAGGTTCACAATTTTAGTCATATATGTGGACGATATTCTATTGGCTTGCAGCGATAAAGGTATGTTGCATGAGACCAAGAGATTTTTGCCCTCAAAATTTGACATGAAGGATCTCGGTGAAGCCTCCTATGTCCTTAGCATTGAGATTCATCGAGATAGGTCCAAAGGAACATTAGGGCTATCACAAAAGGCATACTTTGAGAGAGTACTAAAGAAATTCAATATGCATAAGTGCTCTTCCTCACCTGCCCCCATAGTCAAGGGTGATAAGTTTGGGACATTCCAATGTCCGAGGAACCAAAATGAAACTGATCAGATGAAGTCGGTTCCTTATGCTTCAGCTGTCGGAAGCATCATGTATGCTCAAGTATGTACACGCCCTGACTTAGCTTTTGTAACCGGGATGCTTGGCAGATTTCAATCTAATTCAGGACCGGACCACTGGAAGGCCGCAAAGAAAGTCTTGCATTATATGCAAGGTACTAAAAATTTCATGCTTACATATAGAAAGTCCGATAACCTGGAAGTTATTGGTTACTCAGACTCTGATCTTGCCGGGTGTGTGGATAGTAAGAAATCCACGTCAGGTTATATATTCACACTCGCTCGAGGAGCCATATCGTGGAAAAGCTCCAAGCAAACGATAGTTGCCTCATCTACGATGATGGCAGGATATCTAGCATGTTTTGAGGCCACTGGGCAGGTTGTATGGCTAAAGAATTTCCTTCCCGGACTTAAAGTGGTTGACAGCATTTGCAAACCACTGACATTGTACTGCAATAATGAACCCGCAGTTTTCTATGCGAATAACAACAAGTCAAGTGCTGCTGCCAAGCACATTGACCTAAAGTATCGTGTTGTTCAACATAGAATCCAGGATCAAACTATACGACACGTATGCTTGCGGATCCGCTCACTAAAGGCTTACCACCCAATATATTTCGTGAGCATGTAGCCGGCATGGGATTATTGGAAGCCTCTTGATTCTGGAATTATGGGACCACTAATATAAACCACTCCCAATAAGTAAAAATGTTTCCTTTACGAAATAGGATGTGTGCTATGAGTATTGAGGTTCAATGGCTTTTCATCGGCTGTTGTAACACCTTACTCTGGTATATAATTTCTATGGAGAATGGACAAAAGTTATTGAGCCTAACGATCAAGGGGGAGAATGTTGGTATTGATCTGAAGGCCCAATGGGCCAAAACGATAAAAAAGAATTAAGTTACGTTAAGGGGAGGAGGTCACGAACCAACGTTCGTACCCCTCGACCCCAACTAACGCGCCCTGATCAGGGGCGACCCAAACCAACGTGGTTTAGGTCCCCTGATCGCCAGCGCCACATATAAAGAGGAGGGCAGCTGGCCACGCACGATCGGACCTCGTTCACGTGCGTCTATTCTGCCCTCCTACATCCCTAAACCCTAATCCTATCTGGGGGAGCACTGTGCGACGGGAAGGCCTTCTCCTACCTCTGCCCCGGTGCCGGGGCAGTGCCGCTGGCGCCCGGAGGGACGCCGCTACCTGCAGCGAGCATCTACACCGAGCCTGCATCAAGCCTGCGTCGAGCAGGCACGGGACTTCGCATCGCCTACACCAATGGTTTCTTCCATTGGTGGTAAGATTCTAATCTATCTCTGTTCGTATGTAATTAGGTGATCTAATGACTAGGCTTGCGATCCAATCATGTTGATCCTACTGGATTAGATCTAACAGTTACATCACCTTCTTCTACTAGAAAATCGGCCAACTCTGGCGCCATTTTCAGGCAACTCGTAAATCTTAGAACGTGCAAGAAAAATATCTAGATGAATGCAAGTGGAGGAGTGCTCCAGGAAAAATATATCTTGAGTTCATAACAGTTGGTCCGAAGAGCTCACTGTTAACTGTTAAGTGTGTATCCCTCATCAAACAAAAAAAACTATTAGGCGTGTACTTCTCTCCTCCTTCCTTTATGTTGACTCACCTACTTACCTCTTTTTTTGTTATTTTCTTCTTTTGGTCGAGCTCATTGTTAACATCTTTACTGCTCCTATATAAACCCTACAAGCTGTCATGTAACATACAAGCTCATCGCCATCTCGAACATCCAACAAAGGGGAGCCTCCAAACCCCAAACTCGTAAGCCAAAGCAGCAGTGCATGGCAACCATAACTGCCATTGCCAGTCCGGCCATGCAAGAAGCAGCAAAGACGCCAAGCGCCTCGCCGCCCCGCGCCACGGCAGCCTCGCCGGCTCGCTACCGGCCCTCGCCGCTGGTCATATTCAGCGCCTGCCTCGTCCTGATCGGCGCCGGCGGGCCGCTCCTACTGCGGGTCTACTTCGTCCACGGCGGGAAACGCCTGTGGCTCTCCGCGCTGCTCCAGATCTCCGGCTGGCCGCTCCTCCTCCCGCCCCTGTGCGTCTCTCTCTTCCGCGGCCGCCGCCACGGCATCGCCAACCTCCTCCTCCCGCCCCGCCTCGTCGGCGCGGCCGCTGTGCTCGGCGGGTTCTACGCCGTGTCCTGCTACGTGTACGCGATGGGGTCGGAGGTGCTGCCGCTGTTCACGTCGTCGCTGCTGCTGGCGACGCAGCTCGCCTTCACCGCCGTGTTCGCGTTCCTCTTCGTCGGGCTCCGCTTCACACCCTTCTCGGCCAACGCCGTCTTGTTGCTTACCATCGGTCCGGCGGTGCTCGGAGTCGGGCCAGGAGCCGCTAAGCCAGCGGGCGTGACATCCAAAACGTACTGGACCGGGTTCTGCGAGGCCATCGCGGCGGCGGCGCTCGCCGGGCTCGTGCTGCCGCTCGTTGAGGTTGCCATGGAGCGATACGGGCGCCGGACGGGACCCGCCGCGAGGGCACCGCCTCCCTACTCCACGGTGATGCAGATGCAGGCCGTGATGGGCGCCGCCGGCACGATGGTGTGTCTGCTCGGCATGGCCATCAAGAGCGACTTCGGGGCGCTGCGGAGCGAGGCGGCGGCGTTCGGGCTCGGCGAGACCAACTACTACCTGGTGCTCGTGTGGGACGCCGTGTCGTGGCAGCTGCTCAACCTGGGCATCATGGGGCTCATCACCTGCGCCTCCTCGCTCCTCGCCGGCATCATGATCGCCGTCCTCCTGCCGCTCTCCCAGATCCTCGCCGTTCTCTTCCTCCACGAGAAGTTCGACGGGCCAAAGGGCATCGCGCTCGTGCTCTCCCTCTGGGGCTTCGCCTCCTACATGTACGGCGAGAAGGTCCAGCAGAAGAAGCTGGAGGCGCAGAAGAGCGAGCTGCTGCAGCAGCCGGTGGCGAGCAAAACCGGAGACCTGGAGCTGGCTGCCCCTTGAAGACAGACAAGTTTTGTGTGCAACTGTGCATGTAGTGTGGCTGATATGCAGATGCAGGTGTATAGTACATTTTCTTTGTGCCTTTCATAAGTATAGGCTACAGAGTATAGCATACATTTTGTACGACATTGTTTCATTTTAGGTAGCAAACACAAATTAAGTGCTACTATTCAGTTAATAAAGGCTACAATTCAGAAACGTTCAGTTCTTTCCCATGAGTACAATACAATTTTGGCACTGCTGCCTTCTCAAATTTGGGAGTGGAACTCTTGGGACCGACTATTACCTGAACTTTTTTCATCCATCAGTCACTTTATATAGGAACAACTAGATCTTAATCCATGGGTTCAAAACAGATCCACTGTTCATCTTCAACCTCCCTTCCTTCTTCCTCCTACCGCGCATCGCCTCGCCGCCACGCCCTCCCCTCGACCGCCCCCATCGCCGTTGCTGGCCGCCGCCCCGGCCATCCCTCTAAGCCCGGCACCACCCATGAAAACCTCCGGCGATCCCTGCCCCCCCCCCCCCCCCCCCCCCCCCCCTAAGATAAATAATGGGGCCATTGCTTCACCCTAAGATAGATGATGGGGCTAGTTCTTCTCCGGCGAGGTCCGGCCAAGAGTGAAGGGAGAAGGAGAAGGAAGGAAGAAGAAAAAAAGTGACTGGCGGGAGAAGAAATTTAAGGCACCTGAGAAATAGCAAATCCGGGAACTCTTTTGTTGTCTCTCTGAAAAGTATAGCCGAAGTTCTGCTGATTTCCTTCTCGACACAGTGGAAAAGATGAGCTGGTGGTGGCCTTCTCGTCATAGTGATGGGAGGTCAAGCGCGGCTGACCATGGGGCGGCGCGCGTGGGATTCGGGACCTAGTGCTCGGATCTGACGGTCGCGACGGCGGTTGCCGTTGCATGGGCGACGACAACGGTTGGCGCAGCGGTGGGTGCTTCCTGTAGCACCCGAAATCGGGGCGGCGGCCCCTCTTCTTCGATGGCGGCGGACTCCGTGGTCATGCGGGTGACGCGGAGTCTGGATCTCGAGGTGGTGACGGCCTTCTGTGGCTGGTGGCGGTATGAGATGTATCCTCCATCAACAGACCGGGTTTGATGCGGCTCGGCAGGTGACACATGCATCTCTTTCGGAGTTGTCGGGCAGTGCATGATGCCGGTAGGTGAAGCCTCCGGTGGATGCTACGCGCGACGTCTCATGCGGGGACATCAAGTCATGCCTGCTACTGGCACATGCTGCATGGTGGCGCCAGCGGAGGTCTCATGTCTAGCTTGTTGCTGCTGGATCGAAGATGGTGTGACAGTGGCGGGAGGTAGGCGGTATGGGACGTCTGTCTTCTGGTGTCTTCTCCGGAGGTATCCGGTTATCGAGGCGTCGATACCCGGATAAGGGATGATGGTACATACGGCTTCAACGACGATTTTATACACTCCGATGGAAACACAAGATCTATGATCAGGCTATCTCGACGTGCGCCTGCGTCGTGTTCTTGCTGAAGGTGGTGGATTGAAGTTTGGCTTTGGGGATGAGAATCCGGAATTGAACCTTGTGCTGGACTCGCCATCATCGGCGCACGTGCGACGATTCCTTCTTGAAGGCGTAGCCTAGGAGTTGTGTATTTTTTGTTTTGCCGTCGTCTTGTAACATAGGGTTAGTGGTTATCTGGTAGAGAAACTGCCGCGAGGCATGCGGCCTCGGGTTTTTTTTTTGCTTTATTTTCGGTCGATGTTGTTCGGCTGCTCGATTTTGCATTCTTAATAATATATGGCTGTATGCTTCGTCCTGTTGCAAAGGCCAGGTATTATCCTCCTTTTCGGAAAAAAAAACTAGATCGACATCGAACCTGAAGTCTGATGTGTGTCTTAGATCCCTTGTAACAGTGAAACTTTCAGAAATTGTCATCTCGATCGAAGAGTAAACAGTAATGTTATGTTGACATCTATATTACCTCAGTGAAAGAATGAAGCAGCAACAATTGCCCATTAGAATTCAGATACCGACCCAAGCAAGTGTAGCACACAGCGACAAATTTTGAGTTACTCACTCACGTAATCCCAGATTCTCTTACAAGATACAGAGCAAACCCATTCCATCAACTATCATTAATCTATCAATAGCTGGTGACACAGTACTGTACTACTGTAACATATACCGACAAACTGTGCTGAAGTTGCCATAGCGCTTGGAAATTTGATACCTTTCACGTTTTCATAGCCATGGGCACAACAAAAAATCTCATAGCCACAGGGGAGCAATTTAGTGACATATTACTGCTAAAGGGGGAATTTGGAGGCGAGATACACCAGAAAGAAGCAGCCAAGAGCGAAGAGAACTACAGGAACAAGATGGTTCGAACCATTCTGTACGATTTTCCTGTTTATCCTCCTCATATTGTTCTTTATCCCTGCCTGGGCTTCTGTCAGAGTCATTTGCTGCAAAGATGCAGAGTCTGTAAATTAGAGATAGTTAATGCTACAAGAGAACATTCCATGTTTCTAACATAAGCATACGTGACATCCCATTATTGATTCTGCACCAGTTCTAGGCAAACAGCAAAATGAATATGTTAGGCATGTGCTTTTGGCTTCTCTAGGACATGACTCACCCAACTAGCTAACATAAGGCCGAAACAAGTTTATTGCCACTGTGATAGAATCGCAAAGGATCACCTATCATGTTGGACGAAATGGGCACATAAATGAGTATCATATATATGTCATATGTTAATGTAGTTAAGTCTGCATGCTTGGACTATTCTTACTCCCTCTGGTTGAATTTATAAGCCAGGCATGGGTTTTTAGGTGTTCAATTTGACTAGGGAAACATGTATTATATATTTTTTAATATATCTTAAGATTCGTCGTTAAATGAAGTTTTTAATCATATAATTTTTTTTGGCATATTATACAGGTTTATTAGTCAAATCAAAGACCTAAAAACCCATGCCCGACTTATAAACTGAACCCGGAGGGAGTACTCACTTTCACATACCAGCTGAGATATGAAATCATGTTGGGACTTGGCCTCTAAATTGATCTCTTTAGCAACCTGCAATACCAAACACACGCCTCTCGCCGGCGCCGCCGCCGGTACGCCTCGTCTCCGGTGGCCCTAGGGCCATGGGGACGTGGTGGATCCTGGTAAGGGCCGGCGAGAGGGCTCCGTTTTTAGTCGTTCCTTTGAGTTTTGTTAGGGTTTGTGTCCTGCTCAGGAAGGCGAGACGGCGGCGGCTCCCTGAAGATGGAATAAAGGTCTCCCCGCCTAGCCCCCGTTCCGGTGGTGCGTCTAGCATCGTTAGTGGGCGTGTGGAGGTGTGTCTCCGGCAGATCTATCTTTGATGGATTTGCTCGGATCTAGTCGTTGTTCGTCTACGTTCGTGTGTTTTCGGGTTGGATCCTTTCGATCTACGTTATTCTTCATCGGCGGCGGTTGCTGTTCTGGTGCGCTGGTCCTATGGGGCCTTAGCACGACGACTTCCCGACTGTCTACCACAACAAGTTGTGCCCGACTCCGGTGGTGGAGGGGCGATGATGGCGGCGCGCCTTCGGCTCGCTTCAGTGCTTGTAGTCGTCGCTAGGTGGTCTACGGATCTGGATGTAATTTTTATTATTTCTGGTGTTCGTTGTACTGCCATGATTGAAGATGAATAGATTGGAAGTTTTTCGCAAAAAAAAACACACGCCTTGTAAGAAAATAAAAATAACTGAAATACAACATTATTGGCATTAGGAAATCATGGCTCAAATAGTCATATGCAGCGTTGCAGCACTGCACTACACGCTAAAGCTCTAGCCGCCCCACTGGTTCGATTCGAATTAAAATACTATAACATGCTAAACTTCTTCTGCATGCTCTGTTCATACGGGTTGCAGAAAAGCATCGGCCGACTCAGGGAATCTCCAACGGCGAGTCGCGAACCCGCAGCCGTTCGGACCGCGCGGTCCGGACAGGTTTTGCCATATCGGTCCGCAGGTCGGGCCGGACGTGTCTTTTCCCGTACCGGAGACAAACTGGGGGACTTTGCGGGCGTTTGGACTGCTGCCAAGCCCGCGCCTGACTAATCTAGCCCACCAAAAAAACCTTTCTCGCGCCCGCACCCCTTCCCACCCGAAGCGATCAGCGCCGCTCCAGAGTACCAATGCCACATTCATGCCGGCTCAGAGCGACACGACCTCTCCCAGCGCTCTGGCATTGAAACGGCGCATCGGCCGAGAGCGTCGCCCTCGTCGCTTCCCAGTGCATGCGGCTGCCCCACGTTCAAACGACAGCCCGTCCGCCCGTCCTCCTACATTAAACATGTGTGCGGTTGCCGAGGAACAGCGAGCCACCGTCACCCGTCCGTCCGTCTGCCGCCCACCATTAATCACGTCGCCGGTTGCCCTGCCATCCCCCGCTATATAAACCGCAGGCCCAACCGTAGCTGCATCCATCATGCTCCGCTCAATTCCTCCTTCCTGCACCACGCCCGCCATGGCCTCCTTGAGCTCCAAAGCCATCTGGGACAGCCTCTCGTCCGAGCAGAAAAAGGAGATCGCCACAATTGCAGCCGGCTGGCAGGCCGACAGGCAGACGGAGGCCGGCGCTGAGGACGAGTCGGCGCCACCCTCCTCACCGGCCCATGCCGGTATCACCATGGGCGAGGCCCATGCCCGCTACACGGATATGGTGTAGGAGGAGCGGGAGGCCGCCTTCCGGCAGGTGCAGGCCGACCAGGCCTACAACCTCCGCCTCCTCGACGAGCACCGGCGCATTGATGAGCTACTCGCCGCTGGCACGACCATCGCGCCGGACGTGGACGTGGCCGAGCAGGAGGAATTGGTCGACTCCTATCGCACCGCCCGTGAAATCCGCCGTGACCGCTGGCGATACCTCCAGTATCAGAAGGATTTAGAGGCCGCCTAAAAGGAGATGGACGAGGCGACGGATGAGGTGTTCGGCAAGAGCGAGGATGAGGAGGACATCGCCAGCTCCGCCACGCCCGCGCCCCACCTCCACAACCACGAAGCCGGCGCATCCGCGAGCGGCGCCGGCAACAAGGAAGAGTAGCGCATGGGAGGTCGCCGGTGCTTGTATCCCATGAAGGCCACCACTACTCCCGTCCCATTAAAGCCAAGCTTGATGGGCTCAACATCGTCGGCCGATTAGCCGCTTGGCGACGACGTGGAGGCGGATAGCTTCCGTTCTCGGCGCTCATGGCTGCGGAGAAGGTGGAGCTTCATTTTTCGGTGCTCATGGCCGGCGGGAGATGGGGAACGGGCGCCGACGGTCATGTTAGGCTAGGTTTTGAGTCTGATCTAGTTGAAATATGTCTAAATGTAATGAATTTGCTCCGGTTTAGATGAAAAGCATCCGGTTTTATGTAAAAATTATTCAAGTATGAATGCATATTGTCAAATATGCATCACATTTGTTCATTTTTGTTAAAATTCTTCCAAAATGTAACCGGACATATGCGGATAGCTTTGGATGGCCCCTCCCGCATCCGTATGAGTGGACTGGTTCCCCTGTCTGTGGACAAATATGGTGTCCGGTTTAGGGGTCGGTGTTGAAGATGCCCTTATACTCCTTTTTAGCTTGTTGAGCTGTCCATGAAGTCCGATAATATGATAATCCAAATCACCATAAATCGGATCGATCTGGAGTGAAATCTCTGTGGAATTTGAGGAGGCAGCCGGCCTGGCCGTCAGCCCGTCCCTTCACTATAACGATCTCCTCGTTACCGGTTTTGTTCTTCTTTCTCCTTGACATGTTCCAGCATCCCTGTTGTCGTGGTGAAATCACGGCAGATGCCATGAGATGGCTAAAAGTGGGGGGCTGCGTGAGGACGCCGGTGGGTTCTGGAGGCGAGGACGGTACGTGCTACTTGTAGACTGCGTTGGTATTTCCCCGAAGAGGAGAGGATGGTGCAGTATAGTAGAGATAAGTATTTCTCTCAGTTAAGAACCAAGGTTATTAATCCAGTAGGAGAACTTGCACCCAACGCAAATAAGAGGGTTGTCAATCCTCTTAGCGGTTATTTGCAAGGATTAAATCTTATAGAGGTACATAGATAAACTAAAATACTAATTAAAATAACAGTAAATAAATTGCAGCAAGGTATTTTTAGGTTTTTTAATATATGATAAAGTAGACCCGGGGGCCATAGTTTTCACTAGTGGCTTCTCTCTCGAACACATAGCATACGGTGGGTAAACAAATTACTGTTGGGCAATTGATAGAAAAGCAAATAATTATTACGGGTTCATGGCAATGATCATGTATATAGGCATCACGTCCGAGACAAGTAGACCGACTCCTGCCTGCATCTACTAATATTACTCCACCCATCGACCGCTATCCATCATGCATATAGGGTATTAAGTATGAAACAGAGTAACACCTTAAGCAAGATGACATGATGTAGACAAAGTAAACTCAAGCAATATGATTAAACCCCATCTTTTTATCCTTAATGGCAACAATACAAATACGTGTCATGTCCCTTTCTGTCACTGGGATTGAGCACCGCAAGATTGAACCCATCACAAAGCACCTCTCCCATTGCAAGACAAATCAATCGAGTAGGCCAAACCAAATCGATAGATCGGAGAGAAATACAAAGCTATAATAATCATGCATAAAAGAGTTCAGAGAAGACTCAAATATTTCTCATGAATAATCTGATCATAAACTCACAATTCATCGGATCCCAACAAACACACCGCAAAAGAAGATTACATTGGATAGAACTCCAAGAACATCGAGGAGAACATGGTATTGAAGATCAAAGAGAAAGAAGAAGCCATCTAGCTACTAGCTATGGACCCGTAGGTCTGTGGTAAACTACTCACACATCATAGGAAGGGCAGCAAGGTTGATCAAGAAGCCCTCCGTGATCGATTCCCCCTCTGGGAGAGTACCGGAAAAGGCCTCCAGATGGGATCGCGGAAGAGCAGAGACTTGCGGCGGCGGAAAGGTTTTCTCTTCTGTCTCTCTGATATATTGGAAATATTTCGGAATTTATAGCGCTGGAATTAGGTCAGGAGGAGCAACGAGGGGCCCACAAGTCTGGGGGGCGCGCCCTCCAGGCTTGTCGCCTCCTCGTGGCTCTTCTGGTCTTCTCCCGAAGCTTCGTGGGTCTCTTCTAGTCCAAAAAAAATTAATCCAAAGTTTTTTTTTCTCGTTTGGACACTTTTTGATAATGAGTTTTTGAAAAGGCAAAAACAAGCAGAAAACAACAACTGGCACTGGGCGCTGGGTTAATAGGTTAGTCCCAAAAAATGATATATAATGGCATATAATTGCATATAAAACATCCAAGATTGATACTATAATAGCATGGAACAATAAAAAATTATAGATACGTTGGAGACGTATCAGTACGCGCGAGTGCGGGACACAAGACATACCCAGGTTCAGGGCCCTCCGAGGGAGGTAACACCCCTAGTCCTGCCGAATGTATTTGGGTAAGCGCAATAGCTACAATGGTGCTCCTGGAGCTGCTTGGGCGGAGGAGGAAGAAGGAGCTAGCTCTTCATTCTACCTCTCCTGTGAGTGTGTGTGTGTGTGTGTGTTGCGAAGGAAGAAGAAGGCTCAACCCCTCTGCATGGGGGGTTCCCGAGGGGTCTTATAGGCCGGCCCCCCGGGGTTACAATGGTAAATCTATGTTGGGACGGGGCCCGACTGTCATCGTCTGGAGCCGGCAATGGGGCCCGCCGGCTGCTGGGTCCCGCCAACTGCGGGGCCCGCCGGCTGCACGGCACTGTTGCCCGTCGCCTCTCGCGTCCTGGACTGGTTGGCATCGTGGGGCTACAGTGCCATGCCGTGCTGACGTCGGTCGCCCGGGTCAGCGGGGTTGGCGGCACTGTGGCCACGCTCTCCCGTCGTGGGCGAGCGGTCTTGTCGTACGGCTGGATGGGACGGCCGCTGACCCGTCGCCAGCCGGCTGGCGGCCAGCCGGCCCGGACGTGGCGTCATGCCCAGCCGGCCCGCCTCGGGGCGGCCGGCTGGAGGGCCAGCCGGATTGAGGGGTGCGGGCTGCCCCGATGTTTTTGAAAGATGCTTTGGGCTCCGCTGCCTACCCAGGGGTCATTCCCCCGCCAGTAGTCCCCGAAGCTGTGAAGACCCGCCGGCTCCGAGCAGGGGGGCCTTTGGAGCTTAACCCCCTAGAGAAGGTGGTTGTCGATGTTAAAGCGCCGGCTTGGCGCCGCGGGCGCTGGCTACTGGGAGCCGGGCCGCAACGCCCAGCCGGAGTGGAAACTGAATGGTCCGGCCGGCCGGAGCCCAGCCGGCGCAGGGAATCACGCCCGCCGCGCGCCTCGGACTTGCCACGTGCAGCCCAGCAGCGGGCTCAGCCCTGCTAGGCCACGCGTGTGACGGGACGTCACAGTGGGACGGGACCCACCAGGCCGCGGCCTCGGCCCACGCGCATGATCCGCTGTGGTTACGTCCATCGATTGAGCTTCTCGGTGTCGTTAATGCACGCGTGTAACACGCCCGCACATTGCGGGGGAGTGGGGAACGTGGGCGCAAATGATCCCACTCTCCCACGTCAGCCGCGGGTTTAAATGGAGGGGAGGGAGAATGGCCAGGGCACTCCCGCACTTGCCCCCGCACCTCGCTTCGTCTTCCTCTCTGCTTCTTCTCCCTCTCGCGCGCTAGCGGAGGTCCGCCGCGGCGGCGACTGCCCGAGCCAACACCGCACCACGCCGGCGACTCGCGGGGTGTGGGCCTTCTTCGATTCTCGCCGCGCTGTCACCACGCCGGCATCTCCACCGCGCCTAGCAATGGCGCCGCCGAAGGGCTCTTGGGAGGGTTCCGTGGTGACCGACGACCACATCGCCTATCTCCGCCATACGCGACGGCTGCCGCCGGCGGAGGAGGTGGAGGCGCGCGCGCCCGGCGCGGAGTTCGCGCCGGCGCCACTGGACGAGGAGGTGGTGGTCTTCTACACGCACTTCCTCCACGGGCTCGGCCTTCCTGTGAGCCTCTTCTTCCGCCGGTTCCTCACGTTCTTCGGCCTTCAACTGCACCACCTAGGCGTGAATGCGATCTTGTAGCTCTCGGCCTTTGTGGCACTCTGCGAGGGATACGCCGGCCTCCTGCCGTATACGGAGCTGTGGTGCCGCCTCTTCTACCTCAAGCAGCAGGGGGCGGCAGCCGGCAACATGTCCGCTTGCGGGGCGGCCGTGGTGGTCAGCCGGCCGGCAGGACCCTTTCCCAAGCTTCCCCTCGAGGAGTCGGCCAAGAAGTGGCAGAAATCATTCTTCTACGTGAGGAACATCAACCCGGCCGTCGACCGCATCAACCTTCCCCCCTTCAACGATGCGCCGCCGGCTGAGAAGCTGAACTAGGGGCACAACCCGAAGAACCCGTCGGCGGAGATCGTGGGCGTCTGCCGCCAGATCAAGGAGCTGACGGACTGCGAGGGGCTCGTCGCCACGGACCTCATCGCGGCCTTCATCGGCCACCGGGTGCTGCCGCTGCAGCGTCGGCCACACCGGATCTGCGACATGAGTGGCCGGCATGACCCCTGCCGGATGTCGAGGAAGGAGCTGTCGCCGGCTGGGATCTCCTGGCGCGTCAACGACATCACCACCATCAGGCTTGATGAGACGGCATCACATTTTGGAAAGGAGCCCTACAGCCGGCAGGCTCCTGCCCCAGCGGTGAGTCCCTGGTCTATGTTCTTTGCAACCTCCATCCTTTTCATGTGCCCTGACGCGTCGGGCCAGCTGCAGCACTTCCTGAGCCAGCAAACCCACGATGGGCCGAACCCCCAGGTCCTATAGCCAGATTGGGCCGACTCGGACGTGGAGGAGGACGGGGACGGTGAGGAGGAGGAGCAGAGAAGCGAGGAGTGCCTCAAGGACGCCGGAGCCGGCGGATCCGGCCAAGCCGGTAAGTTCCCGCTCCCGGATTCCTTGCGCGAGTGGACGAATGACGATGAAGATGATCTGAGCGGTGCAGCAGGATTGCCCGCGGAGGCGGAAGCCGGTGCCACCCCTTGGAAGCGGTTGCGGAAGGCGGATGGGGCCGGGCCATCTGACGAGCAGGCGGACGCCGAGCGGCCGTATGGGAAGTAGCCAGCCGAGCCGCGGCCTGCCGGGAAGCGCCCGGCGGGGGCGCAGCCGGGGGGTGTGAAGAGGTCCGTCAAGAAGGCGCGCTGGCTGCCCCCGTCGGCGGGCCCGAAGCGGGCGGTCCCCACGGCCATCGGGTAAGTTTTCTTCTTGTGTTTCGTATCGCTTTCGTTCTTGATGTTGCGTGTCTTCTTCCTCCCCCCTTACCCTCCGTGCGCGCCAAACAGGGCCGCGCTCGAGTTGGCGGAAGCAGCCGCGGCTGGTCAGCGTGGGGATCGGAGCGGCGCAGACGAGCACGAGCCAGCCGAGACCGCCGAGGAGGTGCTCACGGCCCGGCAGTCTGGCGCCGTGCTGGAGGAGGCCGAGAAGGATGCGTGGAGGGCACGGGCGGAGGCCAAGAGAGGGGTGCAGGAGGCCTCGGCTAAGGCGTGGGCCGACGCCGTAGGGACGCGGGGGAGCGCTGCCGAGGAACCCGCGTGGCCGGCTTGGGAGGCACACTCGCCGCCGTCGTCGCCAGTTGCGGAGCATCGCTCCAAGATGGTGCACGACCTGGCCCGTCGGGCGGAGGCCGACGCCCGCGCTGCTACCGAAGCAGCCGGCCGCGCTGAGACGGACGACCACGAGCCGACTGCCGACCAGACGGCTGCTCCGGAGACGCCGCCGGCCACCGATCCGGCCGACGAGGCCGGACGTGGAGATGAAGGAGGCCGCGGGTCGGAGACCGTGCCAGGTGGAGGAGGAGCGCCACCTCCAAGTACGGAGGCCACGCCAGGGGGCTCCGGTGCCATGGTGGTTGTAGGGCCGCGAGCTTCGGGGCGCAGCGCCGAGCCGAGGCCAGCGGGTAGCGGGACCAGCGCCGGGTCCTCAGCCCGGTTGCAGCTGGACTGGGTGAGCGCCGGCGAGGCCACCAGCAGGGCGCACCCCGGCGACTTGACCGCAGCGGTGAACGCCCTGCGCCAGCAATTCGCCGACCACAATGGCCAGCTGCGGAGCAACGCCCAGGCGGAACTGGGCTGGCTGCAGCAACTGGAGCAGGCCATCGCGGTAAGTCTTTTCGCCCTTTGCTTTTTTTCTCAAATCTTGCCTTTCTTTCTTCTTTGACCGTCGAGGTCGCTCTCTAGTGGGGGCGCGTCAGCGCACCCACTGGGTGTAGCCCCCGAGGCCCGGGCCGGCTGCGCAGCAGGCGGGTCGGGCCTTCTCATGCGTCTATTTTTTCTAACTTTCTCCTCGCAGGCCGTCAACGACCGGCGGGTGGCGGCGTACAACCATCTCCTCGATGCGTACCGCGGAACCCAGACCCAGCTCGCCGCCAAGGAGGAGGAGCTGCGCCAGGCCCAAGGTATGTCTTGCATTTCTTCCAGTGGGGACGCTCCAGCGCACCCACTGGATGTAGCCCCTGAGATTCGGGCCAGCTGCGCAGCAGCCGGGTCGAATCTTCTTGCTTTTTCTTTATCTTTGCATCTTGTTCGACTGCCGATCTGGAGCTTCGTCGTGCAGCCGCCGTGGCCGAAGTTCCGGATCTCCGACAACGGTTGGACCGGGCCAGCCGGCAGCGGGACCTGACGGTTGTGGAGCGCGACCGGCTGCTGGCGGAGGTGGGCCGGCTGACGGCGGAGAGGAACCAGGCGGCAGTCGGCAACCAGGCCGAGCTAGGCCAGCTTGCGGAGGAGCACCACAAGGCGGCGGCCGAGAAGGACGAGCAGGTGAAGAAGGCCGCCGAGGAGGTGACCCAGCTCAAGGAGAACTATGAACGCTGCGCTAGCGACTGGTCGCTGAAGGAGCAGGGGGTGCTGGCGGAGGTGCAGCACATCGACACGATGCTCGCCCGTAAGTTTTTGTTGTTCTCTCACCTTTCTGTGCCCGGTTGGCGGTTGCAGCCAGCCAGGTCTTTTAGTTCCTTTCTTATTCTTTTTCTATTTTCTTCTTCTTCTTCTTCTTCTCCAGAGGCTTTCCCCGAGACATAGGCGCCGGCCGAGGAGGCCGTGGAGGTCTACCGGGAGGAGCAGAGGGCGATGGGGGTTCACATCGGCATGCTCGCCACCTGGACCGTAACGGAGATCGGGGTCGCCACCGAGGCCCGGCTGCGGGCGATGGGTCGCGGCATGGGCCGGCTCCGTGACGCCAGCCTGGCGGTGGTGGGAGCTCTATGGCCGAACGCGGTGCAGCACCAAACCGTCAGCCGGCTGGCGAGGTGGCTCGAGGCCGGCTCGGCGCGACTCGACGGTTGGAGGGCCTCCCCGGCCCGAGCCGGCGCGGAGATGGCGCTGTCCTTCGTGCTGAGCTGGTACCCGAGCATAAACCTGGACCAGCTCGCCGCCCGGCTGGCCGGCGCAGAGGACAACTTGGTGCAGCGGGCAACCCCTATCGCCGTGCGGGCCAACGACATCGCGTCGTTCACCCCTCACAACGAGTTCGTCATGGAGCGGGCGTCAAACGACACGACGCTCCCCGCGAACGAGTTCGGCGTAGCCTTCAAGGACCTGGAGGGCAGCGCGGGCGAGACGGAAGACGAGGGGACCGGCTCCAGCGCCGGGGCTTACGCCGCCGCCGATGAGGACACCGGCGCCACGGAGGAGCCTGCTCGGCCTGGAGCCGATGCGCCCGTAGCATAGGGTCTTTACCTTTCCTGTTTTTGTGCTTTCATACTTGGAACTTTTGTTAGCTTGCAAGTCCACCCACTGGGGGTGTAGTAGTTCGATGTAATGAACTTCTAGCTATGGGCCTCTTGATGTACATAAATGCATGTGATTGCTGTTTTATGTGTATCTCCCGCCGTCTAGCGACTCACGTTTGCCTTTTTCCTTAGACCATTTTTCTTGTTCACTTCCCTTCTCAACTTCCTCCCTGCCAACTGGACAGCCGGGAGCCGGTCTGTAGCTGAGACGGGGAGTTGGATTCGAAAGAAAGCGTACAATACCTAGGTTTTTAGGACTTGAGCGCAAGCGAGACACCCACTGGGCCGGCTGGAGCACAACCGGTCTGTGCGGCGACGAATGAGAGGGACAGCCGGATTGACCAAGCCGGACGTTCCTCCTTAGCCATTTTTCACGTGAGGGCGCTTTCAGCCTTTGGCTCTTGCCAGCCGGACAGCCGGGAGCCAGTCTGTGGCTTGCGGCGAAGAGAGGGCTTAGGCGGTGCGCACGCTACTGGGCCGGCTGCGGAAGAGCAAGGCGCGGGCTAGCCGGCGAGCCCCCGAGCTGGATGTGCCGACCCGGCGGGAGGGAGGCAAATGCGGTAAAGTGCATAAGAGATAAAAAAGCTCAATAGAGACGAAAAGGTAGCCCCCGCGTGTCGTTCGGGGGACCTGCTGTTTTCATTAAGTCCAAAAGGCAGTGATACATACATACACTGGTTCAACTGTAAAATGGACGGAGGAGCTCCGCGTTCCATGGGCGTTCCGTCTCCTCGCTGGAGGCGTCTCTCTTGCGTTTGTTTGCCTTCCACGCATCGATGAGGTAGTACGCGTTGTTGCGCAAGGCTTTGCAGATGATGAAGGGGCCCTCCCATGGGGAGGACAACTTGTGCTGGCTGGCTGTCCGCTGGACGAGCCGGAGTATGAGGTCGCCCTTGCGGAACACGAGGGGTTTGATCTTCTTGCTGTGGTAGTGGCGTAGGTTCTGCTGGTATATGGCCAACCGGCTGTGGGCCAACAGGCGTGCTTCCTCGAGCAGATCGATGCCGTCTTCGCGTGCCGCCTTCGCTTCCGCCTCCGTGTACAGGGTGACCCGAGGCAAGTCGAACTCGAGGTCGGTGGGGATGACCGCCTCGGCCCCATAGACGAGGAAGAAAGGGGTGAAGCCGGTTGACCGGTTGGGCGTGGTCCTGAGGCTCCAGAGCACAGCCGGCAGCTCGTCGATCCAGCTGCCGGGTGAGTGCACGAGCGGCTCGACGAGCCAGAGCTTGATGCCGGCTAGGATAAGGCCCTTTGCCTGCTCCGCCTGGCCGTTCGATTGGGGGTGCGCGACGGAGGCCAGGTCGAGCCGGATGCCGGAGACGGAGCAGTAATGAGCCAGCGCGCCTTTGGCGAAGTTGGTGCCGTTATCGGTGATGATGCTGTTGGGGACACCGTAGCGGATTGCGATGTCTTTGATGAACTTGACGGCTGTGGGACCGTCGAGCTTCTTGATCGGTCTTGCCTCGATCCACTTGGTGAACTTGTCGACGACCACCAACAGGTGCGTCATGCCACCTCGAGCGGTCTTGAAAGGCCCCACCATGTCGAGGCCCCAAACGGTAAAGGGCCATGTCATGGGGATGGTCTGGAGGGCCGCAGCCGGCTGGTGGCTCCGGGTGCTGAAGTGCTGGCAACCCTTGCACTTGAGGACCAGCTGCTCGGCGTCCTTCAGAGCAGTCGGCCAGTAGAAGCCGTGGCGGAAGGCTTTGGCCACCAGGGACCGCGAGGCGGCGTGATGCCCGCACTCGCCCTGGTGGATGTCGCGTAGGATCTCGAGCCCCTTGGTCGGCTCGACGCAGTGCTGGAATACACCGGTTGTGCTGTGCTTGACGAGCTCGTTGTTGATGATGCTATAGGCAGAGGCCCGGCGTTGCACCTGCCGGGCCTCGACCTTGTCGCCGGGGAGTTCGCCGCTCACCAAGAAGGTGAGGATCGGTTGCGCCCATGATGATGCCTCCACCACCGTGAGGACGGTAGCTTGCACATGGCCGGCTAGGTTGGGAGGCGGCGGGCTGGAGCCGGTAGCCCCCGGGACTGAGGCGGCAGTCCCCGAGCCAGAGCCGGCAGCCCTCGGGGTCGGGTCAGCACCGGCGGCCCCCAGGACTGGAGCGGCAGTCCCCGAGCCGGAGGCGGGAGCCATCGGGTCGACCGGGATGAAGATGGACTCCGAGTCGGGAGACGGCTTGATGGACGGATTGCGCAGGTGCTTGAGGGAGACGCCGGCTGGGATGGCCTTCCGGGTGGAGCTAATCTTGGCCAGTGTGTCGGCCACCTCATTTTCCTTTCGAGGGACGTGGAGGAACTCGCAGCCGTCGAAGCCGCCGGTCATCTGCTGGACCAGGAAGCGGTAGCTGGCCATGTTGGCGTCCCTGGCGTCCCACTCGCTAGAGACCTGCCGCACCACCAGGTCGGAGTCATCGTAGCAGAGGATGCGCCGGATGTCGATGTCCTTGGCCAGCCGGAGGCCGTGGACGAGGGTTTCATACTCGGCCACTTTGTTGGAGGCGGCGAAGTGGATCTGGAGTGCGTAGCGCAGCCAGTCGGCCTTGGGGGAGGAGAGTACGATGTCGGCTCCCAAGCTAGTGAGCATCTTCGAGCCGTCGAAGTGCATGCGCCAGTGTGTCGAGTCGGGAGCCGACGGAAGGTACTGGCTCTCCACCCAGTCAACGAGGAAGTCGGCCAAGGCATGGGACTTGATGGCAGTGCGGGGCTCGTAGAGGATCGTGTGGGAGGCCAGCTCGATGGCCCACTTGGCGACCCGACCAGAGGCGTCGCGGTAGCCCATGATCTCATCGAGGGGAGCCGTGCTCACCACGGTGATGGTGTGCTCCTGGAAGTACTGCTTCAGCTTTTTGGCGGCCAAGTACATGCCATAGCACATCTTCTGCTAGTGGGGGTAGTGACGAGGGCATGAACCAGCGCCTACCATGCCATCCTTGGTCGGCCGGCTTACGCACATTTCATGGCATGTCCATGTTATGTGTACCTCAAGCTGAAGATGCCCGGCCCCAAAGGTGTCATCACAGTCACTGGCAGTCGACAGCGCGCGGAAGAGTGCTTGCAGCAAGGATCCAAGATAGCTGATGAACAGATGGCCATCGTGGAACTGGAGGAGTACAAGAAAAATGTCGATCCGAGTGATCTGCTACGCTCCAAGAAGCCGGCTGCAGAATCTGCGTTTCAGTCGGCCGGTGACACGAAGCCTGTGCACATCCACCCGGAAGATCCCAATGCTGTTCCCACCAACATATCAACAACACTCGACAGCAAATAGGAAGAAGCGCTCATCCAGTTCCTCCGTGAGAACTGGGACATCTTCGCATGGAAACCATCCGACATGCCAGGTGTACCCAGGGAGCTGGCTGAGCACCGTTTGCGAGTCGACCCAAAGGCGAAACCTGTGAAGGAACATCTCCGTCGCTCTGCTACACAGAAGAGGAAGGCCATTGGCGAAGAAGTTGCTCGGCTCCTGGCAGCCGAGTTCATCCGTGAGGTGTACCACTCCGAGTGGCTCGCCAATGTCGTCATGGTCCCTAAGAAGGACAAGTCTCTCCGAATGTGCATTGATTTTAAGTCCATCAATCGGGTCTGCCCCAAGGATCATTTCCCGCTCCCCCGCATAGATCAAATTGTAGATTCCACCGCGGGTTGTGAACGACTTTCTTTTCTGGATGCGTACTCCGGGTACCACCAGATCCGACTGTATGGACCAGATGAAATAAAAACAGCCTTTATCACCCCATTCGGGTGTTTCTGCTATATCACCATGCCATTCGGTCACAAGAATGCCGGCGCCACTTTCATGCGCATGATCCAGAAGTGTTTGCAAAAATAGATCAGTCGGAACATCGAAGCATACATGGATGACATAGTGGTCAAGTCCAGAAAAGGTTCCGACCTACTGGCTGACTTAGCTGAAACTTTCGCAAATTTGTAGAAGTATGATATCAAGCTGAATCCAGCAAAGTGCACTTTCGGAGTACCTGGGGGCAAGTTACTCGGTTTCCTCGTTTCCGAACGAGGGATAGATGCCAATCCCGAGAAGATCGTGGCGATTGTACGAATGAAACGTCCAGAACGTCTTCATTATGTACAAAAACTCACGGGTTGCCTCGCAGCTCTGAGCCGATTCATCTCCCGTCTCGGTGAGAAGGCACTGCCCCTGTACCGATTGATGAAGAAATCTGATTCGTTCGAGTGGACTGCTAAAGCACAAGTAGCGTTTGTTGAGCTCAAAGCCCTGCTTTCCACCCAGCTGGTGCTTGCCGCTCCGAGCAGCAACGAGCCACTACTAGGAAATACCTTATAGGTAGACGCTTACTAGTAGCGCACTATATTGACCCACGCTACTGCTAATTACTAGTAGCGCGCTGTATTAACCCCTCGCTACTAGTAAATATTACTGGTAGTGCATGGCGAAAAAAACGCGCTATTAGTAAATACCTCCCGCGGACAAGGCATAGTAGTAGCGCGGGTTGTAAAACCAGCGCTACTACTAAGTGAATAGCTATAGCACAGGTGAGACACCCCACGCTACTACTAAGCGCGTCCACTGCACCATCCACCCCCCGAGATCCACTCCACCCCACCAAAAAAAAACTCTCTCGCGAATCCCTCAAAAAAAAAAACTCTCTCGCACGAACCTCACCCCCACCCCTCGGTCTCCTCCTCCTTCTCCCCCACGATCTCCTCGCCGCCGCCACCACCCACGCTGGCCGGTTCCGGCTAGCTCCGGCCGCGTCAACACGCCCCCAAGCTCCGCCCCTCCCTCCCCTCCATCCAGATCCGTGCCTCAAGGCCTGCACCCATGCCCGCGGCTAGGGTTTCGGGCGCCTCCCGTGTTCTTGCTGGAATCCACCACAATCGGCGATGGCGAGGCCGGAGCTTGCGGGATCCATCACCGGCGTTGCCCAGGTAGGCCCTTCCCCTCCTTCCTTGCTCGGGTCCACCCTCTCCTCCTCATCTCACCTTCTCTTCCTATCCGTCCCTTTGCTGCGGGTTAATTGTTTCCGATACACTTCTCACAGACGTGTTCGACAGGAGGCAGCCCGGCGGCCGCATGCACCAGGTGTTCTTCCTCGACCCGGACAATGAGGGATTCCTTCACTGTCCAGTAGCTGTGCAACTGGTAGTGCTCCTTCTTCTCGTAATTTTAATTTTAATTTTTTATGAGCTAGTCGATTTATGCTGCCTGGATACACTTCCAAATTAGCTGCAACTCTGAGTTGTAGCCATGCAACTAACTACACCTCTAAATCAGCTGCACTTTGTACAGTAGCGACATCGTGAAATAGTTGAACTGGATAAGCTTTGAATGCTTGATACAAAAGTGATTGGCTGAGACATGTGGAAAAATATACAGGTATATTCTGTCAAAATAATAAATCTTTTTGTTAGGTCTTAATGAAGTATTACAAGTGTTAGTTACAGAGCTAAGGACACATAACAGAGTAGAAGGTTATCACCCTGAGTCTATTCTACAGCAATGGCTAAATTAGGTGATCAGAATGTCTAATTACAGACAACTCAGCCTTCAAAACAAAGGGCATGATTTTTCATTTCCTATGAAAGTAGAGTAGTGATGCAGATGGTTTGTCCATATTCTTTGAAACCATCACACGGTTGTGGTTCCATAGCTCCGATCACAAGAATATGTGTTGCTGAACTGCTAACTTAGTTAAGATGCCATGATAAATATCGTCCTCTCTGTGGCAACCAGATTTGGATCACATATTCTCTCCTGGCATTATTATACATGGATCCAATCCAAGACTGTATATCTTCGGCTTAAAATTAGTACATGCATAGAACTAATGCTTTAGTTAGTTGGAATCTGTTCGTAGTACTTCCAATCAAATCGAAATGGTATTGGTATTTCTCTAAAACATATCCTCTGCTAGCTAACTGCAGGAGGCAGGCGAAGCTTCAACGGATTGGCAGATTAACAACTTGGCTCTCCGAGCAACAAAATCAGTTCAGCGGCGCTCTTGGTTCCTCTTTCTTGCTTATTGGTCAGATTCTGAATATAGATTCTGCTATTTTGGTTCATATTCCATTGATTTGGTATGCTACATCTACATTGATGCATCAACTCTGCTCCATAAATATGGATACAGAGTGTTTGCTGGCAGTCTTCTTCGATAGTTTTGTGTTGCCATTGCTCCCAGTCACCAGATTTCGAATTTAATGGTCAATACTTATCCATCAAATTAAAAATTTCTTCAAGTGTTGCAATCTCTATGCAAAGATAAATAATGTCTGCCTGAGATTTGGATGTCTCTGATCTTAAATTATTTGGATTCTAGTAGTAAGTTATTGATGTACCGACTCTCCTACTGGAGTTAGCATATATTGTTGTATAAATTTAACTGTTTAAGAGCACATTAATTGTGCTAATGAAGAAATTAGGATAGAGGAATTCATAATTTCTTGAAGTTTGAAAAAACTGCATGTTGGTTTCTTCTTTTTGTTGGTCTGAAATTGCTGCTCTTGTTGGATTGTTTTCCCATTTAGATCCCGATGCACATGCCATTGTTTGATACTAAAACACCAGGGAGAAACCGGCGCAGCAAAGCGCGTGATCTCTTCTAGTTTTATTGTTAATCATGCTATGTTCCAAACTCCTTTTTATTCTGCTCATATGATATTGTTCATCTTTTGTTTTCTGTCCTGATGCCTCATGTATTTACAGTAGTAATGTTCTAAATTTAGTGTTTCTTGAACATGGTCAGGAACTGAAGCATTGGATGCTGGCAAAATAGAAGTTCCATCACCAAAGGAAGAAAGTAATTCCACTGATTCCAGGATTTGTGAGTTCCTAGTAGTGTTCTATTTATAGACCTAGTGGTCATTTCACTGTTTCTTAGTTGGTTGTGTTGCTGATCCCTTTGAAACTTTCTATTTTTGGATCATTGGACCAGTTCCAGTTATCCTAAGTGCCCGCTCTAACAGCAAAGCATTTTCCTAAGGATCATGTCTAGTAAGTCCAACAAAACTAATAGGGAACACATGGACATGGGGCGGCGGCGACGACGACGACATCAACACGGGGCTGTGGCAGCGACGACGACGGTGACATCGACATCAACACGGGGTTGTGGTGGCGACGACGATGACGGCGTCGTCGCGGTGTTGCGGCGGCGGCGACGACGACGACATCATCACGGTGTTGTGGCGGCGACGACGACGACATCAACACGGGCTTGTGGAGGCGCCGACGCCGACGACCTATACGCGTGGCGTATATTGTATATATATGTATTAATTATCTATATCAGATATGTATGATTGACTGTATGCATAACATGTACGTATTATGAAATGCATGTATGTGAGTACTATGAAATGTATGTCTAAACTGGAATAAGTAGATTTTTATTTTTTTTAAATCCTAATTTATTAGTAGTAGCGTGGGTGTATCATTGACGCGCTACTACTATTTCGTTAGTAGTAGCGCAGGTTGAAATAGTAGTAGCGTGGGGAACCAACGCTACTGGTATGTCTGTTTATCAGTAGCGTGGGGTAAAACACACGCTACTGCTAGAAAATAGCTGTAGCGCCGTAGTAGTAGCGTGGGTACCTGCGCTACTGGTAGTCCAAAAACCAACGCTACTGGTAAGCTTTTTCCTAGTAGTGAGCCGTTGCTCTTGTACATCGCGGCCACTGGTCAAGTTGTCTACACTGTCCTTACAGTCGAGCGAGAAGAACAGGGCAAGGCTTACAAAGTTCAACGCCCAGTCTATTACATCTCTGAAGTTCCGACTCCTTCCAAGCAGAGGTATCCTCATTATCAGAAGCTCGTCTATGGCATCTACCTGACTGCGAAGAAAGTAGCCCATTACTTCCAAGAGCACTCTATGTCAGTCGTCAGCGATGCCTCACTGTCTGAGATCATGAACAATCGGGATGCGACTGGTCGAGTGGCGAAGTGGGCCATCGAGCTCCTACCCCTGGACATCAAGTTCGAGGCGAAGAAGGCGATCAAGTCCGAAGCATTAGCCGATTTTCTAGCCGAGTGGACTGAACAACAACAGCCGACTCAGAGCCACCTGGAGCACTGGACCATGTTCTTTGACGGTTCCAAGATGCTGAATGGATCAGGAGCTGGAGTTGTGTTAGTATCTCCGAAGGGCGATCGTCTTAGATATGTTCTGCAGATTCACTTTGATTCCTCCAATAATGAATCCGAGTACGAGGCGCTCCTTTATGGTCTACGTATGGCCATCTCACTCGGCGTCCGGTGCCTGATGGTCTACGGAGACTCGGATCTAGTTGTGAACCAAGTGATGAAGGAGTGGGACATCAGAAGCCCCGCTATGACAGGATACTGCAATGCAGTGAGGAAGTTGGAGAAGAAGTTTGAAGGTCTAGAAGTGCATCACGTTCCCCGAGCCAAGAATCAGGAGGCAGACGATCTGGCAAAGATCGGGTCCACTCAGAAATCCATACCCAGCAATGTGTGCCTTGAGCATTTGCGTTCTCCGATGGTAAAAGAAGATCCCTTTACGGAAGAGCCCCCGCAAGCGGTCAGTCCTTCTGAGCAGACTGAGGTCGATGTCCCGGCAGTCATTGATTTGGTCATGGAGGTCCTAGCAATCACACCCGAGTGGACAGTGCCTTACATTGCGTACCTGCTCAGGCAGGAACTTCCAGAAGACGAAGCTGAAGCCCGCCAGATTGTTCGCAGGTCCAAAGCCTTTACAGTGATGTGCGATCAGTTATACAGAAAGAGCGTCACCGGTGTGACTCAGCGCTGCATCACTCCAGAGGAAGGTCGATTGATCCTGGAGGAGATGCACTCGGGAACTTGTGGACACCACGCGTCCTCTCGGACAATCGTGGCTAAAGCTTACTGAGCCGGTTTCTTCTGGCCACGTGCCAATAAAGCTGCGCAGGAGATAGTCCAACACTATGCTGGATGCCAGTTCTATGCAAACCTGTCGCACAAGCCTGCGTCTGCTCTGAAGACGATTCCACTTGTCTGGCCGTTTGCGGTCTGGGGACTCGACATGGTGGGACCCCTCCGGACAGGGGCGAGTGGATTCACCCACTTGGTTGTTGCGGTCGACAAGTTCACTAAGTGGATCGAAGCCAAACCCATCAAGAAGCTAGACTCTCGTACAGCGATCAAGTTCATGAAGGAGATAGTCTTCAGATATGGCGTGCCTCATAGCATTATCACTGACAATGGTGCAAACTTTGACTCGGAAGAGTTCAGGGCGTTCTGTGCCGCTCAAGGCACCCGAGTCGACTATGCATCTGTGGCGCATCCTCAGTCGAATGGATAGGCTGAGAGAGCAAACGGGCTGATTCTGCAGGGGTTAAAGCCACGACTCATGCGCGATTTGGAGCACGCAGCTGGAGCTTGGGTCACCGAGTTGCCGTCGGTTCTTTGGGGCTTGAGGACGACCCCCAATCGGTCTACCAATCGCACTCCCTTGTTCATGGTGTACGGAGCTGAAGCCGTCCTGCCAAGTGATCTGCTCCATAATTCACCCCGAGTGGAACTGTACTCTGAAGCTGAAGTAGATCAGGCACGACAAGACGCTGTGGATCTCTTGGAGGAGGAAAGGGAGATGGCTCTGATCCGATCGGCCACTTATCAGCAAGACCTAAGACGTTTTCACAGCAGGCACGTCAGGAGTCAGACCTTTCAGGAAGGAGATCTTGTGCTCCAAGTGGATCAGCAGCGACCTCACAAGCTTGCTCCCGCATGGGAAGGCCCCTTTATCGTGTCAAAGGTCCTGCACAACGGAGGATACCACATGTACAACCTTCAGAAGCAAGAAGACGAGCCCCGTGCTTGGAATGCGGATTTCCTGCGACGATTTTATACTTGATCATGAGATGTAATAAAAGTACTCGAGTGATATTTGGTGAATAAAAGCACGACTTTTCCAGTTCCTCATTGGGTTCACTCGTACGCATTTTCTGGCTTACAACCCCCAGCGGGTGTATGCCGTTCAACTTGGCTGCGAACCAGCTTTTGCCCAAGTTAAAATCGCTACTCCGAGTGAAGAGCATCCCTCTCACTCGGGGGCTTGGCTGCGAACCAGCTTTCGCCCAAGTTAAAAACGCTACTCCGAGTGAAGAGCATCCCTCTCACTCGGGGGCTTGGCTGCGAACCAGCTTTCGCCCAAGTTAAAAATGCTACTCCGAGTGAAGAGCATCCCTCTCGCTCGGGGGCTTGGCTACGAACCAGCTTTCGCCCAAGTTAAAAACGCTACTCCGAGTGAAGAGCATCCCTCTCACTCGGGGGCTTGGCTACGAACCAGCTTTCGCCCTAGTTAAAAACGCTACTCCGAGTGAAGAGCATCCCTCTCACTCGGGGGCTTGGCTGCGAACCAGCTTTCGCCCAAGTTAAAAACGCTACTCCGAGTGAGAGCATCCCTCTCACTCGGGGGCTTGGCTGCGAACCAGCTTTCGCCCAAGTTAAAAACGCTACTCTGAGTGAAGAGCACCCCTCTCTCTCGGGGGCTTGGCTGCGAACCAGCTTTCGCCCAAGTTAAAAACGCTACTCCGAGTGAAGAGCATCCCTCTCACTCGGGGGCTTGGCTGCGAACCAGCTTTCGCCCAAGTTAAAAACGCTACTCCGAGTGTAGAGCATCCCTCTCACTCGGGGGCTTGGCTGCGAACCAGCTTTCGCCCAAGTTAAAAACGCTACTCCGAGTGAAGAGCACCCCTCTCTCTCTCGGGGGCTTGGCTGCGAACCAGCTTTCGCCCAAGTTAAAAACGCTACTCCGAGTGAAGAGCATCCCTCTCACTCGGGGGCTTGGCTGCGAACCAGCTTTCGCCCAAGTTAAAAACGCTACTCCGAGTGAAGAGCACCCCTCTCACTCGGGGGCTTGGCTGCGAACCAGCTTTCGCCCAAGTTAAAAACGCTGCTCCGAGTGAAGAGCATCCCTCTCACTGGGGGGTTGGCTGTGAACCAGCTTTCGCCCAAGTTAAAAACGCTACTCCGAGTGAAGAGCACCCCTCTCACTCGGGGGCTTGGCTGCGAACCAGCTTTCGCCCAAAATTAAAAACGCTACTCCGAGTGAAGAATATTCCTCTCACTCGGGAGCTTGGCTGCGAACCAGATTTCGCCCAAGTTAAAAATCTACTTCGAGTGAGGAGCGTCCATCTCGCTCAGAGGCTTAGCTGCGAACCAGTTTTCGCCTAAGTTAAAACCCAGGTCAAAGATTCAAAAAACTCTAAGGAAAGCATTCGATTAACTCCAAAAGTTCAAAAGAAAATACGAGTACGCGGGCCCAAGGCCCAAAAGAGTTTAACGATTACAATTCCACTCGGCATACCGAGGTTCATGGGTAAGACTTAAAGTTTTCTCACGCCCCTGTGGGGCTGGCTGGCTCGACAAAGGAATCCAAGTCGATGCCGTCTGCGATCCGAGTGGCCGCTTCGATGAATGTCTCCATGAAGTCCTCTAACTTGAGTTTCTTCATGTTGGCAACTTGGAGAGTCTCTAGTTTCTCCTCCTTGGCGTCCTTGCAATGCACTCGGACTAGGGAGAGCGCCACGTCGGCCCCGCAGCAAGCAGCCAACTTCTTCCACGCTTGCACTCGGCTGGGGATGTCGTTGAGGCGAGTCATCATGGCCTCCAGGTCGGTGTCGAGCATGTCTTCTGGCCACAACTCCTTGTCAATTCTTCCAAGTGCACCCCGCAGGCGGATGATGTACCCTTGGACGTCTTCAATGCGGGATTCGACCTACAGGACGCCTAAAGCAGCCTTGTCACCGACGAGTGACCTGGAAGGATCCAGTTCCCGCTCGATTCTGTCAGTCTCAAGCTCAAAATCCCGGCAGTACTCTGTAAACAAGGAAAGAAGAGTGTCTAGCATCAGCATGCATGAAGTTCGCTTGGAGTTAAGTTAAAATGCAGTCGGATGCTATAATTTACCTGCAAGCTTGGTGTACATCTCCTCCGTGAACTCTTCAATGTACCTCTCCAGAGCGTTCTTCTTCTCGATCAATTGGGTGATTTGCTCGCTCAGAGTCTTCTTCTCTTGCTCATAGACTTCCGCCTGGGCCTTGAGCTTGCTCTCCCACTCGGTCTGCTGCTTCTTGAGCTCGAGCACCTCCTTCTTCAGCGACGTGTTCTCTGCTTCGAGCTTCCCGAATGAGGCAAGCTTTTCTTCAGCGGCCTTGGTCTTTTCCTTCGCCACCTGCTGAGCCCCCGCCAGTTCCTTGTCCTTGCTCTTGAGTGCCCGCTTCATAGTTTCTAAAGAAACAGAGGTTCTGAGCCGCACTTGGAGTCGATGGTTTTCACTACGCACATCTGTTTGAGTGAAGTCACTCGGTTCAAAGAATGTAAAAAGGTGAAAGCAGAATGCTCGGTAATTGAAGCCTACCTCCCATGGTCCTGAGCTCTGCTTGAGCGCGCGCTGTGTTCCTCCTCTCCACCTCCAAATCCACTCGGAGCTGAGCCGTCTCCTTCTCCAGTGCCACGTATTGAGTCCCAAGCTCGCAAGTTTTCTGAAATACAAGTGAGATCAGATCAGTTAACGTTAAGGAATATTTCGAGTGCCCAGAGACCGGTGCTCCTGGAAGGAACAAGCTTGACCAGTACCAAATTTTAAGTTCTAAGACTCCCGCCAACTACCCGCAGTCGACGGCAGTCTCGGGGACTACACCCAGTGGGTGCACTCAGCGTGCCCCACTGGAATGGTATCCACTCGGAACGGTCTGCCCGATCCGAGTGATGGCCCAACACAAAAAAAAGAAGACAAAAGGTTCCGAGTGCCCAGAGACTGGTGCTCCTGGAAGGAACAAGCTTGACTAGTACCAAATTTTAAGTCCTAAGACTCCCACCGACTGCCCGCACTCGACGGCAGTCTCGGGGACTACACCCAGTGGGTGCACTCAGCGTGCCCCCACTGGAATGGTATCCACTCGGAACGGTCCGCCCGATCCGAGTGATGGCCAAACACAAAAAAAAGAAGACAAAAGGTTCCGAGTGCCCAGAGACCGGTGCTCCTGGAAGGAACAAGCTTGACTAGTACCAAATTTTAAGTTCTAAGACTCCCGCCGACTGCCCGCAGTCGACGGCAGTCTCAAGGACTACACCCAGTGGGTGCACTCAGCGTGCCCCCACTGGAATGGTATCCACTCGGAACGGTCCGCCCGATCCGGATGACGGCCAAACACAAAAAAAAATACAAAAGGTTCCGAGTGCCCAGAGACCGGTGCTCCTGGATGGAACAAGCTTGATCAGTATCAGATCCTGAAGTACCCTTCGACAGGGAGGAACAAGCTTGACCAGTATCGAATTCTAAGTTCTAAGACTCCCGCCGACTGCCCGCAGTCGACGGCAGTCTCGGGGACTACACCCGGTGGGTGCACTCAGCGTGCCCCCATTGGAGCGGTGTCCACTCGGAACGGCCCATCCATTCCGAGTGACGGCCAAACAAAAAAAAACAGAAACAACAACAGAACAGGTTCTAAACTCTAAGACTCCCGCCGACTGCCTGCAGTCGACGACAGTCTCGGGGACTACACCCAGTGGGTGCACTCAGCGTGCCCCCACTCGAGCGGTATCCACCCGGAACGGCCCGTCCATTCCGGGTGACGGCCAAACACAAAAAACACCCAGTGGGTGTACCGGATATTTCCCGACTGAAATTCCTACTAAAGAAAGAAGACTTGGAAATCAACTTACAAGGGTACTTACTCGAACGTTCTCCTGGAGAGTAGCACTGGCGTCGTACGCCATCTTGCTAGCCGCACTCATCTCCTTGAGTCGTTGAGTCATCAGCTCCGCCTGGATCATTGCCTCCTTGCTGGCCCCAGTCTGATCCTCTGGCACCTTGTACAGGCTGAAGATGTTGACGGGAGGAGTCGGAACCGAAGTCAGAGCAGTCGACAGAGTCGCAGCAGAACCAGCTCCAGCCTGAGAACCCTGCCCCAGAGGCATGGTCACGGCAGGCGCAGGAGGAACTTGAGGCGCTTTTCTCGGCGGTGTTTTCCGCGTGGTGGCCTGAGGAGCAGTCGGAACTGGGGTCCCCTTCTCAGTGTCCTTCCGCGGTGGCTCTTCATCGTCATCTCCGACGTGGATGACCTCTGCAAGCACTACGTTCACTCGACGCAGTCAGTCGCAATACACGATTCAATCGGAAGAAGACATTTCAGTCGAATGACAAGTTGAAGTAAAAATGAAGTTATTGTTACCTCTTTGAGAAGTGGCCACGTCTGCCGTCTCGGCTTCGCTGCGGTCCCCATCAATCTGCATGGGAGACGTCGTCGAGGTTGCATCACTGGTTCATAAGATGCACTCGGTCAGAAGAATCACGAAAGTTGACAAAGACAGAAAAGATAAGCTGAGAAAGATACTCACGTTGAGGCGACAGGCACAGCGACCTTGATCCGGGGCAGAGCCTTCCGAGGCTTGGGAGAAGCGACCTTGGGCTTCTTGGCGGCCTTCTCAGTCGGCGCAGGCTACGATGGCCGTGTACTCTTCGGAGCCTTAGCACTCGGAATCGCCTCCTTCTCCGGGCCAGCACTCGGGACCGCCTCCTTCTCCGGGCCAGCACTCGGATCGTGAACTCGTTTGGAGCGGTGCTCGGAGCGCAGCTCCGGAGACAGAGAAGACTCGACCTCGTCGCCCCCTTCCGAGTCCTCGCTGTCCTCCGCGTAGCTGCCCCCGGCGCTGCCATGTTTGCTCTCTGCGCCTCTGGCAAGTTGTTCTCCATTCGGCACAGGCGATAACATCTTCTGGAACTCCTGCAAGACATGAAGGTCAAAGACAAACAGTTCAGTCAGTTCACTCGGGTCATTCAATTCACTCGGATAATTTGCGCATCGGTAATTCACTCGGATATTCACGCCTCACCTTCAATGGTTGGTTGTTGGCGTCGTAGGGCGGGACCCGTCTCGACCCTTGCGGATTGTCGCGTGCGCCAGTGATACATCTGATCCACTGTTCCACCATTTTATCCTCGACATCTTCTGGATGCACTCGGGTCAGATCACCAGCTCTAGTGTAGAGCCACATGGGGTGAGCCCGCTCCTGCAGCGGCTGGATCCTCCGACTGAGAAAGACCTCCAGAAGATCCACGCCAGTCACTCCACCCTGAATAAGACTAACCATGGCGGTCACCAAGATCCCTACATCCGTCTTCTCCCCTTTATCAACCGTCAGCGAGGGGGGAGTCTGAACCCTCTCAGTCGTATAAGGAGGAAGACCAGTCGACGAGCCAGAACACGGCAGGTCGTTGCAGTAGAACCAGGTCGACTACCAACCCCTCACCGAATCGGGAAAAGACATGGATGGGAATGCACTCTTACCCCTCATCTGGATACCTAAACCCCCGCACATCTGAATCACGTGGGTCCTCTCTCCATCAGGGTCAACCTTCTTAACCGACTGAGATCGACACGTGAAAATGTGTTTGAACAAACCCCAGTGCGGCGGACAACCCAAAAAATTCTCACACAAAGAAACGAATGCGGCAAGGTACATTATGGCGTTTGGAGGCAGGTGATGGAGCTGAGCATCGAAGAAGTTCAAAAATCTGCGGAAAAAAGGGTGGGGTGGCATGGAGAAACCTCGCTCCACGTGTGTGGTGAGGAGCACTCGCTCCCCGGCGCGCGACGCGGGCTCGGTCTCCCCTTCTTCCGGCAGCCTCCACGTCCCGTCACGGATTAGCCCGTCCACGACGAGCCCACTGATGTTGTCGACCGTGATGGTGGGCGGAAGCCAGTCGCCCTGGATCCACCCGGGCGGGAGCTCGATGCCTTCCTCCCGTTCGCCGCCTTCTTTGCCTTCTTGAGCTTCGCTGTCTTGTCCTTCGCCATCTCCGCCGAGCTCTTCAACGACCGAAGGTGATTCGTGCGGAGTGGGTTGCTAGAGAGATGATTGAGCGGGCTGAGAGAGTAAGGGAAAAGGGGATATGCCCTCTCCCCCTCTCCGGCGTAGCGGCCTCTTATGGCGTCGCCCGTTCCGCTCCCCAATCCTCTTCCGTGTGTCCTGGGCCCGCAGATCTCCTCGAATCCCGCTGGCGGAGTTGCAGCTGTACGTGGTGAAAAGCGGGGCAAAAATCGAGGCGTCACGCCCCACTTTCCCCACTCACCGTGCCGCAACCGTTCGCGCGCGCTCGTCGCCGATTTCAAATCCCACAAGATCCGGATTCCGGCGATCCGATGGCTCGCCTTTAAAGACATTCCATAAGCTTGCGGATCTGTTCCGCCACTGGGCTGAAGACTACTCGTTTCACTTAGTTGAAGACAACTCGCTTCACTCGGTTGACAGCCACCGTCCCATTCGGATGAAGACTTCCATTCGGGTGTCATATGGACCAGAATCCACCAAGGTGCCGCTCGAAGACAAGGCCGTCTGGAGACCAGCGGGAGTCCTAGAGCGCCCCTGTAGCACTCGACTCGCCTGGGAATTTGCCTTGACTCGACCTGCTCAACCTCGACCGATTCGGGGGCTAATGACGAGGGCATGAA